>CM077152.1:100983435-102183435 GCA_039583875.1 Platanthera guangdongensis
GAGGTCGAAAACTTCGCACTCTAGGAAATAATTCTTGTGGCATTTCATTTTTATTCGAAATATTCCCCGACCGTTGGCAACTATCACACCTACTCACAAAGCATGCACGTCTTTTAACAGGCTGGGCCAGTAAAAACCCGCGCTTAACACTTTGTGAGCGGTGCGAGCAGCTATAGTGCCCACCTGTCGGTCCTTCATGCAAATGTTTAATAATATCTAATCCTTCATGCAAGGAAACACACCTCCTGATCACTTGGTCTGCACAGACTTTAAAAAGATGCGGGTCCTCCAAAAGTATTCTTCAGCTCAGAAAAGAATTTCTTCTTTTGCTGAGATGAAAACTCTTTTGGGAGCCACGGCCACTAGATAGTTGGCGATGTGGGAAACCAAGGAGAAGTAGATGTGTTAATTATGAACAGCTTCTCATCAGGAAAATAGTAATGAAAAGATTTTCGTCTAATTGCTCGATAAACGGGTTGTCTAGGCGCGAAAGGTGGTCGGCGGCCAAGTTCTCGGCACCCGCTTATCACGGATCTCTAAGTCAAACCTGGAGGAGTAAGACCTAGCGAATCAAGCGAGGCTTGGCATCCATTTTAGAGAGAAGATATTTGAGGGCCGAGTGGTCCGTAAAAACAATATTTTTGAAAGAGTAATATAAGGGCGAAATTTGTCAAATGCGAATACTACAGCTAAGCTCCTTTCTCGGTTGTGTGTAATTTTCCTGTGCAGATGTGAGAGTTTTACTAGCGTAATAAATGGGGTGGAAGTTTTTGGAAATACGTTGACCTAGTACGGCTCCCACCGCATAACTACTTGCATCACACATTATTTCAAATGGAAGATCCCACACCGGAGCTATCATGATTGGCGCATTAACTAATTTTTCTTTTATTAAATGAAGGTAGCTAGACAGAGGTCATCAAGATGAATGGGCGTCTTTTTTCTAAGAGATAGGTAAGGGCTTGGTGATTTTGGAAAAGTCTTTTATGAAGCGGCGGTAGAAACCTGCATGACCCAGGAAACTTCTTATGGCTTTATGTTCGTAGGTGGCGGCAATTTCTCGATTACTCTATTTTCGCAACGTCTACTTCAATACCCCTTTCAGAAATTTTATGTCCCAAAACTAACCCTTCCCTTGCCATAAAATGACACATTTTTCCCATTTAAGGCGAGGTTAGTTTCTTCGCATCGCTCTAAGACTTTTTCGAGGTCTCTAAGCAACTATCGAAGGAATTCCGAAGACGGAGAAATCATCCATGAAGACTTCCATAATGCTTTCTACGTATTGTCAAAGATGGCGAGCATACATCGTTGGAATGTAGCCGGCGCATTGCACAATCCAAACGGCATCTTCGGTAGGCGAAGGTGCGAAGGGACAAGTAAACGTAGTTTTCTCCTGGTCCTCGGGGGAGATGGGGATTTGAAGATACCCCTAGGAGGCCATCGAGAAAACAATAAAAGCTATGTCCGGAAAGTCGTTCTAAAATTTGATCAATGAAGGGAAGGGAAGTGATCCTTGCGGGTGGCGTCATTCAACTTACGGTAATCTATACACATTCGCCATCCGGTCACCGTCCTGTCGGGATTATTCATTATTTTCATTACTTACGACCGTTATCCCTCCCTTCTTTGGTACTACCTGTACTGGGCTAACCACTTACTGTCGGATATAGGATAGATATTCCTGCGTCTAACAATTTCATAACCTCGCCCTTAACTACGTCTTTCATGTTTGGGTTTATACGCGCTGAGGTTGTATAGAGTTACGAGAATTATCTTCCATTAAGATTTATGAGTGGCAGAAAGATGGGCTTATGCCCTTGATATCAGATATCTGCCAAGCAATAGCTTGGCGATGCTTTTGTAAAAATGAAAGAAGTTTTATTTTTTTGTGCATCGTGAGGTAGGCGAAATTATGACAGGCAGCTTAGAGTCCTTTTCTAAGAAAGCGTATGAAGGTGCTCTGGTAGTTCTTTCAGTTCCAAGGTAGGGGGGTCATCATACGAGGTCTTGGAAATTTGTTCTTTTTCAAAACTATGTCCCGTACACTTTTTATAAGTAAAATTAAAAGGTGTGTTTGCTAGCGGCAATGAGGCTTCGTGCAGCGATTCAGTTGGAAAAGTAGAAGAGGAACAGAAATCAAAAAATTCTTTTCAAAATCAGAGGAGCGAGGAGGATTCTTCACTTAGGTGTAGAGATTCAGTTGGAAGAGTAGGAGAGGAACAAAATTGGAAAATTCTTTGTCAAAATCAGAGGTGGGAGAGAAGGATTCTTCACTTATGGTATCCATGGAAAAACAGGAGTCATCATTAGCTAGTGTGTTCTTCATCGAGGGGGTGATAGAGAAAGTTACCTCATCGTCGCCCACTCGAAGAAGAGCTTACCATTGCTTACATCAATGATAGCTCGGGAGGTGGCAAGGAAGGGTCGACCAAGGATCAGGGAACCTCGACGTCTTCTGCGATGTCTAAAATGACAAAGTCCACCGGGAAGATGAACTTGTCAACTTTGACTAGGACGTCCTCCACTATTCCTAACGGGTATTGACTGACCTGTCCTAGCTGGATACTCATTCGTGTGGGGTTGAGACTACCAATTCATAACTTTTTAAACACTAGAGGGGCATAAGAATTAATATCGCACCTAAGTCGGCTTAAAAGCGTGTTTGACAAAGAGATCACCAAAGACACACGGGTAGAGAAACTACCCGGGTCACTGATTTTCTTCGGTAATCCGTTTGTCAAACCGCCGAGCACGCGACATTTAACGGACATGAGAAAGGTTCTCTAACTTCTTCTTGTGGGTTAGAGGTCCTTAATTGTATTTTGCGTACTTCGCATCTGGGATATGGCTTCGGACAAGGCAGATTTACGTGATTTTCGCTTAAAACATTTTCCAAAAAACGGGTGTATGATCGTCACGCGTTGTTAGCGCGTTCTACGTTCCCGTGTGGAGGACGAATCGTCGAGTAAAGCTCGACGACTTCGCGGCTAAGTGTCGACATGGGTCGACATGCCCTATGACACGCCCGTGTCGCAGGCCGTGTGCCCAGTCTTGACACAATTTCGAGACCAAAGTGTCGATACCCGTCTTAGTGTCGACACAGGCTTGACATGCCCTGGGACACGCCCGTATCCCAGGCCGTGTGCTTGCAGCCAGAACCCAAACTGGCCCAAAACGTCCCCCTTCGCTCTTTTGAGTTTCGGGGCGTTACAGCAGGACCCCCTTGTCTTGGGTGAAGGATGAAGATCCGAAGGCATTGGGAAATGAATATATAGATGATACTGATGCGGCGGTTAGATTGATACGGGATCGCATGTTGGAGGCTCAAAGTCGACAGGCAAAATATTACAATAAAAAGCACCGGATGGTGGAGTTCCAAGTGGGCGATAAAGTGTTCCTCAAGATTCGGCCGATGAACGGAGTTTCGCGGGTACGTGGGGTGAAAAAGCTCCGCCCGAGGTATGTTGGGACTTATACTATACTAGAAAGGATTGGCCCGTTGTCCTATCAGTTGGAGTTACCACCAGAACTAGAGAATCTCCACGACGTGTTCCATGTGTCGTCGCTTAGAAAAGCACTGTTGCGGCCCGACCAATATATTCCCACTACTGATGGTGCAGTGGCGTTAGATAGGTCTGTTTGACTAGAGCCGGTGCGGATTGTTGACAGCGAGACAAGAACTTTGCGCCGCAAAAGTGTACCCTTGGTGAATGTGCTATGGTCTAATCATGGGAAGGAGGAGTACACATGGGAGCCATTGGATTTGATGCAGCAACGCTACCCGGTGTTGTTTGCTCAAGGTAATTTTATTTAAAAGCATATGTTAATTTTAGGTTATGCTTTTCTCCCCATAGCCTAAGCCTAATTTCGGGGACGAAATCTTTATTTTGTTTATAGGATTTGTAACGTCCCGAATCGCTCTAGGCCCTAGTGCGTGTGTTTGAGTCAGGAGGGTTGACTCGAGTCCTGGGACGTACAGGGAATTGGACTGTACTTGTGGAGGATTAGTGAAATCAGTGTTGTGAAGGGACACGGGTAGAGACACGGGCATGTCCCTACCCGTGTGTGCGTGTGCGTCGAGCTGAACTCGACGAGGCATGTCGAGATCGGCGAGCTGTGTCGACATCATGTGACACGGGTAGATACACGGGCGTGTCCCTACCAGAGTGTGTCGAGTTACACTCGACAGGGCGTGTCGAGACTGACGGGCTGTGCCGACACCATGTGACAAGGGTAGAGACACGGGCGTGTCCCTACCCGTGTGTGTCGAGTTACACTCGACGAGCAGTGTCGAGATCGACGAACTGCGCGTCGACTTCGACGAATTAACATGACACGGGTAGAGACACGAGCGTGTCCCTACATGTGTTCTCCAGTCAACGATTTTGATCGAGATCGACGAAATGTTGAGATCGTTGAAATGCATCCCAATAAGGACACGTCCCGGGCACATGGCCGTGTCATATGGACACGGGTTGGGACACGGGCGTGTCCCTAACCCTGTCAAATATTGAACCGACATGGAAACTGTCGTTGCCGCTTCGCTAGGTAGGACACGGGTAAGGACACGGCCGTGTCCCTACCCGTGTCACTTTTCATATGTAAGGGGGATGAAAACCCTAGCCGTTTTCTTGATCATTTCATTCCCTATTTCCTGTGAGAACTCCTGGTGAGAGAGAAAACTGCTGGAGCAAGTTCTACAGGAGAAAATCCGCCATCGCCGTGAAAAAGTAGATGCCGCCGAGGAGAACTACGTGTTCCATGGCCGAAAATGATGGTATCGCTGGAACCGATGTGAGTTTCCTACCCTCTCCCTTGTTGCTAGATCTGTAGATATTTAGGCGAGACGTCCACTCAAAAGTGTCTTGACATGTGAGAAGATGCTTTCTCTAGGGTGAGGCCAATCCGGGCTTGTGCTCTTGGTTAGTGTGTCTTCAACCTCTCCGATCGTCTATGTGGAGATGGGGGATGGTTTCGTGAAGAGCAAAGGCCTCTTGAGGTTGAATAAGGGAGGAGATTTTCTGGAACGATTTGGGAAGATCGCCTTGAGGAGGAAGATTAACCGATGCCGTTCATACCGCCTTAAGATGCGTGCAGAATCTGTATTCTGCGCGCAGCGAACTTCGTGGCCATTTTTAAGCATGATATGGCCAAATCTGGGCTTTCTGCTAAACACGAAAGTTGAAGCCCTTGAAAATACCTTTCCAACGAATGTTGCACGATTTCAGGCGAAGTCTGTAGCCACGGGAAAGTCTAAACGTAAATGGTGTTCAACAAATCCTGCATACAGAAATTGTGTTCTGTACGCAGCGGACTTCAAGTCCGATTTAAAATAGGATAATTTCAAATCTGGGTTAAGGTCTGAATAAGAGAGTTGTTGACCACGGAAAGACCTTTCCATCGTGGGGTTACACGCCTTCACCGAATTCATGTAGCGTCGGGAATATTCGGTCGAATTTGCTATCCAGATTCAACCTGCACCTAAATTATGGGCTTTAATGGAAGATGGATTTGGATTCGGTGGAATTTATATTGCAAGATACTTGGCTTGGATGAACCCTTATGATTAATCATTTGTTACATGATTGATGTAGCTTATTAATCAGATTTCATATTATCAAATAGTGAAGCAATCTTATTTAAACGAATTGAATTGGTAGGAATTGAAATATTGATAATTGTGCACTTCATGTTTATATTATGACATTATCAAATGGAAAGTGTGATCGATCTTTATATGCGCATCATGTTTATATTACGTTGTCATCATTTGTAAAGTCATATAGATGAATAGATTATGGTCATGAGTATGTTTGATTAATGAAATGAGTCTAGTAGTCCAATACTTAGAGCGTCGTCTCCCTACGGGTAGTATTGTGAAGGGATGTAAGTGCGGTGTTGACCATCACTTGTTTTGGTTGTGTTGAGATAAGGTGTGGATGGATGGTTGGGCCGTGTCCTCGTGCTTACTTCCGAGGCCCCTTCCATGTTATGTTGATCTGGTATTTGCATGTAGTGTGAGTCGACACGCGGTGTCGTAATCCTGGGTTAAGGATAGTGGGCAGGACTTCGGGCTCGCCAGTCGTCACACCGACGGGAGTCGACAGTTAGACTTTGGGCGGTTGGGCTTGGTACTTGGTGTTCACGTCCCGGGGCTCCTTCCGTGCCAGGTGAATGGTTGGCCTTGGTCCTCGTGCTCACTCCGAGGCTCCTTCCGGGTCACACCAGGTCAGTTCGAGGCTTGGTCCTCGGTGCACATCTACCCGAGGCTCCCGCTGGGCTATAGTACGCATGGGCTCCGTTGTTGTGTTCTTAGCGTTGATTCGTACCGAGGCCTAGGTGAAGTAGTGTGGATACCCGCCTAGTAGTAGAAGTGCCTGTTCTACTATCACCGCCTGGCCACGACGGCTGATGCTTGAGAGGTCAGCTACCTGCTCGAAAAGTGGGAACTATAGTCTGTGTCGACATATCAATTGCATGAGTGTGTTCATGGGTGAGTCATTGCATAGCATTCATAACATTTCAGAACATTGCACAACAAGATCCTCATCGTATAAGTTTATATGGGCACTCTTATACGATGATTTACTTTTATGTAACCCGATGCATAACTTATAAGTTTGTATGGGCATTCTTATAAGTTAAGTTACTTTCCTGCTATTGCTTATACTTGCTAGTTTACTGCAGCTCTTAAATATTAGCTATAACCTGATACTGTTACTCTTACACTACTGCCACCTGCTTATACTCCTTTACTTGCATACTTATTATATACTGTACTCTTGTTCCTCTTCCCCGCCCGGTGCCGAGGAGTCACCGGGGGAGCGGATATGAAACCACTTAGTCGTTTCGACTAATGCTTGCTACTTCTTCCTTTTTAGGAGGTCACGACGCAGGTAGAGCAGCCGCAGAACACGCAGCAGGACAGCCAGGCCAGGACGACAGGGCCTGAAGTGACGGTGTCGTCGATACCGTCGGTTACTGATGTTAGTATTTTGATTACTCTGATGTAGCCCGTTTGGGCAACGATTATCTGTACTCTGATATATTGTAGAAGCATGTTTATCTTCTCTTTATTGATGTATTTGGACATTATATACTTAGTGTGGATTTTGACTTCTCTTGCTTATTTTATTTTGTTGGGTTGGCATGTTCTATTGATATTGTTGTAGCCGGCGGAATAGGCGTCTTGTGGTACAGGTTAGCCCGTGTGCTAATGCTACCGCAATGCGGCTGTTCCAGGCATAAGAATCCCCCTTCGTGACGTGTTTTGGGATCTGGGAGGGGGGGTCTTACAGGCAGTCCTCTTGAAACACCTTTTGTAAGGGTGTCCAGGACGACCACAGAAGCTACACACTTCCTTACTTTTCTTCTTCTGAAAAGGGCCAGATGACCTGGTGCTACCATCCTTAACGCCTTTCCTTTTCTCTTTCCTCGACGCAGCACTGCGGTTCTTGCCATTTTCAATCGCCTCAACTTTCATTGCGGCTTCCACTGCCTCAGCAAAGTTCTCTGCTCTATAAGCGCATGCCAACTGCTTGACATCGCTTCTTATTACTCTAAGGAATCTCTTCACTCTACCCTCCTTAGTAGCTACCAAATTAGGAGCAAACCTACTCAGTTTGCTAAACTCAATCTCGTACTCGCTCATGGTGAGCTGTCTCTGCTTAAAATGCAGGAAGTTATGCATCAGACGGTCCTGCTCGACCTAGGGTAGAAACTTCTTCAGCAGTATCTTCTTAAAAGATTCCCAAGAACAGCTTTCCTTCAGACTCTCCCTTTCCCGAATCCACCAACTCTTTGCCAAGCCTTTTAGCTGATAGGCTGCAATCATCACCTTCTAGGCTTCAAGGATTCCGGAATATGAAAACATCTCCTCGATGGAGATGTTCCAATCATCTAAAATCAGAAAGTCGGCACTCTCATCGTAGGTGGGAGGTACCAACCGCTGGAAGTGCGATATGAAATTCATTTCTGGTGGTATCGCCATCGGGGGCACCAGAGGAGTAGGGGGATCGGGCACGGCTTGGCCTAGGGCAGGCTCTTGCACTAAAGGTTGCTACGCCGGAGCGGTAGACAACAAAGACTCAATTTGCGATTGCATCGCAATTAATTGCTCGTCGACCTCATCGTGAGACGCTTTGGCAGCATTCTAAAAAAACAACGGACAACTCATCAAAATCCTAGCTTACAACAACGCCACACGACTAGTTCAGACCATACATAAAAGATACTTGCTTACATTGCAACTTGCTCTGGGATTTTATAATGATGATATGTCCTACTTAGGAAGATATCCTCTTATCCTATTGACTCTTGTGTCTATGACATGAATGCATGGGTTCTTTATTCTTATTTAAAATCATGTGTGTACATGTGTCATCATGTAAACCTTAACTTAGCACGCGTGCTTATGTGATGATATGCAATGTATGTAGTGTTATGCATTCTTTAAAGGCCCTAATGCATGTTATGAGCGGCGTACACATGAAATGTTATGCATTCCATACTACATAACATTGCATGCAACGAGAAAAGAAAACGTGCTAATGGGCACTCATATGATGGTGGTTATGCATCCGATACTACATAACTGTCACATGTTGCCACCTATGGTGGATCTATATATAAACACATATTTTCCATCCCATACTACATAATATTCCCCGTATACTTCTTATCATGCTATGAGTGTAGTGACTATGTTTCGGCTAAAACGTACTAATGACAAATCGGTGTGTGCACGAAATGTCACTAAACAACTAATACTAACAAGAGAAGGTTGTCCGACCAATTATCAAGCAACCAGGCTCTGATACCAACTATCACAACCTGCATTTTCACCGCATATAATAACTTATCAGAGTAAGGGAAAATGCGCATCATGATGCCATGTCTGTAGTGGATAACTGCGGACGCTCAGAAAAACACCTACTTAATCATGAAGAAAGATACTTTAAGTTATCTTAAGGTAAAATCAGTTTAAGCACAATAGTGAGCCGTATCCCTCGGCTTTGTGGCTCTTTTAGTGCACAAATCAAAATATAATTATACGCTGCGGAAAAATACTTATTTAGATTAACTCCAACATACTACATGAGTATAAATGTCCCCAAAGACAACTCATGCTATGCAAGAGTCTAAATTTATAATAGTAGTAAGGATAGCTTTTACGATCACTAAATATAACAAGTTAGAGTTTTTATATTATGCAGTGCATGAAGTAATAGTAATAGATTTTATTCTTAAAAATACCTTAACATGCATTACTACCATAAATCCTCCCAGAGAGCAAGTAATTCACAACCACATATAGAGAAATAAGAAGCTAGCAAGTAACTAAGAGTAGTAATTTTGTGGGCGTCAACAAACTGACACGAACCCACAAACAGAAAAGTATGTCTGAGCCAGTAAAAAACACAAAATAAACATCAACCTACCTCGCTAAGATGAGGCAACAACTACAGCCAACACTGCGGCCCAGAACTCCAAAACCAGCTCTGCTATCTGCTACAGCTCTGAACCTGAGGCATTCCAAAGACAGAACACCTCAGCAAGAAGGTACATATGGCGGCAGACAAATAGGTCAATGGGGTACCAACCCAAGATCAAAAGCACTGAAGTAAAGTACAAAATAAACAAGTCATCCACAGGAAAAGAACTCTTACGTGATTTGTCACGTACAACAAGAGTACACCAGACGCACGAGACTATATGGTGATGACATGAATAAACCATAAGGAAAAAGTACGAAACCCTTATTAGGCACCTGTGGATGACTCTACCCAAAAACACGGGCGAGGTGGTCACTTAACTGGACACACCCACACGAATATAATATCCGTTTAACTGCGAGGGTGTCTCATACTCTCCACCATACACCGCAGACGCCCCAAAACCTGGTGGACTTCCACAAGGTACTAATAAGGGCATCAAACATTTGCGGAGGTGGTTTCGTGCACTTACTCCCACAATTAAGAAACCCAAAGAAACCACAACACATATATCTCGAGATTTGGCTCGACAGTATCTATTTGACATTGCTAGATTTAAGACGCGGTTGATCAACCTCTAGGAGCGATTTATAATTCTAGATAACTCTAATACGATCAATAACGAAAACTAAGGCATTTAAAGCAATCATTAAGACACATCAAGAACGATTAAACATAACCAGACAAGATTAAGTTTACCATAACAAAACATTACAACATCATGTGATCATTGAAACGGTTAATCATAACAATAATTTTGAAGAACAAGCGCAGTAAATTTTAAAGAACATGAAAACATAGTCGTTACCATCAAATCAGAAAAGGGGAGATGAGGGGAAACCACCACTTGCCTTGGTTTTACCGGAAAAGTTCTCTGAATCAGTCCACGTCGCAGATCGGGGTAAAAGTATGCGGGAGGAGTTGAAATCTGAACAAGAACGACCGAAAAAGAGGTTAGGGCCGAAAAACCCTAACGAGAAATCTCAAGAAACGGGGAAGATATTACCACGATGGCGTAGCTCTCGGCAAGGGCTTTCCGGATCTATGATCGATTGAAGATTTCGAGCACCGGACCACCGTCGGAGGCCACTGGAAGGTTCACGAAATATTTTCTCTCTCACGCTCACGCCGCTCTGGTTCGGGAGGAAAAAGATAGTAGAAGATGAAGTTTTCTCTCGTATAAATATGTATATATATATATATATACATTTATAAAATGTTCTGTCTAAAAACGAACTGTAATCGCGCGGGTGCGCGGAAGACGAAAATAAAGATTTATGATGACTTCCAATCAAAAAGTGCCTAACATAAAAGTTATAGATCTCGTCGAGACGAACAAATTTTATTTTAACCATTTTTCCAAACGACATCGTTTTGACCCTCAACAAGGCTCCCGAACGCAAATTACAACGGATTACACGAGAACAAACTTACGGGTACTCGAGAGGTAGAAAAATAGGCGACTCGAGTAAGAAGGAACAGTCACTCGAGTATATAAAAAGGTACTCGAGTATATAACAAAATACTCGAGTAAGTATAGAAGCAGCACTCGAGACAACAAAAATCACTCGAGTAGGCAAAATTAATCACTCGAGTAGGTAAAATTAATCACTCGAGTAGGCAAAATCAATCACTCGAGTTGGTAAAATTAATCACTTGAGTAGGAGGAAGGATCACACGTGAGATCCCGAACAGAACTCGAGTAAGAACTAAATTCACTCGAGAGGCAGAAACAATCTACTCGAGTATATGTCGTGAACAGTCAATATACACGAGAGAGGAGAGAATTACACGAGTAGAAATTGCATGAAAAACATTTTCTTTGCAAATCTACCCTTTTGATTAAACTATACGAATGAATTGTGTTTTTCATTTTTGAAAAGTACTTTAATATTAAAGTAATCATATATATATTTTTTTGAAAAAATAAACTACGAGATCAAAACGAAGGCCCAAACGTGCGCCGAATCAAACGAAATTCGCACCGTAGGTGAACACTGACTCTACGAACACAACAGCGAAGTCAAAAACAAACTCCGACGAGCCATTACCGAGATATTAATCTTGAAAGGATACGGCGAACATAAAAAAATCCAAAACTTCAATCGCGCGCCGAGACTCCAAAAATGGTCGGATTGCGACAAAACTTGACGGGCAAGTCCAAAATTTACTTAACTTAAATTACAAATGCAAAATTTTCCCATCACAACAAGAATTCGGCCGACTCTACCGCACTGACGTGAAAATGACTTAACGGCATTGCGCCGCCAACTCGACGTTAAAAGTAACGCCACGACGTCATAAATATGACGTTGCCCAATCAAATAAAATTATCGAAAAATCGGGGGCGTTAAATATAAGGCCCAACATATCTTAGGCTGAGCTTCTTCACCCCATGTACCCATGATACTCCATGCATCAGCCGGATCTTCAGGAACACTTTATCACCCACTTGAAATTCCACCATTCGGTGTTTCGTATTATAATACTTAGCATGTCGAATTTGGCCCTCAAGCATGTGGTCCCGTATTAACCTAAAAATACCATCTGTGTCGTCATTATATTCAACTCCCATACCTTCGGGTCCTCATCCTATACCCTTTACAAAGGGGTTCTACACCTTCTTCCATTAAGGGCTTTATGGGTCGTCATCTCGATACTGGCTTGATGATTGTTATTATATGAGAATTCTACCAGAGGCAAGAGTCTCTCCCACGGCTCTTCTCTATCCAGTAAACACAATCTTAATTAATCTTCCAAGGTTCCGATGGTCCTCTCAGACAGCCCATCCTTCTGAGGATGGAACGTCGTTGTGAAAGTAAGGCGTGAGCCCAATACGCCTATACCGCCTTCCATCTCTCCTAAGCAATCCATCATCAACAACGAAATGGGAATTTGACCGATCAGAGCTTCAACCATGTTCTGCTTCATGTGGCCATCCATGATTAAAGTCTGCCGAATTCGATCAGCCAGGTCACATTGAATTTCACGGTAATACAATAGTGCTTCGGCACTTGACTGCTTGTCTACGCAAGAGATCTCCAACGCCACCAACTCCCGAACCAACCGCTCATCATGGACTGACAGCCAATGGGCTTGAGCTGGGGCCCGACGACTCAACGCGTCCGCAACCCATTGCCTTTACCAGGCACGTAGTGGATCTTTAATTTATAGTCCCCTAGGAACTCCGTCCATCTACTCTGTCGCATGTTCAGATCTTTCTGATCCAACAAATATTTCAGACTGTTATGGTCGGTATAGATATCGACCCTTACTCCATACAAGTAGTGCCTCCACAGCTTCAAGGTAAAAATCACGGCCGCTAACTCCAAGTCATGGACCAGATAATTCCTCTCATGCACTTTCAGCTGTCTCGAGCCATACGCTATAACGCTCCCATGCTGCAGTAGCACACAACCCAAACCACTGCCCGAAGCATCGCTGTAGATTTCAAAACCTTCGGTCCCACTCGGCGAACTCAGCACAGGCGCCGTGGTCAACCGACACTTCAACTCCTCAAAAGCGTGTGCGCAATCCGGCGTCCAAACGAACTTCTGCTCCTTCCTCGTCAAAGTAGTGAGAGGTAACGCTATCAGTGAGAAGTTCTCCACGAAGCGCCTGTAATAGCCGGAAAGCCACAGAAAACTCCGGACCTCCGCTACCGTAGAGAGCATAGGACACTCTCGTATCGCAATAATCTTCATCGGATCCATCGCAATCTCTTCTACACTCACTATATGACCGAGGAACGCCACTGAGGACAACCAAAACTCGCATTTCGAGAACTTGGCGTTCAATTGATTCCTCCTGAGAGTCTCCAATACCAAGTCAAGATGCCTAAAGTGATCTTCCTCACTCTGCGAGCACAATAAAATGTCGTCGATGAAGACGATCACAAAATGGTCCATGTACTCCCTGAAAGTCCTGTTCATCAAATCCATGAACACTGACAGTGCATTCGTCAGCCCAAACGGCATGACCATAAACTCGTAATGCTCGTATCTCGTACTGAACGCTGTCTTAGGGATATCACTCTCCCTTATGCTCAGCTGATAGTAACCGGACTTGAGATCCATCTTTGAGTACACCATCGACCCGACTAACTGACCAAATATATCATCAATCCTAGGGATCGGGTACTTGTTCTTTTTGTTATCTTGTTCAACTCCCAATAGTCAATACAGAGTCTAAAGCTCCCGTCATTTTTCTTCACAAAGAGGACCGGTGCGCTCCAAGGCGACGAACTTGGACGCAATATACCCTTGCTCCAACAACTCTTGCAGTTGAACCTTCAGCTCCGCCATTTCCTTAGGCGCTAGCCGATACGGAGAGCGGGACACAGGTTTTGCACCTGGCACTAAATCAATCGTGAAATCTATCTCCCGTTGAGGCGGGGCACCAGGAAGATCACCAGGGAACACATCAAGGTACTCCGATACCACTGAAATACTATCCAATGCAGGATTAGGCTTTGCAACCTCCACTAGCGTAAAGGCTCATGACTTGTTCCCGACTTGACCCCCCCACCCTTACGATTGCGATCGATGTACGCTTGCTGATCCGAGAGCCAGTCCATACCAAAGATCACGCCGAACTCCACTAGCGATAGTAACGACATTTGTAAATAAAACTCTTGACTCCCAATCCATACCTAAGCGCAACAGATTCCCCCCGCACCCATTGAGCACCATTGGACCATAACACGTCCAATTTGTCTCTTACCATCGAAGGAGGTACTCCGACGCGCAATATAATTCCTAAATAAAGCAATGTGAAGCTCCCTAAACGAACGGTGCTATCGCCTGATAAATGAAAATCAGAACAAAGCTTAGCACATGTAGTTCTAAGCTAACATACACAAGGGCGCCAAGTATTTAAGGCTAAACTGTTATAACGTTAAACCATACCTGTCCTCACGACGGCATGCTTCCACTCGAACTTTAGGCACCCACGGGCATAATGCCCCGGCTCCCCACAGTTATACCACCTACGATATCCAGACTTTGAGGTGTTTGGCATTATGAACGCTGTTTCCTTTGCACTAAAGTCCTCAACTGCTCCTGACATAGCTTTCTCAGTCTTCTGAGGACCATTCCAACACTCTCGGGCAATGTGCCCTTTCCTTCCACAAGTATGACAAGTGTAAGTAGCTTTGTTAGTCGATGTTGTAGCCCCCTTCTCCAGCATTCTGTTGGATACAGCTCTTATGGGGCTTGCATAGTTCAATACCATGGTCGCTGGCATCGGGTGAGTCTTCCTCAAGTCTACTTCCAAAGATCTAGCCGACTCCACCAAGGCTCGGAATCCCAATAATTTTGGTCCTAGCAGTAGGATTCGCAGCTCACCACGCAGATAATTATAAAATATATCGACTATAGCCTGCTCGTTCTCCAACTCAAAGCATGGGTAGCGGCTTATCATAAGAAATGCTTGCAAATATTCGTCAACTGAGTGCGCTCCCTGCACTAAACACATGTTCAGTTGCTGGCCCGATGGTCTAGCAAATGTCATCTGCTCCATCACGCCACCCGGCGTTGAAGTCACAACAGGGGCACAGGGTTGTACATTTCTTCCATGCTATGTATTAATCACAACGAACAACGCTTCAACGATACTTCTTACGGTTTCAGATGAAGGAGGGGTCTCAAACACCTCACTGGGTGCACTATACTCCTCAGAAACTGGACTTTCTGGCGGCCCAGCACCGCTTCTGGTCACCTATAGTTGTACAAAACACCGTTAAGTGACCAAACAAAATTTCAAAAAGCAATTATAGGCACACGTAGGTTCCTCAAACACGTGTATTTTCATTCCTAAGTGGACATTCATGGGTTCTTTTGATGTTATAATGACGACGCACACACATGTGCTCATCACCCCTTAAAAAGATTTCGTCCACGAATTCATTTTAAGCCCGACCGAAACTAGGAGTCTGATACCAAATTGTAGCACCCCCTATCCGTCGCATAGCATATAGTAGTAGGTCCGGTCGGGGCCCGACACCATATACCACAGACAGACTGTGTGGTTACTCAATGGAAACCATCCAACAAATCCAACGTCCTACACAGAGTCATTCTAGCGGAAGCAATTTTATTAGTTGCAATAACAAGAACCCAGCACTAGCATGAATGTCCACTAAACAGAACCAAAAGGAATGAAGTACAAATACACAAGTACTGGCCCTATGGCCTTACAAAATGGTTTACTCAAATTACATGTTTTCCAAACGTTGGCACGCATGCCGGTCATAAATGAATACAATAAGTAAACACTCCAATTAGCCCTTCAAGGGCTGGCTCAGCAATTTGGGATTCAGCCCGGTATTGACCACTCGGTCCTGAAGTACCTGCAAGCAACAATCCACTGCGATGGTGGCAAACAAAGGCAACGGTCAGCTATGCTGACAAAATTATAATGATCTCGCCCCCAAACTCGGGGCGGCGTTGCTCCTTCCCTACGCTTTATTAGCATAATCAAGCAGTAGAGTAATAACACTACATCATAGGCACAAGCACGCATGGCCACACGCCCCGTGCTCTCAGGGCACATTCTCGGTGGTCACGGTCTAAGTTCGTCGACTCACCACCGCCCGTTGGACGGCAATATCTCATGAGCATTTGGTCTTTCTGGCCACTGCCTAAGACCCTCTATCTATTCCAATGGTAAGTGTCAAGTAACTTTAGGTCTCTTTAACCGAACGACATAGAGCGGGTACGGTTTCGCCTGACCCGTTTCTCACACCGCAATGTTAATTTAAAACATATGCGCGGGTCAAACTTTCCTGAGTCCCAAATCGTTTACATACATCACATAACCCAGTTATGTTCAAGTTGGCTCCCAGGCCCACAAGATGGCAGAACCACGCGTCCGTCCAGTTTTCCGAGTGTACCTTGGAGTTAATCACCAAGGCCCTTGCTGCAATCTATCTCGTAGAAAACCCAAAAAATAAACATTCGCACGGAGTCTTCTACGGCCTTTCATGTAATGCAACATCACCGATTCAGACCAACTTGTCCGGGTAGTCTTCACACATCATGCCTATATCCGTTCTCGATTACGGACTCTATATGTAAACAACGAGGACTATTCATATCTGCCCGAAGGAACGCCTCAAACTCACCGCAAACTCGCGAGAGCGGGCTTCTCTATGTAAAAGAGGTAGAGCTTCACATGCTCAAGTAGAGAATCGTTACCCTATAATTCTTCCTTGGCGCCATGGAAATGTATGTGGATGGAAAGCACTGCAATCTCGTTGCCTCCGTAGATCAGAAGTCGGCTCGTGATTTGGAACTCCGAAACTCCGCCGGCAACCAAATTTAGCTTCCTTTCTTCTTCCTTGCTCTCCCCTCTCTCTAGACTTTAGAAAGAGACTTAAGTGAAAGAAGTGAGGGATTTGAAACCCTATTCCCGGGTATATCCAAGTAGGAACAACCCCCAGCCGTCGGATCCCAAATTAAGGAAACGAACGGCCACGATCTGTAGCTGAAATGTAAAACCTGGGCCGAACACGGCCTGTGACATGCCCGTGTCCAGGGTCGTGTCCCCCATTCGCCGTCAAAATCGACGCGCCTCGAAAAACACACATGCACCCGACAAACCCGTGTTCGACCTGACATGCCCGTGTCAGCCAGTGCATGCCCGTGTTCCCGGGCATGTTCCTCCATCAACATAGGACCAGCACCAACCCGAGACTCACACGGGACTTGGACACGCCCGTGTCCTATTTGACACGCCTGTGTCAAACCCGAACACGCCTGGGCTCCAGGCCGTGTTCACTATCTCGACACTTTGTCGAGTGTAGTTCTTCAACCACCCGACACGGACTTGGACACGCCCGTGTCCTAGGCCGTGTTCCCTGTCTCGACACATCGTCGAGCAAAAATGTCGACTTCTCGGGCAGATCATCGACATGAGCTCGACACGCCCTGAGACACACCCGTGTCTCAGGCCGTGTTCACTGCTCGACGATCGTCGACTCCAGAATTCGTCGACCTCTCGGCCAAATCGTCGACCCAAACACGACACGCCCTGGGACACGCCAGTGTCCCAGGCCGCGTGCCCCTGCCAAATTCCAAATTTGGCCCAAAACACCTCCCATCACTCTTTTGAGTTTCGGGGCGTTACATTAGTGTCACCGTAAGATGGCGGTTCTGGGCATAAGACCGGGTTAACTCCTTGGTAAGGGGGAGGGGTCTTATAAACTGGTATCACTTGAATAAACAGTCATAAGAGAAGAAGTCCACACCACTGGGGAACCCCGCTCGAGCATTAGTTTGCGTACAAGCTATGCAGCGGAAGCAATGGTGTGCCCATTTGTGAAAAGTCACATAAAACAGTCCACATAAGCAATGAGTTAGGCCAATTCTAATATAAACCTTACCTATATGGAGCCTCCCAGGGTCGCCGTACCGCAGAGTGTGGCTCCTTCCCCTCCGAATCCCACTCCTTTTCTACAGACAGAGATGGGCCAGACCTTGACGACCATCCTTGAGGCCTTCAGGGCCCAGCAGGTTCCGGCGCCGCTGCGAAATCCAGGATCAAACTGGCTGAGTGCATTCAAGAGTTTATCCCCACCCATGTACCATGGGATGGAGAATGCAGTAAAAATGGAGGAATGGCTCGATGCTATACATGAGATGCTGGCAGGTATTAGATTCCTATCAGCGAGGCAGTTCATTTGGCGACTACCGCACTGGATGCCCATACAAAGAGGTGGTGGAAGTCCATGATGGACTCCACCTATGAAGATAGAGATCTGTCAAAAATATCTTGGGAGGAGTTCGACGAAGTATAATTGGACCATTTTGTGTCAACCACGGATCGTGATGAGTTAGAAGATAGGTTCTTGAATCTCAAGGAGGGGACCAGGTCGGTGATTGAGTACCAGAGGGAGTTTTCCCACCTTGCCAGGTTCGCGAGGATACTTGATACAGATGATGGGAGGTATGCTAAGAGATTCTACCGGGGCCTTAGAGATGATCTGAGGCAGGACCTCTTATTCATCTCTCATGGCACGTCAGCTCAGATCATCGAGATGGACAAGAAGCTGGTGGCTGACCAGCTGATGGTGCAGAACAGAGAACCCACTGCAGCACCAGCTCCTCCACCACCACATATGCTTTGGACCTCGATGAGCCGAGAAATCCGGAGGAAGTCATCACAAGTATATAATTTATGTTATGAAATTAAGATATGTTCCTTTAATATTACTATTCTATATTATCTTGACCAAGAAGAATGTCTACCCATTTGAAACTCAATCAACCTCAGGCATAGTCTTCATCAGCAGCAAGCCCGCTCATACACTATTCAATATGGGTGCTTCGCACTCGTTCATATCAGAAGCCGTCGTTGAAGGATTGGACGGCGTCGAACGATTCACGGGCTCGATGATGAGAGTGAGGCTACCTGATGGGTCGATACTACTATCATTTGCCAAGTGTAATATTGAGGCAGAAATTGGCAGAAAGTCTTTTGAGGCGCCTGTGACGATTCTGAAGATGCCAGATTTTGACTTGATCTTGGGCATGACTTGGTTACATTGGAACCATGCCCAGATCGACTGCCCATCGAGGAGGATCACACTGAGGCATGGGGACTCCCACGTCATCGTTGAAGGTATTAGACTCGTCTCCCATCTCTTATTATCATCTATACAGGCTGTCAAAGCCCACATGCAAGGAGAGGAGGTGTACATTATCTGCTTTGAGATGGCGGGAGCATAGACTCCTATTGTGGATATCCCAGTAGTTCGGGATTTTTCCGACGTGTTCCCGGAGAAATTGCCCGGATTACCATCGGTCAGGGACACGGACTTCCGTATTCAGTTGGTGCCAGGAGATTGGCCTGTATCTCGGGCGCCGTACAAGATGACCCCAAACGAGCTAGCATAGTTCAGGACTCAACTACAGGAGCTAGTAGAGTCAGGGTTTGTCCGACCGAGCTTATCTCTGTGGGGAGCCCCAGTGTTATTTGTCAAGAAGAAGGATGGTTCCCTGCGTCTCTACATCGACTACCGGGAGCTGAATCGGTTGACGGTCCGGAATACGTACCCGCTACCCCGGATCGACGAGCTTTTTGATCAGCTTCAGGGAGCCTTCCGGTTCTCCAAGTTAGATTTGAGATCGGGGTACTATCAACTGCGGATCTATGAGGAGGACATTCCGAAGACGGCTTTTAGTTCCCGCTATGGACTGTATGAGTTCACGGTGATGCCATTCGGGTTCACGAATGCGCCTTCTGCATTCATGAGCTTGATGGACCGCATCTTCGAGCCCTACTTGGACAAATTCGTTATAGTTTTCATCGATGATATACTGATCTAATCGCAGACACAGGAAGACCATACTCAGCATTTGGCCTTGGTTTAGGGGAAGCTGAGAGAGCACCACTTATATGCAAAGTTCTCCAAGTGCCAGTTCTGGCTGAAGGAAGTGGCATTCCTAGGGCACACTATCAGTGGGGCAGGGTTGGTCGTGGATCCAGCCAAGGTGCAGGCAGTTAGAGATTGGCTGCGGCCAAAGTCAGTATCAGACAAACGCAGTTTCCTGGGGCTCGCAGGGTATTATCGCATGTTCGTGGAGGGGTTCTCGAGGATAACACTCACCCTCACATCCTTGACGAAGAAGGAAGCAACTTTTATATGGATGAGAATTACGAGGCAGCATTTCAGGAGCTGAAGGACAGGCTCACCTCTTCCCCAATCCTTGCACTTCCATCTGGGAAGGAAGGATTTCATATATATACTGATGCCTCATATCAGGGGATGGGTACAGTCTTGATGCAGCACGGGCATGTCATCGCTTATGCTTCGAGGCAGTTGAAGAAGCACGAACATAATTACCCTATACATGAATTTGAGCTCGTGGTGGTGGTATTCGCATTAAAGAACTGGAGGCACTGCTTATATGGGGTTCATTATGATATCTTCTCGGATCACAAGAACCTCAAGTATGTTGACACGCAGAAAGACCTTAACCTGCGCCAGAGGAGGTGGCTTGAATTCTTATGCGATTATGAGTACACCATGCATTATCATCCGGGAAAGGCGAACACCGTGGCAGACGCCTTAAGCAGGAGAGCCAGCACCTCAGTATCGGAGACTCGAGTGATGTCCATGAAGCTGTTGCGGATGTTAGAGGACATGCACATTTTGGTCGTTTCTGAGACCCAGCCAGAGGTCTACCGGGAGTACTTGAACTCCCTGATCGTTGAATTTGATGTATGAGAGCGCATCAGGCTACAACAGAGGTTGGCTGCAGCTTTGCTGTCACTGTTCAGGGCCCTAAAAGTGGGTCGGCCAGGAGATTATTCTTTGCTTGATGACCTCATCCAATTCCGTGGTTGTGGTTATATACCTGCAGGAGGTGGCATACGTGAGGACAAACTTAGGGAGGTACACAGTTCTCAGTACTCAGTGCACCCCGGTATCACCAAGATGATAGCTGATCTACGGAAGAGCATGTATTGGCCGGGGATGAAAAGGGACATCATCATATATATGACACACTACGAGACCTGCCTGCGAGTAAAGGCAGAATGTAAGAGCTCCGAACGGTTGCTACAGTCGCTGCCGGTCCCTGAGTGGAAGTTTGAGGATATTGCTATGGATTTTGTGCACGGATTGCCTCGCTCCCATGCAGGGCACGATTCTGTTTGGGTCATTATCGACAGATTGACCAAGGTGGCCCAATTTATACCTATGAGGATGGATAGCCCAGTTACTGTTTTGGTGAGGTTGTTTGTGGAACAGTTTGTTAGATACCACAGGGTCCCCGGACAATTGTCTCGGATCGTGACAGTCGATTCACTTCTAGGGAGTGGAGAGCGGTGCAGGCGTACTTGGGTTCTCAACTTACTTTTAGCACTGCTTTCCATCCACAGACCGACGGTCAGACAGAGCGGATATTCAGGACCATGGAGGATCTGCTACGATTATGTATACTGGATACGGGGAGGCCTGGGAGAGACTGTTGCCACTGGTCGAGTTATCCTACCTTAAGAGTCACCAGACGAGCATTGGGATGACACCTTATGAGGCTCTTTACGGGAGGAAATGCCAGACACCGCTACCTTGGGTTCAGAATGAGGATCCCAGGGCACTTGGATCGGAATATATTGAGGATACAGATGCTTAGATACGATTGATCAGGGACCTGATGCTAGAGGCCCAGAGTAGGAAGGCGAAGTACTACGATGCACGACATCGGAAGGTAGAGTTCCAGGTGGGTGACATTGTGTTCTTGAAGATAAGTCTAGTGCATGATATTTCTCGGGTGCGGAGGCACAAGAAGCTCAGCCCTCATTATATGGGACCATATTTGATTCTGTAGAGGATCGGCCCCTTGGTCTACAGGTTGGAGATGCCGCCAGAGCTGGGGACCATGCACGACGTCTTCCACGTCTCCTCTCTACGGAGAGCTCTCCTTCGGCCAGAGCAGCATATCGCCACTACAGCAGGACCGCGAGCGTCCGACAGATCAGTTCGTTTGGAGCCGCTCCGGATCGATGATACTGCGGTCCGAGTGTTGCGGAAGAAGAGTGTTCCCCTGGTGAAGGTGTTATGGTCCAACCATGGATGGGAGGAGCACACCTGGGAGCCGAGGGATCTGATACTAGAGCAGCACCCAGAGCTTTTTACACCAGGTAACACTTTAATTATTAGTTAAAGTACTTAAATTTTCATGCTTGGAAACCCCGTAGACCCGAACTTGAATTTCGGGGACGAAATTATTTCTTTATTTATTGGAACTTGTAACATCCCACTTGCAATTAGACCCCTCTACTTAGGTTGGGTTAGGGCATGTGATGGGGGATGGATTTAGGCTAGGGTTGAACCATGGGATAAGGGTTTAGTCACATGGGGCCCACAATAGGGCCCAAGGTAGTCTAAGTCAAATCAGCCCCAAATTGGGGTCCTAGCCACACATTGATTCCACCACAGCATCCCTAACCCTAACACCAACCTAAGGGAACCATAAGCCATATCACAAGGTCACCAATTGACTAGAGTTGACCCAAGTCAACCCTAATCTTAATTTGGTCAAACCCACACCTAAAGGCCCAAATAGTCCAAGTGGGACACCACCATGGCCCAACCCAAGTTGGGTGGTGTCATAGGGTCCATGACCTTCAGGTGGGGGCAGCCCACTCATCAAGTTGACCAAGTCAACCCTAAAGTCAATAAAGTCAACATTAGGCCTAAAGGAAGAAAGAGTGAACCAAGCCCACTCTCAATCGGCAAAGCCCACTAACCATGGCCCATGACCAGCCCAAGTGGTCAAAGACAGCTCCTACCCCTCTGATTTAGGAGAGAGAAGCATGCATTGGGGTAAGATGGTAATTTTAGGAGAGAGAAGGTGGAGAAAAGAAAATGAGGGTCATGTGGCCCTCCTCCCTTCTGTCCAAGACACTTAACTAGACTCCCCAACTCATTCCAAATAGAATATGCTACTGGATGGCCACTTGTGTAACATCCCATTTCCAACTAGACCCCTAAGAGTGGTTTGTCCATGCCTAGGTCATGACAAAACCCTAGGAAGCCAGAAATGGGCCAAGAGATAGGGGACAGAATGTGGAAGATCATCATGGTCTGCAAATAGTAGAACTCTGAGCATGGTTCAGGATGACCATGGACCACACCCTAACCCCAAGACCCTACTACAACACCCCTAATACCTTGGGAGGCCCATTAGAGCCAAAAGGACCCAATAGGGTCAGCCCAAGAGGCTCAGTTGACCAAGGTCAACCCTAGCCTTAAATGGGTCAAACTAGCCTACTTAGGGTCAATTGACCTACTCTTAGCCTAGAGGACCCCACCTATGCCCTCCTAACCCTAAAGTGAGGTCAATGGGTCACTAAGGACACATTGGGGTCAGCCCTAGGGGCCAGGTTGACCCAAGTCAACTCAAGCCCCTAATCTAGTCAAAGTGCCCTTACTAAGGGTATGTGACCTCCAAAGTGCAGGGTAACCCTACATAATCCTACCTAGGCCTTAGGGGAGGCCAATGGGTCACCAAGGACCCATAGGGGTCAACCCAGTTGGTCATGTTGACCCAAGTCAACTATAGCCCTAAGATGGTCAAAGAGCCCTTGCCAAGGGACATGAGACCACCAAGAGGCTCAACCAACCCTATTCAAGTAACCCTAGACCTTAAGGGAGTCCAATGGGCCACTAAAAACCCAATGGGGTCAACCCAGATGGTCAAATTGACCAGGTCAACCCTCATTTAGGTCAAGTCAAACCTAGCCCAAAAAGGGCTAACCCAAGCCCAAGCCACTTCTCCCTTAGGCTAACCCCACCCCCATGACCAGCATAATCAAGTGGACTGCATTTAGCTTGTGAGGTTGACTAGTCAACCAGAGGTGACTAGGAGAGAGAAAGGAGCTCCCCTCCATGATAATGGAGGAGAGAGAAATTGAGGAAGAGGAAGGGGAAGTGGAAGGCCGGCCAAGGGAGGCTAACAGCCACCATTTATGGCTGCAATCAACTCCTCTAGGGGAGAGGAGTTGAATCCAGCCGTTTCCCGGCCACCAAGGGATGGGTTCAGCCCCCCTCCACTCTACCCGAGCCACACCTTTAATGGTGTTAATGGCCATTGAAGAACCAGCCTCCCCTCTCCCCCATTTGCCATTTAAACACCATAAGGGGGCCAAGGGGATCATTTTAGAGCGTTTACCTGGAGGAGACGAGCCATCCCATTGTGCGGTTGCAGAAGCCGAGCGCCTCCGCCGTCGTCAATGGCATCCCGCCACTCCTCTCGCATCCAAGCCGCCAGGAAGGTCCTCCTCCTCTCCTTAACTCGCGGGTAGATCATAGGACTCTTTAGGTTTAAGATTCGGGCTCAATTGAGCCCGATCAAATCCAGGATTCCTTATGGTTTCAGCAAGAAATCTTCTTGCTATAACCGCCGGAAAACGCCTCTTCGGCGGCAGAGCCGCCGCCTGGCGATAGCCACCACCTCAACGGAGGTGTTGGTGGCGGTGGCCGGCCGGGGAAGGGGCTGGATCGCCGACGGCAAGGCTTGGAAATGGCTCCAGGCGGGATGAATCCTGGCCGTTGGCTCATTGAAGAAGACGACGGGATTCCGTCGAATCTGCGTCAAGATTCGTGCCTCCCCTGATTTCAAACTATAGGATTCATATATATTCATGTGTATTATGTCATAGATTTTGATATATTTGGTTTTAAATTTTAAAAATACTTAGGCCCATCTGCAAGAAAAGTCACCAACACAAAAGTTGTAGCCCTCCGAGTCTATTTCACTTTAAAATTTATTTGAACCCATTTGGGTGCATGGTTTGACCAGGGCACCCATTTTGGTGGGACATACCCTTAGGGCTAGGCAGTCATTAAATTGAGTGCCCACACTTCATCCCTAGCCCAAAGCAGTTGAAATTTAGGTAGGGAGTCTATCATAGCTATACCTAGGGCCTGTCCAAAAATGGGAATTTTTGGAGAAAATATTTCTATAGTTTTTATAAACATTTAATAATTATTAAATAAATTAAATAGGTGCCCTAAACACCTCCAAACCCTCCCAAATTTTGGTCAGTGGTCCCTGGGTTCACTTTAGGTACCTGTATAGAGTTTCACCTAATTTAAATATGTTTTGAATAGGTTTTGACCCAACCCTAACTATACCTTATTAAGGGCATTTAGGTCAAAAGTGCACTTTTAATTTTGAGTGACCAAATCACCTCAACAGAGGCTGAAATTTGGGCCACTGACTTGTTATGGCACTTATCACCTCCCCATGGAATATGGGATAGTGAGGAATAGATTTGCCCTAAGTTCCTAGGTCAAACCCTAAGGAGGGACCTTTTGGCCTTGTGAAGGGCATGAGTCCTAAACACCTTGGATGAACACCAAATTTTGCAAGGAGGTTCCTAGGATATATAAAACCCTCTGTTAAAAATATTAGCAAATTGTGAAAAAGGTAGGGTCCCCAAAACCCTAACCCTAGCTTAGGACCTAAAACTTGTAGTATAGGTTTAGGTTAGCTAAACATCTTGAAACTTAACCAAATTTGGGTAGTGAGGGGATTAGGGTATTTTGAGCCTCTGATAATTTACTTGAGGAATTTTGATCAATATTTGTAGCACTTCATTTGTAATCAATAGTATTGCCCTAATTAATAATTTGGCTATTGTGGTCTCACTGCCCATAGAAAGGGTATGAAATATGGGCAGAGTTAGTTTTAGGCTATAATAATCTTGTATGAAGTTTGTTAGAATTTTTGGATATCTATTTAGGGCATCTACTTCACAAGTGCTTTATTTTGATTACATACTAAATAATTCTTGCAAAAGCCCATTACTTATTGAAAAATCATGAAACTTGCTGCATAGTGTTTTTAGCTCAATACTATCATGTGGTAATGTTTGTGGAAATATTTGATGGTTAATTAGTATACTTTGTTCATTAACCCATAAACTTGAAATTTCATGAGAAAATCAAATATGGCCTTAATTTAAAAGGATAAATTATGAAACTTTTTCTACGGTATTTTTAGGCCATTCAAATCACCCATGAATTTTCTCTGAAATTTGGGTGGCATTTTTACTGTAAAACCTTTTAAATTGCTTTTTATGAGGTAACTTTGAAATTAAAATTAAGGGACCAAACCTTGCTGAAAAATTTGAAGATTTAGGCCTTAGACTTTATTATGCATTTTGTAATTACCATAAATTTGTTGGATCATTATCTTGTATGAAATTACTACTTCATGTTCAAACTTGGGCCTTTTGGATACTAGAATAAATAAATAAATTATCAGACAAATTAGGAAAATTATGGATTTCTGGATTTATGCTTCAAATATCATTTTAGCCCTCTAGTAATTATCATAGGGGTACTGGATGAGTATTTCATGTACTTCCCTTCTTACGGGTCGTGTAGCTTAAGTGGTCTGCATATAGCAAAACTGCAGGAAATCATTTTGGATATGAATTAGAGCACGTGTGATGGGTCTTGATGGATTTCTGGAAGGATATGTAGAATGGGTGGCATATGTAGAAGATGAGTGAGTAGAGTGTGGTTTTTGTCTAGGGTTTAGAGGTGTTCGGGTCCGACAAAAGATCGTCCTACCCAAGGAGAGTTGGGGTCAAATCACCCTAGGATTAGCATATCGGAAGATGAGAAAATAATGGGTAAGGGAATCAACCAATAACAAAATAAGTACCTTGCGAAAGGGAACGCTGGGCGTAATCCCAACACAGTTCCTAGTGCCCATTGAGAGCCCTTCACAGGGAATACCGGGGGCAGTCCTGGGTTAACGTAAACTGTTTAACAAGCTGAAAAGAGTAACTTAGTAATTAGGGTTGCACATTTCACAGACACTGATGGCACGGGATGTTAGCTGGGAGCTTCGGCTCGGATGGTTAAAAGGCGGACTTTGGGTCCGGGGAGCTTCGGCTCGATTGTTTGAGACGGACGTGTTGGTCTGGGGAGCTTCGGCTCGGTTCTTGATTACGCTAATTTGCATGTGCATAAAAGGAAAGGAAATTAAGGTGGTGGGTCTTCGGTATCGGAGGGTCGATGCACCGACGCCAATACGTTGACTCGGCAAGTGGGGTTAGCACTTCGCCAACAGAAGTCCGGTGCGCCAGCCGGCAAGGGTACGCAGGAGTCCGCTTCGTGCACCAAGCGTTGAGGCGTACGATAGGTCTGACCGGTAGTGCTTTACTGGTTTAGAGGTGGGCGAGGCCCAACCCACCGCTTCCATCTGCCACTACGGAGGTATCTTAGGAGGTTACGGCTCCAGAAAGGGGGAACTAAAGGTCTGTGTGCACAGAGTCGGGTGTGTGTGTTGCACTTGCATGTCCATCATACCCACTTGCATGTCATAGCATAATCGTTACCTTTAACCTTGACACCTAAAGTATAAGTGGAATGGGACGCTTATACTTTAGGACCTGCAAAACGACCCTTTAGTCTATAAGCTTGTGTGGGCAAGTTTATAAATTAAGGTTAATTTTGATATATATAGTTACTGCTATTCAATCATCGACACCCCAACGTATAAATTGGTATGGGACTTTTTATACGATGGGATCCTTGCAGAAGACCCCTTGGCTTATGTGTTTTCACATAAGTGAAGGTTACTTTTCATATTTCAGCTTATAGTCCATACATATTATAGAATTGCTAGTATAGGTCCACTACCATCTGCTTTTTGATATTCTCCACCTTCAAGTCCTCCCCTTTCGTCCTCTCCGCTCGGTGCCTAGGAGCCGTGGGGGAAGGGGCGGGGGATGATAGGACTTAGTCTTTTAGACTAATGGTTTTCGAACCGCATCATTTAGGGGATCGTGGAGACCAGCATGGAGGAGCAGCCCCAGAGACCGGTGCGCTTGGAGGTGGGGCAGTCTAGCTCCGGAGTTCACACAGAAGGGACCGTGAGTCTCGACCTTGAGTAGTCTTTCTGCTTCCGCATGAGTGATCTTTTGTAGTGAGGATTTGATGTACCGGGCATAAGCCCGTTTTTGCTACTCTGATGTTTATTTTTGTGGACACTCCCTTCGTGGAGTTATATTTATTATGACATGGATCCTCTGTGGACTGCAGTTCCGTTTACTTCATTATTCTGCTACTTTTCTGTGATCAAACTGGCCGGCAGAATCGGCGCTTTGTGGTGATGACCCTTCAGGGCGTGAAGGAGTCACCGCAAAACGGCGGTTCTGGGCCTAAGACCCCGGCGTCTTAAAAAGAAAAAAAAAGGGGGGTCTTACAAGTGGTATCAGAGCAGACCTCGATCGAAAAGTAACAGTCCACAAGCCTAGGCCACTCCCGCGCGAGTTTAGTTTGGGGACAAACTAAGCAGCGGAAGCAGTGGTGTGCCCATATGGGGGATCACATGTAAATTGTCCACCTTTATTAGGTATTGAGTCGATTACGTACTAATGTAGTTCGTTTTGCAGCCCCAAGCTCAGCCCACCCCACAAGGTGGAGCTCAGCAGACTCCAAACATTGCACCACCTCCCATGGTCCCCACACCTTTCCTTCAGTCGGACATGGGGCAGACCCTTACAGCTATCCTTGAGGCCTTCCGGGCTCAGCAGGCTCCAGCCCAGCAGCCAAACCCAGGGCCCAACTAGATGAGCACCTTCCGAGGACTCTCTCCCCCATCATACTTGGGGACAGAGTCGGCAGTGCGGACAGAGGAGTGGCTGGATGTTATGTACGAGATGTTGGCTGGGATACGATGCCCTTGGGAGGAGAGGGTGGCCTTGGTGGTATCTTGATTGGAGTACCATGCTAAGAGGTGGTGGAAGACGCTGTTGGACATGACATATGGTGATCGGGAGATTGCAGAAATCACTTGGGAGGAATTCAGGGCCGGAGGGCCCGGAATGATCAGCGGCGAGGCACCATACCAAATGGGAGGAGGACAGAGGAGCGGCCTCGTCAGGAGGTGAGGCAGGAGCCGAGAGAGCAGGTGGTTTTGGCCCCTCATCCTCTCCGGATTCAGGAGATGCCGAGACCCGGGGGTATGGCGTATCCCCCGCCGGAGTGTTTCCATTGTCACCAGGTGGGACATCTCCGGAGAAACTGCCCTATGAGGGGGGCACCACCTCCAGCACCACAGGGTGGCCCACCTGCCCAGCATTTCGGAGGCCGAGGACGCGGCCGAGGACGTGGTAATCAGGGAGGAGACCGAAGACAGAATGGGGAGCAGATTTACGCTTTGGACTTAGCACAGCCCCGGAACCCGGACAGGGTTATTGCAGGTATGAGAGTAATTTTAGTTTTGAATCTATTCCCTGCTCATATTAAGTATTGATAGAACTACTACACAACCTAGGTTAGAAAACCTTAAGCCAAAGTTCTTTCTTAAAACTGATTTAGGAATGGTGATGGTGTGCGGCAAGCCTGCCCATACCGTGTTCGACACGGGGGCATCGCACAACTTTGTGTGGAGGATTTTGTCAAGGAGCTGGACCAGATTCGATATTATACGGGATTATCCAGGAGGGTGCGTCTCCCCAATGGGATGGAGATCCAGTCCACTGAGAAGTGCCTCCTGGAGGTTACCATAGACGGGGTGACACTCGAGGCCCCGGTGACGATCCTGAGAATGCCGGACTTCGACCTTGTCTTGGGCATTACATGGCTTGTCTGGAACCATGCCCAGATTGACTGCCCGGCGGGGAGGGTCGTGCTAAGACACGGCGATACTTATGCGACATTCGAAGGTACTACTCCGGTTTCCCGCCGCCTGCTTTCATCTATTCAGGCCGTTAAGGCTCACATGCAAGGAGACGAGGTATATCAGGTATTATTCGAGATGACTGAGGAGAAGGACCTGGTTGCCAGCATTCCGGTGGTTCGTGACTACGCCGATATTTTTCCGGATAAGCTGCTGGGACTGCCTCCGCATAGGGAGAAGGACTTCCATATTCAGTTGGTACCAGGGGCTAAGCCGGTATCCAAGGCCCCTTATCGGATGGCCCCGAAGGAGTTGGCGGAGTTTCGGACACAGTTGCAGGAGCTGGTGGAAGAAGGATTTGTTAGGCCGAGCTCCTCATCATGGGGAGCTCCGGTCCTATTCGTGAAGAAGAAGGATGGTACTCTTCGCCTGTGCATCGACTATCGAGCACTAAACAGGCTGACCGTTCGAAATACCTATCCGCTCCCCAGGATAGACGAGTTGTTCGATCAGCTGGAGGGAGCCCATTATTTCTCGAAGCTGGACTTGAGGTCAGGCTACTACCAGCTGCGGATCCAGGAGGAGGATATTCCGAAGACGGCCTTTAGTAGCAGATATGGATTGTATGAGTTCATCGTGATGCCCTTTGGGATCACGAATGCTCCGTCGGCGTTTATGAGCCTCATGAACCGGGTCTTCGAGGCTTATTTGGATGTGTTCGTCATAGTATTCATAGACGACATTCTTATCTATTCTAAGACGGAGGAGGAGCACACACGACATCTGGCACTGACCTAGGAGAGACTGCGGGAGCATCGCCTTTATGCGAAGTTCAGCAAGTGTCAGTTCTGGTTGAAGGAGGTGGCTTTCTTAGGCCACATTATCAGCGGAGCCGGGCTGGCGGTGGACCCGGCAAAGATTCAGGCTATTTCGGATTGGCCGCAGCTGAAGACAGCCACCGACGTACGGAGTTTTCTAGGACTTGCCGGTTATTACCGGAAGTTCGTGGAGGGATTCTCTCGAATCGCCCTCCCGCTCACATCCTTGACAAAGAAGGAGGTACCGTTCGTGTGGACCCCGCAGTGCCAGACAGCTTTCCAGGAGCTGAAGGATCGGCTAACCTCGGCTCCCATTCTTACTCTCCCCTCGGGGAGGGAGGGATTTCAGGTCTACACCGACGCATCATATCAGGGGATGGGAGTAGTACTGATGCAGAACGGACACGTCATAGCTTATGCCTCCCGCCAGCTGAAGACCCATGAGAAGAACTATCCAGTGCATGACCTGGAGATGGGAGCAGTTGTATTCGCACTGAAGATATGGCGACACTACCTTTATGGAGTCCACTGTGATATATACTCCGATCATAAGAACCTTAAGTACGTGGAGAGAGAAAGGAGCTCCCCTCCATGATAATGGAGGAGAGAGAAATTTTAGGAAGAGGAAGGGGAAGTGGAAGGCCGGCCAAGGGAGGCTAACGGCCACCATTTATGGCTACAATCAACTCCTCTAGGGGAGAGGAGTTGATTCCAGCCATTTCCCGGCCACCAAGGGATGGGTTCAGCCCCCCTCCACTCTACCCGAGCCACACCTTTAATGGTGTTAATGGCCATTGAAGAACCAGCCTCCCCTCTCCCCCATTTGCCATTTAAACACCATCAGGGGGCCAAGGGGATCATTTTAGAGCGTTTACCTGGAGGAGACGAGCCATCCCACTGTGCGGTTGCAGAAGCCGAGCGCTGCCGCTGTCGTCAATGGCATCCCGCCGCTCCTCTCGCATCCAAGCCGCCAGGAAGGTCCTCCTCCTCTCCTTAACTCGCGGGTAGATCATAGGACTCTTTAGGTTTAAGACTCGGGCTCAATTGAGCCCGATCAAATCCAGGATTCCTTATGGTTTCGAAAAGAAATCTTCTTGCTATAACCGCCGGAAAACGCCTCTCCGGCAGCAGAGCCGCCGCCTGGCGATAGCCACCACCTCAACAGAGGTGTTGGTGGCGGTGGCCGGCCGGGGAAGGGGCTGGATCGCCGGCGGCAAGGCTTGGAAATGGCTCCAGGCGGGATGAATCCTGGCCATTGGCTCATTGAAGAAGACGATGGGATTCCGTCGAATCTGCGTCAAGATTCGTGCCTCCCCTGATTTCAAACTATAGGATTCATATATATTCATGTGTATTATGTCACAGATTTTGATATATTTGGTTTTAAATTTTAAAAATACTTAGGCCCCTCTGCAGGAAAAGTCACCAACACAAACATTGTAGCCCTCTGAGTCTATTTCACGTTAAAATTTGTTTGAACTCATTTGGGTGCATGGTCTGACCAGGGCACCCATTTTGGTGGGACATACCCTTAGGGCTAGGCAGTCATTAAATTGAGTGCCCACACTTCATCCCTAGCCCAAAGCAATTGAAATTTGGGTAGGTAGTCTATCATAGCTATACCTAGGGCCTGTCCAAAAATGGGAATTTTTGGAGAAAATATTTCTATAGTTTTTATAAACATTTAATAATTATTAAATAAATTAAATAGGTGCGCTAAACACCTCCAAACCCTCCCAAATTTTGGTCAGTGGTCCCTGGGTTCACTTTAGGTACCTGTATAGAGTTTCACCTAATTTAAATATGTTTTGAATAGGTTTTGACCCAACCCTAACTATACCTTATTAAGGGCATTTAGGTCAAAAGTGCACTTTTAATTTTGAGTGACCAAATCACCTCAACAGAGGCTGAAATTTGGGCCACTGACTTGTTATGGCACTTATCACCTCCCCATGGAATATGGGATAGTGAGGAATAGATTTGCCCTAAGTTCCTAGGTCAAACCCTAAGGAGGGACCTTTTGGCCTTGTGAAGGGCATGAGTCCTAAACACCTTGGATGAACACCAAATTTTGCAAGGAGGTTCCTAGGATATATAAAACCCTCTGTTAAAAATATTAGCAAATTGTGAAAATGGTAGGGTCCCCAAAACCCTAACCCTAGCTTAGGACCTAAAACTTGTAGTGTAGTTTTAGGTTAGCTAAACATCTTGAAACTTAACCAAATTTGGGTAGTGAGGGGATTAAGGTATTTTGAGCCTCTGATAATTTACTTATTGAAAAATCATGAAACTTGCTGCATAGTGTTTCTAGCTCAATAATATCATGTGCGAATTTTTGTGGAAATATTTGATGGTTAATTAGTATACGTTGTTCATTAACCCATAAACTTGAAATTTCATGAGAAAATCAAATATGGCCTTAATTTAAAAGGATAAATTATGAAACTTTTTCTAGGGTATTTGTAGGCCATTAAAATCACCCGTGAATTTTATCTGAATTTTTGGTGGCATTTTTACTATAAAACCTTTTAAATTGATTTTTATGAGGTAACTTTGAAATTGAAATTAAGGGCCCAAACCTTGCTGAAAAATTTGAATATTTAGGTCTTAGACTTGATTATGCATTTTGTAATTACCATAAATTTATTGGATCATTAACGTTTATGAAATTACTACTTCATGTTCAAACTTGGGCCTTTTGGATACTAGAATAAATAAATAAATTATCAGACAAATTAGGAAAATTATGGATTTCTGGATTTATGCTTCAAATATCATTTTAGCCCTCTAGTAATTATCATAGGGGTACTGGATGAGTATTTCATGTACTTCCCTTATTACAGGTCGTGTAGCTTAAGTGGTCTGCATATAGCAAAACTGCAGGAAATCATTTTGGATATGAATTAGAGCACGTGTGATGGGTCTTGATGGATTGCTGGAAGGATATGTAGAATGGGTGGCATATGTAGAAGATGAGTGAGTAGAGTGTGGTTTTTGTCTAGGGTTTAGAGGTGTTCGGGTCCGACGAAAGATCGTCCTACCCAAGGAGAGTTGGGGTCAAATCACCCTAGGATTAGCATATCGGAAGATGAGAAAATAATGGGTAAGGGAATCAACTAATAACAAAATAAGTACCTTGCGAAAGGGAATGCTGGGCGTAATCCCAACACAGTTCCTAGTGCCCCTTGAGAGCCCTTCACAAGGAATACCGGGGGCAGTCCTGGGTTAACGTAAACTGTTTAACAAGCTGAAAAGAGTAACTTAGTAATTAGGGTTGCACATTTCACATGTTAAATTTTCTCAACGTGGTCAGCAAGATAGCCCAAACACCAAATTAATATCTTCGGAACTACCCAGTTCGCACGCTGAACCTGCGGAAAAACCAAGGACTAGAGGTTGCACCCAACAAAACAATGGAAGCACAAGAAGGTCTTATTATGTATTCACTTCTTTACAATCTGAGGCATACATAGCGAGACATGATTTCGCTAGTATTACAGCTGTAAACAGAAAGAACCAAAAAACAAGCCGGGCGGACAGCACTCCAGTCCGCCGAGACCGCGAGGTCGCCGAGACCGCCGAGACCGCTGAGCTCGCCCAAGCTATGCTGCAATCCGCCGAATACCACGGAGTCCGCCGAAGCCGCGAGGCCGCGCGGACAAACCGTTGTTCGCCTCCTGCTGAACCCGAACTGAGGAACTCCCCTACCCGCCTGAAACCGGCGGACAGGTTATTGAAGCTGGGAAAGTTGAAACAGAACTGACAAGCCGCAGCGCGACCTCCTGCTGAGTCCACAGAGACCGCACACTTCCAAGCACTGACCGAAGTCACAGCCAAACTCCTGGCTCCTTGAAGTTATCCGCGCGACCTGCACACAGCAAACTGTCAGCCTGTAACAATCCGCGCGGACTGAAAAACACAGACCGCAGCACTCGCCCAACCCCAATTTACTGTTCACTCACGTTACTTAGGTTACTGTAGATGTGCCAGGGGGGTCCTATTTATAGGCCAGGTGAGGAGTGTGGTCACCGCCCAAGAGATAGCGACACTGCCCCAGTCCGCGCGAACACAAACGACCGTCCGCTCAGTCCGCGAGGACTTAGCCAGTCACCAAGGGAAACCGCCAGGAGCAATGCAACCATTGACGAACCCTCTCCAGTCCGCCCAAGCTAAGCGGACAAGGCACCAGCCCGCAAAGCTCCAACTGCTTCAGGACAGCGAACCCTCTTCAATGGCAGTCCGCACCAACACGAGGCAGTCCGCAAGACTCACACCTCAATCCGCCACAAGTCCACGACCAAAGGCAAACAGCAACAGTCCGCCCGGTCAAAGCGGACTTCGCGGATACGGCGGACACCATGAACTTGACACCAAGTGTGACCAAGTCCAAAACCATCAAGGGCCAGTGCGAGCATGGCGGACACAAATTCCCGTCCGCCAAACACCCTAGCACAGACCGCAACCAGTCTGCGAGCTCCTCGCACTTGTCCAACACAGCAGCTACTTCCCGGACTCCAAACACCAGTCCGCCAACCAGTCTCCACAGCAAGACCTGCTGTAACACCTGAGCTCGATAAGGCCTCAGCCAAGCTCAAGGCCCAGTCCGCAACAGCCAAAACCGCGGACATGCCAGTCCGCAAGGCTTCCCGCGAACTCGAAACAACCCGCCAACAGCACAAGCTTGCACACGCGACCACTGAGCAAAGCACCAGTCCGCAAGCCTCTCTATCCGCAGATACCAGGCCGCACCAAACCGCGGACTCCATGCACAACCCGCTCAGAACACAGCCGGCTTTCCACCAGACTTTTCACCAGGCCGCAAACCGCAGTCCGCCCAGTCCGCCCAGTCCGCCAAAGCTGTCCGCACAGGCCGCGCGGCCTGTCCCGTCACCCACTTCCACTTCACAAATTTCAACACTCCCCCTTGAAGTGAGAAGTGGTGACCAAGCCCAGCAAGCTGCGCAAGCGTTCAAAGGGCCCCTTCGACAGCGGCTTCGTGAAGATGTCAGCAAGATTATCTTCACTCCAAACATGCCCGACCAGCAGAGACCCCTCCAACACCTTCTCCCTGATGAAGTGGTGATCAATCTCTATATGCTTGGTCCTGGCGCGACACACTGGATTGTTTACCAGTTTGAGAGCACTCTCATTGTCACCCCGGAGTAAAGTAGGCCCTTGCACTTCTTCATGAACATCCTCTATGAGTCTCCTCAACCAAACGGCTTCCCGAGCAGCCAAGGCCGAAGCCTTATACTCCGCCTCCGTGGTTGAAACCGACACCGAGTCCTGCTTCTTGCTACACCACGAGATGCTAGCTGAACCGCAAGTGAACACATAACCTGAAGTAGACCTTCGATCATCCGAATCACCGCCATAGTCAGCATCCGTGTACCCGAGCAACGCAAACTCCGCATCCCTTCCATAGAGGAGTCCCATCTCAGAAGTCACCTTGACATACTTCAGAATTCCCTTCGCCGCCACTAGATGAGATTGCCTTGGTTCATCCATATACCGACTTACTCGGCCAACAGCATAAGCGATATCCGGCCTTGTAATCGTCAGGTAAATCAAGCTCCCAACAAGAGCCCTGAACACCAAGGGATCAAGAAGAACCCTTCCCTCATCCCGTCGAAGCTTTAGCCCAGGTTCTAGTGGAGTAGAGCACTTCTTCCCTTCGCCCATGCCAAACCGCTTCACAATACGATCAGCATACCCTTTCTGGCTAATGAGAACCCCGCACTCCTTCCTCTCCACTTCCAGACCAAGAAAGTGATGCAACTCTCCCAAGTCTTTCATCTCGAAGCGTATAGCAAGCTTAGCCCTGAGCCTTGTTACTTCCTCCTCCGAGTTCCCTGTGATGATCATATCATCCACATACAGTAGGACCAAGACTCTTAGCTCTCCCTTCTTCTTGACAAACAAGCTTGAATCCGAGTTAGAAGCCAGGTATCCACAGAATTGCAAGTACTCTGCAATCTTCCCATACCACGCTCGAGGAGCTTGCTTCAACCCATAGAGAGCCTTCCTGAGTTTGCAGACATAGTCCGGATGCTTCTCAGAGACGAAACCAAGCGGCTGATCCATGAAGATGTCCTTGTCAATCTCTCCGTAAAGAAAAGCATTCTTCACATCAAGTTGCCACAACCTCCATCCCTTGCTAGCAGCCAAGGCGATCACCACTCTTACAGACGTCATCTTCGCAACTGGACTGAATGTCTCCTCATAGTCTTCTCCATACTGCTGTGAGAATCCTCTAGCGACCAGGCGAGCCTTGAACCGATCAATGCTCCCATCAGCCTTCTTCTTCAACTTATACACCCACTTGCAAGTAACCGGAGTAACGCCATCAACCTTGGGCACAAGGTCCCAGGTTTCATTCTTCTTCAGAGCATCAATCTCTTCTTTCATGGCATCATCCCACTCCTTCACTCCAGAGGCCTCGTTGAAGTTTGCAGGCTCTCGCTCATCCAGAGGACCTGCAAAGAAGCAGGAGACAAAGCTCACTGCATTCCCATCACAGTACCGAGCCGGTGGCTTAACCACCCTCTTCGATCTCCGAAGACACGGCTCCTTGCTCACGGCTTCCGTTGCTTCTTCAGGCTCCACTCCTACTTGGGGCAAGCATTGAGCAGTGCTCCCCCTGCTTCCTGAGCCAGAAGGCTCAGCCTTGGAGTTCGAAGCAACAGGAGCTACTGGTGAAACAGCAAGCTCCTCTTACAAGCCTTCAGCAGCCTCCACCGGTGCTTCCTCAACCTTGCTACTTCCGGTAGGCTCCATCGAGCCACCTCCATATGATGTCAGCTCGTCAAAGACAACGTCTCTTGACACCACGAACTTCTTCGTCACAGGGTCCATGCACTTCCATCCCTTCTTCCGCTCATCATAGCCAACAAAGACAAGTTTCCTTGCCTTTGCATCCAGCTTTGTCCGTGAAGCATCCGGGACATGCACGTAGCAAGTTGAAACGAACACCCGAAGGTGTCCAACACTCGGCTTCTCCTTCAGCAACAGCTCAATAGGAGTCTTCATGTTGATAGGGCTGAGTGGCATCCGGTTGATAACATAAACAGCACAAGACATTCCCTCCGCCCAAAAGGACCTTGGGATATCTTTCGCATGCAGCCAGCATTTGCAGGTTTCCGTCAAATGACGGATCTTCCGCTCCGCTACCCCATTTTGTTGTGGAGTGTGAGAACAAGTAAGCTCCCGTTGGATCCCGTGCTTCCTGCAGAAGTTAGAAAACTCGGAAGAGACAAACTCCCCCCGTTATCAGTTCTAAACTTCTTAATCCGCAAGCCAAGCCGGCCTTCTACCAACTCCTTGAACTCCACGAACAAACGGAAGGCTTCGGACTTCTCCTTTAAGAAGTACACCCAAGTATACCTTGAGTAGTCATCAACCAAGACAAGCATGTATTTGCTTCCACCAAGGCTGCCAGTAACAGTCGGTCCCATCAGGTCGCCATGAATACACTCCAATGGTTTCTTGCTCCTTGTTTGAGATTTATCAAACGGAAGGCGATGTGCCTTACCGTATTGACAGCCCGCACAAACATGCCCATCACCAAAGGAGGACAACATCGGCAACCCCCTCACCAGACTTCTACTCGCCATTGCCTTCAGCTTGTCCATGCCAACATGCCCCAGCCTCTCATGCCAGATAGCCGCACTATCATTGGCCCTCATCCTATCAACATAGGCACTGGTGGAAAGAACAAACAAGTTCTTCACCCTCCTCCCAACATGAGCAACATCAGCCTTCACCGCTGATACGTTGTGAAGGAACCTCACGTCTGTTGGCCCAAACAGAACGTGATACCCAGCGTCCACCGCGTTGGTCACCGAGAAGAGGTTCTTCTTCATGCCCGGCACGTGATACACACTCCTTAACGTGAGTGGCCCCTGATCACTACCCAAAGACACGACCCCCTCCTTCTCTACTGCATAAACAGTATTATCAGCAGTGATAATAGCTTCATTACCTGAGTAAGCCTGCATGGAGGTGAACTTCAACTTGTCTCCGGTGAGGTGATGACCACACCCGGAGTCGATGATCCACTCGCTGTTGAAGTCCTCAGTAGATAAGGCCCGGACACAAGTGCCCATCATGAAAGCTCCTCCCCATTCTGCTTCTTCACTTCGTGAGCAAGCTTCCTCCTTTCCCGCAGCATGCCCAGGCTGCAGTTTGACCTTGCAGTCCCGCTTGAAGTGCCCACGCTGATGACACCGGTACCACTTCAGATTCTTCTTCCAGTCCTTAGGAGCATTGCTCCTCTCCGGCGGATATGAAGTTGAAGTCTCCTTCTCAACAGCGGCCTGCACCTTCTTCTTCTTCTTCCCTTCCCATCCCTTCTTCTTGCCTGAGAAGAGAGCCTCGCTGCCTTCCTGATTCAGATTCACTCCAGCCATCTGCCTTGCTAAGCTCTCCTGCGAGGCAAGCAGATTCTCCAGCTCCAGCAACGACGGCTGAGTAGCCCACCCTTGAACATATGTAACAAAGGCCACATACTCCTTCCGCAAGCCGCGGATAATGTGCCTCTTCATCTTTGCCTCAGAGATAGGTTCATCAGGATCCAGTGCCGATAGCTCAGCACACAAGCTCTTCATCTTTAAGAAGTACCTGGAGATGGAAAGGTCTCCCTGAGTTGCCCTGTCCAACTCATTCTCCAGGAACTGAAGCCGCGCCACATTCTTCCTATTGAACAACTCATCAATGGTTGTCCAAATATCAGCAGCCAACTCACATCCAATGATGTGATCAAACAGTTCCGGAGAGACAGCTCTCTTCAGAACGAACTCTGCCTTAGCATTAGTTCTTCTCCAGAGCCTCACCTGCTCAGCAGTACCGAAAGCAGCAGTAACTTCCTGTCTGTCGTCTCCACCGACAACTTCCCACAGCTCCTCGCCTAGAAGATAACTCTTCATGCACGACTTCCACTTTTTATAGTTAGTCGGCGTTAAGAGTTCAATGCCCAGACCTCTTGCTAAGCTTCCTTCCATTGCAACCACCTGTTGGTACCCTTCAGCAGCTCCGAGCAACAACACAGGTTGATCACCACTCAATCACTGAGTAACAACGCTGGTTGACCACCGCTCACGCAACTGAACCTCCGCAACCTCAGAAACCTGGCTCTGATACCATGTTAAATTTTCTCAACGTGGTCAGCAAGATAGCCCAAACACCAAATTAATATCTTCGGAACTACCCAGTTCGCACGCTGAACCTGCGGAAAAACCAAGGACTAGAGGTTGCACCCAACAAAACAATGGAAGCACAAGAAGGTCTTATTATGCATTCACTTCTTTACAATCCGAGGCATACATAGCGAGACATGATTTCGCTAGTATTACAGCTGTAAACAGAAAGAACCAAAAAACAAGCCGGGCGGACAGCACTCCAGTCCGCCGAGACCGCGAGGTCGCCGAGACCGCCGAGACCGCTGAGCTCGCCCAAGCTATGCTGCAATCCGCCGAATACCACGGAGTCCGCCGAAGCCGCGAGGCCGCGCGGACAAACCGTTATTCGCCTCCTGCTGAACCCGAACTGAGGAACTCCCCTACCCGCCTGAAACCGGCGGACAGGTTATTGAAGCTGGGAAAGTTGAAACAGAACTGACAAGCCGCAGCGCGACCTCCTGCTGAGTCCGCAGAGACCGCACACTTCCAAGCACTGACCGAAGTCACAGCCAAACTCCTGGCTCCTTGAAGTTATCCGCGCGACCTGCACACAGCAAACCGTCAGCCTGTAAACAATCCGCGCGGACTGAAAAACACAGACCGCAGCACTCGCCCAACCCCAATTTACTGTTCACTCACGTTACTTAGGTTACTGTAGATGTGCCAGGGGGGTCCTATTTATAGGCCAGGTGAGGAGTGTGGTCAACGCCCAAGAGATAGCGACACCGCACCAGTCCGCGCGAACACAAACGACCGTCCGCTCAGTCCGCGAGGACTTAGCTAGTCACCAAGGGAAACCGCCAGGAGCAAGGCAACCATTGACGAACCCTCTCCAGTCCGCCCAAGCTAAGCGGACAAGGCACCAGCCCGCAAAGCTCCAACTGCTTCAGGACAGCGAACCCTCTTCAATGGCAGTCCGCACCAACACGAGGCAGTCCGCAAGACTCACACCTCAATCCGCCACAAGTCCACGACCAAAGGCAAACAGCAACAGTCCGCCCGGTCAAAGCGGACTTCGCGGATACGGCGGACACCATGAACTTGACACCAAGTGTGACCAAGTCCAAAACCATCAAGGGCCAGTGCGAGCATGGCGGACACAAAGTCCCGTCCGCCAAACACCCTAGCACAGACCGCAACCAGTCCACGAGCTCCTCGCACTTGTCCAACACAGCAGCTACTTCCCGGACTCCAAACACCAGTCCGCCAACCAGTCTCCACAGCAAGACCTGCTGTAACACCTGAGCTCGACAAGGCCTCAGCCAAGCTCAAGGCCCAGTCCGCAACAGCCAAAACCGCGGACACGCCAGTCCGCAAGGCTTCCCGCGAACTCGAAACAACCCGCCAACAGCACAAGCTTGCACCCGCGACCACTGAGCAAAGCACCAGTCCGCAAGTCTCTCTATCCGCAGATACCAGGCCGCACCAAACCGCGGACTCCATGCACAGCCCGCTCAGAACACAGCCGGCTTTCCACCAGACTTTTCACCAGGCCGCAAACCGCAGTCCGCCCAGTCCGCCCAGTCCGCCAAAGCTGTCCGCGCAGGCTGCGCGGCCTGTCCCGTCACCCACTTCCACTTCACAAATTTCAACATCACAGACACTGATGGCACGGGATGTTAGCTGGGAGCTTCGGCTCGGATGGTTAAAAGGCGGACTTTGGGTCCGGGGAGCTTCGGCTCGATTGTTTGAGACAGACGTGTTGGTCCGGGGAGCTTCGATTCGGTTCTTGATTACGCTAATTTGCATGTGCATAAAAGGAAAGGAAATTAAGGTGGTGGGTCTTCGGTATCGGAGGGTCGACGCACCGACGCCAATACGTTGACTCGGCAAGTGGGTTAGCACTTCGCCAACAGAAGTCCGGTGCGCCAGCCGGCAAGGGTACGCAGGAGTCCGCTTCGTGCACCAAGCGTTGAGGCGTACGATAGGTCTGACCGGTAGTGCTTTACTGGTTTAGAGGTGGGCGAGGCCCAACCCACCGCTTCCGTCTGCCACTACGGAGGTATCCTCGGAGGTTACGGCTCCAGAAATGGGGAACTAAAGGTATGTGTGCACAGAGTCGGGTGTGTGTGTTGCACTTGCATGTCCATCATACCCACTTGCATGTCATAGCATAATCGTTACCTTTAACCTTGACACCTAAAGTATAAGTGGAATGGGACGCTTATACTTTAGGACCTGCAAAACGACCCCTTAGTCTATAAGCTTGTGTGTGCAAGTTTATAAATTAAGGTTAATTTTGATATATATAGTTACTGCTGTTCGATCATCGACACCCAAACGTATAAATTGGTATGGGACTTTTTATACGATGGGAGCCTTGCAGAAGACCCCTTGGCTTATGTGTTTTCACATAAGTGAAGGTTACTTTTCATATTTCAGCTTATAGTCCATACATGTTATAGAATTGCTAGTATATGTCCACTAACATCTGCTTTTTGATATTCTCCACCTTCAAGTCCTCCCCTTTCTTCCTCTCCGCTCGGTGCCTAGGAGCCGTGGGGGAAGGGGCGGGGGATGATAGGACTTAGTCTTTTAGACTAACGGTTTTCGAACCGCATCATTTAGGGGATCGTGGAGACCAGCATGGAGGAGCAGCCCCAGAGACCGGTGCGCTTGGAGGTGGGGCAGTCTAGCTCCGGAGTTCACACAGTCGGGACCGTGAGTCTCGACCTTGAGTAGTCTTTCTGCTTCCGCATGAGTGATCTTTTGTAGTGAGGATTTGATGTACCGGGCATAAGCCCTTTTTTGCTACTCTGATGTTTATTTTTGTGGACACTCCCTTCGTAGAGTTATATTTATTATGACATGGATCCTCTGTGGACTGCAGTTCCGTTTACTTCATTATTCTGCTACTTTTCTGTGATCAAACTGGCCGGCAGAATCGGCGCTTTGTGGTGATGACCCTTCAGGGCGTGAAGGAGTCACCGCAAAACGGCGGTTCTGGGCATAAGACCCCAGCGTCTTAAAAAGAAAAAAAAGGGGGGTCTTACAACTTGGAACCATAGGTGAAGCTTCCTAAGCTTGGCCGAGCCTCACCTTAGAGTTAACTCCAAATACAGCCACTACCAGCTAAAAGCAAGCCCACCATCACCTTCAGTGAGCTCAGGAGAGTGGAATTCGACATCTGGGACAAGGAAATTGCTGGAGAAACCAGGAAACAGGAAGGACTCGCCGGAGCAAGCTCGGCCAAGGCTCACCGCCGCCAAACTCACCGCCAAGCCACAATTCAGGTCTGTTTCGCTTCACCTCTCACCGTACTAGGATCCTAGATTGACTAGGCGAGACATCGGGCTCAATTGAACCCGATACCATGTGAGCCGAGTGCAAAATTTCGAGCTTTCTCTTCTTTCTCGGGATCGCCGGAGGAGCCGCCTCCGGTAACCACCACCTCAACGATGGTCGTGGCAATAATCGCCGGCGGTGGCGCCGACCCAAGTGGCCGGAAATGCAAAATCAAGAAGATCCAGGTCGGGCTCATCTCAGCCGTTGGTTGGAGGTAGGAGATGAACGGATGCCGTCCGTTTCATTTCATATGATTTAGTGAATTTAATTAATATGAACAGTACATTAATTGTCACACTTTATACAGTCCTTGCATGCTAAACCTAGGCCTCTTAAATGCAATTTCAGAACCAGACATCAACATGAAAATTGTAGGCCTAGGTCTTACCTTCATGTTACCACCCTAAACGTGTGATTTGGAGCAGTAGAGCTCCCTGTAGGGCCATTCTACCCATACTGGTCCAAGGCTAGGTCAGATTTGCAAATGTGTGCCCAGGACAAAATATAAGTCGTCATGACCTGAGATTTTGGCCATGCATGAGACTATATCATGCCTAGGACTGACCAAAAATTAAAATTTTTGGAAAAATATTTCCTATAGTTTTTAGTATAAATCACTTAATTAAATTAATTGAATTTATGGAGACATACAACTCCAAATGGCCCCAAATTTTTGTGGCATGGCCTTTGGGTTAATATAAACCCATGGTAAAACTTTCAGCCCATTTGAGACTGTGCATGTTTGGTAAACCCACTTGCATGAGTATGATGAATATAGGCTTGGGGTGCCTTTAGCAAAAATCTATATAATGGGGACTTAGCCCATTTGGAACATTTCAAATCTATGAAATCTTGGTCAGAGGTTTATTAGGGTGAAATGTACCTTCAACAGAAGTAATGAGATTTTTGGGATCAAAAATCTCATTATTTAGAATTTTTGAGTATTAGGACATTTTAGAATAAAAATTGGAAAATAGGGTTATTGATGAGTTAAAATTCTAAAATTTTGTTAAGAACTCAATGGAGTCATATTTAACCCCTGGAAAATTTTATGGTCTGTTAGATGAATATATTTTGGAATTATGTAGAATTTACAATTTTGTCCTTTTATTGAAATTATTTCAAAATGATGGAAATTACAGTAGGAATATTATGGAAAACTTTTTGGTGACTTAATTATGTGTTTGTGACCTTGTGTAATTTTCTTGATATTTTTGGATGCCTCTATAGGTTTAAAATCCAAATAATTGCATTTTTGCAATATTTGTCATATGAGTGTTGGTAAACCAAATTACGCTTTAGGACCATGAATTTTTGTATTTGGTATTATTTCAGTAATTTACATCTGTAATAATTTTCCTAGAATTTTTAGAAACATATTAATATACTTCATTTGTAAAGTTGTCAATTCATGGATTTAACTGTTGGGTACATTGGTCAATTGTACCTGATTTGAAGAAGACTCACCTAACTCAATGATATGCATCATAATGTATTTGATGTTTGTTTGAGTTACTTGTGCAGGTTAGGAATACACTGGACTGAAGCTAAAAATTTCTAAGTCCATGTGTCGACACCCAGAGGAAAACTGTCGACACTTGAGAAAGCTTGTGTCGACACCCAGACAAGCAGTGTCGACACTTGGAGTCATTGTGTCGACACCTGGGAAGAAGAGTCGACACCAGTCAGAAAGTGTCGACACTTGGAGCTGTGTCGACACTCAGTGTAGAAGAATGCAGAAAAGCTGTGTCGACACTTAGCAGAAGTGTCGACACCTAGAAGAGCTGAGTCAACACTTAAAGAAAGTGTCGACACTTGGAGTTGTGTCGACACTCAGCAAAAGTCTGCAGAATCTAAGTACAAGTGTCGACACTCAACACAATGTGTCGACACTATGCTGAAGAGTCAGTATTTGAAGTAAGTGTCGACACTCAACACAATGTGTCGACACTATGCTGAAGAGTCAGTATTTGAAGAAAGTGTCGACACTCAGCACAATGTGTCGACACACAACCAGAAGAGTCAACACTTGAAGAAAGTGTCGACACCCAGCACAATGTGTCGACACTTAATTGAAGACTCTACACTAGAAGAAAGTGTCGACACAAGGAGCTGTGTCGACACTTAGCAAAGAACAGAAAAGTTACAAAATATTCTAAGTACAAGTGTCGACACTAAAGGAATGTGTCGACACTCAGCTGAAGAAACAAAAGTGAAGACTTGTGTCGACACCAAGAAGCAGTGTCGACACTTGACAATTTCGACACTTAGAAGGATACAGTTAAAGAATGAAGTACTTGTGTCGACACTCAATTTCAGTGTCGACACATGCAGAAGAATCTGTGTCGAGACATACAAGGAATTGTGTCGACACCTTGTAGACTTGTGTCGACACTTACACAACATGTGTCGACACTTGGTCTATAAGTGTCGACACTTGAGAACAGAAAGTCTCGACACTATCTGACAGTTAGAGTATTTCAAGAAGTGACTGGTTGACATGACAGCTGCCGATCCAGCTGGTCTACATCAACTGTCAGAGATATCAGAAGTCTGTTATGAACCGGACCAGCCGGTTACCATGAAGGAAGCCTATAAATAGGTACTCATAGTTTACAGAAACAGTGATGATCAAGATTGATAAAGTGATATAGAAGTAGTTGAAAAAGTATTTGACAGAGAGAGTTCAGATCTTTGTAAAAGTGGTATATTGAGTATCAACACAAGAAGATTTTGCTGTGCATCGGCAGATCTAAGAAGTTGGAGAGAGAGAGCTCCAACCAAGAATTCAGTCTTTGGAACTAAGGCTGAGAAGAAGAATTCAGAGTCATCTGGATTTCAAGAAGCAGAGGTCAAGGAACAACTGCAGAAGATTCAGACTAATTCAGTTCTAACTCAAGAAGCTTTGAAGGAAGCTAAGTCAGTTTGGATCTAACTGAGTTCTTCCAAGAACTCTTCAAGAAACTCTCAACTCCTCTCTTATTTTCTGAGTTGTAGAGTTAGCTATTGTACTTTCTATTTTTACTTGTAGGATCCATTGGATCTGAGAGAATTGTAAGCCTATATTATAAAGGCTGAGGGTAGGGCTTGATTGCCTGAGTGTAGGAGTTGAAGAACTCTGAGTGTAGGCCTTAATTGGCTGAGTGTAGGCCTGGGTGGCTGAGTGTAGGCCTTTTGGCTGAGTGTAAGGCTTTGGGCCTGAGGTAGGAACCTAGTTGGGTTCTGAGTTAGTGGAGAAGTTTGGCCGAATCTAGTATACTGCTAGATAGGCGAAGGGGGAAAGTGGATGTACCCAAAGATTGGGGAACCACTATAAATTAGTGTGTCTGCTGTGGTGTGCTGAGCTGTGCTGTGAATTGACTGTTTGATTTCTGTAATTGCTGTTAGTTGTAATAATCTGTGAAATAACTGTTGAGCTGCCAACAAAATTGTAAAAAGGTTTAGGTCACCTATTCACCCCCCCCCCCTCTAGGTGTTTAGGTACCATATCTTTCAAGTGGTATCAGAGGGAGGTTACTCAAAAAGGACTAACTGTCTGAGGAGATCCAGTTTGGCAGATTCAGTGTAAGTCAGGAAACAGTTTCAAGAAAATCAAGAAACATGGGTTCTTCAGAGAATCATAAGGAATTGGGTTCAATGAAACTGCCCATATGCAGAAAAGAGATTTTTGGAATCTGGAAAGAAAGGGTAAGGCTGTTCATGGAAGCCTCTGACCCTAGGATCTACATCACAGTCAAAGAGGGGCCCTATGTGCCCATGAAGATCTCAGTATTGGATGCAAATCAGAGGACTCCTAAGGATTTCTCTGAGATGACCAAGGATGAAATTGTCCTAGCTACAATGGACAAAAGGGCACAGAACATCATAGTTAGTGCAATTGATGATGCCACCTTCCAGAACCTTATTCACTGTAAAACAGCAAAAGAAATGTGGGATACCCTCATTGTCTACATGGAAGGTTCTGAAGAAGTAAGACAAGATAGGAAGTCCTTGCTTAATCAAGAATATGAGAGCTTTAGGCAAGGAAGAGGAGATAGCATCACTGAATGCTACAAGAAATTTTATAGAATTGTTAATGAACTCATGTCCTATGGAAGAGAGTTCTCTAACTATGAATTGAATGATAAATTCTTAAGGTCCCTAACCAAAGACTGGGACACCAAGATCTGTGCCATAAGGGAAATGACAAAGTTGCGAGAAATTCCTCCTCCCACACTGTTTGGCAAGTTGTTATCTTATGAGATGCAATTGTCAGTAAGAAAAGAGGAAGAAAAGTCAACAAGGACTGAACACAGGGAAAGGACTGTTGCCTTTAAGTCAGAAGTACCTAGAAAGAACAGGACTAAGTCATCAACTCCTCCTCCAGAGGTAGTTGAATCAGAATCTGATGAGTCTGTTAGCACTAAATCTACAAGCAGTGAAAGTGATGAAGATTTTGCTGCATTCACCAGACATTTTCAGAAATTCCTTAAGAAGAAACAGTGGAGGTCCAGACCTTCATATTCCAAAGGGAAAGATGTCCAGTATCAGGAGAAGAAGCCTTCAAAGAAGGATAAGAAAAGGACAAAGACTAGTAAGGCAACTGGGTCTAAGATTATGTGTTACTACTGCAATAGACAGGGTCATGTTATTGCAGATTGTCCTGAAAGAAGGAAAGAATCCAGTGACAAAAAGAAGACTCACTTCAAAGGAAAGAAGGAGAAGTCCTTTGTTGCAAAGAATGAGAAGACTCTTTCAGACATTTCTTCTTCAGACACTGAGACAGATGCTGAAGCCTATATAGGGCTATTTGCTGAAGAAGAAGAAGAGTTTATGCAGATCATGGAATCAATATATGAACAAGAAGAGGTTCAGTGCCAAGGACTGATGGCATTGACTGAAAGTACCAAAATCCTGGAGCAGCCAGGACCTAGTCAGGTACAAAGTCCAACTCAAAGTTCAGATTTCAGTTCTTGTTCAGAGTCAGAATCATCTTCATCAAGTGATGGAAGTGTTTCTGAATCTGAGGGAGATATTCATCAGCTCTTGATGAATACCAAGTACTATTGCAAGCCTATAAGAAAAGCAAGATCCTAGCCAAAAGTCAGGCAAAGGAGATTGCTGATCTCAAGGCAGCTGCAACAGATTTTGAGAAGCAGTATGATCAAAAACTGAATGAAGTAGCCAGGCTGAAACACATTACTGTGATTCAGATGGGTACTATTACATTTAAGAATGATCAAATTAAGAGACTGGAGATCAATCTCCAGAAGGAAAAAGAACTTGCTGCCAGGTTTTCAAAACCTAAATCAGTATTACCATTAATTGATGAATTTGTTCCTCAAAAAGGCAAAGCTGGACTAGGTTTTGTTAGACCTGCAGGGACTGTACAGTCCAAGTTCAAGTCCAAGGGTAAAGCCCCAACATTCAACAAGCCTGCTGTAGTCAAAACAGCAAAGGTTGTACCTAAGCAAAGGTACAACAAGTTTGAATGCTGGTGCTGTGGCAAAGTTGGCCACTTTGCCTTGGACTGTTGGCACAATGCAAGTGTCATTGGGAGTAGCAAGTTACCTGCTGGAAAGCCAGCAGGTGGCTTTGTCAAGTTGCAAACTAACAATCACCAAGGACCCAAGTTTACTTTGGGTTCTAAGGTTCATTAATTTGTTTTGCAGGTGAGTCCAAGTGGCCATACCCCTACATGGTACTTGGATAGTGGATGTTCCAGACATATGACTGGAACAAGGGGACTACTGAAGGACTACATTCCAATCAAAAATGGTCCTAAAGTGACCTTTGGTGGTTCTGAAAAAGGAATCATCAAAGGGTTTGGTAACATCTCTTCAAACCTTGTTACCATTACTCAAGTGGCTTATGTTAAAGGGTTGAAACACAACCTCATTAGTATAAGTCAGTTAAGTGATGTAGGGTATGACATCTCATTTGTTAAAAATGGTTGTCATATCAAGAGGTCAAGTGATCAAGAGATCATTTTGACAGGATATAGAAAGAGGAATGTCTACTGTCTAGACATCATGATTGAGAACAATGGTTCTCCTGTTTGTCTTGTAGCTGATGAGACAGTCTCTCATTGTGTCAAGTGGCACAAGAGGCTACCTCATCTTAACTATAAGACTATTAGCAAACTCTTTAGCAAAGAGTTAGTGAGGAATGGTCCTCAAGTTAAGTGTGTCAAGGATGGCATTTGCTCAGCTTGTCAAAAGGGCAAGCAGACTAAATCCACCTTTAGAAGCTTAGACAACAAAGATGCTGTGAGGTGTTTATACCTCTTGCATATGGATCTATTTGGTCCAATGCCAGTTCACAGCCTTAGGTAGGAAGGTCTACACCTTTGTAGTTGTTGATGACTACTCAAGGTTTTCCTGGGTGTTCTTCTTAAAGCAGAAATCTGAAACACCTAGTGTCTTCTATAGTTTTGTTAAGCAAATTCAGAATGAATTGAACTGTACAGTGGTCAAAATTAGAAGTGACCATGGTACTGAGTTTCAGTCTGAAAGCATGACAAAGCTGTGTGAAGACTATGGGATATTTCAAGAATTCTCTTCACCTAGAACACCTCAGCAAAATGGCATTGCTGAAAGGAAAAATAGGACCTTGATAGAGGCTGGTAGAACCCTATTAAGTGATTCATCACTGCCAGAATATTTCTGGGCTGAAGCAGTTAACACTGCATGCCATGTGATAAATAGGGCTACCATCACTAAAAGGTTAAACAAGACCCCCTATGAAGTTGTGAAAGGCAGGAAACCAAATCTATCCTATTTCAGGATTTTTGGTTGTAAATGCTACATACTTAACAATGGAAAGTCCTACCTAACTAAGTTTGCTGCCAAGTCCCAAGAGGGAGTGTTTGTTGGGTACAACAATAATAGTAAGGCTTATAGAGTCTACAACTTGACTACACAAGTTGTAGAGGAGTCTGTGCATGTAGTTTTTGATGAAACACAACTAATTAATAATGAGTTGTCTAGTAGTGTGTGCAGCCCCACAGGTCTTACTAAGAAGATGGACAAGCTAGCCATAGAAGATGTACCTGCTGCAAGACAGCAAGTAGAAGATGATGGCTTATGTCCAGGGGGAGAACTACATGTACCAGGAACTGAAGAAGTACAAGGAACTCGGCATGATGAAGATGCTGTAGAAGTTCAACCAGAAGTAAGGATGCCTGCAGCCAACAGGCATCTAAGAGATCATCCAGTAGAGCTAATTATTGGAGATCCAAGACAAGGTGTTCAGACAAGGAGCAGAAATCAGAATGCTGTAGTATATTCAAGTTTTCTGTCTCAAATAGAACCAAAGAAATTTGAAGAAGCTATACAAGATCCACAGTGGACTGAAGCAATGCAGGAAGAGCTCAATCAGTTCAAAAGGTGCAAGGTTTGGGAGCTGGTTCCTAAACCTAAAGATCACAATGTGATAGGAACAAAGTGGATCTACAGGAACAAGTTAGATGAACAAGGTGTCATCATTAAGAATAAGGCAAGACTGGTTGCAAAAGGATATAGGCAATAAGAAGGTATTGATTTTGATCAAACCTTTGCTACAGTAGCCAGACTGGAAGCCATAAGGATGTTCTTGGCCTATGCAACCTATCAAGGATTCAAAGTATACCAAATGGATGTGAAGTCAGCATTCCTTAATGGTAACTTGAAAGAAGAAGTCTATGTGGAGCAGCCTGCAGGTTTTGTTGATCCAACTTTACCTCATTATGTATATAGACTTAGGAAAGCATTATATGGGTTAAAACAAGCACCTAGAGCTTGGTATGAAACCCTATCTAGTTTCCTCATTGAGAACAAGTTCTCAAGGGGGAAAATAGATAAGACTCTATTCCTTAGGGAATCTAGAGGCAAAGTAATACTTGTCCAAATATATGTAGATGACATTATATTTGGGTCTACTGAAAGTAGCCTTTGCAAAAAGTTTGCAAAGCTTATGCAAAGTCAATTTGAGATGAGTAGTATGGGAGAACTGAAGTTTTTCTTGGGTCTCCAAGTTAAACAGACTGAAAATGGTTTATCCATATGTCAGTCTAAGTTCACTCTAGAACTCATAAGGAAATATGGTATGGATTCCTCCAGTACCATGAAGACTCCTATGGGGTCAAGTATGTCTCTAAGCAAGGATGATGCAGGGAAACTTGTAGATGAAACCTTGTATAGAGGGATAGTTGGCTCCATACTATACTTGACTGCAAGTAGGCCTGACATTATGTATGCTACATGTGTTTGTGCCAGGTATCAAGTCTGCCCTAAAGAGTCTCACTATGACTGCAGTCAAAAGAATTTTGAGATATCTAAAGGGCACACCCTATCTAGGCCTCTGGTACCCTAGGAATGGAGATTTTGATCTAACAGGCTATTCAGATGCAGACTTTGCAGGATGCAAAGAAGATAGAAAGAGCACTACTGGATCCTGTCAATTCCTAGGTGGAAGACTCATTTCATGGAGTAGTAAGAAGCAAACCAGTGTGGCTATTTCCACAGCTGAGTCAGAATATGTAGCTGCAGGAAGTTGTTGTGCTCAACTTCTGTGGATTCAACATCAGCTAGAAGACTATGGATGTCAGGTAAGTAGAACTCCACTTTATTGTGATTCTACAAGTGCTATTTCCATAGCTAACAATCCTGTTTCACATAGTAGAACTAAACATATTGAGATTAAATATCACTTTCTTAGGGAGCATGTAGAAAGAAATGATATTGCACTTGAATATGTTAGAACTGATAATCAGATAGCTGATATGTTCACTAAGCCCTTAGAAGAAGCTAAGTTCAATAGGTTCAAAATTGAACTAGGTATGATAAACTTAGACTAAGTTTACAGAACTAAAAATTGGCTAAGTAAAAAGGTGTCGACACATAGACAAGTCTATGTCGACACAGAATAGTAAGTGTCGACACTTCAGGAAAATGGTGTCGACACAACTAGGAAGCTGGTGTCGACACTTCAGAATGTTAGTGTCGACACATGTCGAGTAGGTGTCGACACATCCAATGTAGTGTCGACACTTAAGTTTTACTCAGAATTTTCTAAGTAAAGTCTCGACTACATGTCGAGTATAGTGGTGTCGACACTTAGCCAAGTGTCGACACATAAAATCTGTTGACTAAACTTGTGTCGACACCTGTGTGTCGAGACATTATAAGTCAGTGTCGACACTTATTGACAGTGTCGACACATCTTTAGTAATCCATCCCACCTGTTCGTCTTCAAACCAGAAAGGTATAAATAGGATTCTGTCTTTGTTTGTCGACACGCTTTCAAAAGTTTCGAGACCAAAACTCTTGTGTCGACATTTCTTTCTTTTCAAGACTAAATCTTCAAACCCTAATGGCTCCCAAGCTCGAGGAGAATGTTAACGAAGGGTATGAGCTCGTGCGAGGTGCTTTTGACGATGGCGATCAAGAAATCAAGTCGGTGGTAACCCTAGTCACCGATTCAGGATTGGAGTTCTTGGTTTCAGAACCAACCAAGATATGGAAGAAGGAAGTTATAGAATTTCTTACTGGAGCATCTGTAGACGACTCAGGCTACAGAATTAAGTCAAGGGTGCATGGCACCAAGGTCAAGATTTCACCCAAGTCCTTGAGACAGGTACTTCAGCTACCTAAAGTTCAAGAAGAAGAGGAGGTGACCACATCTAAGACCAGAGAAGCACTTATCTGGTGTGGTCTTGATTCTAAGATGAAAATAGGTTCTGTCTTTAACAGGAAAGGCATGAACATTCAAGGAAAATTTCTGTCAGAGATAGTAGGCAAGGTCATTCTCAGTAAAACTGGAGGGCATGACAGGGTGTCAGCCTCCATGTTCAATGTCATGACCAGAATTATCTTCAACCTAAGAACAGATTGGTCAATGGTTATCTTTGAGAAGATAAAGGAAAGTCTGAAGAAGCCCAATCTGGGCAGGATACTTAGTCTCTACCTGGCTGGATCAATTCCAGAGGTAATGAGCACTGCTGCTGGAGCTAAAATCAACCACATGAGAAGGATGGACATGAGAATCTTCTCCAGGTGGGAAAGGGTGCTGTCAAAGGAATTGACCACCCCTGAAAAACAAGTTACTAAGACAGATTCTCCTCCCAGGAAGAAAAGAAAAACTGCTGCTGTGACACAAGTGTCCTCAAGCAGTTCTGAGAGTGAAGAACAGGTGGTGTTCACACCTGATGAGCAAGAGGAGGAGATAGCAGGAAAGACCCCTGCTGGTCAAGCTGTGGCTGAGATTCAGGGGGAGCTGCCTCACATTAGCCCCATCCCTAGGGATCCAAGCCAGGGGGAGCTGCCAGGTGTAGAAGAACCATCTACACTGGAGAGTGAGCAAGCTACACTTCTTATCCAAGAGGTACTTTCTGACCTTAATACATTAGATTTTTCTGTAATGGATTCTGATTTGTCTGATGTCCATCAGCAAAATCAGCAAGCACACCAAGAACCAGATGTTGTTCTTCCAGACACATCTGTTGTGATACCTGATGAAGTGGTTGAAGAAACAAGTACATCTCCTGCTCAGTCACCCCCAGAATATACAATGGAAGATCTATTTCTGAATTTAGATCAAGAAGATTTTGACATGGAAAAGAATGCTGCTGATGAAGAGAAGGATGCTGCTGCTGAGGGGGAGAATCTGGAAGTTCAGGAAGAGCCTATCAGGCTAGACACTGAGAAGGCACAAGATGTGCAAGGTGAAAAATCATCAAGCCCTAAGGACAGGGTTGATATTGCCAGTACTTCAGACTCTGAGGAAGATGAAGCTGAGCAAGATAAGAAGAAGAAGTTCTTTGTCTTCAAAAGAAGGAGTCAGAGCTATAAGAAAGCTCTACAAACTGTTGCTCAACACTCACTAGTCCAACAAGCTCCATCAACAGATTACAGTAGCCTAATGGTAGCAATGCAAGTTAAGCTGGATGAGCAAAGGAGGGCTATAGAGACATATATTGATGAAAGCCAAAAGTCCCTACAATTTGATCTAGCTCAAGATATCAAATCAATAAGGTTTGAAATGAATTTGAATAAGAAGGAAATGACTGACTGCTTCCACAAGGGTGGTAATGCAGTGGTCTATCTGGCAACCCATCAAGAGAAAATTAAGTCTCAAGTAGATGATATAGCACAGAAGCAAGGCTATGTGCTGGAGAATCAATTGAGGATGAATGATAATTTGACTGCATCTCACAATGCAATAGTCACTGCACTCAAGAATAAGTCTGATGAACCTTCAACATCCTCTGCTGCTGCCAATGCTGAATTTGATAAAGTATTTCAGGAAGAAATTGCTGCTGTAAAGACTGCCATTAAAGATTCACAGAAGGTCATCTCTGAACAGCTTACCAAGCTTAGACCTTTCTTTAAGGATGGCATAAGGTATTTGGACAGCCAAATCAGGTTTCAAAAGATGATGTGAGAGATCATGTAGCACAAGAAGTCATAAAGGGGGAGAGGGTATTAGTCAAAGCTAGCTCTGACCATGCCAAATGGATTTCTAATTCCATCAGAGCTACACTGGGCTATCCTCCCCTGTGTGATGATGATAATGTAGCTGAATCTGGTATTCAAAGTGCATATCTTGGAGGTGAGCAACAGGAAGTAGCTCAGGTGATCTATCCACCTCCAGATTTTGAAATGGTTCATGCTGATGTAAGCACAATGTACAGTCCAACTGCTGGTAAGCCTAATATTGTTCTGGAAAAGGTTGTTCAACCTATTACAGCAGCTATGCAAGAGGCTTTGCACAAAGAAGAAGAGACTAGGCTATCAAAGAAGAAGTTCAGGGAACTGGCTGAGCAAAAACCAGATTTTGAACAATGGAGCCCTACTTCTAGGAATATCATTCTCACAGCCTGGAAAGCAGCCAAGGACAATGCCCATGAGAGGAACAAGTGGTTCTCAGAGGCAGAATGGAGGAAGCATGAGAGTAGGCAGGAAGCCATTGTCCAACATAGAAGGAAGGCTAAGTTAGGAAAGCTACCTCCTACAGCTGTGGAGCCTAGCAAGTACTTTCCTAAGCCCTATCATTATTTTGAGAGACAAAAAATCAAGGCTGAAGAACAGAAGAAGAAGGACTCCAAAGGTAAGAAGCCTGCTGAAGCTGAGCCTGCTGCTGCTGCTGCTGTAAAGGCCAAAGTGCAAGCTGGAAAAGGCATAGTCATAAAAGAACCAGAGCAGAATTAGACTAAGATTAAACTGAAGAATGTTGTAATCTGTTACATCAAACATTTTGTGTAAATCATTGAAAATGTATTAACAACAATGTTTGAACAATTTTTGTTAAATAAATTTCATGATTGTTCAGATGAATGTGTCTAATTCTTGTTTGTTCTGTAATGCTGAATGAGTATACATGTGTGCTTTATTACATGTTTAAGTTTAACTCTGTTGACACATACCTGTTTTACATCATTTTATAATTTTTAATTATGAGTGGTGTATATCATTGACTAAGGGTTATGACTTCTCCAAATAGGGGGAGATTGTTGGGTACATTGGTCAAATGTACCTGATTTGAAGAAGCCTCACCTAACTCAATGATATGCATCATAATGTATTTGATGTTTGTTTGAGTTACTTGTGCAGGTTAGGAATACACTGGACTGAAGCTAAAAATTTCTAAGTCCATGTGTCGACACCCAGAGGAAAAGTGTCGACACTTGAGAAAGCTTGTGTCGACACCCAGACAAGCAGTGTCGACACTTGGAGTCATTGTGTCGACACCTGGGAAGAAGAGTCGACACCAGTCAGAAAGTGTCGACACTTGGAGCTATGTCGACACTCAGTGTAGAAGAATGCAGAAAAGCTGTGTCGACACTTAGCAGAAGTGTCGACACCTAGAAGAGCTGAGTCAACACTTAAAGAAAGTGTCGACACTTGGAGTTGTGTCGACACTCAGCAAAAGTCTGCAGAATCTAAGTATAAGTGTCGACACTCAACACAATGTGTCGACACTATGCTGAAGAGTCAGTATTTGAAGTAAGTGTCGACACTCAACACAATGTGTCGACACTATGCTGAAGAGTCAGTATTTGAAGAAAGTGTCGACACTCAGCACAATGTGTCGACACACAACCAGAAGAGTCAACACTTGAAGAAAGTGTCGACACCCAGCATAATGTGTCGACACTTAATTGAAGACTCTACACTAGAAGAAAGTGTCGACACAAGAAGCTGTGTCGACACTTAGCAAAGAACAGAAAAGTTACAAAATATTCTAAGTACAAGTGTCGACACTAAAGGAATGTGTCGACACTCAGCTGAAGAAACAAAAGTGAAGACTTGTGTCGACACCAAGAAGCAGTGTCGACACTTGACAATTTCGACACTTAGAAGGATACAGTTAAAGAATGAAGTACTTGTGTCGACACTCAATTTCAGTGTCGACACATGCAGAAGAATCTGTGTCGAGACATACAAGGAATTGTGTCGACACCTGGTAGACTTGTGTCGACACTTACACAACATGTGTCGACACTTGGTCTATAAGTGTCGACACTTGAGAACAGAAAGTCTCGACACTATCTGACAGTTAGAGAATTTCAAGAAGTGACTGGTTGACATGACAGCTGCCGATCCAGCCGGTCTACATCAACTGTCAGAGATATCAGAAGTCTGTTATGAACCGGACCAGCCGGTTACCATGAAGGAAGCCTATAAATAGGTACTCATAGTTTACAAAAACAGTGATGATCAAGATTGATAAAGTGATATAGAAGTAGTTGAAAAAGTATTTGACAGAGAGAGTTCAGATCTTTGTAAAAGTGGTATATTGAGTATCAACACAAGAAGATCTTGCTGTGCATCGGCAGATCTAAGAAGTTGGAGAGAGAGAGCTCCAACCAAGAATTCAGTCTTTGGAATTAAGGCTGAGAAGAAGAATTCAGAGTCATCTGGATTTCAAGAAGCAGAGGTCAAGGAACAACTGCAGAAGATTCAGACTAATTCAGTTCTAACTCAAGAAGCTTTGAAGGAAGCTAAGTCAGTTTGGATCTAACTGAGTTCTTCCAAGAACTCTTCAAGAAACTCTCAACTCCTCTCTTATTTTCTGAGTTGTAGAGTTAGCTATTGTACTTTCTATTTTTACTTGTAGGATCCATTGGATCTGAGAGAATTGTAAGCCTATATTATAAAGGCTGAGGGTAGGGCTTGATTGCCTGAGTGTAGGAGTTGAAGAACTCTGAGTGTAGGCCTTAATTGGCTGAGTGTAGGCCTGGGTGGCTGAGTGTAGGCCTTTTGGCTGAGTGTAAGGCTTTCGGCCTGAGGTAGGAACCTAGTTGGGTTCTGAGTTAGTGGAGAAGTTTGGCCGAATCTAGTATACTGCTAGATAGGCGAAGGGGGAAAGTGGATGTACCCAAAGATTGGGGAACCACTATAAATTAGTGTGTCTGCTGTGGTGTGCTGAGCTGTGCTGTGAATTGACTGTTTGATTTCTGTAATTGCTGTTAGTTGTAATAATCTGTGAAATAACTGTTGAGCTGCCAACAAAATTGTAAAAAGGTTTAGGTCACCTATTCACCCCCCCCCCTCTAGGTGTTTAGGTACCATATCTTTCATTAACTTAAAATGAAAATTAAATGGAAATATATATGGGAAAATTACAAATCTTGGAAACCAGTAATAATTTGCCTAGATGATTATCAGGAAAATTTATTAGACCAGGGGGATTATTTGATATAGTACTTCTTGTATAAAGTGACATAAGACACTTAATTAAAGGATTTAATTTAGGGTCATATGATTTAGAAAAATAGTGAAAACTCCACAGAATCAATATCATATATCATACCATCCCATGATAAATGGTTAGGGTCACTTTAGCCAAGAAATTGGAAGTCGTACTTTATGGGTGATAGTAGGTCATGGGTTGCGTCTAGCTCAGATAGTATATATTACTAGGACCGCAAGTGGGATAAGAATAAACATTCAGATGGTAATTATTTTGGGAGGATAATCCCTGGTTGGTCTACTATAGGTCATTTCTTGGTTACGAGCGATGGAGCGCAAGTCCTAGGAAAGTAATTATAACAAAGGCCAACGGAAGACCGCCGCCCTTCTATTAACATCTTAAGTCACTAGGATCACTCCACAATAATAATGAGAGCAGAATATGGACAAGGGTTAGATACTAATAAGAGTAAATATCCTTGAGAAAGGGAGCTTTGGGATTCAGCCCATCGTAGTTCCTAGTGCTCTTGAGAGCCCTTCACCGGGCATGCCCTGGGCAGTGCTGGGATTAATCCTAAAATACTAGGTGTAGCTAACACTGGACAAGAGTAGTCTAATAGTTTAAGGCATTGTGGTTCATTCTCACCCGTGATGGGTTTGAGGGATTTGAATAAATGCATAAATGTGCATTCTCACCAGTGGAGGGTTGGAGGGATTCAGAACTAAGGCACTGATGTGCGATCTCAACCGTGAGGGGTTGGAGGTTTTCAGGACGGTTGGTCCTATGAGCTGGAGGCTCGGGTAGGAATACCTTGCATGTCAACAAACTTGTGGCGGGTCATGCGGTACTGGGCCAATTGTCAGACCGATGGCAGTACGGTGGCTCTGGCGAGGTGTGATGGTTTGAGGGGACAGTGGGTTGTTTTACGCTGTGGTCTGGAGGACGATCCCCGAAAGCGCACACTCGACCAAAAAGACTGGTGTGTAGACAACAAATAGTACGTAGTGACTCTAGAGTGCACTTAGGACGTGTACAGAGGCGTATAGGAAGTCTAGGCTTAGTAGCATGATACTTGCCTAGGAGTGGAGACACCCGCTCCACTGCTGCCGCAGCCAGAACGGTGGTACCAAAGAGTGGTGCTAGCTCCAAAAAGTAGGAACTAAAGGTCTGTGTTCACAGAGTCGTGTGCGTGAGTTGCACTTGCATGGACCATATTACGCATTCATATCATACATTCATAACTAGGTCATACACACCATGGATCCTTATCATATAAATTTGTATGTGCTCTTTTATATGATAAGTTATATTCCTGGAAACCTTAACTTATATGTCTGTATGGGCATTCATATAAGTTAAGGTACTTCTGTGATGGTAGTAGTAGTTTACTTTACTTACTGTCTTTACTCAGCTTACTTCCAATACTATTTACTTACTACACAAACTTGTTCCTGTTCAGTTCTTTTACTTTCCTGCACTATATATATAGAACTGCTAGAATAAGGATATTGATGTATATATACATGTTAGTATAGTTCCATTGTCACCTGCTTCCCTATTTTACCCCTTGTTGACCTCCACTTCGTCCTCCCGCCCGGTGCCTAGGAGTTGCGGGGCGAGGTTTGGAGGAAACAACATTATCTTTTTGAATAACGGTCGGTATGACCAATCATTTTAGGAGCTCGAGGAGATGGAGCACCAGCAGGACGAGGTGGCAAGACGTGAGGAGCTGATACCACCACCACCTACTACTACTACTGCAGCCCGACGTCAGGTGGGATGAGTCTTCTGATGATATTGTAGCTTCCTCTTATTGTCATTTATGAGAGAGATATTTGTCATTTGTACTGTACATAAGCCCCATTTTCTCTATTTTTATATAACTCATGCTGGACTGATGTACTCTTATTATTATATGATTGTGCTATGACTTGTGGACCAGTGGTTACTTCATACTACTTTTACTTCTTTCTCTCTTTTGGCCAACATGTTATATGATCGTACTAGCCGACAGGATCGGCGTGTTGCGGTATCGACTAACCCATGTGTTAGTGCCACCGTAAGACGGCGGTTCTGTACATAAGACCGGGTAACTCCTTGGTAAGGGGGAGGGGTCTTACAACAAGAGTCTATCGGCCAACTCTTCTCAGTGTGGTAACCAATAATAGACCAACCACAAGTAATCGTCCAACAAGGATCAATATGGAACCAGTTATATAACATACACCCATGTAATTCCCATGATCATCCCATACTATCAAGCACCCAAGGACTCCCAACCGAGTCCATAACACGATTAATTATTTATAAGTTTAACCTATAATACTCCAATTTGTCTCGAAGAATATAACAGAAGGTCCGGTCAGGGCCCCACGCCATATTCCACGGACAGTCAGTAAAGTTACTCATTGAAATCAAAACATTCACAGATCCTAGCTCAGAGTTGCATTCTAGTGGAAGTTTTTAAGTAATAAGAACACAACTTTAGGAATGTCCACTAATCAAACCATAGGAATGATATATAAATACTTAAACTGTTTGGATTTAAGGCCTTATAGAATGTTTCCTTCACAAATATGTTTTACATACTTTGCACACATGCCGGCCACACATAAAAATAATAATAAACACTCGGGCCTTCGAGGCCCATCCAACACAGCAAAAAAGTCTTCAGTCTGCTACCTACTGCTCGGCTCTCCAGCACCTGCACAAGAACAATCCACCAAGATGCGGCAAACAAGGCAATGGTCAGTTTTAGCTGGCCAATTTATAATAACCCCACCCCTCACTCGTGGCGATGGTGCTCCTTCCCTGCAAGCAAGCAGAATGACAATATATCTATATCAATAACTACAGATGTTGACATGCACGACCGCATGCCCCGTGCACTCAGGGTACATTAACAGTGTACGGGATTCCCAGTCCCATCACCATCCTCAGTCCCTGACTGTTGGTTAAACATTGAGCATTTACCTCTCATAAGCTATTACGCTTTTGACACACTTTTAGATCATAAGCTATTATGCTTTCAAAAAAACCATCAGTCATAAGCTATTATGCTTCCGAAACAACTATCGGTCATAAGCTATTATGCTTCTGAAGCACTTGTTGGTCATACGATATTACGCTTCTGGACTCTCTCTATGCCTACGATGATTCCAAGTACTTTAGGCACTCTATACGCGTGATATAGTGCAGGTACAAATCTGCCATATCTCATTGCTCAAATCATTATGTCAATGTTAACGATGCGGGTCAGCTTCCCCTTTCCCGATCACAACATACATAATCATGTTATGTTCTAAGACTGGCTCTCATGGCTATAATATCTGGGCACTCCATGCTCTCAACACCATATACTACCAACCTTTTCCCCGGGACCTGGACTTGCAATCACACATCAGCTCACTGATATCTATCTACATCGACAACAGTACTATCGGGCGTTATCAGATAGAATAGTTATTCCATCCACTTTTCTAGGTGTTTCCTGCAGTTAGCCTCCAAGAATCACTGCAACACTCTACAACACCAGGACCCGAAAACAGCATATTACTCATGGAGTTTTCTCTGGCACACAATCAAAAAGATAATCATCACCAATCTAGACCAATTTTCTTGGATGGAATTCTCTAAACATGTCTATTACGTACTTTGATCCAAGATTCTATATGCAAGTTCACTACCGGGGATAACATCAATCAACTCGTTGGAAACTTCTCATTCCCCAACAGTCATTGGTGGTTTCCATGCAATCATGCCAAAAAAGGACTTCACGTGTCAAAGAAAGAAGATCATTGCGCTTATAAATGGCTAAGAAGCCATGAAATTGTAAGAGATCCAGATGGAAGCATTTGTAGCACCTTCCTCTCCCATATCTAACATCGGCTCGTTACTCTAATCACAAGAGCTCATTTAATGGCTCTCCAACTCTTCTCCAAGGGCTAAAAACCAGCTTCTTTACCTTCCTTTCGTTCTTTCCTTAATGATGCAGAGAAAGTGAGACAGGGAGAGAGTGACAGAGAAATTAATATCCCTTCTTACAGTCTTCTGGTTATGATACACGAGAGGAATCCTGTCCTTAAGATCCTCATGCAAAAACACATTGAAGGCACGATTTACTCAACCATTTTTTAAAATTCATTGTCGTCGCGCGGTAGCATGCTATCTCCTAGCGATAGCTTAGGCAGTGGCGATGGTCTTATCGAACACCCCTTTGCCGCTTCAGGACCGCCTCAACATCACTTGACACATGATATAATATCGCTAGCGGTATCTCTATCGCCTGGCGGTAGAAACTCGATGCCACTAGTTGTTCTCGACACCACTAGTTGTTCTCAACGCAACTAGTTATTCTTGATGCCATCAACTCGATGCCATCAACTCGACGCCCGCTATTGCCGGTAGTATCTTGCTTTCTTTGGGTGATAGCTTCCAGTAACCAGAAAATTGTTGTTTTCAAACATGGGAAACCTAGGGTATTACAAAACTTGTGCTAACTAGCACCCAAGGACCTACCAATCGAGTCCTTAATATAACACCCTAAAATATAATCATATCTTATAACCTTCACCAAGCCATCATAGCTACTTGTAATAAGTTGTTGTAATTCTATTGTGGTAAAATGTGTAAGTCATTGAATTACTCTCTATGATCCTGAAGGACTACTCATGTATATAGTGACCAATTTGAGTTCACAGTAAGGCCTGTCCAACCATATTTACTAGCCATTTCCTTCCTTGTGCTAGTATCAACATTGAATACTACAAAACTAATCAATCATATCTTAACGATAACAATCAAATAATTAAATATGAGATTAGCTCAAATGTAATTCCCTCGATATCATTAGTAAAAGATGTAAGCATGTTTTCCAAAACGCCGACTTCTTTGCACATCAAAATAGTTTGCAATCAGTGTAATAATTTATAACGAAATATTTAATCGACGAATCATTTCAAAACCAAAACCTCTGAAATTCTTACCATAGATCAAAATTAGAGTTGTTGCTGCCTAACTCGACGTCCTGGTTAGACCAGAATAACCTGGACCACTTTAGATCTCAAAATGGTCGAGCACGCAATAGTCAATGAGATGAGTCGATCGTACACACGAAGTTTTAACGCGGAAAAAACCCTCAACTGGGTAAAAAACCACATGACCGGATCTGTGCCGGTCAAAGTCAACTACTTGCTTGCAGTTATAGTTGGTTGGAAGATTTGAGGGTGATAGATTGCTTGTCATTACAATTTAGAGATGAGAGAACACTTGGTACTCGGCGGACGACGGTCGTCGTGCTCGTCATTTGTTAAAAAAGGCTCTTCACGAAGATGGGCACTTCAGGGCATCACGCTGACACTGAACGTGGGAGAGGAGCACTTAAATTTGCGTTCACGAAGGCCTACCAGAAGCGGAGAGATCGTGCTTTGTTAGGTGGCTCGAACGTGGCTTGGAGATGGCTTGAATGTGGCTCCAAAGTAGCTTGAATGCAGCTTGAGTGCTGCTCATAAAAGAAATATGCCAGAGCTTCGCCTAAGGAAGATGGCTTGTGTAACGCCCCGAAACTCAAAGGAGCAAAAGGGGAATAATTTGGGCCAGTTTGAGTTCTGGTTGCAGGCACACGGCCTGGGACACGGGCGTGTCCCAGGGCGTGTCAAGCCTGTGTCGACACTAAGGCGTGAAGTCGACACTTTGGTCTCGACATTGTGTCGAGACTGGGCACACGGCCTGCGACACGGGCGTGTCGCAGGGCGTGTCGACCCGTGTCGACACTTAGCCGTGAAGTCGACACAGTGCTTTGAAGTTGTGCCGAGACACGGCACACGGCCTGAGACACGGGCGTGTCGCAGGGCGTGTCAACCCGTGTCGACACTCGTCCCGCGAAGTCGACACTTTGGTGTCGACAGTGTGTCGAGACCTGGCACACGGCCTGCGACACGGGCGTGTCGCAGGGCGTGTCGACCCGTGTCGACACTTAGCCGCGAAGTGCCGAGACCTTGTACACGGCCTGGAGCCCAGGCGTGTCAAGGTGACACGGGCAAGGACACGGGCGTGTCCGAACCCGTGTCAGCGCTCGGGTTGGAAACGGGAGAAAATCATGGGGGTACACGGCCAGATACACGGCCGTGTCAGTTGGAACACGGGCGTGTCAGATCGAACACGGGCGTGTTCGATGCCCGTGTGAGGTTCCAGGTGATTTGATTTTGACGGCGAATGAGGCACACGGCCCTGGACACGGGCGTGTGCCAGGCCGTGTTCGGCCCAGATTGGGCATTTCAGTCCCGAATCGAAGCCGTTCATTTCTTTGACTGAGGATCCAATGGCTGGGGGTTGTTCCTGAAGGGATATACCCGGGTTTTGACTTAGAAAACCCTCACTTTTTCCACTTGTTATCTCTCCAAACCCTTGGAGAAAGAAAAGCTAAGGCAAGAAGAAGAGGAGCTAGATCCGCCATTGGAGGAGCTTCGGAGCTCCGAATCGCAAGCCGACTCCGGATCCACGGAGGCAACGCAAGTGCGGTGATTTCCATCCGATTACTTTTCGATGGCGCCAAAGAGGACCGCAAGGGTAACGATCCTCATCTTGAGCATGAGTCGCTCTTTTCTTTGCATAGGAAGCCCGCTCTCGCGAGTTTGCGGAGAGTTGGAGGCGTTCCTTCGGGTAGATATGTGAAGTCCCCGTTGTTTAGCGTCCGTATGCGAGAACGGACATAGGCATTTTGGTTGAAGCCTACCCGGACATGTAGTTCGGATCGGTGATGTTGCATTGCATAAGGCCGGAGAAGACTCCGTGCTATTTGGTGTTTTTCGGGTTTTCTACGCGGTAGATTGCAGCAGGGAGCCTTGGGGACTAACCCAAAGGTGCACCCGGAAAACTGGGCGGACACGAGGTCTTGCCAACTTGGTGGCCTGAGAGCCAACTTGAACATAACGGGGTTATGTGACTTGTGTTAGAATGGGACTCGGTGAAAGTTTGACCCGCGCATATGGCTTAAATTGTCGTTGCGATGTGAGCACGGGTTAGATGGAGCCGTACCCGCTCTATGTCGTTCGGGTTAGAGAGACCTAAAGTACATGGCACTCGCCGTTGGCATAGATGTGAGTCTTCGGTGGTCGATGGCTTAAATTGACGTGACCAATACCATGAAGACGAATTGCTCATAGGAATGGCCGTCCAAGTGGCGGTGGTGAGTCCGGAATGTTAATGGCTTAAATTGACGTAACATCGACCGGTTCACCGAGAATGTGCCCTGAGTGCACGGGACGTGTGGCCGTACGAGCCAACGTCTGTGATGAAATGGCTATGATTATATGCATTGCTCGCTTGTGCTAATGAAATGCAGGGAAGGAGCATCGCCGCCCCGGTTGGGGGCGGGATCGTTATAATTTGGTCAGCATTGCTGACCGTTGCTTTGTTTGCCACCGTGCGGTGGTTTGTTTGCTTGCAGGTGCAGCTGGACCAAGCGGTCAATAGCGGGCTAAAGCCCTTTTTGCAAAGCTGGCCCTCGAAGGCCCAAGTGGAAATGTTTTATGTTTTCTTCATGTATGGCCGGCCTGCGAGCCGAGGTTTGGAAATCATGTAAAAGACAAGTGAAACATTTTGTAAGGCCTTAAGGCCGAATATTTTGGGTATTTTTGTATACATTCCTATTGTCATGTTAGTGGACATTCATGCTTGTGCTGGGTTCTTGTTTTGCAACTTATAAACTGCTTCCGCTAGAATGCTCTGTGTAGGACGTTGAGATTGGTTGGATGGTTTCCATAAGTAACCACCCGGTCTGTCTGTGGTATATGGCGTCGGGCCCCGGCCGGACCTACTGCTATATGCTATGCGACGGATAGGGGGTGTTACAATTTGGTATCAGACTACTGGTTTTGGTCGGGCTTAAAGTGAATTCGTGGGCGAATTCTTTTTAAGGGGTGGTGAGCACATTGTGTGCGTCATCGTAATAACAGTAAAAAGAACCCATGAATGTCCACTTAGGAATGAAAATACTCGTGTTTGAGGAACCTGCGTGTTCCTATAATTGCTGTTTGCAATTTATTTGGTCGCTTAACGGTGTTTTGTACCATTATAGGTGACCCGAAGTGGTGTTGGGCCGTCAGAACGCCGAGGTTCTGAGGCTAGTAGTGCACCAGAAGTTGCTCCCGCAACACCTTTGTCGGCTGAAAATATAAGATTGGTGGCTGAAGCGGTGTTGGCCGTGATCAATGCGCAGCCTGGGAGGCAAGCGCAGCAGCCAGCTCCTGTGTTGGAGCAAGTACCTCTTCAAGAGGCGGAGCCGAGGAGGATGGAGCAAGTGGTTGTAGAACCAATAGTGCCCAGGAGGGCCACTGAGAGGCAGTTGAAGCATGTAATGAGCTTTAACCCTCCGTTATTCTCGGGGTTGGGAACCCCATCGCAGGCTGAAGACTGGCTCTCTAGGGTGAAGAGAGTCATGACAGCGACAGAGACGGAGGAGTGGCAGATGACCACCATTGCTACGTTCCTGTTGGACGGTGAAGCAAGGATGTGGTGGGAAGGCTTGGAGCTGCATCATCTGAGAGGAAGACAATTGATAGACGTTCCGATGGAAGAGTTCTCGGAATTGTTCTTAGCAAGATACCTCCCTTCTACTCAGAGGATTTCAATGGAGAATGAGTTCCTGAAGTTGGTGCAGGGTGAGCGAAGCGTGGATGAATATCTCCACGAGTTTACGCGGTTGAGTCGTTATGCGAGCTCTACCATCATGGATGAGGAGCGCAAGACTAATCGTTTTTATGAAGGCTTGAGGGATGAGCTGAGACTATTACTGTCGGGGCCGATGACGCAGGGTTTCTTAACCTTGGTCAATACTGCCCGGTCCTTGGAGAAGGACATGAAGAACGTGCAGGCGAAGAAAGGCTTGGTTGATAGAAAATCTGAGTTTAAAGTGCCGACTACCTCAAAGTCCGGCTATCGGAAGTCTTTCAAGAAGCCTAGGACTTCGGGTCCAGCTCCTTCTGGCGCTTCTGGGGCGACTACGAGTCGGACCCCGGGCGCGTGCTTTACTTGTGGCAAGACGGGGCATTTCGCCCGTGATTGTTGGAGCGGACGTCCTAAGTCCGAGAGGAGGCCGGGAGCCACTTATGAAGAGAAGGGAAAGGCGGTGGAGTCGACCGCATCCCACTATGCTCCGGCCCAACCCAGGGTCTACAATCTTGGCCAACAGGAGGCCATTAAACAAGCTGACGTGGTGACAGGTACGGTTTAATTTATAGCAAGTCAATTCCTTTATATGCTTGTTATGTATGTGTTACCTTACCACTGCTTGTTTAGGATTCGTATTGATTTGTGAAAACCCGGCACGAGCACTCTTTGATACGGGAGCTTCGCACTCCTTCTTGTCCGAAGGATTTATATCACGCATCGGAGTCCCTTCTTCGATGGCGAAGGACAAGTTGGATGTGTTGTTGCCCAATGGGTGTTCGATGCGAGCGGTTAGGATCTGCGAAGTTAAAGTTCGTATTGGAGAGCAGGAGTTTGACCTGCGGGCGTCCTTACTTCCGTTGGTGGAGTTCGACGTCATATTTGGAATGGACTGGCTCTCGGAGCAGCAGGCCCATATAGATTGCGGTAGCAAGGAAGTAAAGCTGGGAGCAAGTCGTGAGACGACTTTTACGGGCTTAAAGGGGTCGAGCAAGACGTTGATGTCTGCTCTTCAGGTGGTGAAGGCGGTTCGTGCCGGAGCAGAACTGTTCTTTACACTAGTGGAGGTTGCAAAGCCAAAGCCCGCGATGGATTGTATTTCAGTGGTATCGGAATACCCTGATGTGTTCCCCGCAGATCTTCCTGGAGCCCCGCCTCAGCGGGAGATCGATTTTACGATCGAGCTAGTGCCAGGTGCAAAGCCTGTGTCACGATCTCCGTATCGGCTAGCGCCTAAGGAAATGGCGGAGCTAAAAGTTCAACTACAAGAGTTGTTGGAGCAAGGGTATGTGCGCCCGAGTTCTTCGCCTTGGAGCGCACCGGTCCTCTTTGTTAAGAAGAAGGACGGAAGCTTGAGGTTGTGTATTGATTATCGGGAGCTAAATAAGCTGACTGAGAAGAACAAGTATCCGATCCCCCGGATTGATGATCTCTTTGATCAGTTAGTCGGGTCGACGGTGTACTCGAAGTTAGATCTCAAGTCTGGATACTATCAGCTGCGGATAAGGGAGAGTGATATCCCGAAGACAGCGTTTAGTACGAGATACGGGCATTATGAGTTTACGGTCATGCCGTTTGGGCTGACTAATGCGCCGTCAGTATTTATGGATTTGATGAACAGGACGTTCAGGGAGTACTTGGACCATTTTGTGATCGTCTTCATCGACGATATTTTGGTGTACTCGCAAAGTGAGGAGGATCACTTCAAGCATCTCCATTTGGTGTTGGAGACACTCAGGAGAAACCAGTTGTATGCCAAGTTCTCGAAGTGCGAGTTTTGGCTATCCTCAGTAGCGTTCCTTGGGCATATAGTGAGTGGAGAGGGTATTGCGGTGGATCCGGCGAAGATTGTTGCGATACGGGAGTGGCCTGAGCTTGCTACGGTAGCAGAAGTCCGGAGCTTTTTGGGGCTTGCCGGTTATTATAGGCGCTTCGTAGAGAACTTCTCGCGGATAGCGCTACCTCTCACTACTTTGACGAGGAAGGAGCATAAGTTCGTTTGGACGCCGGAGTGCGCGCGAGCTTTTGAGGAATTGAAGTGTCGGTTGACCACGGCGCCTGTGCTGAGTTCGCCGGTTGGGACCGAAGGCTATGAGATATATAGCGATGCTTCAGGCAGCGGTTTGGGTTGTGTGCTACTGCAGCACGGAAGCGTGATAGCTTATGGCTCGAGACAGCTAAAAGTGCATGAGAGGAATTATCCGGTCCACGACTTGGAGTTGGCGGCCGTGATTTTTGCCTTGAAGCTGTGGAGACATTATTTGTACGGTGTGAAGATTGACATCTACACCGATCACAAGAGCCTAAAGTATCTAATTGATCAGAAAGATCTGAATATGCGGCAGCGTAGGTGGATGGAGTTCCTGGGGGACTATACTTTCAAGATCCACTACGTGCCTGGCAAAGGGAATGCGGTTGCGGACGCGTTGAGTCGCCGAGCCCCAGCTCAAGCGAATTGGCTATCAGTGCATGATGAGCGGTTGGTGCAGGAGCTGGAGGCGTTGGAGATTGTTTGTGTGGATAGACAATCTAGTGCTGAAGCAGTGCTGAATTGGACTGAAGTCCAATATGACCTGGCTGATCGGATTCGGCAGGCTTTGGATATGGATGCTCATATGAAGCAGTTCATGATAGAGGCTCTGGATGGGTCAAATTCCCAATTCGTTGTGGAGGACGGATTGCTGTGGAAGGACGGTCGTTTGTGCGTCCCAAGTGTGGGCAATTTACGGGTGGAGTTGTTGTACGAGGCGCATCATACCAAGTACTCGATTCACCCGGGGAGCACGAAGATGTACCGCGACGTCAAGAAACTATTTTGGTGGCCGGGTTTGAAAAAGGATGTGGCGCTATATGTAGCGAAGTGCCAAACCTGCGCCTTGGTAAAGGCGGAGTGCCAAAAGCCGGGAGGATTTCTTAAGTCCTTGCCTATTCCGGAGTGGAAATTCGACGACATCTCTATGGATTTTGTGCATGGTTTGCCAAGGTCGCAAAAGGGGAACGACGCCATTTGGGTGGTGGTCGATCGATTAACAAAGGTGTCGCATTTTATTCCGCATAGGAAGGATGATCCGGTGGAGAAGCTGGCGAAGCTTTATGTGGATAACATAGTGCGGCTTCATGGTGTGCCCCGCAGCATCGTGAGTGACCGAGATGGGCGGTTCACGTCCAATGATTGGAGGCTGGTGCAGCAAATGTTGGGAACCAAGCTGAAGTTTAGCACAGCCTTCCATCCGCAAACGGATGGGCAGACCGAGAGGGTCAATAGAACGATGGAAGACATGCTTCGCATGTGTGTCTTGGACTTTGGAAAGCAATGGGAGGACCACCTTTATTTGGTGGAGTTCGCATACAACAACAGCTACCAAGCAAGTATTCAGATGGCGCCTTTCGAGGCCCTATATGGTAGAAGATGTCGCACGCCGTTGTCTTGGTTAGAAACGGGCGAGTCGAAGTTGTATAAGCGGTCGGAAGTGGATGATGCTACTTCGTTGGTGAGAACCATTCGGGAGAGGTTGCTTATCGCTCAGGACCGACAAGCAAAGTACTATAATGCCAAGCACAGGAACGTGGAGTTCGCTGTGGGCGATTATGTATACTTGAAGATCAAGCCGTTCAAGGGTGTCTCGCGGGTGCGGCGATTGAAAAAGCTAAGCCCGAGGTACCTTGGACCGTTCGAGGTTCTGGAGCGAGTAGGAGAAGCGGCCTATAGGTTGAAGCTTTCAGTGGAGCTAAGTGGTTTACACGATGTATTCCATATTTCGGTGCTTCGGAAGGCGATGCAAGAGCCTACGCAAGTGATCGCGGCCAATCAAGTGCCGGTGGATAGTGGGCTAACGACAAAAGTCAAGCCCGTGCGGATTGAGGACTCGGAGGTCAAGCGGCTACGCAATAAAGAGATCAGGATGGTCAAAGTCCGGTGGGACAATTGCGGTCGTGAGGAGCTCTCTTGGGAGCGAGAGCAGACGATGCTTGACGAATATCCGGAGTTGTTCCGCTCAGGTACAAATTTTAGTTTTGGTACATGTTTTTCCCTTTATGTAATTTCGTGGGCGAAATTCTTTTAAGAGGGGTAGAGTTGTAACGCCCCGAAACTCAAAGGAGCAAAAGGGGAATAATTTGGGCCAGTTTGAGTTCTGGCTGCAGGCACACGGCCTGGGACACGGGCGTGTCCCAGGGCGTGTCAAGCCTGTGTCGACACTAAGGCGTGAAGTCGACACTTTGGTCTCGACATTGTGTCGAGACTGGGCACACGGCCTGCGACACGGGCGTGTCGCAGGGCGTGTCGACCCGTGTCGACACTTAGCCGTGAAGTCGACACAGTGCTTTGAAGTTGTGTCGAGACACGGCACACGGCCTGAGACACGGGCGTGTCGCAGGGCGTGTCAACCCGTGTCGACACTCGTCCCGCGAAGTCGACACTTTGGTGTCGACAGTGTGTCGAGACCTGGCACACGGCCTGCGACACGGGCGTGTCGCAGGGCGTGTCGACCCGTGTCGACACTTAGCCGCGACGTGCCGAGACCTTGTACACGGCCTGGAGCCCAGGCGTGTCAAGGTGACACGGGCAAGGACACGGGCGTGTCCGAACCCGTGTCAGCGCTCGGGTTGGAAACGGGAGAAAATCATGGGGGTACACGGCCAGATACACGGCCGTGTCAGTTGGAACACGGGCGTGTCAGATCGAACACGGGCGTGTTCGATGCCCGTGTGAGGTTCCAGGTGATTTGATTTTGACGGCGAATGAGGCACACGGCCCTGGACACGGGCGTGTGCCAGGCCGTGTTCGGCCCAGATTGGGCATTTCAGTCCCGAATCGAAGCCGTTCATTTCTTTGACTGAGGATCCAATGGCTGGGGGTTGTTCCTGAAGGGATATACCCGGGTTTTGACTTAGAAAACCCTCACTTTTTCCACTTGTTATCTCTCCAAACCCTTGGAGAAAGAAAAGCTAAGGCAAGAAGAAGAGGAGCTAGATCCGCCATTGGAGGAGCTTCGGAGCTCCGAATCGCAAGCCGACTCCGGATCCACGGAGGCAACGCAAGTGCGGTGATTTCCATCCGATTACTTTTCGATGGCGCCAAAGAGGACCGCAAGGGTAACGATCCTCATCTTGAGCATGAGTCGCTCTTTTCTTTGCATAGGAAGCCCGCTCTCGCGAGTTTGCGGAGAGTTGGAGGCGTTCCTTCGGGTAGATATGTGAAGTCCCCGTTGTTTAGCGTCCGTATGCGAGAACGGACATAGGCATTTTGGTTGAAGCCTACCCGGACATGTAGTTCGGATCGGTGATGTTGCATTGCATAAGGCCGGAGAAGACTCCGTGCTATTTGGTGTTTTTCGGGTTTTCTACGCGGTAGATTGCAGCAGGGAGCCTTGGGGACTAACCCAAAGGTGCACCCGGAAAACTGGGCGGACACGAGGTCTTGCCAACTTGGTGGCCTGAGAGCCAACTTGAACATAACGGGGTTATGTGACTTGTGTTAGAATGGGACTCGGTGAAAGTTTGACCCGCGCATATGGCTTAAATTGTCGTTGCGATGTGAGCACGGGTTAGATGGAGCCGTACCCGCTCTATGTCGTTCGGGTTAGAGAGACCTAAAGTACATGGCACTCGCCGTTGGCATAGATGTGAGTCTTCGGTGGTCGATGGCTTAAATTGACGTGACCAATACCATGAAGACGAATTGCTCATAGGAATGGCCGTCCAAGTGGCGGTGGTGAGTCCGGAATGTTAATGGCTTAAATTGACGTAGCATCGACCGGTTCACCGAGAATGTGCCCTGAGTGCACGGGACGTGTGGCCGTACGAGCCAACGTCTGTGATGAAATGGCTATGATTATATGCATTGCTCGCTTGTGCTAATGAAATGCAGGGAAGGAGCATCGCCGCCCCGGGTTGGGGGCGGGATCGTTATAATTTGGTCAGCATTGCTGACCGTTGCTTTGTTTGCCACCGTGCGGTGGTTTGTTTGCTTGCAGGTGCAGCTGGACCAAGCGGTCAATAGCGGGCTAAAGCCCTTTTTGCAAAGCTGGCCCTCGAAGGCCCAAGTGGAAATGTTTTATGTTTTCTTCATGTATGGCCGGCCTGCGAGCCGAGGTTTGGAAATCATGTAAAAGACAAGTGAAACATTTTGTAAGGCCTTAAGGCCGAATATTTTGGGTATTTTTGTATACATTGCTATTGTCATGTTAGTGGACATTCATGCTTGTGCTGGGTTCTTGTTTTGCAACTTATAAACTGCTTCCGCTAGAATGCTCTGTGTAGGACGTTGAGATTGGTTGGATGGTTTCCATAAGTAACCACCCGGTCTGTCTGTGGTATATGGCGTCGGGCCCCGGCCGGACCTACTGCTATATGCTATGCGACGGATAGGGGGTGTTACAGCTTGAAGAAAAAAATTGAGAAATGTGGAGGCCTAATGCTCCTTTTATAGCCTCCAAGAGGTGGTTATGTTGGTAACGCGGCTATCCGCACACCATAACTACAATCAAAAATATTTTTGCTATAATTTAGGTGTGCATATTATGATAATTAATTTCGATATTTTTATGCCAATTAAATTAATAATAAAATTCACCCACTAACCTAGCAGTTAGTGGGTGGTTGCACGCAAATCAGATGACATGGAATGACCCGGAAGGATCGGACGGTGGGGACGGGCTCCCATATGTAGTCGGCAAAGTTGCCGGCGTGGAGGGAGACCATCGCCGACGTCCGGGATAGTGCATGACAACTAGGTCAGCAATGAAGAGGGGATGGCTGACCGCTACCTCATGCTCGTGCCGGCAGTCGAAGAGGGGCGGCTGGCTCGGCCGCCCCGTTGGCCGCGCATCGGGCGCCGAGGAAGGGAGGACAGCTTGGCCGCCCCTTCGGCCGAATGTCGGCTGCCGAGGAGGTGCAGCCAGCTCGACCGACTTCTCGGCTATGCGCCAGCCGCCAAGGAGGGGCGACCGGCTCGAGCTCTTCCTAGACAGCATGCCGGTGGCCAAGAGGGCTGCCAGCTCAGCCTGCCTATCGGCGGTACGCTGGCGGATGAGGTAGGGCGGCCGGCCTAGCCTCCCCTTTAGTCATGTGCTAGTGGCCGAGGAGGGGCGGCCGGCTCGGCCGCCTTCTCGGCCGCACGAATGCTGCCGAGTAGGGGTGGCTGGCTCGACCACCTACTCGACTGGTGGCCTAGGAAGGGCAGCGGGCCTGGCCGCCTCTTTGGCAGCGCCGACGACCGCCACCTTCGGTATATGCAGGTGGTTTTGGCATCATCCGTGATGGGATCGTCATTCGGGGGGATCAAGCGCAGTGATCGCGCGTGTGGTTAGACCTATGATCCCACTAATTTTGGTGGAGATTATGCGGTTGTGGTTATGTGCACACCCATCCTTTTTTAAGAGGGATCTCATTCCCATCATGAAAAAATTGGTTTTAAGATATCCTAAACACCTAGAGTGGGGCGAATAAGTTCAATTCCTTTTTATTAAGATAGTTCAATTCTATCACTGTTAGAACACTTATGCAATATCTATCACATCACAGATCAAAACAAACCCAATCAACACAGCATACACATAGATTTATAGTGGTTCCCCAAGAGATGGGAACATCCACTTTCCCACTTCGCCTATCTAGCACTATACTAGATTCGGCCTAACTCCATTCTTTCTTCTCAGATCCTCAGATCTTACAACACAGAACCCAGAATGGTTCCTACAGCTCACACTTCACCAAGTGCTACAACTCAGATTCTTCCAGAGAATCCTACCTCAGAGTGAGTCCACACTCCTACAACTCAGGCAATCCAGCCCTACCTCAGCCTCTTTCACCAGGCCTACAACTCAGAGAAATCAATCTCCTACCACAGGCACTCAGCCATACCTCAGCCTTTATAAACTTAGGATTACAACTCAGAGAGATAACTCTCCTACACTCAGATCTATAACAGATCTTATTGATAAATTGATTATAAAAGAGATTAATCCTTCACCCAGGTAGAGAGCGAAAGGGTTGAAGACTTCTTGATCAGTTCTTGATAGATCTGACTGCTTAACATTCAACCTATCTTAGCTTCTTTAAAACTTCTTGAATCTTAACAAAGTAAGGTTTATCTTCTTGTGAAGATGGAGATGATGCTCAATCCAACTTCCTTCAGAATTTGATCTAAAATCTTCTTGGAGACTTGTTCAGAATCTGCCTTCTCTTAATGACTTGAAGATTTCAACTGTTAGCAAAAATGACAAGTCATTTATTCTTCGATCTCTCCCTATTTGATGATAGAATATGTCTTTATATAGACCCTTCTGAGGTTACTGGCTGATCCGATTTATAACGGCCTTCTGACAGCTCTGACAGATGCAAAAGCTTTGTTAGTTATGACAGCTGTCAAGTCTTCTGTCGTGACACCTAATTCCTCATTGTATTCTATCTCAACAGAAAAGCGTCGAGACAATACTTCAAATGTGTCAACACTAATAGTCCATGTGCCGACACAACTCTTGATGATGTCGACACAGCTCTCATAATGTCGACACAACCCTTCTTTATCTTCTCAACACAGCTTCTGTGGAATGTGTCAACACAAGTCATGTGTGTCGACACAATAGCTTCTAGTCTCGACAAAGTTGGTGTTGACAGAATTCTGGTGTGTGTCGACACAAGTCCTGTGTGTCGACATAATTGTTGTCGATAGAATTCTGGTGTATGTCGACACAAGTCCTGTGTATCGACACAATTGTTGTCGACAGAATTCTGGTGTGTGTCGACACAAGTCCTGAGTGTCGACATAATTGTTGTCGACTGAATTCTGATGTGGGTCGACACAAGTCCTGCGTGTCGACACAATTTTTGTTGACAGAATTTCTGTGTGTCGACACAAGTCCTATGTGTCGACACAATCTGGCTCCTGGTGTCGACACCATTCTTCTCAAGTGTCGACACTTATACTTAGAAACTTTTTCAGCATTTCCTTAACCCGCACATTGAAACTCAACAACCCATCAAATACACAATGATGTATATTATTAAGTTAAGTGAGGCTTCTCCAAATCAGGTTTACAATTTCCAATATACCCAACAATTTTCCCCAATTTGGAGAAGTCATAACCCTTAGTCAATGATATACATCACTTAAAATAAAAACAAAGATTATGATGTATAAAAGCATTACTCAGACACGGTAACTCATAAACAAAAATAGAATGTGATATTATCACAAAATATGATAAAATAGAGTGAACAAGAATCAGTTTTTTTATTACATTACAAGGATTTTAGAACAGAAGATTATATAGTTCTAAACCTAGTCAATCTATCCCTAGTATTGATCAGGCTCCTTGATGACAATTCCTTTGCCAGACAGAATTCTAGCTTGTACATTAGCTTCTGTATCATCAGCCAGCTTCTTTTCTTTCAGATCCTTCTTCTTGAGCTCTCCAGCCTTGGAATTTTGCCTTTCGAAGTAATGATAAGGCTTTGGAAAATATTTGCTAGGATCCACAGATTTAGCAGGTATTTTCCCAACTTTGAGGTTTTTTCTGAACTGGTATATGGCATCTTGCCGCTTCTGATATTTTTTCAATTCTTGTTCAGAATACCACTTGCCTCTATCATGTATATTGTCTTTAACAGCTTGCCAAGCAGTAAGAATGATATTCCTGGAGGTGGGACTCCATTGTTTAAAATCAGGCTTTAATTCTACCTGTTCTCTGAACCTTTTCTTAGAGAGTTGAGCTTCTTTCTGAGCATCCCTAGCACTTTGTAATGCTACTTCAGACATTTCTACCTTTTTAATAATCTCATTTTGTAACTCCTGTGGAGGACCGTACATTTGTTGTACTGCATAGTGAATTCAATCAAAATCTGGAGATGGATAGATAATTTGGGCTACTTCTTGTTGAACCCCTTCATTGTAAGCAGCTTGAATTCCTGATTCAGTAGTGTTATCGTCATCACAAAGGGGTGGATAACCAAGAGTTGCTCTGATAGCATTTGTTATCCATTTAGCATGATCTGAGCCTGCATTGACTAATATTCTCTCCCCCATTATGACTTCTTTTTCGATATGTTCTCGTAGATCAACCTTTTGAAATCTTATCTAATTAGCTAGGTAATTTGTCCCTTCTTTATAGTAGGCTTTGAACTTCTGCAGCTGATCAGCAATTACCTTTTGAGTGCCCTAAATAGCAGTGTGGACATTAGACAAATCTGCTTTGAGTTGTTTATCAAACTCAGACTTTTCTTTAACCATGTTTTCAATGAAAGTAGTGGCTTTATTCTTCAGTTCTGTGACAATAACATTATGAGATTCTGTGAGATTGTCATTCATTCTAATTTGATTCTCCAGAATATATCCTTGTTTTATTGCAATATCAACAATCTGAGTCTTGACCTCCTTTTGTTGTTTGGCCAGGTAGACAACAACATGACCTCCCTTTTGGAAGCATTCAGTCATTTCCATTTTGTGCAGATTGACTTCAAATCTGATGGATTTGATATCTTGGGACAAGGTAGATTGCAGTTCTTTATGACTCTCATTCACATATTTCTCAAGAGCTACTCTTTGCTCATCCAATTTCAATTGCAGTGACACTAAGAGTGTGCTGAAGTCTATTACAGGAGCTTGACTTTGTGGTGCATTTTTTAAGGTTTTCTTATATCCTAAGCTCCTCTTCCTGAGCTCTACAAGTTTCCTTTTCTTAGCCCTAGAGGCTTCATCATCATCAGAGGAATCAGATCATGTAGCAATATCCACAGTATCCTTTGGTCTAGAGGCAATGATGGGCAGCTCCCCCTCAGTTCTTTGCAGCTCCCCCTCAGTTCTTGCTCCTAGTAAATCAGGAAATAATTCTTCTAATGTGACCTCTTGTTGTAGTTGAACTGGAGGAATAACTTTCTCTTTCTCAGCAGATGGTCCTCCTTCAACTTCAAAAGTGTCTTCTATGGTAATTTCATGCTCAGGGACATTGTCTTGGTTAGTTTTATCAACTTCATTCATATGCATGTCCGGTGCATCATTCTCATTGCCTATAGAAGCTTGATTTATATCCTGTATTACTTCAAGTATAGTTTGAGTGGCTGCTTCACTATCCAATACAGCTGTTGGGACATTTGGCTCTTGCTCATTAGCTCCCCCTGAAGGTGATGACACTTGTTGTGCTGGATCTGGAAAAGGCTCATTAGCTCCCCCTTGAAGAGACTTCTCTTGGACCTGATCCACTGGGATGCTGCTTACAGGAATCTGCTCCTCCTGCACTAGATCATCAGTTATAGTTTCTAGAGTAGGTGATTTTCGAGTCCTTTCTGATCCATCATTATCTGAGCTGAAAATAACTTCTTCTTCTGAATAACTGGCTTGTGTGGAGTTTGCTTCTTTTTCTGAACCAGTTTCTGGTGTTGTTGTGGTGTAGAGACATCCTTTATCAATACCCTATCCCATCTGGACAGTATTCTTATGTCCATTCTCCTCATATGATTAATCTTAGAACCTGTAGTCTGATTCATCACTTCTGGAATATTCAAAGCCAGATACAAGCTTAGTATTCTGCCCAGATTAGGTTTCTTGATACTTTCTTTGATCTTTTCAAAGACAACAGTAGACCAATTAGTTTTCACCTTGAATATAACCCTGATCATGAGATTGAACATATAGGCTGAAATCCTATCATGTCCTCCTGATTTGCACAGAATAACCTTGCCTATAATCTCATAAAGGAAATTGCCCTTGGAATTCATTCCCTTCATGTTCATTGATGATCCTATCTTGGTAGTGGGATCCAGTCCACACCATTGGAGAGCATCTTTTGTCATGGAAGATGCTATGCCATCTTCTTCCTTAACCCTGGGAAGCTGAAGTGTCTTAATTAAACTCTTCTGTGTGAGTTCTACCTTAGTTCCTTGGACAAATGAATTAATTTTGATGCCCTTTGAATCCATTAATGATGATGAGTAGAATTCAAGAACCTCCTTCTTCCATATCATGGTAGGTTCTGAAACTAAGTACTCCAGACCATTGTCGGTGATTAGGGTAATCACGGCTTGGATTTCTGGCGATGCATTCTCAAACGCATTGCGAACTAGTTCATAACCCTCGTTGATGTTCTCTTCCATTTTTGGCGCTATTAGGGATGAGAGATTGAGGAGAATAGAGATGAAGGTATTGTCAACACAAATGGTTGGTGTCGAGAATTCTTAGAGCGTGGTCGACAAGGTCTTGTTTCCACCTATTTATACATTTCTAAAAGAAGGCCGAAAGGTGGGCGGAAATTTGCATATTATGTCGACATAATTGGGATGGTGTCGACACAGACTACTAAAGTCTCGACAGAGAACTTAAAGGTATTACAATACTATGTGTCGACACAAATTGTGATGTGTCGACACAGACAACATTAAGTGTATCACTAATTTCTGTGTGTTGACACAAACGACTGTATGTGTCGACACCAATGTCTAAGTGTCAGGAAATCTATGTGTCGACACCAATTCTAAGTATCGACACAATCTTCTTGATGTGTCGACAGAATTTTCCTTATGTGTCGACACCAACTACTAAGTGTCGACACAGATTTCTTTATATGTTGACACAGAATTACTTAGTCATTTTTAACATTTTTATTTCAAGTTCAGCATACCTTATTCAATTTTAAAGTAATTGAATTTAGTTTCATCCAGTGGTTTGGTGAACATGTTAGCAATTTGATAATTAGTGTTGACAAATTCTAAACTTACGTCTTCTTTGTCAACATGATCTCTAATGAAATGAAATCTAATTTCTATGTACTTAGTTCTGCTATGAGAAACAGGTTTTCTAGCAATAGATATGGCACTAGTAAAATCACAATATAATGAAGTTCGACTTACCTTGATGCCATAATCTTCAAGTTGATGTTGTATCCATAACAACTGAGCGCAGCAACTGCATGCAGCTACATATTCAGACTAAACAGTGGATATAGCCACACTTGTCTGCATTTTCCTGCTCCATGACACTAATCTTCCACCTAGGAACTGGCATGTGCCAGTGGTGCTTTTCCTATCTTCTTTGCATCCTGCAAAGTATGCATCTGAATAACCTGTTAGTAGAAAATCTCTATTCTTAGGGTACCAAAGGCCAAGATTTGGTGTTTCCTTAAGATATCTCAAAATTCTTTTGACAGTAGTATAATGAGATTCTTTTTGGCAATCTTCATACCTAGCACAGACACATGTAGCATACATGATGTCTGGTCTACTAGCAGTTAAGTAAAGAAGGGAGCCAATTATCCGTCTATACAAAGACTCATCTACAGGTTTTCCCGCATCATCTTTGCCTATAGGCAATCTTGACCCCATGGAGTTCTCATGGTGGAGGATGACTCCATGCCATATTTCTTAATTAACTTCTTGGTGAACTTAGACTGGGATATGGACAAGCCATCATCAGTCTGTCTAACTTGGAGTCCCAAGAAGAATTTCAGCTCACCCATGCTGCTCATCTCAAACTTCCCTTGCATAAGTTTTGCAAACTTTCTATAAAGGTTGTTTTCAGTTGATCCAAAGATAATGTCATCAACATATATCTGGACTACGATGATCTTGCCTTTTGATGCCCTTAGGAATAGAGTTTTGTCTATTTTCCACCTTGAGAATTTGTTCTCAATAAGGAAGGTAGACAGTATTTCATACCAAGCCCTAGGGGCATGTTTCAATCCATATAGAGCTTTCTTAAGCCTATAAACATAATTAGGATAAAGAGAATCTACAAAACCTGAGGTTTGTTCAACATAAACTTTCTCTTTTAAGTCACCACTCAAAAATGCTGACTTCACATCCATCTGGAATACCTTGAACCATTGATAAGCTGCATAGTCTAGGAACATCCTTATTGCTTCCAATCTTGCTACTGGGGCAAATGTCTGGTCAAATTCCATTCCTTCTTCCTGCTTGTAGCCTTTTACTACTAGTCTTGCTTTGTTCTTGTCTATAATGCTATTTTCATCTAACGTGTTCCTGTAGATCCACTTAGTCCCTATGACATTGTGATTCTTTGGTTTAGGAACAAACTTCCAGACTTTATATCTTCTGAATTGATTTAGTTCTTCCTACATGACATCAATCTAATTTGGGTCTTGTATTGCCACTTCAAATTTCTTGGGTTCCATCTGAGACAGGAAACTTGAGCATAGAACTATGTTCAAGTTCTTACTTCTGGTCAGAACACCATGTCTTGGATCACCAATAATTTGGTGTGTTGGATGTTCCCTTAGATGTCTTATTACTGGAGGCAATCTATCCACAACTTGATTTCCTCTAATCTCCCCACCATGTTGTACTTCATTGTCTTCATCATCATCAGCTTGTGGGTCTTGTACTCCCCCTGGATAGCATCCATCATTTTCCTCATCTTGTATTGCAGGTTGGTATTCACTAATGGTTATCTTGTCCATCTTTTCCTTCAAACCTATAGAGCTACAATAAGTGCTAGACAGCTCACAGTTGATTAGCTTAGATTCATCAAAGACTACATGAACAAATTCTTCTACATCTTGAGTAGTCAAGTTGTAGATCCTGTATGCCTTACTGTTGTTGTTGTACCCAATAAATATCCCTTCTTGGAATTTGGCAGCAAACTTATTTAAATAGTGCTTGCCATTATTAAGAACATAACACTTGCTACCAAAGATTCTAAAGTAGGATAAATTTGGTTTTCTGCCTTTCATAATCTCATAGGGTGTCTTCTTGTGGCTTTTGGTGATGGAAGCCCTATGGTGAACATGACATGCAGTGTTTACTGCCTTAGGAAGAAAACCCATGTAAATGTAGAATAGTCATCCACAACCATAAATGTATAGACTTTCCTACTTAGACTATGAACCGGCATAGGACCAAATAGATCCATATGCAGGAGGTACAAACACCTCACTGAATCTTTGGTATCAAGACTGTGGAAGGAGGTCTTGGTCTGTTTGTCTTTTTGACAAGCTGAACATACACCCTCCTTGATGCACTTGACTTGAGGACCATTTCTCACTAACTCTTTACTAAAGAGTTGACATATAGTCTTGTACTTAAGGTGAGCAAGCCTCTTGTGCCATTTGACACAATGAGAAGTTTTCTCATCTGCAACTAGGCAAACAGGAGAATCTTTATTCTCACTCACAAAATTTAGACAATAAACATTTCCTATTCTATAGCTTGACCAGATGACTTCTTGATCACTTATCCTTCTAATTTGACACCCATTCTTAATGAAAGAAGTGTCATAACCAATATCATTTAGTTGGCTTATGCTTATTAGGTTATATTTCAGACCTTTCACATAATCCACTTGGGTGATAGTGATAGAGCTATTGGAAATATTACCAAACCCTTTGATGTCCCCCTTTTCAGATTCACCAAAGATCACTTTGGTCCATTCTCTATGGGAAAGTAATCCTTCTGCATCCATCTTATTCCAGTCATGTGCCTGGAACATCCATTGTCTAAGTACCATATTGGGGTATGGTCACTTGGAATCACCTGCATCAAATAAAATTACTTAACCTTAGAACCCCAATAATTATTAGGTTCTAGGTTCAGGTTAGACTGAAACTTGAAATGCTTGCACGCAGCCTTTCTGACAGGTAAGCTGGCATTTTTCCTGAAAGTAGTGTTGTGCCAACAATCAATGTCATAATGACCCACTTTACCACAACACCAGCACTCATATATATTGTATCTTCTTTTAAGTTTGGTCTTAACAGCATTGCTATCAGCATTCCTTAAAATTGTAGGTACAGTGGTCCTTTTATTGAGTGATGGGGCTGATGCATCAAACACTGATGATTCCTGAAGAACATGGTGTGTTTGTTCATGGACTGCCCTATTGGCATTTGCGCCCTTGTCATTCTGATCACCATGCTTACAGTGACCATGTGTAATGTCATGGTAATTGTACCCATCTGAGTAAAAGTTATGTTTTTCAGTTTGGCAACTTCATTCAACTTCAGATCCAGCATTTTTGCTGAATCCGATGCATCCAATTTAAGAGATGCAATTTCCGTTGCCTGTTTTTTTGATAAGAATTCTGCTTCTCTTAAGAGCTTGCAACAAATCACCATACTCATAAATTAGTTGATGGACATCCCCTTCATATTCAGAACCATCCTCATCTCTTGATGCAGATGCTTCTGATTCTGATCCAGTATAATAATCAGAAACTGAAGATAGGTTGTTTACCTTACTGGGACCAGGCTGATCCTGGCACTGATCTTCCTTAGACAAAGCCTTCAGCCCCCTACAATGATGATCTTCAATCTCATATACAGAGTCCAGCATTTGCAAGAATTCAGATTCTACTAAATCTTCTTCAGTAGTAAACAATCCAATATAGGCTTCAGCATCACCCTCTTCTCCTGAACCTGATCATGAGGAGTCAGTCCAACTTTTCTACTTCTTTGCAACAAAGTATCTCTCCTTCTTGCCCATATTTTAATGTTTCTTCTTGTCATTTGATTCCTTTCTTTTATCAGGGAAGTCAGCTACAACATATCCAGACCTATGGCAACAATAACAAACAATCTTAGAAGAAGTTGTTTTGATAGGTTTATGCCATACATGTCTTTCTTAGAAGATTTCTTTTTCAGGTAGTAGTCATCCTTGGACTCTGGGGAGGATGGTTTTGTTCTCCACTATTTTTTCTTCAAGAATCTTTGGAATTGCCTTATGAAGGCAGCAAAATCTTCATCAGAATTAGGGCTGTCTGATGTGTTGTTAGAATTTTCTGTGATAACTTCAGCAGCTTTCCTAGGAGGAGATGGAGACATCCTCCTGTCCTTCTTTGTGGCATCAACCTTGAAGGCCACAGATTTCTCTTTGTACTCAGACTTATTGCTTTTCTCCTCCTCCTTTCTTGCCATAAGCTGCATCTCATATGATAGCAGTTTTCCAAATAAAGTTAGAGGAGACGTGTCTGCAAGTTTGGTCACTTCCCTAATGACACATATCTTGGTATCTCAGTCCTTGGTTAGTGATCTAAGAAACTTATCATTGAGCTCATATGTACTAAAGAGTCCTCCATATGACATTAGCTCATTTACTTTTCTATAAAACTTCTTGTAGCACTTAGTTATATTGTCTGTTTTGGTTTGTCTAAAACTTTCAAATTCTTGATTTAGCATAGACTTTCTGTCCTCTCTTACTTATTCTGATCCCTCCATGTAGACAATCAAAGTGTCCCACATTTCCTTGGAGGTGTTGCAGTGAACCATGTTTTGGAAAGTTGAGCCATCTATAGCACTAATTATTATGTTATGTGCTCTCTTATATATAGTGGCTAAGATGATCTCATCCTTTATCATTTCAGAATAACTTTTTGGAGTCCTTAGGTTGGCATCAAGAACTGAGATGTTCATAGGAATGAATGGCCCTTCTTTAACTGTAATGTAGATTCTTGGGTCAGAAGCTTCCATGAACAATCTGACTCTCTCTTTCCATATGCCAAAAATTTCCTTTCTACATATAGGTAGTTTCATGGATCCAAGTTCCTTATGATTTTCACCTGAACTCATTTTGTCTAACTGATAACTGCCTTATAGATCAACTCAGACTATTAAGTCTATTCTTGAGCAACCTGACTCTGATACCACTTGAAATAATTGGTTTCAAGTTATCCTAAAAACCTAGAGGGGGGGGGGGTGAACAGGTTCAATTCCTTTTTATTAAGACAATTCAATTCTATCACTGTTAGAACACTTATGCAATATCTATCACAACACAGATTAAAACTAACACAGTCAACACAGCATACACACAGATTTAAAGTGGTTTCCCAAGATATGGGTACATCCACTTCCCCCTTCACCTATCTAGCAGTATACTGGATTCGGCCTAACTCCCTTCTTTATTCTCAAATCCTCAGATCTTACAACTCAGAACCCAGAATGGTTCCTACAGCTCACACTTCACCAAGTGCAACAACTCAGATTCTTCCAGAGAATCCTACCTCAGAGTGAGTCCACACTCCTACAACTCAGGCAATTCAGCCCTACCTTAGCCTCTTTCACCAGGCCTACAGCTCAGCGAAATCAATCTCCTACCTCAGGCACTCAACTGTCCTCAGCCTTTATAAACTTAGGCTTACAACTCAGAGAGATAACTCTCTTACACTCAGATCTATAACAGATCTTACAGAAAAATTGATTATAATAGAGATTAATCCTTCACCCAGTTAGAGAGAGAAAGGGTTGAAGACTTCTTGATCAGTTCTTGATAGATCTGACTGCTTAAGATTCAACCTATCTTTGCTTCTTCAAAGCTTCTTGAATCTGAACAAAGTAAGGTTGATCTTCTTATGAAGTTGGAGATGATCCTCAATCCAGCTTCCTTCAGAATTTGATCTGAAATCTTCTTGGAGACTTTTTCAGAATCTGCCTTCTCTTGATGACTTGAAGATTTCAACTGTTTGCAAAAATGTCAAGTCCTTTCTTCTTCGATCTATCCCTGTTTGATGATAGAACAGGTCTTTATATAGACCCTTCTGAGGTTACCGGCTGACCCGATTTATAACGGCCTTCTGACAGCTCTGATAGATGCAACAGCTTTATTAGTTATGACAGCTATCAAGTCTTCAGTCGTGACACCTGATACCTCATTGTATTCTATCTCAGCAGAAACGCGTCGAGACAATACTTCAAATGTGTCAACACAAATAGGCCATGTGTCGACACAACTCTTGATGATGTGGACACAACTCTCATAATGTCGACACAACCCTTCTTTATCTTCTCACACAGCTTCTGTGGAATGTGTCGACACAAGTCCTGTGTGTCGACACAATAGCTTATAGTCTCGACAAAGTTGGTGTTGAAAGAATTCTGGGGTGTGTCGACACAAGTCCGGTGTGTCGACACAATTATTGTCATAGAATTCTGGTGTGTGTCGACACAAGTACTGTGTGTCTACACAATTGTTGTCAATAGAATTCTGGTGTGTGTCGACACAAGTCCTATGTGTCAACACAATTGTTGTCGACATAATTCTGGTGTGTGTCGACACAAGTCCTCTATGTCGACACAATTGTTGTTGACAGAATTTCTGTGTGTCGATACAACTCCTGTGTGTCGACACAATCTGGCTCCTGGTGTCGACACCATTCTTCTCAAGTGTCGACACTTGTACTTAGAAACTTTTTTCTGTAGTTCCTTAACCTGCACATTGAAACTCAACAACCCATCAAATACACAATGGTGTATATTATTGAGTTAAGTGAGGCTTGTCCAAATCAGGTACACAATTTCCAATTTACCCAACACATCATTTGCCCGCCGCCCGAGATTTGTGTTGTTGGATATCGGTACGAGTGAAAGAACAAGGATCTCTCCCTTTTTCATAGTGGCGACGATGATAACCGTGAAAGGCCAGAGAGAGTAGATGGTGGTGCCCTGCAAACTAAGGTAAAATGTTAGAATATGCCAAGGAGGACAAGGAGAGGTGACAGGGAGCGCTCGTGAGGGCCTACACTACTTTATCTGTGCATGATCATGGATGGGAGCGGTCATACCGGGGGAAAGGGTCGCACCAGAAAATGCTCTGGGCGAAGGCAGTTCACGCACCTATTCACACTAGAACATGCACGGGTGCGAGCACGCCAAGGCACGCGCGGATGCGATTGCGCCAAGGCAAGTGCGGGTGTGCGCACTTCAGGGCGTGCATGTAGGAGCACGTGCACTTGGTCGCGTGCGGGCGCGCAAGCGCATCATGCCGCACGCAGGTTTGAACACGTCTGTTTGCACGCATGCCTGGTCGCGCACGTGGGCGCACACGCCTGGTCACGTGCGCACTCTCCAGGTCTTGCGCATACGCTCCAGGTCGCGCACGCATGCTCTAGGTCACGTGCGTGCTCCAGTATGCATGTGTTGGTGTGTGTGTGTGCCTATTTGCACGCATGTTCTAGGTCATGGGCACCAGGTCGCGCTCATAGGAGGGAGCTAGTGTGCGTGCTCTAGTTGCATCCGGGCGTGTGTGCTCCAGCTTGCATGGACATTGTCTTGCGGGTGCGCGCGCACAGGGTCGACTGTGCATGCTTACTCGGGTGCGTCATACTAGAAAGAGTATTGAACGTATCCAATGTCTACAAAATTCACATAGAGGGAGGTGGATAGGTGATGTCTGTGTGTTTACCAGGTTGGGACGTTATGCGGGGACTACGTTTGCTGACGAAGTGCATAAAACCAATAGGTTCTACGAGGGATTGAGAGATGAGCTGATGTTACTGCTCTCGGGTCTGACGAACCAAGGTTTCCAATTGTTGGTGAATACAACTCATTCTTTTAATAAAGACATGAGCAGAGTGCAGGGAAAATGGACTTGGCTCTGATAAAGCCAGAGTTCAAAATTCCGCATCCTAGAAAGCCTGACTACCGTATGAGATGGGGTAAGAATTCCAAGTCTTCTGGACAGGCTCCTTCTACTGGCACTTCTGGAGTAACATCATGGAAAGGACCGCTTACATGTTAAAATTATGGCAAGCCAGGCCATTTTGCCCATTATTGTACCTTTTTCCTTCCAAGGAAGGAGAAAAAGGCAGGAGCATCGTATGCTGAAAAGGGAAAGGCGGTGGAGTCCACTGCATCCAAATAGGCTCCAGCTCAGCCAAGAGTGTACAATATTAGCCAACAGGAGGCCATCCAGCAGGCTTGTGTCATCACAGGTACGAGAAGTATATAGTTATCATTCTTCATACACTTTATGCCTTGTGAATTGCATGTGTATAACTTGATAAGTGTAGGCTTTGTTCTTATTCTGGATAATCTAGCGAGGGAACTATTCGATACAGGTCCATCGCATTCATTTCTATCTATGGACTTCATATCGCGGATTAGAGTGCCTACTCTTGTGTCGATAGATAGAGTAAAGGTGTTGTTACCTAACAGATACGTGATGTGTGCAAATAAGTCTTGTTGTCTTGAGGTATGGATTGAAGGCATCTGTATTGCTGATATCTGAGATCGATGTAATCTTTGGTATGGACTGGCTCGCATAGTAGCGTTTCTGTATAGATTGCAACTCTAAGGAAGTCACATTGGGATAAAACACCAAATAAGTGACTAAGTTGGCTGGTATGGGAGGATAGAGCAAGATATTGATGTCTGCTCTCTAGGTAGTCAAAGTTGTTCGGAAGGGCACAAAGTTGTTCTTCACGCTGTTGGAGGTTGTTGAGCCGAAGAAAAGTTTAAGTGACGTTCCTATTGTATCGAAGTATACAAATGTGTTTCCTAAGGATCTCCCTGGGATTCCACCATAGCAGGAGATTGACTTCGCTATCGAGTTGGTGCCAAGTGCGAAACATATGGCCCACTCACCCTACCGTATTGCGCCAAAGGAGATGGCAGAGTTGAAAGTTCAATTGCAAGAATTGCTTAAGCAAGGCTATATACCGTAACACCCCAAATCCCAAAAGTGGGTTCAAGCTGGGGAACACGGTCTGGGACACAGGCATGTCCCAAGCCGTGTCCTGCTTTTATGGCTGAACAGCCTGTCGAGTGCTCGACGAAATGCACTCGATGAGTTCTCGAGAGGGAACACGCCCCGTGATACGGGCGTGTCCTCCTCTAGTTCGATGAATTCCACTCGAGTAATACGCTCGACGATCCTCGAGTGGGGAACATGGCCTGTGACACGGGCATGTAAACTGTGACACGGGCGTGTCACATGGCCGCGTCTTTCTCTGGATTTGGACAAGGAAATGAGGCCTGGTGAACACGGGCGGGACACTGGCATGTCCAAGGCCATGTCAAGGCACACGGCCTGTGATACGGGCATGTCACATAGCCGTGTCCTGCTTGGGGTAAGTTGGTTATGTGTCGCTTAAGGTACATGGCCTATGACACGGGCGTGTCAGCACAAAAATAGACTGTGTGGGTGATTTATAGCCATTCATTTTCTTCCTCCCAGATCTGATGGCCCAGAATTCTCCCTGCTGCTTTAAGGCCGGAATTGAGAAGATAAGTCTCATTTACCTTGGCCATTCTCTTTCTACAAAGAGCTAGAGAGAAGGGAGAGCAAGGAGGAGGAGGAGAAAGGGGTCTGGCCGCCGGTGGAGCTTCAGAGTTCCAAATCGAGATTAGAGGCCAGATTTGTGGAGGCAAGGCCGCTGCGTTGCTTTACAATCGGCTAGATGTCCATGGATCCAAAGAGGTCGTCAAGGGTAACAATCTGTCTTCCTGGGACATGTGAAGTCCTTGATTTGGCATATGCATATATTTCCTCCACCAAAAGGTGGCTTATTAAGGGATTTCCTTGGGATGATTCTGGAAATCCCCAAGATGTCTTGCATGTAGAACCAGAAACGTGAAGTACAAAATAGGCATACTGTGTGAAGCCCATCTGGACAGGTTGGTTTGGATTGGTGATGTTTTATGTTGCACGCCAGAGAAGACTCCGCGTATAAATGGATAAGATTGTGAATTCGGTGGGTTGTACCTGTAAAGGATAGTAGCAGGAAGTACTGGAGTGAAAGTTCAGGAAAATACCAACTAAGTACTTGTGTTGTATGGTATGAACGATAAGGTTAGGGCTAGGGATGGAAAGTGAATTCTGTCACTAACGCCTCGCGATAGTGAGTGCCGCTGGAAATGGCTCCAAGTTAACCTATGATTGTGAAGCCCGTCCTTCGGGGACAGTATGGCTATTTGTGAACTTGATGAGCTCTTTAAAAGGCCTTGTGCCGAACGGAAAAGGGGATGCCGACCCGCGTTATCCTTAGCATTGAACTAACGATTTGAGCAACGGACAAAGGCTGAACTGTATCCGCATTATGGCTGTCCGCCACGAGTGCCTGGGCTGTTAGCATTCGGTAGAACCCATAGTGAGAGTCTTAGGCCTGCGCGCCATTAAGACTAAAGTCTCCTGCTGAAAGCCATGAAGCAAAATGCTCAAGTTTTCCATTGGGCTTCGGGCCTAGAATGATGGTGGGCGACTGGTTTTTTCGATACACCAATAATGTTCCCTGAGTGCACGGAACGTCGGGCCGTGTGAGCGACGTTTGTGATTTGTGGATTGTGCATGAGCGCATATTGTGTGCTTATATCTACTTGTAACATGCTATGCCTGCAGGGAATAAATACCACTGCCCCGGGTAAGGGTTAGGGTCGCTATTAATTGGTCAGCTGAACGTTGACCGTTGCTTTGTTTGCCACCATTGCGGTGGACTGTCCTGTGCAGGTGTAGGAGAGGCGAGCGGTAATAGGGGCTGAAGCCCTTGATGTTGCTGCTGCTTCCTCTGCTGCTATGCTGGCCCTTGAAGGCCAAAGAAGTTTATATGAGATATTGTTCATTTGTTTCCGGCCTGCGTATCGATGTATGGAAGCTTTATGTGCTAAGCTTAACTGTAAGGCCATAAGGCCAAGCTTGTTGTTTACTTGTATAACATTCCTTCGTGGTGTGATATATATAAATGTTGGTTTATATATTGTGGACATTCTAATGAGCTGAGTTCAATCAACTTAAAAGCTTCTGCTAGAATGCTCTATGTTAGGATGCGCAACTCTGATATTAACCCGTAACTTCGCCACCTGTATGTGGCATATGGTGGAGGGCCCCGACCGGACCTTCTATTATATGTCATGTAACGGATGGAGGTGTTACAATTTTGGTATCAGTTTGTCTTGGTCCTTCCCTTTCGAATTTGTGGTCGAATTATTTTGTAGGGTGGCGAGCACGTGCACGTGCGACCCAGTAGACAATTAATGAACTCAAGACTGTTCACTAAGGAATGCAAATACACTATTTGGGGAACCTGTGCATTCCTGGTATTTCTATTGGCAATATGTTTGTTGCGTACTTGTGTGTTTCACGACTGTAGGAGGCTAGCGTGCATGTAGGGCAGCAGGAACCCCAGTATTCGATGGGACTGATGACAGCAGTTATGGTACCACCACCTCCTCCTTCGGTAGAGACGATCCGATTAATCGCTGATGTGGTCTTCACAATGATGAAGGCCCAACATGAGGGACGAGTTCAACCCTCTGTTCTGGTGGTGCGTCCCACGTTGGTCGGTGTACTTGAGCAGACGACAAGGGGAAGATCATCAGCTTCGTCATTGAACATGTGCTTGAACCAAGGAGTGGACCCGGTTAAGGAATACTTTCATGCATTTTTTGAGCTGAGACAACATCCAGAGTTTTTGTTTGAAATCGAGGAAACTAAAATCAACAGGTTTTATGATGGGTTACCTCAAGAACTATGTTTTTTTGTTGATGGGTCTGAATTTAATGGGATGCCAACCATTGGTGGAGTCAGCTAGACTATTGGAGATGTACTTGACAAGAGCCCATCAAATGCCTGCGATCCGGGAATCGAGTTCTTCATGGGTTAGAAAGCCTGCTCACCGCAGGAGGTGGAAACACAAGACCCTTGCTTGTTATACTTGTGGCAAGGAGGAACAGCTTGCCCGAGAGTGTTGGGATGGTGACCAGAAGCCAAAGAAGCAATACAAGTGCTACTTGTGTGGCAAAGAAGGATATAAAGCCCGAGATTTCCGAGTTGGTCGTTAGATGACAATAAACAAGAAGGGAATTTCGAATTTTTGTACATAAATAAGTATGCTGCTGTACTGTACATGTTTTGTGTGTACAAACATGTCATTAGTCTTTGAATGGAGGCTTCAAATGTTCCTTCTGTACTTTGATTGGTACAATACATATACGATTGTAATACACGTGCTTGCCCGGTAGTCGTGAACACGAATAGAAAGTTGATGATATAATACATGGGGTAAAGTGGGGCATATAGCCTGTGACTGTCTGATTGGTCAGCCAAAGGTTGAAACGAAGACCAGAGCGTCATATGCTGACAAGGGAAAGGAAGTGGTGGAGTACGCTACCGCCCAGGAGCGGCCCCGAGTATTTATACTTGGCCAGCAGAAGGCCATACAACAAAGTGACATTGTCACCGACACGCGGTGACATATTTATATGTTGTTTTGGCTCTTTCATACCTTTTTTGTAGCTTGCATAGGATGTGTTTGTATTCGGCTTTGTCCTGACTCGAGACTATCCGGTGAGAGCCATGTTTGATACTGGTGCTTCTCATTCATTTCTATCTGTGGACCTCATGTCAAGGATCGGTGTACCGATTCGGTTAAAGGTAGATAGTATGAAGGTGTTATTACCAAAGGGACGTTTGATGCTTGCAAACAGGGCTAGTGATGTGGCAGTTCAAATTGGAATTCGGGATTTCTGTTTGAATGCATCTTTGCTACTGATATCAGAATTTGATGTGATTTTTGGAATGGACAGTCTCTCGGAGCAGTGTGCCTTTATTGACTGTAATTTAGACGAGACACACTGGGCCAGAATACCAAGCTTGAGAATAAGTTCGCTGGTATGTGAGGGGTGAGCGGGACCTTGATGTCTGCACTCCAAGTCGTCAATGCTGTTCGGAAGGGCGCAGAGTTATTCTTCACATTGATTCAGGCTGTTGGACAAAGGCCAGTATGAGTGATGTTCCGATTGTATCGGAGTTTTCTGATGTGTTTCCTAAGGATCTTCCTGGGCTACTACCCCAGTAGGAGATCAAATTCACTATTGAGTTGGTGCTAGGTGCGAAACCTGTGGCCCGCTCGCCATATCGCGTGGCACAAAAAGAAATGGCTGAATTGAAATTACAAGAGTGGTTGGAACAGGGATATATACGCCCAAGTATGTCACCTTGTAGCGTGCTTGCTCTTTTGTGAAAAAGAAGGATGGTAGCCAGCGATTGTGTATTGATTACCGTGAATTGAATATGTTGATGAAGAAAAAGAAACATTCGATTCCACGGGTAGATGAGTTGTTGGATCAATTGGCAGGATCGAAAGTGAAGCTGGATTTGAACTTGGGCTACTACGAGGTGCGAATTCGGGAAGGTGACATTCCCAAAGCAGCATTTGGCACACGCTACGGTCATGACGAGTTTACTTTAATGCCATTTGGGCTATGTAATGCACCATCAGTGTTTATGGATCTACTGTACCGAACGTTCCGAGAGTACTTGGACCTGGTTGTGATTGTCTTCATTGATGATATCTTGGTGTACTCTCAATCAGAAGTTGATCATGAAAACCACTTGCAGTTTGTGTTCCATACCTTGCGAAGTAATAAGCTTTACACCAAGTTCTCAACGTGTGAGTTTTGGCTCTCATCAGTGGTGAGTGGAGAGGGCATTATGGTGGATCCGTCAAAGAGAAGAGCCATCCAGGAGTGGCCAGTGTTGTCTTCGGTGGCCGAAGTAGGGCATTTCCTTGGACTGGCGGGCGACTACAGACGTTTTGTAGACAATTTCTCACGGATCGCTTTGCCTCTTACCACATTAAGGAGGAAGGATGAAAAGTTCGTTTTGATGCCAGAGTGCGCACGAGCTTTTGAAGAGCTAAAGAGTCGTTTGACCACGACGCCCGTTTTGACGTCGTCATGTGGAACAAACGGCTGTGTTCTTCGTCAAGTCGTTATGGTGATTGCGTATGGCTCACGCCAGGCAAAAGTGCATGAGCAAAGTTATCCCGTCCATGACTTGGATTTGGCGGCGGTGATCTTTGCGCTTAAATTGTGACGACATTATTTATATGACATGAAGATTGATATATTTGCGGACCATAAGAGCCAAACGTATTTATTGGAGAAAAAAGATCTCAATATGCGACAACGAAGGTGGATAGAGTTCCTCAGAGACTATACGTTTAAGGTTCATTACTTTCCCGGGAAGTGAAGCATGGTCGCCGATGTCTTGAGTTGCAGGACTCCGGCAAGGGAAAATTGGTTATAGATTCCTGATGACCGTCTGATCCAGGAGTTGAGAGCATTAGAGATTTCTTGTATAGACAAGAATTCCACAGCATAGGCGTGTTTGCATTGTACGGAGATACAGTGTGCCCTTACGGATAGAGTTCGGCAAGCAACGGAACTTGATCAAAGATTACAAAGTTATGCAGTGGATGGGTCAAATGACAAATCCTCCTGGAATGACGCCCTTTTGCAGAAAGATGGTCGTTTGTGCGTTCCAAATATGGGTAAGCTAAGGGAAGAGTTGATGTATGATGCTCATTTTACAAAATACTCAATTCACCCAGGAAGCACAAAGATGTACAATGACATGAAAAAGCTGTTATGGTGGCCAGACATAAACAAAGACATAGCACGTTATGTGGCGAAATGCCATACCTGTGCCTTAGTGAAGGCTAAATGCCAGAAGCCTGAAGGTTTCCTGAAGTTGCTACCTGTTCTGGAGTGGAAGTTTGATGATATTTCAATGGATTTCGTGCATGGTTTGCCAAGGTCTCAACGTAGTAATGATTCAATTTGGGTGATTGGGGACCGGTTAACTAAAATGGCTCACTTCCTTCCGAACATGCGGGTTGATTCAGTGGAAAGTTTGGCAAAACTCTATGTGGCGCAGATTGTACGATTGCAGTGTTTTCCCCGTAACATCGTGAGTGACCGTGATGGGAGATTCACATCGAATGATTGGAGGCTAATCCATCAAATGTTGGGAACAAAGTTAACGTTCAATATGAGCTTTCAACTCCAAATGGATGGCCAGACTGAGAGGACCAACATAACAATGTGGGATATGCTCCGAATGGGCGCCCTGGATTTTGGTAACAGATGGGAAGATCATCTCTATAAGGTGGAGTTTTCCTACAACAATAGCTACTAAGAGAGCATCGGTATGGCACCGTTTGAAGCTTTGTATGGCCATACGTGCCCTACAATGTTAGCTAGGGCAGAAGCAGGCAAATCCAAACTATATATGATACGCTCTACTTGGAGAGGCGACTGATAGCCCATGATCATCAAGCAAAATACTATAATGCCAAGCATCGGAACATGAAGTTCGTGGTGGGCGATTGGGTATATTTGAAGATTAAACCCTTCAAAGGCGTGTCCAAGATTCGATGTCTAAAAAGGTTAAGTCTGAAATATCTTGGTCCGTTTGAAGTGATGGAACATACATTTGAAAGTTATAACATTTTACCTGCTGGGTTCCTTACTGTGTGCAAATTTTGGGACGAAATTTCTTGTAAGGAGGGGAGGGTTGTAATACCCCAAATCCCAAAAGTGGGTTTAAGCTGGGCAACATGGCGAGTTCTCGAGAGGGAACATGCCCTATGACACGGGCATGTCCGAGGGCGAGTCCTCCTCTAGTTCAATGAATTCCACTCGAGTAATGCGCTTGACGATCCTCGAGTGGGGAACACGGCCTGTGACATGGCCGTGTCAACTGTGACACGGGCGTGTCACATGGCCGTGTCTTTCTCTGGATTTGGCCAAGGCAATAAGGCCTAGTGAACACGGGAAGGACACAAACGTGTCCAAGGCCGTGTCAGGGCACACGGCCTGTGATACGGGCGTGTCACAGGCCGTGTCAGCCCAAAAATATACTTCTGTGGGCGATTTATGGCCGATCATTTCCTTCCTCTGGGATCTGATGGCCCAGGCTCCCCCTGCTACTTTAAGGCCGGAATTGAGAAAATAGGTCTCATTTACCTTGGCCATTATCTTTCTACAAAGAGCTAGAGAGAAGGGAGAGCAAGGAGGAGGAGAAAGGGGTCTGACCGCCGGTGGAGCTTTAGAGTTCCAAATCGATATCCGAGGACATATTTGTGGAGGCAAGGCCGCTGCGGTGCTTTCCAATCGGCTAGATGTCCATGGATCCAAATAGGTCATCAAGGGTAACGATCTTTCTTCCTTGGACATGTGAAGTCCTTGATTTGGCATATGCATATATTTCCCCCACCAAAAGGTGGCTTATTAAGGAATTTCCTTGGGATGATTCTGGAGATCCCCAAGATGTCTTGTATGTAGATTCGGAAACGTGAAGTACGGAATAGGCATACTGTGCGAAGCGCATCTGGACAGGTTGGTTTGGATTGGTGATGTTTTATGTTGTACGCCGGAGAAGACTCCGTATATAAATGGATAGGCTTGTGAATTCGGTGGGTTGTACCTATAAAGGATAGAAGTAGGAAGTTCTGGAGTGAAAGTTCAGAAAAATACCCACTAAGTGCTTGTGTTATTTGCTATGAATGATAAGGTTAGGGCAAGGGATGGAAAGTGAGTTCTATCACTAACGCCTCGCGATAGTGAGTGTCGCTGACAATGGCTCCTAGTTAACCTATGATTGTGAAGCCAGTATTTCAGGGACAGTATGGCTATTTGTGAGCTTGATGAGCTCTTTAAAAGGCCTTGTGGTGAACGAAAAAGGGGATGCCGACCCGCGTTAGTCTTAGCATTGAAATAATGATTTTAGCAACGGGCATAGGCTGAACTGTATCTGTGTTTTGGCTGTCCTCCACGAGTGCCTGGGCCATTGGCATTCGGTAGAACCCATAGCGAGAGTCTTAGGCCTGCGCGCCATTAAGACTAAAGTCTCCTACTGAAAGCCATAGAGCAAAATGCTCAAGATTGTCGTTGGGCTTCGGGACTTGAATGGCGGTGGGCAACTAGTTTATCCGGTAAACCAAAAATGTGCCCGAATTGTATGGAATGTTGGGCTGCATGGGCGACGTTTGTGATATGTGGATTGTGTGAGAGCGCACATTGTGTGATACATCTGCTTGTAACATGCTATGCCCGCAGGGAAGAAATACTACTGCCCCGGGTAAGGGTTAAGTTGTTATAAATTGTTCAGTTGAACGCTGACCGTTGCTTTGTATGTCACCGTTGCGGTGGACTGTCCTATGCAGGTGCAGGAGAGACGAGTGGGAATAGGGGCTGAAGCCCTTGCTGTTGCTGCTACTGTTACTGCTGCTATACTGGCCCTTGAAGGCCAATGAAGTTTATATGAGATATTATTCATGTGTGGCCGGCCTGCGTGTCGATGTATGGAAGCTATATGTGCTAAACTTAACTGTAAGGCCATAATACCAAGCTTTTTGTGTACTTGTATAACATTCCTTCGTGGTGTGATATATATAAATGTTGGTTTATATATTATGGACATTCTAATGAGCTGAGTTCACTCAACTTAAAAGCTTCCACTAGAATGCTCTGTGTTAGGATGCACCACTATGATATTAACCCATAACTTTGCACTGGTTCTTTTCTTGAAAAAGAAGGACGAGTGCTTGTGGCTATGCATTGATTACCGAGAGCTGAATAAGCTGATGAAGAAGAATAAGTATATGATTCCACGGATTGATGACTTGTTCGAACAGCTTGTGGGATCTATGGTATACATTAAGCTAGATTTAAAGTCTGGTTATTATCAGTTGAGGATTCGGGAAGATGATATTCCCAAGACGACTTTTGGAATACGCTATGGCTATTATGAGTTCACTGTAATGTCGTTTGGGCTAACAAATGCGCCATCAGTATTCATGGAGTTAATAAATCGAACGTTTAGAGAGTACTTGGACCTATTTGTGATCGTCTTTATTGATGATATCTGGTGTACTCTCAATCTGAAGAAGATCATGCAAATCATTTGCGGATGGTTTTGTACACCCTAAGGAGAAACAAGCTTTATGCAAAGTTCTCAAAGTGCGATGTTTGGCTATCGTTAGTTGCATTTCTTGGCCATGTGGTTAGTGGAGAAGGTATTGCGGTAGATCCGACAAAGATTGTTGCGATACGAGAGTGGACTTTGTTGTCTTCTGTAGTAAAAGTTTGGAGTTTCCTTAGGCTTGTTGGCTACTACAGGCGTTTCGTAGAGAACTTTTCACGGATTGCCTTACCTCTCACTATGCTGACGAGGAAAGATCAGAAGTTCATTTTTAAGCCCGAGTGAGTGCGAGCTTTTGAGGATCTAAAGAGTCATTTGACCATGATGTCTATTTTGAGTACGCTATGTGGTATAGACAGCTATGAGATTTATAGTGATGCTTCAGGGAGCGACTTATGTTGCGTTCTTCTTCAGTTTGGAAAGGTTATTGATTGTGGCTCACGCCAGTTAAAAGTACATGAGCGAAATTTTCCAGTCCACTACTTGGAGTTGGCAGCTGTGATTTTTGCACTTAAACCATGGCATCATTATTTATATGGCATGAAACTTGACACATTCACGGAACATAAGTTCCTAAAATATTTTGAAGATCAGAAGGATCTAAATATGCGGTAATGGAGGTGGATGGAGTTCCTCAGGGACTACACCTTCCAAATACACTATACTCTCAGAAATGAAAATGTGGTCGCAAATGCCTTGAGTCGACTGAAAGTTTTTCATTACAAGTGTAGCTAATCACCTACAGTGGCGGGGGGGGGGGGGGGGTGAATAGGTTATCGCAGTTTTTTGTAGTTCATTAAAATCTTTTATGACTTTTGTCCTACTGTGTATTCATAGCAAAACACAAGAGACAACACACCAGATTTTATAGTGGTTCCCCAGTCTATGGGTACATCCACTGTCCCTCTCCGCCTTTCTAACAGTATGTTAGACAAGGCTTTTCTCTAAAAACTACGACTCCTCAGATATTACAGCATGATCCCACCAGATCAGTCAGTCTCCACTAAGACTTACAACACATGCTCACAGCCCTACACATAGTAATCTCCTGACTACCAAACACAGGAACAACTTCCCTTAACACAGGCTGGGAGAAACATCCCCACACAGATCCACACAAGGATCCAATCACTTGTAAAACCCCCCTCCCATAACACAAAACACAACACAAAGGGATTCTTATGCCCATAACAGGCGCCTTGCGGTAGCGCTAGCGTTCGGGCTAAACTGTACTACAAGACACCTATCCTGCCGGCTAATCATATCATCCATGCCAACCCAACATTAACAATATAAAACATAAGTCAAAACACACACCAGTATATAAGTCCATGAGTACAAAAGATATACAAAGCTACCAAGGCTTCTAAAAACATCAGAGTACATGACCAGAGGGCTACCGAAGTGTCTCACTACAAACACTCACATCAGTCACTGACGACATTGACGGTGCCGTCCCATCAGGCCCTATCACCCTTGCCTGGCAATCCTCCTACATAATCTGCTGCAGCTCTACCTGCGGGGTCCCTCCTAAAAAAGAAAGTCGAAGCAACCGTTTGTCATAAAGACTAGGTGGCTTCACATCCGCTCCACCGGCGACTCCTCAGCACCGAGCGGAGAAAAGGACAAGGTACATTATATATAAATGAGCAGTAGTACAAATAGGTGGTATAAGAGTGAACAATGTCAATGTATATCAGTAGTACAATTAATGAGTAAACAATATACTCTAGCAGTTCTACCATCAACAATATTATAAAATTATAGAGCTACAATAGAAAGTAACTCAACTTATATGAATGTCCATATAAACATATAAGTTGAGGATCGGCTCAGCATTAAAGTAACTCATCGTATAAGTGTGCCCAAACAAACTTATATAATAAGGATCTTGTGTATGCAATGTAATGTAATGATATGAATGCGATGCAATGACTCACCCATAATCACACACATGCAATTGATATGTCAACACAGACTTGTAGTTCCCACTTTTCGAGCAGGTAGCTAACCTCTCAGGCATCAACCGTCATTGCCAGGCGATGATAGGGAGCGGGATTCTTCACTACTAGACAGACATCCACACTACCAAGCCTAGGCCTCCGTACGCCTCAATACTAAGAACACAATAGTGGAGCTCACATGCATAGTACGGCTCAGAAGGGGTCTCGGGTAGATGTGCACCGAGGGCCTCACACAACTGGCCAATCTTCGTGGCATGGAAGGTGCCTCTGTGAGCAAATCACCGAAGGACCAAGGCCAACCGTCCACTAGCACGGAGGGTGCCTCAGGAAGTAAGAACCGAGGACCTCTGTCAACTACCATTGGTGTGATGACTGGCAAGCCCGTAGACCTGCCACACTATCCTTAACCTAGGATTACGACATAGCATGTCGACTCATACCGCATGCACTTTCACACCATCGTGGAATAGAAGGTGCCTCTGTTATCAAACCACCAGAGTACCAAGGCCAACTGTGCACTTATGTCTCATTTCATCATTACCAATCCAGTGCGGTCAAAAAACCGCACTTACACCCTTTCACAATCTCGTGCCAAAAGGCCCTTAAGGATTCATCATCATCACAGGTGGCAAACCACCGCATACAACATACAATCTACACTGCTACCCGTATAGAAACACACCTCACAATAGTGGACCACCTTAGACTTCCTTTTTTGATAAGCCTCATGACCAAGGATCTGCCTCTTTCGATTTCATTCAAGGATCAAGCATACACCAGCCATTATTTTTCGTCACGGTAATTACATCCACATAAAGATAGTTCCTTTACGATCCGCCACTTCTTCTTCCAAACCCGTTCCATTACACAGGTTACAATCACGCCCAATGATGTTTCCCAACTAATTGTTTATCACATTCTCATTGGGGCAAATTCACTCAAAACCCCAACAATTGTTCTTACAATTTCCATAATCAAGCAAGCCCAAACATAAACTAACCCATGAGTATTAAACATAAGGACTTGGTTGTACAACCAATTTGACCAGCCCTCCCCGAGTCTACAGGACTCGTATGAAGGCGTGTAACCATCCGTTGGAAAGGTATTTCTAAGGACCATAACGTTTGTATTTGTCCCGGAACACAGTTCAGAGCCTAACACACCTAAAACTAGCCTCAAAGTCTGCTGCCTTCAGAAAATAGTTTTCTGTACGTTTATAGACAACAAGTTCGATTAAACTTCCCCGTTGTTGCATACATTGCATGAAGACATATAATCACTCATTGGAAAGGTCTTTCCAAGTGCTACGACTTTCGTGTTTAGTGGAAAGCCCAGATCCTGTTGTATCATACCCAAAAACGGCCTTAAAGATTGTTGCACCCAGAAGATTTCTTTCTACACACATCTTAAAGCGAGCCGAATGTCATCGGTTTGTCTTCCTCCCTCCACCAATAATTCTCAAAAATCATCCAGAATTCATCCTCCCTTATTGACCCTCAAAAGGCCAACTTTCTTTACGAGACCAAGTCCTCATCTTCACATAGAAAGGAGTGGTTGAAGATACCTTATCTCTAGTACATATGTCCTAGCATGGCCTTCTCCTAGGAAACTTCTTCTCACGAATCAAGACTTCTTTGAGTTAATATCTCCCCTAGGAATAACTAGAGATCTAGCACCAAGGGAGAGGGTAGGAAGCTCACTGGTGGGCCAAAACCCGAACAGGCAAGCGTACCTGTCGAATCGTAGTACCAAGGTCGTATTTAAACACGGGGCTGTCAATTACTTCTACTCACGCTCTAACTATTATCCTACCGAAAAACTAATGGGATTTGAGAATTTTTTTTTAGAATAAAACAAAAGACAACTTGCGAGACGAAAAACTTATAATAAAAAGCTAGCATTCGATCAATGATTCACCATGAAATTAGATGAGAGAGATAAAAATAAAGATAGTTTTAATTTTGCAAATCATACTCGACCGTGACGGATCCGAAAATAAGACAAAATCTCGCTAGAGCATTAGGTCTCCTAACTTATAGACTCTTCAATCGAAATCTCTTTACAAAATAAAGAAGCCTAAAGTTGCATTATCGATGTGATCTGCGCTATTGGTTTTGACTCCAATCCGGAGGATTTACGTCGTCCTATCTCTAGGATTGCGTTCAACTCCTTCCTTCTTTGAGTGATCTTTCAAATCATGAGTCTCTCGACTACTATGAAATGAGAACAAGGTCTACTACCGTATACCGGAAATACGGAGTCGACGCAAAATAAATCAAAGAAGGATCGAGCATGAAATAACAAAAATAAAACTAAGAAAGAAAATAAACTCTCATCTCACTTCATGGATCCTCACGATCGAATGCTAAAAATAAAAGAAGAGAGGAACATTTTCATTATTATTACTAAAAAGAAACGTTCACAATGCTAAAACAAAATGATCTTAAACAAAGCTTTCAAACAACAATTGAAATTACAACTAAAAGGGAACCTAGAAATGAAAATTACAATGAAAAGAACTCTCTTGACTTGTACTCTCTTGCTCTCTTGCTCCAATCCAACCTCTTCAAAGCATGGGATATGGGTTCCTTTTATAGGAGAGGAGGGAAGCATCTAGAAGAAGGGGGAGATCAAGGGTGTTGCCGGCCATAGGGGAGGAATGTTCATGCATAGAATTAATTGAGGGGAGAGAGAGAATGGGAGGAGTGCATGCATGTATTTAATGACAAAATATGTAATGGGAAGGGGGAAGTGAATGGGAAATAAAGGGGAGGAGAGAGATGGTAGGGGCCGGCCATGCAAGGGGAGGATGCATGCATTGCATTAAATGGAGGAGAGAGGGGTGGCAAAATGCACGTATGACATTGAAAGGTGGCCGGCCATGCATGGATATATTCATGCATGGTAATTAATGAAATAGGGGGCTGCTTTAATATGGAGAGGGCCGGCCACAAACTTGGGGAGTGGGCTGGCAGCATGGGCTCAGGTAGAGGGAAAAGAAAGGCTTTGAAGTGGGCTGCTGCATGTGGTGTGCTCGGGTAGGAGGCTAGGTGGCCTGCTCTTGAGGAGGGGTTGGATGGGGCTGCTTTGGGCTTTGATATAGGCTCGGGTTTAGGTTGGGGGCTGCTTGGGCTCGGGCTCCACATGTGCAAGACATGAAGGAGGCTCGGCAAACATGAAATGGGTTGGACTTGAGCTTGAGGGATGCACCAAATTGAAAGCTCGGGTAGGATGTAGAGTGGGCTGCTCCTTGTTGAAAGCTCGGGCTGCATGGGCTTTGAAGCTTGGGCATGAACCTACAAAAAAGAGACAATACAATCATGGATTAGTCTACATAAAATAACAAAGTTAAAACAAGATTTTAAAACACAATAATAATAAAAACATTACAACATTAAAATTAAAACATTAAGACATATCATTAACTATAATTATTATACATAACATAACATAATATATAATAACATAATACATATAATAAGACTATATAGATTTTTATATCAAAACTCTAATAACACTAGGAATTAATATATTATAAAGAGACATTAAAACATGAAATAACAATCATAAAATATAAATAAAATTAGGCATTTTGAATACTAAATTACCCCCAAAAAGGATGACTAAAACTAGTCATCAAATTCCCCCATGCTTAGACATTTGCTTGCCCTCAAGCAAATAGAAATAAAAACTAGGGAGGAGCAAAAACAAAACAAAAGATATATATATTTTTAAGTTCCATAGTTAAGAAAAACAAAACATGAAAAATTAAACTATCCTAATATTCATATTATCAACTAGTGGGGTGAGAAGTGCACAATAGAAAATTTGAAAATGGAACACTAAAAATCTTATTAAAACATAAGAAAAGTCTACTAATTTCTAAATCTTAAAACAAGGCATCCAAAATAAATGAAAATAAGGAAAACAAAAGTAGAGGTTCTAAATAAACGGCGCATTAACAAACTACTCGGTTGCTAGGTAAACATTAACCATAAAACACTCCAAGATAACCTCCAAAGAAATCCATCAATGATGGTGGCCATAGGCTTGTACGTTCACACCTTCTCCACTACGCGAATTTACGTTCTAAAATCAATAGGACTTCTACTAGGCATTAAAACTTGGCTTAGGTAAATGATTAGGAAGTGGAATCAAAGATAAACATGAAGGTTTTAGGCACTAAACCAAGGTGAGCTCAAAAATAAACAAAGCATAAAAAAATGAGAAATAACGAGTATGTCATTTCTCCAATATGAAACTACAAAAACAAGGCCATGAAAATTTTTCTTTTATAAACTTGGCCAAACATAAACTTTTTGCATTCATTTTTTTTGATTTTGTAATGATATTTTTTTTCTTTCTCAATTTTTTCTTTTGAATAGCATTTGATAAGAAAGCTCCAAAAATAAGCTTGAGAATTTCCTATTCATTTCAAAAATAATACCCTTCCCACAAAAAATAATTTTTAAGCTTAAATTTATAGTGCAAAAATAGGAAAGATTTTTGGCTTTGGTGAATATAATGAAATGAAAGGTGGAGCTAAAACAAGGAAAAAAAAGGAAAAGGCCCAAAATTGTTTTGCAAGGGTTTTGTTTTTGGTGGACAAGAAAAGCTCAAACTATTCAAATGGTGGCCTAAATCATTTCTAAAGAACGTAAAAACGGCGCAAATGCTTCTAGAGTAGCTTGGTACAAGTTCTAGACACCAAGAAAGACTACCTCGCAAGTGAAAAAGAACTAATGATACCTAGCAACCATTCGTAAGCCACTAACCGAATAAAAAGACATAACTACACGTTGCTAGCTTATAACGTAAAAACTGGATGCCTATATTTAAGAAAAAGAAACTAGTAGAACTAAATTATGCTAAAATGATAAGTTTAGAAAACATTTTCAAAGGAATCTATATAGAACAACAAAAATCGCACGGGCCTACACTTCACTAGAAGAAACATGAAAATAAAGATAGAAATAATTTCAGATTTTGTTTTTCAAATCGATTTAAGCACAATTTTTTTTTTATTCTTGTTTTTCTAATTTTTTGGGTTTTATATTTTATAATTTTTTTTTGGATTTTGATGACATAACATAAAATACTATACTAATATAAAACAAAATATTATTTTTTTTCTTTTGAAAGAAGAAAAACAGAAAGAAAAGACCAAAAGAAACTAGATCCCCCCATGCTTAAATTCTTCATTGCCCTCAATGAAGAAAACATAAAGAAAAAGAGAAGGGGACTGAGAAGAAGAGAAAAAATAAAAATGCAGGAAAAATAAATAAAAAAGAACAGGACTTCCCCGGGTTCGTGAGATGAAGGCGGATGTCGCTCCCCCATGCTTGCTTTTTAGAGTACTTGATCGTCAGCAGGTATGACTTGATCCATCTGATATCAGCAGCGGCGGAGCGGCGACCACGATCATGGACTTGATTGGCCTCCGGTAGAAAGAGCAAAATAAAAGAAAAATAGATAGAGTCCATGGGCAGATGCCCGATAATGTTTTTTTATTACAACAGTCCAAATAAAAGAGTTTCATAAAAAAATAGTAGTCCAAAAATAAAAATGTCCATCAGAAAATAATAAACTAAGAATCAAAAAGAAGATTCTCCTTTGCAGGAGTCACAGAATCATTAGAGAAATAGAGTTTAAGTCTATGGCCATTAACTTTAAAGTCCCCCTTATTGGGGTGTGAAAGTAGCACAGTGCCGTAAGGAAAAACATCCTTCACCGCGAACAGTCCGGACCATCTAGATTTAAGCTTTCCCGGGAAGAGACGTAAACGCGAATTAAAAAGAAGAACCTGATCGCCTGTTTTAAAAGTTTTAGGGTGGCGCAGGTTCTTATCGTGATACAATTTCATGCGTTCTTTATAAATTTTATTATTTTCATATGCGTACGCTCGCCACTCGTCAAGCTCATTTAGTTGGTTTTTTCTATGCTCGCCGATCGAGTGCGGATCGAAATTAAAAAACTTTAACGCCCAGTATGCACGGTGTTCTACTTCTACCGGAAGATGACACGATTTTCCATAGACTAATCGGAAAGGAGTACAACCGATGGCGGTCTTGTACGCTGTCCGATAGGCCCACAGAGCATCGTCCAATTTTAAAGACCAATCCTTACGAGAAGTAGAAACGTTTTTTTCCAAAATTCGTTTAAGTTCGCGATTGACTACCTCGACCTTACCGTTAGTTTGGGGGTGATAAGCAGTGGATAATTTATGCGTAACGCCATATTTGGCTAAAGCCTTAGTGAGTTGAGCGTTGCAAAAATGACTTCCCCTATCACTAACGATCGCTCGAGGAAAACCAAAGCGAGAAAATTTTTTTTTTGAAAATTGACAACAACGCGAGCATCATTATTTGGTAGAGCTTGGGCCTCTGCCCACCTAGAAACATAATCGACTGCGACTAGAATATATTTATTTCCTAAGATGGAGGGAAATGGGCCGACAAAGTCTATGCCCCATAGATCAAAAACTTCGCATTCGAGAAAGTAGTTTTGTTCCATTTCATTTTTATTTGAGAGATTTCCAGTCCGCTGGCATCGATCGCACCCGCCCACAAAGATTTGTGCATCTTTAAATATGCCTGGCTAATAGAAGCCAGCACTAAGTACTTTGTGTGCGGTACGGTTAGCTTGATAGTGCCCGCCAGTCGGACCTTCATAAACATGTTTTAAAATTTGGTGACCCTCTTCCCGCGAAACACATCTCCTTACCACCTGGTCCGCACAAATGCGAAATAGAAATGGGTCTTCCCAAAAATAATACTTCAACTCCGAAAAGAATTTCTTCTTTTGGTGAGTGGAGTATTCTTTTGGAAGGACCCGGGCCACAAGATAATTGGCCAGATCGGCAAACCAGGGGGTAGGAGATGAAGAAATATTAAAAAGACGCTCATCAAGAAAAGAGTCATTAATAAAAGTTTCATTTAAAATATCTAGATTGGGATTTTCAAGACGAGAGAGATGATCAGCTGCTAAGTTTTCCGCTCCTTTCTTATCCCGAATCTCCAAGTCGAATTCTTGAAGTAAGAGGATCCAACGGATAAGACGCGGCTTGGCATCCGGTTTAGAAAGGAGGTACTTCAAAGCGGAATGATCCGTGAAAACAATAACCTTAGAAAGAGTAACATACGGTCGGAATTTATCAAAAGCAAAAATAACCGCTAAGAGCTCTTTCTCCGTCGTGGTGTAATTTTTTTGCGCAGAAGTGAGAGTTTTACTAGCGTAGAAAATCGGATGAAAGTTCTTAGCGATTCGTTGACCTAAAACCGCACCTACCGCATGATTACTCGCATCACACATGATTTCGAAAGGTAAATCCCAAACTGGGGCGATCAAAATAGGAGCATTTATAAGTTTTGATTTAATTAACTCAAATGCCGCGAGACATGATTCATCAAAAACGAAAGGTGTGTCTTTTTCGAGAAGGTGGGTGAGAGGCTTAGTAATTTTTGAAAAGTCTTTAATGAATCGTCGATAAAAACCCGCATGCCCTAAAAAACTTCTAATCGCTTTAATATTTGTAGGCGGCGGTAACTTTTCAATTACTTCAATTTTTGCCTTGTCCACTTCAATTCCCCTAGCGGAAATGTTGTGGCCAAGGACTAAGCCTTCACGTACCATAAAGTGGCACTTCTCCCAATTTAAAACTACATTCATTTCTTCGCAGCGTTGTAAAACTTTTTCCAAATTTTCTAAACATAAATTAAAGGAGTCGCCAAAAACAGAAAAATCGTCCATAAATATTTCCATAATATTCTCTACGTATTTATCAAAAATAGCAAGCATACACCGCTGAAAGGTGGCGGGTGCGTTGCATAATCCGAATGGCATTCTACGATAAGCAAAAGTTCCGAAGGGGCAAGTGAATGTCGTCTTCTCTTGGTCCTCGGGTGCGATAGGGATTTGAAAGTATCCCGAGAGACCGTCGAGGAAGCAATAAAAATTGTGCCCGGACAAACGTTCTAAAATTTGATCGATAAAGGGGAGGGGGAAGTGATCTATTCGAGTGGCATCGTTTAGTTTACGATAATCGATGCACATCCTCCATCCCGTTATCGTCCTAGTTGGAATTAAGTCATTATTTTCGTTTGTCACTACCGTGATCCCACCCTTCTTAGGAACAACCTGGACTGGACTTACCCACTGACTATCGGAAATAGGATAAATTATCCCCGCATCTAATAACTTAAGCACCTCTCCCTTCACAAACTCTTTCATATTTGGATTAAGACAACGTTGTGGTTGAACTACACCCTTAGGATTATTTTCAAAAAATATTTTGTGTGTGCAGAAAGAGGGGCTTATGCCAGGAATATCACAAATTTGCCACGCTATAGCTCGGCGATGCTTTTGTAGTAGTTCGATCAATTGATCGTTTTCGGATTGGGAAAGAAAAGCCGAGATTATAACGGGCAATTTTGAATCTTTTGCAAGAAAGGCATATTTGAGGTGGTCAGGCAGTGATTTTAAATCAAGCTGGGGTGGTTCGTCATAAGAATTTTTTAAATTTTTCTCTTTTTCAAAAACAAGATTTTCATACTTTTTTCTACTACATACAAAATTATTTTGAAAATTTTCTTGGATCGACATCACCGGGTTGTCAAAATTATGTGAAGAAATTTCAGAAAACGAAGAGGAAAATTCATTGGAAGAAATGTTGGAAAGGGAAAGGGAAGAATCTTCATTTAAAACATCAATAAAGAAGCATGAGTCATCATTTTGTAAAGAATTTTTCATTGATTGATTAATAGAAAATGTGAACTCATCATCTCCCACACGCAAAAACAACTTTCCGTTACTAACGTCTATAACATCTCGAGAGGTGGCTAGAAATTGTCGTCCAAGGATAAGAGGAACCTCGACGTCCTCTTCAATATCAAGAATGACAAAATCCACCGGGAAGATGAATTTGTCGACCTTTACTAGCACGTCCTCAACGATACCTAGTGGATACTTGATAGACCTATCAGCTAATTGGATACTCATTCTTGTAGGGCTCAGAGTGCCCAATCCTAACTTCTTAAATAGTGAAAAAGGCATCAAGTTGATGCTCGCTCCTAGATCAGCTAACGCATGTTTAACAAATAAATCACCAAAGACGCAAGGAATGGAAAAACTACCCGGATCGTTTATCTTTTTAGGCAGATTAGAATTTTTAATGACTGCCGAGCATTCTTGATTCAATGTTACATGTGATAAGTTCTCCAATTTCGTCTTGTTCGTTAATAAATCCTTAAGATATTTTGCGTACTTCGGCATTTGACTAATCGCTTCATGAAATGGCAAATTAATGTGAATTTGTTTGAACATTTCAAGAAAGCGTTGGTACTGATCATCTAGTTTGTCTTTCCTAAGTCTAGCCGGATAAGGAGGTGGCGGAAATTTTTTTAGAACAATCGGAGCATCATTTTGAAAACCATTTTTTTCTTTTGCAGAATTAGAAATAATGGAGCTATCCTTTTCTTTTTCAAAAATAGATTCTTCTTTTTCAAGATCTATGTTATTATTCTCCTTGGGGGTACAAACAGGAGGGACAATCACCCTTGGCTCTTCCCTTGTGGTGGGCTCGTTAACAACTTTACCGCTCCGAAGGGAAATCGCATTTGCGTGTTCCCTTGGGTTAGGCTCAGTGTTCGAGGGAAGAGTTCCAGGTGGTCTCTCGGAAAAGGCCTTGGCGAGTTGGCCGACTTGATTTTCTAAGTTTTTCATTGATCCTGTTAAATTTCTAATAGTGGCATCGTTCGAGCTTATATATTTAGCGAGGATCTCTTCCAATGGGGAAGGTTTTTGAAAATTTTGTTGCGGTGGTAGTGTAAAATCATGCGGTGGGCGTATGACGTTAGCATTATTACTCCACGAGAAATTTGGATGGTTACGCCATCCGGGGTGATAAGAATTAGAAGAAGAAGAAAAACAAGGCGGAGAAGAAAAATTCGGAAAAGCAGAAAAATTGTTTGCAGAATTATTTTGAGCAGGTCGGGGTATGTTCCCCAGATAATCCACCTGCTCGGCAGCAGCAGCATTGGCATTTTCAAATACCTTAGCAGCAGAGGTAGCAGTCATCTCTGATATCTTCTTGTTCAGCATTTCCACTTGCATCGCCAGTTGTGTCACCGAATCCACTTCATAGATACCTGCAGGTTTAGATGGGCGAGACCTAGACGAATTCCACTGATAAGTGTTCATCGCCATGTCATCGATAAGCTCAAGAGCGGCTTCCAGAGTTTTGCGGTTTAAAGAACCAGCGGAAGCGGCATCTATCATTTGCTTAGTTTCTTGATTTAACCCATTATAAAATGTCTGAACCTGCAACCATACAGGCAGAGCATGATGTGGGCATCTTCTCAAAAGTTCTTTTAACCTCTCCCAAGTGTCATAGAGGGTCTCAGAATCAATTTGAGAGTATGAAGTTATATCATTTCGAAGCTTAGCAGTTTTGGCGGGGGGGAAATAACGAGAAAGAAATTTTTCAGTTAAAATGTTCCAAGTAGTGATTGATCCTCTTGGAAGAGAACTCAACCACTGTTTGGCTTTAGTCCTTAAGGAGAATGGGAAGAGTCTTAGCCTTATAGCATCGTCCGAAACACCATTAATTTTAAAGGTGTCACAGATTTCAAGAAAATTAGGAATATGTAAGTTCGGATCTTCATCTTGTAATCCGTCGAACTGTACATATTGCTGCACCATTTGAATGATGCTAGGCTTAAGCTCGAAGTTATTTTTCGCAATCGCAGGTCGAACAATACTTGTCTCTGTCCCCTCCAGATTGGGTCGAGCATAATCGGACATGGTCCTTTGCTGAGCCATTTCTGGGTTAGGGTCTCCCATTTCAGAAAAATTACAATCCCCGAAGGAATCCTCAACCGCTGTTTGAGAAGTGGAAGCCCCGAATCGTAGTTGTCTCCGAAAGGAGCGTTCGATTTCCGGGTCCAAATCAACAAGTAGCGACGGATTCGCTCGGGTCATGCACTAGCAAAGAAAACGAGGGAAGATGAAAATGAAAGCTTGGAAAAGAGAGAAAAAGAGGAAAAGAAAGGAAATTTTTTTTGTTTTTTGAAAAAAAGATTTTTTTTTTCTAAGACGGCTTGGCCCTCGAACTTCCCGAGGACTACCCGGTGAAGGATTCGCCCGGTACTAGGTAAAATGGTGGCGCTTAAAGCCCCTTACCCTTTTCGAGAGATTTTAGGTGGGGTAGAAATAAGGTGAAGTGGGTTGATTATAAATATTTAAATATATAAATTATAATTTTTTTTTTTATTTTTGTAGAAGTAATAGCGCAAGCGTTTTCAAAATATTGACGAAGAAAAGTCCCCGGCAACGGCGCCAAAAACTTGGTGGGCCAAAACCCGAACAGGCAAGCGTACCTGTCGAATCGTAGTACCAAGGTCGTATTTAAACATGGGGCTGTCAATTACTTCTACTCACGCTCTAACTATTATCCTACCGGAAAACTAATGGGATTTGAGAATTTTTTTTTAGAATAAAACAAAAGACAACTTGCGAGACGAAAAACTTATAATAAAAAGCTAGCATTCGATCAATGATTCACCATGAAATTAGATGAGAGAGATAAAAATAAAGATAGTTTTAATTTTGCAAATCATACTCGCCGTGACGGATCCGAAAATAAGACAAAATCTCGCTAGTGCATTAGGTCTCCTAACTTATAGACTCTTCGATCGAAATCTCTTTACAAACCAAAGAAGCCTAAAGTTGCATTATCGAGGTGATCTGCACTATTGGATTTGACTCCAATCCAGAGGATTTACGTCGTCCTATCTCTAGGATTGCGTTCAACTCCTTCCTTCTTTGAGTGATCTTTCAAATCATGAGTCTCTCGACTACTATGAAATGAGAACAAGGTCTACTAACGTATACCGGAAATACGGAGTCGACGCAAAATAAATCAAAGAAGGATCGAGCATGAAATAACAAAAATAAAACTAAGAAAGAAAATAAACTCTCATCTCACTTCATGGATCCTCACGATCGAATGCTATAGGAAATTAGTTACGCATAATTGAAAGGGAAGACAAAATAAAAGAAGAGAGGAACATTTTCATTATTATTACTAAAAAGAAACGTTCACAATGCTAAAACAAAATGATCTTAAACAAAGCTTTCAAACAACAATTGAAATTACAACTAAAAGGGAAAATAGAAATGAAAATTACAATGAAAAGAACTCTCTTGACTTGTACTCTCTTGCTCTCTTGCTCCAATCCAACCTCTTCAAAGCATGGGATATGGGTTCCTTTTATAGGAGAGGAGGGAAGCATCTAGAAGAAGGGGGAGATCAAGGGTGTTGCCGGCCATAGGGGAGGAATGTTCATGCATAGAATTAAATGAGGGGAGAGAGAGAATGGGAGGAGTGCATGCATGTATTTAATGACAAAATATGTAATGGGAAGGGGGAAGTGAATGGGAAATAAAGGGGAGGATAGAGATGGTAGGGGCCGGCCATGCAAGGGGAGGATGCATGCATTGCATTAAATGGAGGAGAGAGGGGTGGCAAAATGCATGTATGACATTGAAAGGTGGCCGGCCATGCATGGATATATTCATGCATGGTAATTAATGAAAGAGGGGGCTGCTTTAATATGGAGAGGGCCGGCCACAAACTTGGGGAGTGGGCTGGCAGCATGGGCTCGGGTAGAGGGAAAAGAAAGGCTTTGAAGTAGGCTGCTGCATGTGGTGTGCTCGGGTAGGAGGCTAGGTGGGCTGCTCTTGAGGGAGGGGCTGCATGGGGCTGCTTTGGGCTTTGATATAGGCTCGGGTTTAGGTTGGGGGCTGCTTGGGCTCGGGCTCCACATGTGCAAGACTTGAAGGAGGCTCGGCAAACATGAAATGGGTTGGACTTGAGCTTGAGGGCTGCACCAAATTGAAAGCTCGGGCTGCTCTTTGTTGAAAGCTCGGGTAGGATGTAGAGTGGGCTGCTCCTTGTTGAAAGCTCGGGCTGCATGGGCTTTGAAGCTTGGGCATGAACCTACAAAAAAGAGACAATACAATCATGGATTAGTCTACATAAAATAACAAAGTTAAAACAAGATTTTAAAACACAATAATAATAAAAACATTACAACATTAAAATTAAAACATTAAGACATATCATTAACTATAATTATTATACATAACATAACCTAATATATAATAACATAATACATATAATAAGACTATATAGATTTTTATATCAAAACTCTAATAGCACTAGGAATTAATATATTGTAAAGAAACATTAAAACATGAAATAACAATCATAAAATATAAATAAAATTAGGCATTTTGAATACTACATTACCCCCAAAAAGGATGACTAAAACTAGTCATCACTTACCTCAGTTCCGGAAGTTCCAATGTTTCCAGCCATTGATCTTGTCACTCTCCTTAGCAGCATGGCTTCCACTCTACATTGGCGGTATTCTCCACGAAAACGAAGACCGAATCCGGGGATGTGCTCCTTTTTCATCAGTTTCGACACAGGAAATAGGCTCGACAAAATGACAAGTGACGGCAAGGGTTTTTTTCGCAAGTCTCTCTTATATTAAGAATTTGAGTTAACTGCCTTGCCACATGTCGCCCTATTATTGGACCGCCTATTTAGAGATCTAAATATGTCATAATGAAAAGACGCGTCCGATGTAATCGTTTTGGCGCAATTCTGAAAATCCGGTCCAGACCAGCTTGCAAGCGTACACCATAAGAAAATATGCCAAGTCAAATTCGTCGAGTAAGTAGCTCTTACTCGACGAATCATCGAGTATACATAGTTCCGCACCTCCCTAAGTCAAATGGCATTCAACAAATTTTAGCCTCAGTTCGACGAATTTATCACTCGACGAGTTTGGCATTCCACGAATTTACCTGAGTTTGACGAAGCACTGCTCGACGAATTTGGCATTCTACGAATTTACCTGAGTTCGACGAATCAGTGCTCGACAAATTTACCTGAGTTAGATGCATCTGATATCCGCCAAATTTGTCGTTCGACAAATTTGGCGTTTGCCGAATTTTGCGTTCGACGAATCGGTTAGTGATAATCAACAAATACCCTTGGCCAAATTTCTAACTTCCATTTCCGTCGAATTCCTTTGATGATATTCGAGGAATTCGTCGGATATTACCAGTGATATCCGACAAATTTCACATAGACTCTTTTGCGGTTTTCTGGTTTCAAATGCATCGAGTACCAGCCAGCGGTACTCGACGAATAACAACCATACTTGACGAATTTGTCAGATATCACTGACGATATCCGACGAATTTCCTTGGACATTTTCTCCTAGACAATTCCTTTTGATTCATTGGGTAACACTCTACCCAACCCTCCATCCAACGCACTCAACACTTTTTCCAGTGCACCCCGAGCCTGAGTCAAGTCTCTTGACTAAGAACGCGCGCGAAGGGCCTAGCATGAAACGGGGTGTTACAAATCCTATAAAAAAATAAAAGATTTTGTCCCCGAAATTAGGCTAAGGCGGGGAAGAAAAGCATGAAGTTAAAATAAATATGTTTTTTAAAGTTACCTCGGGGAAACAATTCCGGGTAGCGCTTTTGCATCAAGTCCACCAGTTCCTATGTATACTCCTCCTTCCCATGATTGGACCACAAAACTTTCACCAATGGGTCACTTTCCGCCGCAAGATCCTTGATTTAGTGTCCTCATCTACATAGGCTCTAGTCGAACAGATCTATCATTTGCCACTACTCCATCTGTGGTGAGGAAATGTTGCTCGGGTCGTAACAACGCCTTCAAAAGTGACGACACAAGGAATACATCATGTAGATTCTCTAGCTCTGGGGGTAGCTCCAACCGATAGGACAAATGGACAATCATCTCCAATAAAGATAATATCACAACCCGCATTTTCACCGCATAAAATAACTTGTCAGAGTAAGGGAAAATGCGAGTCATGATGCCACGTCAGCAGGGGATAACTGCGGATGCTCAGGCAAACACCTACTTAATCATGAAGAAAGAATCTTTAAGTTTTCTTAAAGTAAAATCAGTTTAAGCACAATAGTCAGCTGTATCCCTCGGTTTTGTGGCTCATTTAGTCCACGAATCAAAATATAATTATACGCTGTGGAAAATACTTATTTAGATTAACCCCAACATCCTACATGAGCATAAACATCCCCAAAGACAACTCATGCTATGCAAGACTCTAAATTTATAATAGTAGTATGGATAGCTTTTACGATCGCTAAATATAACAAGTTAAAGTTTTTAAATTATGCAGTGCATGGAGTAATAGTAATAGATTTTATTCTTAAAAATACCTAACATGCATTCCTAGCATAAATCTTCCCAGAGAGCAAGTAATTCACATCCACATATAGAGAAATAAGCAGCTAGCAAGTATCTAAAAGTCACAATTTTGTGGGCGTCAACAAACTGACACGAACCCACACACAGAAAAGTATGTCTGAGCCAGTAAAAAAACAAAATAAACAACAACCTACCTCGCTAAGAAGAGGCAACAACTACGGCCAACACTGCGGCCCAGAACTCCAAAACCAGCTCTGTTATCTGCTATAGCTCTGAACCTGAGGAATTCCAAAGACAGAACACCTCAGCAAGAAGGTACAAATGGCGGCAGATAAATATGTCAAAGGGATACCAACCCAAAACCAAAAGCACTGAAGTAAAGTACAAAAGAAACAAGGCATCCACAGGAAAAGAAATCTTACGTGATTTGTCATGTACAACAAGAGTACACCAAACGAATGAGGCTATAAGTTGACGACATGAATAAACCATAAGGAAAAAGTATGAAACCCTAATTAGGCACTTGTGGACGACTCTACCCAAAAACACGGGCGAGGTGGTCACTCAACTGGACACACCCACACGAATATATTATCCGTCTAACTGCGAGGGAGTTTCATACTCTCCACCATACACCGCAGACGCCCAAAAACCTGGTAGACTTCCACAAGGTACTAATAAAGGCATAAAACATTTGCGGAGGTGGTTTCGTCTACTTACTCCCGCAATTAAGAAACCCAATGAAACCACAACACATATATCTCGAGATTTGTCTCGATAGATTCTACTTGACATTTCTAGATTTAAGACGCGGTTGATCAACCTCTAGGAGCGATTTACAATCCTAGATAACTCTAATACGATCAATAACGAAAGCTAAGGCATTTAAAGACATCTTTAAGACACATCAAGAATGATTAAGCATAACCAAACAAGATTGAGTTTACCATAACAAAACATTACAACATCATGTGATCATTGAAATGGTTAATCATAACAATAATTTGGAAGAACAAGCGCAAAAAATTTTAAAGAACATGAAAACTTAGCCGTTACCATCAAATCGGACAAGGAGAAATGAGGGGAAACCACCACTTGCCTTGTTTTACAGGAAAAGTTCTCCGAATCAGTCCATGTCGTAGATCGGGGCAAAAGGATGCGGGAGGAGTTGAAATCTGAACAAGAACGGCCGAAAAAGATGTTAGGGCCAAAAAACCCTAACGAAAAATCTCAAGAAACGGGGAAGATATTACCACGATGGCGTAGCTCTCGGCAAGAGCTTTCCGGATCTATTATCGATTGAATATTTCGAGCACCGGAGCACCGTCGGAGGCCACCGGAAGGTTCACGAAATATTTTCTCTCTCACGCTCATGTCGCTCTAGTTCGGGAGGAAAAAGATCGGAGAAGATGAAGTTTTCTCTAGTATAAATATGTATATATACATATATATATATATAAAGATATATAAATATATATCTATACTATATTAAACAGAAGTATGAAAGACTTCTATAATCCTAGGTAAATGAGACATTCACTCAAGCACAGCCGTCCGATCCGATCAAAACAAAACCGCGGAAAGGATTTTGCAAAATATATCTTGCCGCTCGGTTTCAACCCTAGCATTCTACGCCGCAGACCCGCTCCCCTGCTTCCCCCCCCCCCCCCCCCCCCCGCTCTGTCTGTCTCGCCATTTCACAGTCGGAATACCTTCCCTCCATCGGAAAACCTACAAAAAGACTGAGAACTCAATCCAGGTGAGCTGCTCTTCGAACTCTACCCCTCCCGCAGATCTACGAATTTACTCGAAAAAGACCTTGCCGCTGTTCTCTGATGTTTTATGCAGGTCGTCTTTCAGTCATTTCCCGAAAACATCGGACAACCTCACGCGATGCTTCTCTTCTTCCTGGTTGTTGACTCTTCACTCCGGCAGAGTCGCTACTCTATCGTGAGCTTAGAATTTCAAAACCCTCTCCGTTCCTCATGCCGCAGCTTCTCTTCTTCCTGATTGACGACACTTCACTCCGGCATCATCGCTACTCCGCAGGTAAGCTTTTAATTTCGTTTATGATTTCCTTTTTGATCTCCTTTATGATTTCCTTTTTGATCTCATTTATGATTTCCTTTCTTGATTTCTAGTTATGATTTCCTTTTACTTTTTTAAAATCTTTGTTCTCTTGCATTCAGCGATTCCTACCTCATCACTGCCCTCCTGCTCTGGTTCTTCTTCTCCCACTTTCTCCCCCTGCCTTGCATCTGTCTCTTAGATGCCCAAGCCAGCAGAACATCTTCATTCTGGAAGAAAGTAGACAGCTCAAACTAGCGACGCAGTGCGCCACTCCCTCTCCCTCTCTGTATCTTGAATTTGTTTTTTTAGTTTTTTTTATTGCGTCATATTCTGAACGGACTCATATCGTATCGTACAGGCACTTCATAGATGCTCAAGCCCTTTCTTCATCATCATTATTACTGTGTCTCTTATTTATTGTTAGCCTCATGAATCCAAATAGTACTTTCCTTCTTCAGTGTTGCTTGCTGTAGTGTTTCTACTCTGGATAAATTATTTTTGGACAACTTCCAGCAATGTTATCTTTAATCTATACAACTTTCATTATAATTTTCTATGCTACATATAATTTTTCATTAGTCGTGTTAACCCATCTTTGTTTGGATTACTTTATGGAAACCAACGATAGAGACATACTCATCGAAACAACTTCAGGCAATCTAATATCTATCAAGGAGTACTCTGGCTTTTATGACCCTCAATAGTATCCGCTACTACTACCGCACGGGACATACGGTTGGCATGGAGACAAACTACTTGATCGTACAGAATGAACTAGCTGCTGCGACTACTACTCATACTTGCTTCAGGTAAAACAAATATAACAACACATATAATAGAAATCTTATTTTTTTATATCTACCTGCTAATTTATAGATTTTATATGCAGCAATGCAGAAACACACCTTCTATACTACTACATGCTGGACGTTTACTACAACAATAAATGGTTGATATGTACATAAAAGTTGAAACCCAAAAAATACGCTGGATTCGGTCCCTCCAAAGTGATATTAGGGCTGAGCATTATCAAGGTTTACAAGATTATTTATATAGTGGTGAAAACGATGTAGGTACATATAAAATCAATCATACTTGATAGAAAGTCACATTTTAAAGCTTACGGTTCTACGTAACTTATAAATTAATTCTATTTAATCATTTTACAAGTAATGTGGGACGTAGAACAATCTTACCGTCATCTTTTATCGGAAGTCCCAGAGATATGTACTAGAGGTATCAGGATGCTATGGCAGTTGTGCGCAATTTTGGCAAGCCAGATATTTTCCTAACAATGACGTGTAATCCTTTGTGGCCAGAGATAATCAACGAGATCTCTCCTGGACAAACGCCTCAAGATCGCCCAGATTTAATCTCCAGAATTTTCCATGCAAAGCTAGAATGTTTAAAGGATGACGTTTTCCACAAAGGCATTCTGGTAGAGTGGTTGCTCACGTTCATGTTGTCGAGTTTCAAAAGCGTGGACTACCACATGCACATATGCTATTTATTTTCAACGGGCACGATAGGCTCAATAGTCTAGATGATTATGACGGGGTCGTACAAGCAGAGATACCGATAGAAATAGAAGAATCCGAGCTATATAATGCAGTACTTAAATATATTATACATGGGCGGTGTGCACGATTTAGACCAAACGCACAATGCATGAAAAATAATGTTTGCAAAAAGGGATTCCGAAAACCTTTCATTGAAAGCACAACACATGGAATTGATTCGTATCACCTATACCGTCACTGGGATGATGACAGGAGAATAACACTGGTTCGTGATGACAACATGGTAATCGATAATAGCTGGGTCGTTCCGTACAACCCCTGGCTTCTACTAAAATATGATTGTCATATAAATGTGGAAATATGCAGTAGCATTAAGATCATCAAATACCTATACAAGTGCGTTTACAAGGGTCCCGACTGGGTTACATTCGAAGTACGCTCGGGTCAGAACTATGACGAAGTAAGTAAATACGTCGATGGACATTGGATTTGCCCTCCCGAAGCTTCATGGAGGTTGTTCAAATACCATATGTATCCAACATATCCTTCAGTTGTAAGGTTACAAATCCATCTACCTAATCAACATCAAGTTAGGTTTCAAGCTAATCAGACTGTCTCTAATGTGCTCGCTGATGAACGTAATTCACGAACAATGTTAACAGAGTTCTTCAAAGTATACAACGACGAGTTAGAATCCACACAATATTTATATGTGGACTTCGCAAGACACTACCGATTACTTACTCCAATAAGGAGATGGATAAAAAGACGCAGGAATCGAATAGTCATTGGTCGCATTTACGTTGTATCACCAACGGAGGGAGAGTGATTCTACTTGCGTCTCCTACTAAACCACATTCCAGCACCAACATCATTTGATAACCTATACATTGTCAATGGGCATCGTTGTGCAACATTCAAAGAAGCTGCTGAGAAGCACAGGTTGCTTGAAGAAGACAACAACATTAGAGAATGCCTGGCTGAAGCCAGAAATTTCAAAATGCCTCATGCATTACGAAGATTATTTGCAACAATATTGTTGTATTGTCAGCCGACTGGGGTCAGGACACTCTGGGAAGTAAATCATATGGCAATGATCGAAGATTACGATAGCACCAGCACTTCAAACATTAATTTCTTAATTAGTAGATTACTTTGTGAGCTAAACAATTTTTTCGAACAATATACTAAAAGCACTAAAGATTTTTACTTGCCAAGATTAAGCGAGGGCATACAATATTTGGTAGACTTACCGGGTTTGATTGACAACGAACTCTCAATTCCAATATCCGATGTGGATTTAGATTCGACGGCTCTCTTGAATAATGGACAACAAATTGCGTACAACACTATATGCAACAGTATAGCCGAAGGAAGCAGAGCTATTTTTTTTGTTGACGGCCCTGGTGGGATCTGAAAAACTTTCCTCTACCTGTCTATATTAGCAACTTTCTGTAAAGAAGGACGCATTATTATAGCTACTGCATCTTCTGGTATTTCAGCAAATTTGCTTCTGGGGGGCTGCACTGCACACTCTCGATTCAAAATACCAATTGAACTCGAAAACGTATTGAATTGTGGTTTCAGTAAACAATCAGATATGTACAAACTGGTCGAACTTGCATATGCAATTATCTGGGATGAGGCGCCCATGGTAAACAAGAAAATGTTTGAAATACTAGACCGTACATTGCGAGATGTGCTGGGAAATGACAAACCTTTTGGTGGAAAGGTCCTTATAATGGGGGGTGATTTTAGACAGGTCACACCCGTCGTTGTTAATGGTACAAGATTGGAGATAATTAGGTCAAGCATCGTTGAGTCTTTCTTATGGCTAGAAGTGAAGTTGCATAAACTAATAGAAAATATGAGGGCACGCGATGACGTCCGATTTGCAGAATACTTGCTCACGGTTGGAAATGGCGAGGAGCCAACAGTAGAGAATGATATGATTCGGCTTCTTGACACAATTGTCTTGCCTTGGGAAGGAGAGCATTCAGTTGATGATTTAATAAATTTTGTTTTCCCTAATATGCATAGTACAATATCGATAGTAATGATGTCGAGTACATGGAGACAAGGGCCCTGGTAAATCCATTGAATGAAGATGTTAACAACCTGAATGAAAAATGCATGTTTATGTTCCCGGGAGATAGTACAACTTACTATTCTTTTGACTCTGCCTCTGATGATAACCATAACTTATATCTCCCAGAATTTTTAAACTCAATTAATCCCAGAAATCTACCCCCGCACAAACTAACATTAAAGAGTGAGTCCCCCATTATGCTGCTCCGAAATATAGATCCGAAAATTGGATTATGCAACGGCACTGGACTAATATGTCGTAGATTTGGAAGAAATATCATTGAGGCAAATATATTGGTAGGACATTTCAAGGGTTTAAGAGTTTTTATTCCACGCATACCACTTAAGGGTGCAGAAGATTATAAGATGCCGTTTGAACTAACGAGAAAACAATTTCCTGTCAGTTTGAGGTTCGCTTTAACAATTAACAAGTCTCAGGGACAGACAATAGAGAATGTCGGGATCTATCTTCCAAATCATGTATTCAGTCATGGTCAATTGTACGTTGCTTTATCTCGAGGGGTTTCAACACATACCAGAAGAGTATTAGTAAAAAACTATGTTATCGAGGGTCATGAAGGCGTGTTCACTAAAAACGTGGTATTCAGAGAAATATTTGATCGAGTTGACTCCACAACAATGAGAAGCACGGTATGATATCAAATACAACTAAATTTTATTTCATAAATAAGAACTACTTCAATTGGTCGAAGACTAAAATAAAGATTCATTTTCATTGCTCACTGCAGAATCATGACGTTGATTGTTTTTAGCTATATTTTCAAGATCCCGCTGCGTATGATCTCATGCTGCCTTTGATTGAACAATGCATAAGGTACAGTAAAGTTCTGATATTCTTTGATATTGCAGATTTCGTTTTTGCAGAAAGACTAAAATTTAAAATTAATGTACTTATTTTTTTAAAAAAATAATTTTACAGATCATACGTTTTGTTAGATGATTAAAAGACTACACTTCATTTGGGTTAAAAATGATGGGTATGAGGATGTCAATTGTGGTATATGTTTAGGTAAGATGCATGTATGTTTTTGTTAATGTGCTTTGTAAAGAACTTATATTGTTATAACATCATCATATCTTTAATCAATTCAGAAACTCTATCGTCAATATTGTTAACCCCTCAGTCCGCAACATCCTACAAGATGCCAAAACCCCCCTTTCAACACTGGCGGACTCGATTTGGCAGTCCGCCCAGTCCGGCAAGGTAACCAATCGGACACCAAGGATGGTACACCAGCAGCGGACTCAAGGACCTGTTCGCTCAGTCTGGTACGACTTGGGATATCAGATTCTCTACAACGGCGGACGCAGTGTCTCGTCCTCCCAGTCCACCGCCCTCCAGCAGGATCGCGCCCAGCAGCAGTGGAGGCTCCAGTCCGCAAGCCCAGTCCGCCCCTTCTGCGCGGACTAGCGTGTTCTTTCTTTTTGCTTCCCGTCACCGCTGCCCGGTTCTCCTGTACCCCGGGCAGCCGGTTATTTTAGCCCTGCCCATTTGGGCAGGCCCCCTATCCTATAAATAGGTGGGAGGTGGTGCACCCAAGGCACGCTGACTCGGACCCAGGAGCCTACTTGTTACAGGCTGCGGACTCGAATCTTGTGCCTTGCGGACTCCCCCTTGCTCTGCTCTTGTCAACCTTTTCCTTTTACTTGTAACCAAGCCTTTCTTCAATCAAGGGAAAGCCCGTCGCAAGAGAGGCATTTAGGCCGCGACGGGCGAAGTCTGTTGTTGCCGTGGCTCACGGCCCTGCTGTTCTTCCTGCCCTCACCCACTTAGTAGATCACTACTCGGAGTCTCTCTATTCCCCGGTGTTCGAACCGTTAGCTGGTGGTGCTCGACCCCCCTTTGTGTTTTCGTGCATCAACAGTTAACACGCGACCTTCAGATCCGAGTAGTGTTTTGAATTCAGCGGACAAAAATGTCAGACCGCAGAGCCCGCTCTTCAGAACGCTCCAGTTCTTCAGAGGACTCTCTTTGGGACGCAATTGAGCAAGCTCGCCTTGAGGCCGAGCAGTCCCGCCAACAGACCGACCAGCGCCTCGACGCAATCAGCCAAGCTCTGCTCGTGCTAGCCCAGTGGCTTGCTCCTCAGGCCGCAGCAGATCCAGCGGACTCGCCAGTCCGCCAGACCCCAGCTCGCCGAACTCCGCTTCGGCAATCGCCAACCACTCCTCGGAACCCTGCTCAGTCCGCCGCCCCTCTGCGCCCTCAGGAGGAGCAGTTTGCTTTCAGGAATTTCTTCAGAGAAGCTACCAGGGGCACTCCTGCCCGCCAGCTTCATTTTGCTGACCGCCAGTCCGCCAAGCCCGCGGACTCCCCGGCTCCAGTCTGCCCCTTCTACCCCGCAGAGTTCGAGACCCCATCTCCCTTCGTTGATCGAATTCGATGGGAATCGGATCCGAACAACTTCAGGGATCCTCGCATCCCATTCTATTCAGGAGGGACTGATCCAGTCTCTCACCTCCAAGCATTTGAGGGGGCAGTTGCTTTGAGATGTCTCTCAGATGCTATCAAGAGTAAACTCCTGGTTACCACTCTCGAAGGACAGGCGAGAGAGTGGTTCTATGAGCTGCCTTCGGGCACAATCTCTTCTTTCGCAGAGCTTCGCAGCCAGTTGTTGCTGAGGTTTGCTACCTCAAGAAAGAGGAAGAATGGGCCAGCTGCCCTATTTGAAATCAAGCAAAGGGACAATGAATCAGTGGCGTGATTCGTTGATCGCTTTCAGAGAGAGATCCAAGGGGTAAGGAATGTGAACCCCGATTATTACAAGGTCGCCTTGATCCATGGCCTCCGGGAAGGCCCCCTGAAGTTTAAAGCAACAACCAAGGCACCTGAGACTTATCAAGAGTTGATCGCCATGGTCAACAGTTTCATTGAAGGAGAAAATGCCAATCCAACCTATGTCTCATCCCTGACAGCTAAGGCTGAAGGAAGGGATGCCTCCGCTTCTTCCTCTCATAGCAAGCCCCCTCGCCCAGACTTCCAGCCTCCGTCTCAAAGAGGCAGGAACTTTCGCAACAAGAAACCTTTCCAAGGCCATCAACAGTTTCATGAGCAGAGACTGCCGTTGGCCGCCACTCCCGCCATTCCATTGCAAGCTCTTCCCATCCTCCAACAAGCAGCCTTGCCTGCTCCGGGCCAATCTGATACAAGCCCCATGGAGGACATTGCAGATCTGGACCTTGACGAAGTCATCCAGATCTTGCAAAGGAGATCAGAAGAAAAGAGGCAAGAGCCTCAGAAAATGTGGAAGCCAAGGAATAATGCACAATATTGCCAGTTCCACAAAGAAAAGGGCCACTTGACCGAGGAATGCAAGGCCCTTCGCATGCTGATAGAGAAGCTACTTGCCGAGGGCAAGATTGACTTGGCTAAGAAGGATTCTCCTTCTTCTTCGAAGCCATCCACCTCAAAGGGCAAAGAAGTAGCTGAAGCATACCAGGAATGTGTGGATGTAGAGGACGAAGGCCGTCTGGGGCCGATCAACGTCCCGGTAGAGTGCTTCGACGCAAATGATGAAAGGGGTTCTGGGACGCCTCTTCTTCATCCATGGTGGAGCAGGGACCGAGTCTACTCGGAAATCATCAATTTCAAGGGTCACTCGGGCAGAGGTGGCCTCTTCTTCTTCCGTTGCTCCTCCAAGTGAAGATGTCACCTTTGGTCCAGCCGATCTACCCCAAACAGCCAATCCGTTTGATGATGCAGTTGTAATTCAGGCTGTGATTGGGGACTTTACAGTTGATAGAATTCTTATTGACATAAGCAGCTCGGTCAACCTCCTGTTCAAGTCTACTTTTGAGGCCCTGAGGACTGGAAAGCCTCTGCTTTCCACTGAGGGGCCGCTCTATGGTTTCTCAGGAGAGAGAAAAGAGGTGGAAGGTAGCGTCATCCTGCCCGTGAAACTTGGAGGGGCGACTAAGCAAGTACAATTCATAGTGGTTGACGCCCCCAGTAGCTACCATGCCATCTTCAGCAGGCCCCTATTCGACAAATATCAAGCGGTGGTTTCCACTTACCACCCTGCCATCAAGTTCTTTGCAGATGGAAGGATGTGTCGGGTCAGGAGTGACCCAAGAAGAGCAAGGGAGTGTTACGTCCGCACTGTCAACATGGTTGAAGCCAGCCCTTCCCTTGCTCCAACAGCAGCTGTAGAAGCTCTCCCAGCTGCTGCGATGAAGGTGCTCACCTGGAACCTGCCCAGGTGACACAAGGAGTCCCCATTACTGAGGGGGAGGAGAGGAAGCTCTCCATCAACTCGGAGTTACTTGAAGATCAAAAGGCCGAGTTGATTTCCTGTTTGCTGAATAATCTAGATGTCTTCTCCTGGTCAGCAGAAGACATGCCAGGAGTGGATCCTGATGTTGCATGCCACCACTTGAATGCTGATCCCAACTGCAAGCCTGTACAACAAAAGAAGAGGGACATGGCTACGAAGCTTGCATAGCCAATAAGGGAGGAGGTTGCAAAACTCCTCAAGGCTAATTTTGTTAAATAAATTCAATATCCCACCTGGATATCAAACGTTGTAATGGTTAAAAAGCCAGGGGAAAATGGCGAATGTGTGTAGATTTTACAAAACTTAATATAGCCCTAAAGATTGCTACCCCTTGCCTCGGATAGATTCTTTAGTTGATTCTGCGGTAGGGTACTCTTATATGAGCTTTTTAGATGTGTTTTCTGGTTATCACTAGATAAGAATGCATAAGCCTGACGTTCCTCACGCGTCGTTCATTACTAATGATGGTTGCTATTGCTACCTTGTTATGCCCTTTGGGCTTAAAAATGCCGGTGCAACCTACCAACGGATGATGGACCGTGTGTTTAACCATTAGAAGGGGAGGAACCTAGAAGTGTATGTAGACGATCTCTTGATTAAGATTAAGTCATTTTCGCTGCACTTGCGATACCTAGCAGAGACGTTCGCTACTCTGCGTAGGTACAAAATGAAGCTTAACCCTTTGAAATGCACATTTGGGGCGAGTAAGGGGAAGTTTCTTGGTCATCTCCTTACTCCGGAAGGACTTGCCCCCAATCCTGATAAAGTGAAAGTCATTCTTGATATGCCTACCCCTCGTTCGCCAAAAGAAGTTCAGCAGTTAGGGGGGAGGCTAGCAGGCCTTGCGAGATTTCTCTCTCGGGTTGGAGATAGGAGTGCTCCATTCTTCAAAACTCTCCGAGGAGCATCCAAGTTTGAGTGGACGGAAGAATGCTCCCAAGCTTTTGAGTAGTTGAAGATGCAACTGACCTCAGCACCCCTGCTTCAGAGTCCCCGGCCAGGAGAGATTCTTTTCTTATACCTAGGGGTTGGCCCTGAGGCCGTTAGCTCCGTTCTTCTTCGGGAAGAGAGCAGGAAGCAATTCCAAATTTACTATGTTAGCCATATCCTGAAGAGTGCTGAGACACGGTATCCAATTTTGGAGAAGTTAGCCTTGGCGCTAGTCATGTGAGCTCGCAGGCTCCGTCCGTACTTCCAAGCACATTCAATTCAAGTCGTCACCGATCAGCCTTTGAAGGGTGTGTTGGAAAAACCAGAACATTCTGGCAGACTAGCTAAGTGGGCAATAGAGTTGAGTGAATTTGAAATCTCTTATGTGCCCAAGACAACCATTAAATCTCAGGTCCTAGTAGATTTTCTAATTGACATGCCAGAGTCCAGTTCTGATCGGGCAGAAAGGTCACCTTTGGATTGGACCATTATGTTGATGGTGCCTCAGGCAGAAGTTCTTCCGGAGCAGGGGTGGTTCTCATCAATCCAAACGGTGTCAAATTGGAGCAGTCCATCAAATTTTACTTTCCAGTAACCAATAATCAGGCCGAGTATGAAGCTCTGCTAGCCCGCTTGAGGCTTGCAAGAGAACTAGGAATCGATCATGTTCATATCAAAACAAATTATCTGGTAATGGCATCACAAGTCCTCGGTAACTTCGAAACAAGAGAGCCGATCTTGAAGAAATATCTAGCTCTTGTGAAGATAGAAGTCGGCAGGTTCAAGAGCTTTACCATCGAGCACATCCCCAGAACAGAAAATGAGGAGGCAGATTTTCTTTCCAAGTATGGGATGCCTTCAGGAGGAACAACTTCCGAGCTCTTCCGCCCGGCAGTGGTGGAAGGAGATTTGATGCAAGTGGACCAACGTACCTCTTGGATGGACCCATTCATCCTCTATATGTCAGCGGGAGATTATCATCATTCAGTCAAAGATAAGAAAAAGTTCAGAATAAAAACAGCTCACTACTTCCTAGTGGCGGGAGTTCTTTACAGAAAAACTTTCCTCTCTACCATGGCTCGATGTGTTTCAGAAGGAGAAGCTCTCACTGTTTTGCAAGAGGTTCATTCAGGAGAGTGTGGAAGCCACTCGGGAGAAAGAACTCTTGAAAAACGAATCCTGCGGCAAGGATATTTCTGGCCCACTATGAAGAGAGAATCTGAGATCTATGCCAGAAAGTGTGTTCAATGCCAGAAGTTTGCTCCACTTCAGCACCAGGCTGCTCAGCCACTCAGATCGATCGCAACTCCTTGGCCCTTCGCAGTTTGGGGAATGGACCTCCTCGGTCCTTTTCCCATGGCAAGCAGTCAGCGGCATTTCATCATCGTAATGATCGACTACTTCAGCAAGTGGATCGAAGTCAAGGCACTCGCTAAGACAACTACTCAGGTCGTCAAAAACTTCATTTGGGGGGAGATTGTCTGTCGGCATGGGATACCTATGGCAATAATCACTGATAATGGGCCACAATTCAACAACTCAGAGATGATAGATTTTTGCAGGCACATCGGAACAGACCTGCTGTTTCCATCAGTTCATCATCCTAGAAGCAATGGCCAAGTAGAAGCAGCCAACAAGCAGATCCTCAATTTGCTCAAAAAGAAAGTGCAGAATCTCAAGGGCAGCTGGGCTGATCAGCTTCCATCAGTCCTCTGGTCCCTTAGGACAATGCCATCATCCGCAACTGGGGAGACTCCATTCAAACTTTCTCATGGCTCAGAGGCACTTATTCCAGTTGAGTTTGAAGTCCCGTCACCTAGAGTTCTTCTTGCAAGAGAAGGCGTTGAGGACTGGCTTGAGTTGAATAATGAAGAGATGAGGTTTAGCTTGAACCACATCGAGGCAATCAGAGATCAAGTAGTCATAAGGCAGGAGGAGGTCAAAAGAAGGATGGACCGCTACTTTGATCAGAACGTGAGGATCAAACACTTCCAAGTGGGAGATCTAGTTCTAAAGAAGATTGATGTTGCTGCAAGAGCTGGTTCAATTGGAAAGCTTAATCCAAATTGGGCCGGCCCTTTTGTTATCAAAGAAGCGTTAAAGAGCGGCGCTTACCGCTTGCAGACATACGAAGGAGAGGATATACCATACACATGGAGCGGGGATGATCTCAAACGGTTATATTCTTGAACCTCCTTTTTTCTACTTTATGTATCCTCTTCAAGAGTTATTATGAATAGAAACTGCTTGCTAACGCTTCTTCAACTGTTTTGTCTATGTAATCATAACAGATGAAACTCTAAGAAAGATTTCAAAAACGGTTCTGCGCTTGAACTCTCTTTTCTTTCTTATGTTTGCAAATACATTTTATTAATCAAATGATCCATACTGACACTTTTTTCTAGTGTTTTCTCTCTCTCCCAAAGACCTATAACGATTCCCTGATACCAGGAGACATCGCCGAGTTCAGCAAGACCTTCCCTAGAGCTGTTGTCATTAGCGTAACACCGGGAAGACCACGTGTTGCGAGGAGATTTCGCACCGTGTAGTGGGAGCTTGCAGGATCTAGTGCGGTAGGATTCTGAACTTCGGATCCCGGCTAGTACCTTACCCCACCTCTGCGTTATGGAGGGCAGGGTGGGTGTAGAGCTCTACCATGCCGCATTTGGGATATCGTTACAACTTTGATGATCTGGCGAGGAAAGCAATGCCATGCGCTGTCACAACCCGCATTTCCTCAACGAGTGTCTCGTATCAGAGCAAGAGGAACTACGGGTTATGATGCCACGTCGTGCAGGGGATAACTGCACACGCTCAGGCAACCCTTGACGCTTACTTTATGAGTTGAAATTCAACAGTTAAATGTAAGAAAACCTTTGGATTTAATGGCCGTATCCCTCGGCCTTAGGTATCAAAAACTGTATTTGTACACGGCGGAAATACTTTGTTTATTTATGACGATCTCCTATATGTAGTCTATATTGATACTATTATAATAAATCATCTTTGTTACGTCATTTGGAAAATAAGTGTTTGGTAACCAAAACATGTTATGCATGGATACAATAATAGGTTTGGTTTAGCTTCAAAATACCTAATGCAACCTACCATAAATTCTTCCCAAGACCAAGAAGACATCATCCAAATGAGTCACATTAGCACTAGTATTCATATATCACAAGTAAAGTAAGCCACCAATGGGCGCCAACAAGCTGACACGAACCCATTGGGGCACATGTATGTATGTACAACAAAGAAAAGAACTACCTCACTCAGTAGGCTAGCTCCCAAGAAATGCCACCAACAAACCTAGCCGCTCAACCGGCTACAACCTGCACCTGAGGCATTCAAGAAAGAATACCTCAGCAATCCTCGAAGATACAATAAAAAGAAGAGTAGCTTGATTATACAATATCATGAAGGGGCTTAGCGACCCCGTAGCAAGGTTTCATCTAAGTAAAATGAGTGAATAAAACAAGTGGAAAACGCACCAAAACACATGCCAAACGCACCAAGTGCGTACAAGTTTCATCAAGTCCTGCTCAACCCGCAGGAGCAAAAGGCAAAACACATGCCCATTCCATCATCCATAGTACAAGAAACAACTAAACGAGTGAAACATAAGCACTGGTTACATGCGATTCAGCAAGGGTCTTTTGGTGGCAGCCCTAAAGTGGAACGCACCAATAAAAAACCAGCCCAAACCGGGGCCAAAATAGTGCTCTACACCACAAATCCAAACTCGGTGGCCACAAAGACTTAACCCACACCACCCCTTACCAAAGCCGCACACACACGCTTCTGACATGGGTCACATTCGCCTCGCAAAACTAACCATGAACGAACCTAACCGTAACCCCACAATCAAATCTCATCATAACCCAAGTACCACTTTCCCTTCCTTCATCCTCACACATGACGACCAATTGCCAACGTAGAGTTTGATGCACTTCATCACATGAAAGAGGTTGATTAACCTAATTACATAAATCACATGTTTGGAACAAGAATCACATGCTTTTGATCAAGGAAAAAGCACATAAAGTTGAAAGGCTACATGAACATGAATCAAATTAGCTATATGAATCACATGAACAAGAGAACTACATGACTTAACCTAGCATAGACTTGATAATTAAACAAAACTAAGCATGGAAGATCAAAGTCATTCAGCATAGGGAAATTTAAGAGCATAATAAGGCTAGTGAGGAAGAACCCAAAACAAGAAGAACAAGCTAGGAAACTTGAAAGAGAAACTAGCTATGTTGCACAATCAACAACAAGAAATAAGATTGGCAAGGGTGAAGAACACCGCTTGCCTGAACCGAGACGATGCCGCGACGGCTGCTCCTCTCTTTCCTTGCCTTGCTTGAGCCTTTCTCCCTTGCTTTCTCTTTGAGAATGAAGAATAAGATGAAGAGAAGGTGAAGTGAAGAGGAGAAACTCTGTTTCGGCCTTATTTTCTCCAGAACAGAGCTGGACTGTTAGATGCAGAACCAAGGAAATGAACGGCACAAAAAAACTGGAAAAAGTCGATTTTCGGGCCGGTCACGCCCTGTGTCACGCCCGTGACACAGGGCGTGTACCTTAAGCGGCGCAGAAAGTCGGCAAATCCAAGTTTATCCCCACGGTACACGGCCGGGTACACGCCCGTGACGGGTCGGTCACGCCCGTGACCTAGGGCGTGTAGCCCGTGTCTCGACACCTTGTCGACACAAAAGTGTCGACACTCGACACAGCTTGACACGCCCTATGACACGCCCGTATAACAGGCCGTGTCCCCTCTCTCGACACCCGACACTCGACACTCAACACTCGACACTCGACACTCGACACTGACACTGGGACACGGCCCATGACACGCCCGTGTCACAGGGCGTGTACCCCAATCGTCGAGCTCAACTCGACACAGGAAAATCATCGAGTCAAGGAGGTCACGCCCTGGGTCACGCCCCGACACGCCCGTGTCGGGGGGCATGTCAGGCACAAAAATGACTATTTTTCCCTGTTTTGAAAAATGTTTCTGTGTCGTCCTAGACCATTTTTGCCTTAAGAACTTTTTACCCTTTTTTGTTTCCTGTACCAGCAACTCGTTTTGAGCAACCTTCCCCGGGCGCGAAAAAGTGCAAACGTTCCCTAAGAGGCCTCACCGAGTCCCCATTTTGGACTCCGGTTTGCTGGGGAACCGTGCAACTTGGCTACCAAAACAGCCACTCGTAAGCCCGCCGGAAAAACCATGCTCGAACAACGGTCAAAGCCAACGTAACGCCCATCATGCGTACGCAATCAAAAATCCGGGGTGTTACATGCGCACCTGCCCACCGATCATCTTAGCTTATAACCCTCGAACACTCCATGGTACCCTCAAGTAGTGCCTGCAGGAGACCCATAGCTTAGACTGTACTCCAGGCAAGAGGGCAGTGAACCGTTCCACCAAGTATCTTGCTCTTCGCAGGGAATCTTCCTGGTGCGGACTGGTTTTATCTATCCCCGCAGTCCGCCAGCTTCTTTGGGTTGATCATATAGCCTGCGGCCTGGTGAGGAAAGCAATGCCATGGCACCTGCCCACTTGGTCGCAAGCTATATGTCATTTCTTCTGTTTAGTGCGGACTGGTTTTCTCTATCCGCACAGTCCGCCGGTTTTATTTAGGTTGTTCATATAGCCTGTGGCCTGGTGAGGAAAGCAATGCCATGTGCACCTGCCCACCGGGTCGCAAGCTGTAGGTCATTTCTATCTTGGGCAGACTGGTTTTCTTTATCCGCACAGTCCGCCAGTTATATTTGGGTAGATATTGCCTGCGGCCTGGTGAGGAAAGCAATGCCATGGCACCTGCCCACCTGGTCGCAAGCTGTAGATCATTTCTTCTGTTTGTTGCGGACTGGCTTTATCTATCCGCGCAGTCCGCCAGTTTCCTTGGGTTGATTTTATAGATTGTGACCTGGTGAGGAAAGCAATGCAATGCGCACCTGCCCACCTGGTTGCAAGCTATAGGTCATTTCTATCTTTGGCGGACCGGTTTTCTGTATCCGCTCAGTCCGACGGTTTCCTTGAGACCGCAAGCTATAGGTTATTTCTGTTGGCATATATACGAACTTCGAAATTATATCAGCTAAGTCCGCCGAATGGTTTTCATATATTATCATTTGATAAGTTAATAAAGAGAATTGCGGACTGCTACTAGAACTCAATGAAGTCCACCTGACATTCTTATCAGCTGGCTATTTTCGTCCACATTTTTTAAGGCGGACATTGAATGGATTGATAAGTTGAATTCTCTAATCAGCAAGACTCGTTATAAATGATCTTGGTATCGTGCAGACTGCAATTGGAACTCAACTGAGTTCGCCTGATAATTTCTTCTCATTCCAATGACGGACAATAATTGTCTCTGATCAGCAAGTTAAAAAGCTGTGAGATTTATCAGCGTGTCGTGCGGACTGCTAAGTGTTGGTGCGGTGAGCGTGGAAAAAGAACATTGCAGGAAGCACACATGCAAAAATATCCTTTCTATTTCATCAAAAATTTATACATCTATTCGGCGGACTACAGTCTTGAGTCTGCCACATTTATAAAATCAAAAAAGATAAAAATACATCAATCTGTAGTCTTTTGTTTCTTTTCTGGAGGTGCAGGGCTCCTACCAACAATATCAATTTCCGGAGAGTAGCCCCCCGAGCCACTTCCACTGCTATCTGATCCTGTACTTGAGGCGGACCTGCTATGCGAGCTCCCGGTAGCAGAGGAGGATGCAGAGGTGTCGGACTCGGCGGACAGTTCCCCGCCTCGCTGGCTCGAGGCAGCATTGTCCGCTGTTTCCTTGGCGCTTTGCCCTTCGCCCTGCCCTCCGTCTTCTTCTTCTCCTTCTCCTTCTTCTTCTTCTTCGCTTTCCTCGATGATAACCTCTTTGCCCTTCTCAGCCCGCTCCATGGCTGCAACCTGCGGTGTTAGCTCCGGGAAGAGTTCCAAAAAGGGGACGCCATCCACTCCCTCCTTTGTAAAGCCGTCGCGGATAAGTCGCTCAATGGCGACCTCGACGGTTTCCTTCACGAAAGGGAGCATGGCTGCCTGAAAGCTAATGTTCTCCAAGTCATAAGCGACCTGCACAAAGCAAGAACAAACATCAGACAAAATCGCGGCGGACTGCAAATTAAAGCCGCTGCGAATTCAACTCACCCCGAGCTCTTCTTTTTGCTGGGCAACCTTTTTCCCCAGCCGCGCGGTACTCTCTTTCTGCACTTTGTTTTGTTGTTGAAGCTGCTCATTTTCCTTTAGCAGGTCTCTTGCCAAGGTGGCTACATAGTGGTTCGTCACCACGCTGTTCGCAGCGGCCTGAGAGGCTAGCAGAGGGAGGTCGGCGGCGGCCACCTTCTTAAGGTCGCTCAAGTTGCGCTTTCCGTAAAGCGCGGAGATCGCAATATGGGCGTGGCGAGTTATCTGCGGACTCTTCCACGAAGGGAGCGCGGTGGACAGGAGGACGTGTTTGTTCTTACTATGACAGTGGATCATTGGGTTCCCCCTAAGATCCCTCTGGCTGATGCCAAAGCCGCTCATGGTGAAGCTTTCCGAAGAAGAGTAATCCGTCGCGGGATCTCCTTCCTCCTTCCTCTTCCTTGCGACTGCTTCTTTCTTCTCCTTCTGTGTAGGAACAAAGCCGCTAGGCGTCTGCGGCAAGTTGGCGGGTACCGCCAAGGTCGCTGCAAAAAAACAGATGGGCTAAACACCAAGGTCACGGCGGATACAAAAGCTGAGTTCGGAAGCTACTTACTCTCTTCGGGCATAACATCCGCTAAGCTCGCTAGTAGCGGAATGTAATGCTCGATGTCAAGCCTGGCATTGGCCAAGAACTCGACAATAGCAGATTCTAAGTCATCCAGTTGCATGCTTTTGAAGGTGGAGTCCGCGCGCACCTGCAGTTAGGTGTGCGCGAACCCTAAGTCGACCCCAAAGATCAGGAACCTAGAGGTCCAGTTGTGGATCTTGTTGGGAAGGCCCACAACCTTTATCCCCATGCAGTAGGAATATATCACCCCCTTGTAGGGGCGGCCTCCAGAAGCGGTTATGGAGCGGACAGAGAATATCCTACGGAAGACATTCATCAAAAAAGCGATCTATTCAGATCCCAAATAGGAGATGAAGCTGCAGATCGCAGCGAGTGTGTTCGGCGCAAGCTGGCCAGGCACCATTCCATAGTGCTCAAATATGTCGGCGAGTTCCCATAGAAGCGGAAACTTGAATCCGCTATCAAAGTGGTCCACTGGGATGGCGATCTGGGTTGCGGTTGAGAAGTTTAGCCTTTCTTGATGGGCGGGAAGGCGGACAAGGATATTCGAGTTCGCCATTTTCCTCTCGACAAAAGCCCCCAGGTCTGCCTCTGTCAAGGTGCACTTCCGGTGGTCGGCAGAGTGGAAGGCAGCAGCAGCGTCAGTACGCGCGGACACCATTTTGCAGGCCGCATGGTTCCTTTTACTTAAGCTGTTTCCTGCATAAAAGAAAGCGGAAGGCCCTATTTATAACTAAAGGTCTGACAGCTTTTTGACCAGTCCGCACAGCTCGCAGCTACAATCCGCACAGTTCGGAAAAAATTAAAGCACAGCCAAACAATAATGAGGATACAAACACAGATTTATATACCAAGGAAAATTCAAAGCAAAAAAAAAATTGTGGCCGACACAATTTTTTGTCCGCCCAGATCGCGCTTTTTCCTCCCGGCAGAAAAGTCACAAGGAGCGGATACAATTTCAATCCGCTTAGTTCGCAGTATTTCCCACCTGCATGTTAAATAACGAGAAGCGGACACAGCATTAGTCCGCACAATTCACCACAGATCACGCCAAGGATTAAGCTGCATAATTTGCGGATATATAATCTGAGTCCGCACAGATCACAACAGAGTTCAATCTACAACACAGCGTTGTTTGAAACACAATTATACAAACAATTATACAATTAAACAAATAAAAGCTCGTGGCATCGCGGACTCAGCGGTCCCTAGTCTCGTTCCGCGCTGGCCTTTCCGCCCTATCTCTGCATAAGTGAGCTGCTTGGTCGCTTATCTGAAGAATCTCGCTATACACACGGCAGAGGTGGTGATGAATAACGTTTATGGTCCGGTGCATATGGGCAGCTTCCCGATCTACCCGACTGAGGGGCACCATTGGCTCCGCCGCCGGCCTCGGCTCCTCATCCGCAGCCTGTTGGACACTGCCTGTCGGTGCGGCGATCTCTGGAACAGCGCGATCTGACAATCGCGTCCTCTGCTCAGCAACCTCAGCAGCCTGCTTCCCCTTTTCTTCGCACACTGACGCCAAGTGCTTGCCCTTATAGAATCGGACATCATCCATGAGCCTCTTCTTCTCCCTTTCAGACCTCTCCAGCGCCCTCGAGATGCTGGCGATCAGGGCTTTCTCGCACTCTGCGGATGTTTTATCACGCGCCGCGGACGCCCTCTCGCGTTCCTCTAACTTCTCTAACTCTGCTTTAACACATTGCATTTCAGCTTGGAATTTCTTCTCTAACTCTTTAATAATGTTCAGGCTGGGCGGCTCATCCCCCGCGGATTCCACATGCGAGACCTCGTCAGCACCAGCATTCGGTGTAACCACGATCTCGCCACTCTCGATGGAGCCCGGCGACGACTTTCTACCTGCAACAAACAAAGTCAACTCCACATTTAAAAGCAGTTCGCGGCGGACTCAAATAAAGGATAAAAGATCACATTTGGATATAGCCGCATCGAGTTGCCGACTATCGAAAAAGACAGGCCGCCTTGCCCGCTCCGGGTCAAAAACGCTTAACCGCTTCTTCCATTCGCGATGAACCTTTGCTCTTTTCTCAGCAGCCAAACTTTTTGAAACCACAATATCGTCCGTCTTGGTGGTGATTTTTATTGGTCTTGACGTCCGCGGCGGCGACCTGTAAAGCCACTGACGCTTAAAGTATTTAGGCGCCGGTTGAAGTTTACCTGACCGCAGTAGCTCCGCAGCAGTCCGCAGATCCTCAGCGGTTTTATCCGCCGAGACCTGCTTCGAGGCCGCCTCCACCGCAGCAACATGAGCAGCAATTTGTTTCTTCTGCTCCTCTATCTTCTGCTTCAGCCTCTCCCTCTCTTCTTCCTCCGCAGCGGACAAAGAAGGGAGTTCGCTATCTTTTTTCATGGTGTCTTCCGCCTCAGATTGATGCAGTACAATCAGCAGGGACTCGTTGATTAGATCTATTTCGTTGACGTCTATAAAGTCAATCATCTCATCAGTGGTTAGACTGACCGTGGAGAGGGAATTATCTCCCTGAACTTGGGCTTCCGGTGTGACCAGATCGCTGTCAGGAACTTCTTTGTCGTGCGGTCTGTGTTGTAAGTCCGCATCTCCAGTCCGCTTGGAGACATTATTTTCCTTCATCGCGCGTATTTTCTTCTCAACCCGCTCGACAACGGTCAACCCGTCCCTCTTCCTCTTCTTTCTTTTAGCCATCTTCTAAGCAGAATCCGCGGCGGCCACTCCTAGGTCGGGCTGACTCTCGCGGACAGCCTCAGGGTTCACAACAGTCAATGCCTTTGAGGGCGCATCGTCTTCTCCCTCAGTCCGCCTATCTTCTTCATCCAAGTTAACAATGGGCACCTGGGCATTGGGAGAAGATATGTCAGCCTCAATGTGTTCACCAACAGTGTCCGCCGAAGTTGCAGTTTTCTGGGAAGCGGCAGAGTCCGACAGGGTCACCATCTTTTCACTTCTCAGTGGTTCAGCGTCGACTGCGGCATCCTCACGAGCAGATATATCGGCACGGCGGACTGCTTTCTCCGCAGGCTTTTGGCTGTGGGAACTCTCTCCTGTAGGGCGGACAGGATCATTTCTGGTCGACCTCTTTATTATCTTCTTGGTCTTCATAGGCGTTGTCAGTGCTGAGTCGCCTTTTGCAGTGAGACTAGAGAAGGAAGCTCCGAGCCTTACCATGCCGGACTGGAAAGTGGAGATCGCAAGTGGTGAATAGCGCCCCGTGTCGATCGGGATTTTCAACAGTTCTAGGCCCTCCAGCGATATTTATAGCACTGGCGGCATTTACGAGGCTTGTGGACTCGGCGGTTAAGAAAACATTTTCGAAGTTTTCTGGAAATTTAAAAATGTGCGGGGATTATGTTAACCCCTCAGTCCGCAACATCCTACAAGATGCCAAAACCCCCCTTTCAACACTGGCGGACTCGATTTGGCAGTCCGCCCAGTCCAGCAAGGTAACCAATCGGACACCAAGGATGGTACCCCAGCAGCGGACGCAAGACCCTGTCCGCTCCGTCCGCTAGGACTTGGGGTATTGTATTCTCTACAGCGGCGGACGCAGTGTCTCGTCCGCCCAGGCCGCCGCCCTCCTACAGGATCGCGCCCAGCAGCAGTGGAAGCTCTAGTCCGCGAGCCCAGTCCGCCCCTTCTGCACGGACTGGCGTGTTCTTTCTTTTTGCTTCCCGTCACCGCTGCCTGGTTCTCCTGTACCCCGGGCAGTCAGTTATTTTAGCCCTGCCCGTTTGGGCAGGCCCCCTATCCTATAAATAGGGTGGAGGTGGTGCACCCAAGGCACGCTGACTCGGACCCAGGAGCCTACTTGTTACAGGCTGCGGACTCGAATCTTGTGCCTTGTTGACTCCCCCTCGCTCTGCTCTTGTCAACCTTTTCCTTTCACTTGTAACCAAGCCTTTCTTCAATCAAGGGAAAGCCCGTCGCAAGTGAGGCATTCAGGCCGCGACGAGCGAAGTCTGTTGTTGCCGTGGCTCACGGCCCTGCTGTTCTTCCTACCCTCACCCGCTTAGTAGATCACTACTCGCAGTCTCTCTATTCTCCGGTGTTCGAACCGTTAGCTGGTGGTGCTCGACCCCACTTTGTGTTTTCGTGCATCAAAAAATATCATTTTCTATATTACCAAACATTGTTGATACTAATTTATAGTTGAAAGTCATTCTTAGATGGTTTTGTTCCTCTTGACAAATGTCGCAACCACGGCAAATGTCGCACCTGTCGACGAATGCCGCACCCACGACGAATGTCGCACCCATGTCGAATGTCGCACCCACGACGAATGACGCACCCACGACGAATGTCGCACCCACGACATATGTCGCACCCACGACATATGTCGCACCCACGACATATGTCGCACCCACGACATATGTCGCACCCACGACATATGTCGCACCCACGACATATGTCGCACCCACAACATATGTCGCACCCACGACATTTGTCGCACCCACGACATATCCCCCCTGGGCCGAAGGCCCGTGCCTGTCACTCGTATAAATATATATATTTATAAAATGTTCTGTCTAAAAATGAACTGTAAGCGTGCGGGTGCGCGGAAGATGAAAATAAAGGTTTAGGATGGCATCAAATCGAAAGTGCCCAACATAAAAGTTTTAGATCTCGTCGAGACGAACATATTTCATGCTAACCATTTTTCCAAACAACATCGTTTTGACCCTCAAAAAGGCTCCCAACGTAAACTACAAGGACTACACGAGAACAAACTTACGGGTACTCGAGAGGTAGAAAAAATAGGCTACTCCAGTAAGCAGGAACAGTCACTCGAGTATATAAAAAGGAACTCGAGTATATAACAAAGTACTCGAGTAGGTATAGAAGCATCACTCGAGACAACAAAAATCACTCGAGTAGGCAAAATTAATCACTCGAGTAGGTAAAATTAATCACTCGAGTAGGCAAAATCAATCACTCGAGTAGGTAAAATTAATCACTCGAGTAGGAGGAAGGATCACTCGTGAGATCCAAAACAGAACTCGAGTAAGAACTAAATTCACTCGAGAGGCAGAAACAATCTACTCGAGTAGATATGTCGTGAACAGTCAATATACACGAGAGCGGAGAGAATTACACGAGTAGAAATTGAATGAAAAACATTTTTTTAAAAAATCTACCCTTTTGATCAAACTATATGTATCAATAGTGTTTTTCATTTTTTAATACTACTTTAATATTAAAATAATTATATATATATATATATTTTTAAACAAGGATATTACGAGATCAGAACGGAGGATCAAACGTGCGCCGAATCAAATGAAATTCGCACCGTAGGTGAATACTGACGCTACAAACACAACGGCGAAGTCAAAACCAAAATCCGACGAGACATTCCCGACATATTAATCTTCAAAGTATATGACAAACATAAAACAATCCAAAACCATCGCGCGCCGAGACTCCAAAAATGCTCGGATTGCGACGAAACTTGGCGGGCAAATCCAAAATTACTTAACTTAAATTCCAAATGCAAAATTTTCCCATTACAACAAGAATTTGGCCGACTCGACCACACAGACGCGAAAATGCCTTAAAGGCATTGCGTCGTCAACTCGACGTTAAAAGTAACGACACGACGTCATAAATATGATGTTGCCATTCAAATAAAATCATCGAAAAATCGGGGGCGTTAGAGTCACTCCCCCTAAAAGAAGTTTCGTCCCGAAACTTAACACAACTCCAAAATCAAACCAAAATGATAAAATCAAACATAACTGAAAACATAACGACATACCTGAAACTAAGAGAAGAGGTGCGGATGAGATTCCCTCATCGCCGATTCCAATTCCCACGTCGCGCTCTCAACGTTTTAATTTCTCCAAAGAATCTTGACCATAGGGATGCTCTTTCTTCGTACACACGCTCTTGAGACTCCAGAATACGAACAGGTTCTTCCACATACGTAAGGTTAGGCTGAATCTGGGGCATTGAGTCGAGGACTTGACGATCATTTCGAATGCACTTACATAACTGCCTCACATGGAACACATCATGGACACCAGGGAAGCTCGCGGGCAAATCAAGCCTATAAGCTGACACTCCGATGCCCTCAAGAATTTGGAAAGGTCCCACGTACCGGGGGTCTAATTTATGGTTCCTTCCAAACCTTTTAACGCCAGACATCGTAGAAACCTTCAGAAAAACCAAGTCTCCAACGACAAACTCCAGATCGACCCTTCGTTGATTAGCATACTTCTCATAGCGCTCTTTAGCCACACAGAGCTTTTCTCGGATATGAGTCACGACACAATTCATCTCCCCAGGGGCCTCCGGACCTAGCAACGGTCTCTCACCAACTTCAGCCCAAAACAAAAGAGTTCTACAACACCTCCCATATAAGGCCTCAAACTGGGCCATCTGCAAAATCTCTTGATAACTATTATTGTAAGCAAACTCCATGAGTCTGAGACGCTCATCTCAAGCACCACCATGATCCAAAATATTACACCTGATCATGTCTTCTACGATCTGATTTACTCATTCCGTCTGACCATTCTTCTGCGGATGATAGGAGGTGGAATACCTCAAATCGGTACCCAACCCCTCCTGCAAACTCTTCCAAAAGCAATACGTAAATCTAGAGTCCCGATCTGATACAATGCTAACAGGCACTCCATGTAATCTGATGACCTCTTCAATTATAGCTCAGCTATCTTCTTCATTGAATACCGAATCTTAAATGGTACGAAATGAGCACACTTTGTCAATTTATCGACTATCACCCAAATAGAGTCGTGCCCACGGGGAGATTTTGGTAGACCGGTGATGAAATCCATTGAAATACTCTCCCATTTCCAACTTGGAATATCGAGCGGTGTCAGTTTACCACCAGGCCTTTTATGATCAGCCTTAACACGCTGGCCCGTATAACATTCCGATACAAACTTCGTGATATCACTCTTCATCCCCGACCACCAAACAATTTGCTTTACATCATTATACATCTTAGTGGAAATAGGGTGGTAGGCTACAATGGAACAATGTGCTTCAGCACAGATCTTAGCCCGAATGTCGCCAAAGGCGGGGACACAAAATCTACCCCGATACTTCAAGGTATCCAACTCATCCAAGGAGAAATCAGGTAGCTCTCCATTCATAGTTCTATTTTGGAGGTGCAACAAATCAGGATCATCCAATTGGTGTGCTCGAGTAAGGAAAATCCAAGAGGGTTCTTCCGCTTCCAAACTAGCCGGCCCAGTACGACTCCCAACCTCAATATCCATCAACAAGAATTATTCTACCAAGGACTGTACCGATAGATTAAAAATTTTAGCGGTCTTTCTACTCAAAGCATCGGCTACTACATTAGCCTTTCTTGGATGATAAAGAATTTCTACTTCATAATCCACCACATATTCTAACCACCGATGCTGGCGCAGATTTAGTTCCTTCTGAGTGAAGTCATACTTCAAACTCTTATGTTCCGTATAGATCTTGCACAGCGTGCCATACAATAAGTGTCGCCACAGCTTCAATGCATAAATTATGGCAGCAAACTTCAAATCGTGCGTAGGATAGTTTCTTTCGTGAATCTTTAATTGCCTCGATCCATACGCGATCACCTTATCATCTTGTATTAAAACACAACAAAGTCTGATGTGTGATGCATCAACATACACAGCATACTCAACTCCTTCAGTAGGTAAGGTTAAAATTGGAGCAGTGCATAATCTCTTCTTCAGTTCTTGGAAAGCTTCTTCACACTTATCACTACAAATGAATGCAGTATTCTTCTGAGTAATTCTAGTTAGAGGAGCAGACAACACCGAAAACCCTTCCATGAACCTTATATTATAGCCAGCCAGGCCTAAGAAGCTCCTAATCTCCTTAGGTAGAAGGTCTCTCCCATTCCATCACAGCAGAAATCTTGGTCGGATCTACAGAAATACCATCCTTGCTTACAACAAGACCCAGAAAGGACACCTGAGATAGCCAGAACTCACATTTGCTCAACTTCGCATATAACTTATGCTCCCTCAGGGTCGATAAAACAAAACGCAAATGCTGAGTATGTTCCTCAACATTGCGGGAATACACCAAGACATCATCAATAAACACAATAACGAATCGGTCCAAGAAATCCTTAAACACGCTATTCATCAAATCCATGAAAGTAGAGGGTGCATTGGTTAAACAGAAAGACATCACCAAAAACTCATAATGCCCATGCCGCGAACGGAAAGCAGTTCGGAGAATGTCTGCCTCATGAATTCTCAACTGGTGGTAACCTGAGCGAAGATCGATCTTTGAAAATACCGAGCTACCACGCAACTGGTCGAACAGATCATCAATCCTTAGCAGGAGATATCTATTCTTAATGTTTACCTTGTTCAAATACCTATAATCGATGCAAATCCTCATCGATCCATCTTTCTTCTTGACAAACAAAACAGGAGCACCCCACGGAGAAGAACTTGGTCTAATAAAACCACACCTCAGCAACTCATCGAGCTGAGTACGCAACTCATCCAACTCACGCGGAGCCGTACAGTATGGTGCCTTAGCAATTGGGAGAGTACCTGGCTCGAGGTCTATCAAAAACTGTATCTCCCTTTCAGGAGGAAGTCCTGGAAGACTATCAGGAAAGACATCTGTAAACTCTTGCGCCACCGAGACATCCTCAAGACGTGGTGTAATAAAAGCTGTTTCCATAGAAGAAATAGAAACTAAAAATGCCTCGCAACCAGACTTTATAGCACGACAAGCACGTACCACAGAAATGACAGGGGAAACTCTGTCCTGAAATCCATAGACGCTCATAGGTTGGTCATTGTCCATTCTAAAATCCAGTCGCTTAACCTTGCATTGGATTACCGCATCATACTTCGACAGACAGTCCATGCCCAAAATCACGTCAAAATCAGACAGATCCAAAATCATCAGATCCGCAAAGGACAGAAAATTGCCAAGATAAATAGGGTATCTCAGAACTCCTTGATTAGATATCACTGAATCACCGGAGGGAAGATTGACATTGAAGGAGTCTCCTAATTGATCCACATTCAGGCGATGTTTATCAACAAATCTCCAGGCCACAAAGGAATGGGTGGCACCCGAATCGAAAAGAACGTGCGACCACCTATTCCGCACCTTAAACTACCCTAAAACCGTAGCATACATAACTAAAAGAACGATAACTAGGGAAACAACGACAAAATAATAAGGATAAATTAAACTGGGGAAAACCTGATATCACTTGAGTAGAGGTTTGAGCTTCCTCGCTAGTCATCACGTTCAGCTTTCCTTTTCCTTTATCTAGGCTTGGTGGCGGCAGTAAAGCTCGAAGCGGGGCAGGCTGCAGTGGGGACTGAGCCTGGGGGCATGTAGACTTCTGGTGCCCCTTCTGCCCACACTAGAAGCATGTCCTTTCTTTCATCAAGCAACGACTCACATCATGACCCTTCCTTGCATATAACGAGCACACTAGCTCTCCCTTGGGTGCACCTTGGATGGCGTGCACTTGCTGCTTCAGGGTGGCAGTCCTCATGAAACACCTTTCGTAAAGGTGGCCGGGACGACCACAGAAGCTACACACTTCCTGACTTTTCTTCTTCTGAGAAGGGCCAGATTCCCTGGAGCTACCATCCTCTACGCTTTTCCTTTTCTCTTTCCTCGTCGCAACACAGCGGTTCTTGTCATTTTCAATTGCCTCAACTTTCAGTGCGGCTTCCACTGCCTTAGCAAAGTTCTCTGCTCTATAAGCGCATGCCAACTACTGAACATCGCTTCTTAGTCCTCCAAGGAATCGCTTCACTCTACCCTCCTTAGAAGCTACCAAATCAGGAGCAAACCTACTCAGTTTGCTAAACTCAATCTCGTACTCGCTCACGATGAGCTATCTCTGCTTCAAATGCAGGAAGTTATTCATCAGACGGTACTGCTCGACCGAGGGTAGAAACTTTTTCAACAGTATCTTCTTAAAGGATTCCCAAGAACAGCTTTCCTTCAGACTCTCCCTTTCCCGAATCCACCAACTCTTTGTCAGGCCTTTTAGCCGATAGGCTGCAATCATCACCTTCTGGGCTTCAAGGATTCCGGAATACGAAAACATCTCCTAGATGGAGATGATCCAATCATCTAAAATCAGAAAGTCGGCACTGCCATCATAGGTGGGAGGTCCCAACCGCTAGAAGTGCGATATGAAATTCATTTCTGGTGGTATCGCCATCGGGGGCACTAGAGGAGCAGGGGGATCGGGCACGGCTTGGCCTAAGGCAGGCTCTTGCACTAAAGGTTGCTACGCGGGAGCGGTAGACAACAAAGACTCAATTTGTGATTGCATCGTAACTAATTGTCTCGACAGAGCCTCATTGCTCTGACGCAGACTCTCGATAATCGCATCACCTTGCGCACCTGATGACTCACCCTCCGACTGGTGAGTCGACCTCATCGCGGGACGCTTTTGCGGCATTTCTAAAAAAAACGGACAACTCATCAAAATCCTAGCTTACAACAACGCCACAGGACTAGTTCAGCCCGTACATAAAAGATACACTTGCTTACACTGCAACTTGCTCTGGGATTTTATAATGATGTTATGTCCTACTTAGGATGATATCCTCTCATCCTATTGACTCTTGTGCCTATGACATGAATGCATGGGTTCTTCATTCTTATTTAAAATCATGTGTGTACATGTGTCATCATATAAACCTTAACTTAGCACGTGTGCTTATGCGATGATATGCAATATATGTAGTGTTATGCATTCTATAAAGGCCCTAATGCATGTTATGAGCGGCATACACATGAAATGTTATGCATTCCATACTACATAACATTGCATGCAACGAGAAAAGAAAACGTGCTAATGGGTACCCATATGATGGTGGTTATGCATCCCATACTACATAACTGTCACATGTTGCCACCTATTGTGGATCCATGTATAAACACATATTATGCATCACATACTACATAATATGCCCCATATATTTCTTATCATACTATGAGTGTAGTGACTATGCAGCGGCTAAAACGTATTATGACAAATCGGTGTGTGCATGAAATGTCACTAAATAACTAATACTAACAAGAGAAGGTTGTCCGACCAATTGTCAAGCAACCTGGCTTTGATACCAACTATTATAACCCGCATTTTCACCGCATAAAATAACTTATCAGAGTAAGGGAAAATGCACGTCATGATGCCACGTCAGCAGGGGATAACTGCGGACGATCAGGCAAACACCTACTCAATCATGAAGAAAGATTCTAGAAAGAAATTGTACCTAATCACCTAGAGGGGGGGGGGTGAATAGGTGACTAAATCTTTTTTAAACTTTTTAGGCAGATTGCAGATAATATCACAGATTTATAATTACTTCTTCACAGCAAACAATCAGCAATCACAGAATAAACATGCACACAGTGAACACACAGATTTATAGTGGTTCCCCAAGGTTTGGGTACATCCACTTTCCCCCTTCGCCTATCTAGTAGTGTACTAGATTCGGCCAAAATCCTCCACTATACCTCAGATCCTCAGATCTTACACTCAGAACCTCAAATGGTTCCTACAGCTCAAGCCCAAGGCCCTACAACGCAGTCTTCTCTAAAGACCTACACTTAGCCATAAGGCCTACACTCAGCCACAAGGCCTACACTCAGCCACAACAGGCCTACACTCAGAGAAATAGATCTCCTACACTCAAGCACACAGGCCCTACCACTCATCCTTTTTAATTGTAGGCTTACAACTCAGATCCCTAAGGATCCTACAAGAAATTTAGAATACAAAGAATATACCTACAACTCAGAAAAAGAGAGATGAGTTGACAGGTTCTTGATGAGTTCTTAGAAGAACTCTGCTGAGATCAACCTCACTTGGCTTTCTTCAAAGCTTCTTGAATGTAGAACATAATAGGGTTGATCTTCTATGCAGTTGATCTTCAATCACTGCAACTTAAGAATCAGAACTAAGCCTGAAACTTTCTTCACAGCCTGGTTCCAACGGCTGTCTTCTTGGAAGGAGCTCTCTCTCTCTCCAACTACTTAGATCTTCTGATCACTTCAACTGATTTGTGTTAATCTGTGTTGAATCCTCCTCTTCTATTGACAGAATAAGCCTATATATAGGCCTTCTTCATGGTGACCGGCTGATCCGGTTCCTAACAGCTTTCTGACATCTCTAACAGTTGCAGTAGACTGGCTGGAATGGCAGCTGTCATGTCATCCAGTCACTTCTTGAAATATTTGTAACTGTCTAAAAGTGTCGAGACAGTCTGTCTTTAAATGTCGACACTTATAGACCAAGTGTCGACACAAGTAGACTAAGTGTCGACACTAGCCTTCAAGGTGTCGACACAACTCCTTGTGATGTAGAATTTATATCTCGACACTGCTTCTTCATCATGTGTCGACACTGATATTGTGTGTCGACACAACTTCTTGTTCTTCAGTACTTAGTTGAATTCTTGTAAGTGTCGACACAACTCCTTTGTGTCGACACATCTTCATGTGTTGAACTTGTTCAGTGTCGACCCATCTTCTTGGTGTCAACACATGCCTTCTGTGTTGATACTTGTTGAGTGTCGACACTGCTCCTTGTGTCGACACATTCTTCTTCTGTTGAGACTTTGGCTGAGTGTCGACACATCTCCTTTGTGTCGACACTTGTACTTAGAATTTTGTTGAACTTTGCTGAGTGTCGACATAGCCTCCAAGTGTCGACACTTTCTTCATGTGTTGAGTCTTCTACTGTGTGTCGACACATTCTACATTATGTCGACACTTTCTTCATGTGTTGAGTCTTCTGCTGTGTGTCGACACATTCTTCATTATGTCGACACTTATACTTAGACTTTGTTTAAATTTGCTGAGTGTCGACACAGCCTCCACGTGTCGACACTTACTGAAGTAGACACAGTTCCTCTGGGTGTCGACACAGCTTCACTGGACTTCTCTTTATTGAGTGTCGACACAGCCTTCATGTGTCGACACTTTCTGTCTGGTGTCGACTTTACATCCCTGGTGTCGACACAATTACTCCAAGTGTCGACACTACTTGTCTGGGTGTCGACACAAGTCTTCTTAAGTGTCGACACTTTTCTTCTGGGTGTCGACACATGGACTTAGAAACTTTTCAGCTTTCCCTGTAAATACTTGACCTGCACAACTAAACTCAAAACACATCAAATACATTTTGATGTATATCATTGAGTAGGGAGAGGCTTCTTCAATTCAGGTACATTTAATCCAATGTACCCAACAATCTCCCCATATTTGGAGAAGTCATAACCCTTAGTCAATGATATACACCATACATAATAAAATCAAAGTATGATGTAAAATAGGATTATGCAATCAGGGAAAACATAAACATGTATTAAAACAAAACATGTATATACCAATATCTCAGAACAATTATGTAATAGAATTAACACACATCACATAGTTCTAAGAACTTAATCATATTCATTATACAAAAGTTTACAGAGTGTTTAAAATCAAAAGATTACAACTGTAAACTAAAGATAAATTCTATTCTATTTCTGCTCAGCCTCCTTGATAACTATGCCCTTCCCAGATTGTATCTTTGCTTGTACAGGGGCTTCAGCATCTTCAGCAGCAGCAGGCTTCTTGCCTTTAAGATCCTTCTTCTTTAACTCTTCAGCTTTAATCTTCTGCCTTTCAAAGTAATGATAAGGCTTGGGAAAGTACTTGCTAGGCTCCTGGGCAGTAGGAGGTAGCTTTCCCATCTTAGCCTTTCTCCTGTATTGCACAATGGCTTCTTGCCTGGACTCATGCTTTCTCCATTCTAGTTCAGAATACCACTTGTTTCTGTCTTGAATATTATCCTTGGCAGCCTTCCATGCAGTTAAGATAATATTAGTTGAAGTGGGGCTCCATTGTTCAAAATCAGGCCTTTGTTCAGCTTGCTTTTTGAACCTCTTCTTAGACAACTGAGTCTCTTATTCTTTCAGCAACAAAGCTTCTTGTTCTTTTAGTATAGCCTCTGATACAGGCTGAACCACTTTCTCAATGATGACCTTATGATTACCCTCAGGAGGGCTATATATAGATTGTATGTCTGCATGTATCATATCAAAGTCTGGTGGAGGGTAAATTACTTGATCCACTTCAGCTTGCTCCCCTCCAAGATGTGCAGGATGAATCCCAGACTCTGCTACATTATCATCATCACATAATGGAGGATATCCAAGGGTGGCTCTGATGGAATTGGAAATCCATTTTGCATGATCAGAGCTGGCTTTGACTAACACCCTCTCCCCCTTTATGACTTCTCTTTCCATGTGATCCCTTAGATGATCTTTCTGAAACCTTATTTGGGCATCCAAATAGTTTACTCCATTCTTAAAGTAAGGTTTCAACCTTTGGAGTTTTTCAGTGATCAGCTTCTGAGAATCTTGAATTGCAGAAGTTACAGCAGTGAGTCTCTCTTGCAAAGCTTTGTCAAATTCCTCTTTGGCAGTGGTCAGGGCTGCATTCTGGGCAGTTGCTATATTCTTTAGTTCAGTTACAATAGCATTGTGGGAAGCTGTCAAATTATCATTCATCTTTATTTGATTCTCCAGAACATATCCTTGCTTTACTTCAAGTTCATCCACTTGAGCTTTGATTTTTCTTGATGTGTAGCCAAGTACAACACTGCATTCCCTCCATTGTGGAAGCAGTCAGTCATCTCCTTCTTATTTAGATTCATTTCAAATCTAATGGACTTAATGACTTGTGCAAGATCAAACTGTAGAGATTTTTTCCCTTCATCTACATACTTTTCTATTGCTTACCTTTGCTCATCAAGTTTGATCTGCATTGCAACCATCAGAGAACTGTAATCTACAGATGGTGCTGGCTGTGGTGTAGGCTGTGGTACATTGGTTTGCAGAGCTTTCTTATAATTTTGGCTTCTCCTCTTGAAGACTTGAAACTTTCTCTTTTTAGCTCTGGCATCCTCCTCATCTTCAGAAGCAGATGTGCTTGCAATATCAACCCTGTCCTTAGGGCTTGGAGGTAACTCCTTCTGCACCTCAGGTTCCTTCCTTGCAGTTTCCTCAACAAGATCTACTGGCTCCCCCTCAACATGAGCCTTCTCCCCCTCAGCAGCAGCAATTTATTTCTCAAAGTCTGTTTGGAGTAGGTCAGGGAATAGCTCTTCTAGGGTGAATTCTTGTGGAGGATAGGGTGGAGAAACTCTTATCTCATCAGCAACTTGATCAGATATCACTTGATCTGCAACAGATGTGTCCTTCATGACAACATCTGGGGGTTGACTATGAATCTGAGGTTGCTGATTAACATCAGATAATTTGTCAATTAGAACTTCACTCTCAATAAGGAAATCTAATTGATTGATTTCAGTGATTACCTCAAGAATGGTTTGAGTGGCTCGTTCACTTTCTAAGGGAGTTGGCTCTTCAACCAGTAGAGACTCCCCCTGGATAGAATCCTGGTGTATTGGGCTAGCCTGTGGTAGCTGCCCCTACCTCTCTGCATCATCTTGTCTAGCTGGAGACTTGCCAGCACCTCCAGTTTCTTCTTCATCAGGAGTAAACACAACTTGCTCTTCAGAGCTACTAGAGGATTCTTGAGCCACTGGGGCTAATTTCTTCTTCTTCTTTAGGGGTGTTTCCTTCTCAGGAGTGGCCATTTCCTTGGTCAAAACTCTATCCCATATAGAGAAGATTCTCATGTCCATTCTTCTCATGTGGTTGATTTTAGATCCAGCAGCTTGAATCATAACCTCTGGTATACTACCATCCAAGTAAAGACTTAGAATCCTACCCAAATATATGCTGAAATACATAGACGCTCATAGGTTGGTCAGGCTCTCCTTTATCTTGTCAAACAATACTGCAGACCAATCAGTATTTAGTTAGAAGATTAACCTTGTCATTAGACTGAACATATATGCTGAAATCCTGTCATGTCCTCCAGACTTGCACAAGATCACTTTTCCAACTATTTCAGACAAGAATTTTACTTGGCTGTTCATTCCCTTTCTGTTGAATACTGATCCAATTTTCATCTTGGAATCCAGTCCACACCATGTCAGTGCTTCTCTAGTCTTAGAAGCAGAAACTTCATCTTCTTACTTAGTTCTTGGTAGGTTTAGTACCTTTCTCAAACTCTTAGATGAGACCTTCACCTTATCCCCATGAACCCCAGACTTTATCTTAAGTCCAGATTCATCTATTGTAGCTCCATTCAGGAATTCCAGAACTTCTTTCTTCCATATCTTGGTCGGCTCTGAAACAAGAAAATCTAACCCTGAGTTTGCAACTAGGGTTACCACATCCTTGATCTCTGGTTCTGTGTCATCAAACGCATGCCGCACCAGTTCATATCCTTCATTTACGTTCTCTTCGAGCTTGGGCGCCATTAGGGTTTGAATAATTTGAATTGAGAGAAGAGAGGTGTCGACACACAAGTTTGGTTTAGAAACTTTGGTGAGCGTGTCGACAAACAATGTTGAAACCCTATTTATATCTTTCTAGGATTGAAGATGAAAGGGCGCGTTAAAAAAAACTTAAATTATGTCGACACTGTTGAAAAGTGTCGACACAGACTTATAATGTCTCGACAACTATGTGTCGACACAAGTATAGTCGACAGAATATATGTGTCGACACTTGTTTATGTGTCGACACCACTTAACTTGACACTTAGTCGAGATTTTACTTCACTAATTCTGTGTAAATTCTAAGTGTCGACACTACTTTGATTGTGTCGACACCGACCCTGTCTGTGTCGACACTAATTTTCTGAAGTGTCGACACCAACTTCCTAGATGTGTCGACACCTTTTCACTGAAGTGTCGACACCAATTCTTTGTCTCGACACAGACAACTCTGTGTGTCGACACTATTTTACTTAGCCATTTCTGTAAACTTATTCTAAGTTTATCATACCTAATTCAATTTTAAACCTATTGAATTTGGTTTCTTCTAAAGGCTTAGTATACACGTCAGCTAGTTGATTATCTGTATTAACATACTCCAGTGAAATATCTTCTTTTTCTACATGTTCCCTTAGAAAATGATATTTTATTTCAATGTGTTTAGTTCTACTATGGGAAACAGGATTGTTTGCAATAGATATAGCACTTGTAGAATCACAAAATAGTGGTGTTCTACTTACTTGAATACCATAGTTTTCTAGCTGATGTTGTATCCATAGAAGTTGAGCACAGCAACTTCCTGTAGCCACATATTCTGATTCTGCTGTGGAGATAGCCACACTTTTTTGCTTCTTGCTACTCCATGATATCAGTCTTCCACCTAGGAATTGACAGGTACCAGTTGTACTTTTCCTATCTTCTTTGCAGCCTGCAAAATCTACATCTGAATAACCTGTCAGTTCAAAGTCTCTATTCTTAGGGTACCAAAGGCCTAGATAAGGAGTGCCCTTAAGATATCTCAGAATTCTTTTGACTGCTATCAAATGAGGCTCTTTAGGGCATGCTTGGTACCTAGCACAGACACATGTAGCATACATGATATCTGGTCTACTTGCAGTCAAATACAATAGGGAGCCAACTATCCCTCTATACAAAGTCTCATCTACAGGTTTCCCTGCATCATCTTTGCTAAGAGACATTCTTGACCCCATAGGAGTATTCATGGTACTGGATGATTCCATACCATACTTCCTTATTAATTCTAGGGTGAACTTAGACTGACATATGTATAAACCATTCTCAGTCTGTCTAACTTGGAGACCCAAGAAGAACTTAAGTTCCCCCATACTGCTCATCTCAAATTGTGCTTGCATAAGTTTTGTAAACTTTTTGCAAAGACTACTTTCAGTAGACCCAAATATGATGTCATCTACATATATTTGGACTAGTATGATCTTGCCTCTGGATTCCCTAAGGAATAGAGTCTTGTCTATTTTCCCCCTTGTGAATTTATTCTCAATGAGGAAACTAGACAGGGTTTCATACCAAGCCATAGGGGCTTGTTTTAACCCATACAAAGCCTTCCTAAGTCTATAGACATAATTAGGTTGAGTTGAATCAACAAAACCTGATGGCTGTTCCACATAGACCTCTTCCTTTAGATTACCATTCAGAAAAACTGACTTAACATCCATTTGGTATACTTTAAATCCTTGATAGGTTGCATAGGCCAGGAACATCCTTATTGCTTCCAGTCTGGCTACTAGAGCAAAGGTTTGATCAAAGTCAATACCTTCTTCCTGTCTATATCCCTTAGCAACCAGTCTTGCTTTGTTCTTGATAATCACTCCATGTTCATCCATCTTGTTCCTAAAGATCCACTTGGTTCCAATTATGTTGTGGTCTTTTGGTTTAGGAACAAGCTCCCAGACTTTGCACCTCTTGAACTGATTCAGCTCCTCTTGCATTGCCTCAATCCAATGAGGGTCTAGGATGGTTTCTTCAAACTTCTTTGGCTCTACTTGGGATAGAAAACTGGAGTAGAGTACTGCACTCAGATTTCTGCTCCTTGTTTGTACCCCTTGTCTTATATCACCAATGATTTGATCTGCTGGATGATCTCTTAGATGTCTATTACTTGAGGCAGTCTGGCTTCAGGTTGAACTCCTTCAGCTTCTTCAACTTGCTGCACTCCTTGATCTTCTTCTGCATCAGGTGCATGTAGTACTCCCCCTAGACAACAGCCACTATCATCTATATGATGAGTTGCAGTAGATTCTTCTTCAATAGTGAGCTTGTCCATCTTCTTAGTCACACCTGTGAAGCTGCAAATACTTCTAGACAACTCATTGTTAATCAGTCTAGCTTCATCAAATACTACATGTACTGACTCTTCTACTACTTGAGTAGACAAGTTGTAGACCTTATAAGCCTTACTATTGTTGCTGTAACCAACAAAGATCCCCTCTTGGGATTTGGCAGCAAACTTAGTTAAGTAAGACTTACCATTGTTAAGTTTAAAGCATTTACAACCAAAGATCCTGAAGTAGGATAGGTTTGGTTTTCTGCCTTTCACAATCTCATAGGGGGTCTTATTGTGGCTCTTGCTGATAGTAGCCCTATTAATTACATGGCATGCAGTATTAACTGCCTCAGCACAGAAATATTCTGGTAGAGATGTGTCACTTAATAGGGTTCTACCAACCTCAATCAAGGTTCTATTTTTCCTCTCAGCAATTTCATTTTGCTGTGGTGTTCTTGGTGAAGAAAATTCCTGAAATATTCCAAAATCTTCACATAGTTTTGTCATACTATCAGACTGGAATTCAGTACCATGGTCACTTCTTATCTTGACCACTGTACTGTCTAATTCATTCTGAATTTGTTTGACAAAACTATAGAAGATACTAGGTGTTTCAGATTTCTGTCCAAGGAAGAACACCTAGGAAAACCTCGAGTAGTCATCTATAACCACAAATGTGTAGACCTTCCTACCTAGGCTGTGAACTGGCATAGGACCAAAGAGATCCATATGCAAGAGGTATAAATACCTCACAGCATCTTTGTTTTCAATGCCATTAAAGGTGGATCTAGTCTGCTTTCCCTTTTGACAAGCTGAGCATATTCCATCTTTAATATACTTAACTTGAGGACTATTCCTCACTAAATTTTTGCTAAAGAGTTGGCCAATTGTCTTGTAGTTGAGATGGGCTAGGCTCTTGTGCCATTTGACACAATGAGAGACTTTCTCATCAGCTACAAGACACACTGGAGAACCATTGGTCTCACACATAATGTCTAGGCAATAGACATTTCTCTTTCTATAACCTGTCAAAATTATCTCTTGATCATTTGACCTCCTGATATGACAACCATCTTTAACAATTGAGATGTCATATCCTAGATCACTCAGCTGACTTATACTAATGAGGTTGTGTTTCAAACCTTTAACATAAGCCACATGAGTAATAGTAATATGGGTGCTCGAAATGATACCAAAACCTTTGATGATTCTTTTTTTAGAACCACCAAAGGTGACTTTAGGACCATCCTTGATTGGTGTGTAGTCCTTTATCAATCCCCTAGTTTCAGTCATGTGCCTGGAACATCCACTGTCCAAGTACCATATTGGGGCATGGCCATTTGGACTCACCTGCAAAACAGATTAGTTGACCTTAGAACCCAAAGAATTCTTGGGTCCTTGGTGCTGGTTAGTTTACCTCTTAACAAAGCTACCTGCAGATCTTCCAACAGGCAGTTTGCTACTCATCTTGGCACTAGAATTGTGCCAGCAGTCAATGGCAAAGTGGCCTACCTTGCCACAGCATCAGCACTCAAATCTATTGTACCTTTGCTTAGGTACAACCCTAGCTGTTCTATCTACAGCAGGCTTGTTGAGTACTGGGGCTTTGCCCTTAGACTTGGACTGAACAGTCCTAGCAGGTTTAATAAACCCTAATCTAGTCTTACCTTTTTGATGAACAAATTCATCTATCAAAGGTAGAACATACTTTGGTTTAGAAAATCTTGCAACAATGTCTCTCTCCTTCTGAAGACCAATCTCCAGATTTCTGATTTGATCATTCTTGAATGTTATAGTCCTCATCTGAATAACAGTTATGTTCTTCAGTCTGGCTATTTCATTTAACTTTTAATCAATCAGCTTATCAAAATCAGTTGCAGCCACTTTGAGACTTGCAATATCCTTAGCCTGACTCTTGGCCAAGGATTTGCTTTTCTTAAATGCTTGCAACAGAACTCTATATTCATCAATCAACTGATGAACATCCCCTTCAGATTCAGATCCACTGGCATCTCTTGATGCTGATATAACTGAATCTGAAATAGCACTAGAAATTGAACTTAAAGAACAATTTTGTACCTGACTAGATCCAGGCTGTTCCTGGATTTTGTCACCTTCTGTTAAGGCCATCAGTCCTTTGCACTGAATGTCCTCTTGCTCATATATGGAGTTCATTATCTGGATGAATGATGAATTGTAAATATACGTATTTTTGTGCACATTAATTTAGTCATTTTCATTTATTTTCGTCGTTTTTACTTATTTTTGTTCAATAAAATGCTCCTATTCTTGTAAATTTTCTTCTAACTTGTTTTATTTTATTTTGCAGAAAAATTACAAAATCTGCTAAAATTGGGCAGTACACGCCCGTGACAATTTGGTCATGCCCGTGACCGGGCCGTGACATCGCATTTCCCGTGAAATCGGATGATTTCTGAAGAAAAAGCTTGACACGCCTGGCGACACGCCCGTGTCACCCGACACGGGGCGTGACCCAAGCCCGTGTTCACTCCACTCGACGAATTCCGCTCGACGATCGTCGAGTATCGACACCAACAGTCACGCCCAGAGTCACGCCCGTGACCGGGGGCGTGACTCAACCTCAGCTCGACGATTTCGACTCGACACTTTCCGCTCGACATTCGTCGAGTGTCGACACCAACTAACACGCCCAGAGTCACGCCCGGACCTGGGGCGTGACCTTTCCAGCTAGCCCGACAAGATGCTGCCGAAGACTTTTCTCGTAACCCGCGCCCGGTTCTACCTCCCCGACACGCCCAGAGTCACGCCCGTGACCTGGGGCGTGACTGCCGCGAACTCAGCCCGAAGTCAACTTTCCTGTCCAATCGCCGGCCGCCTTCATGAATAGTACTGTCACGCCACCCCTACATGCTCGTGACCTAGGGCGTGTACTTAGAATATTTTGCCTATAAATTGCCCAGTTCTGTAAGGTCCAAGGTTTCAGATTTTTGGGCCATTTTAGTGACTTTTTGTGGGCTGCATCCGTGATTTCTAGAGCTATGTAAGGAGATTTCTCCCTCTTTTCTTTCATGTTTATTTTTGATTTAGCTTTAGCTCTTGTAATAGCTTGTAATAGTTTCCTTTAAGTAATAAAAGTGTTAGAATTTTCTCTTCATATTTGGCTTTGGAATGAACACTTGTGCCCACTTTCCTTCTCCTTTTTATCCTAGGTTTCATCTTTGTTCTTCATTTATGAAATGTGTGTGTGTGTGTATGAGTGTAACATGCTTAATATTCATGTTTTTAACTTGTCTTCATGCCTAGGTATGATAGGTTTTCCTCTTTTTTACCATGTCTTTTTCTTGAAAGTAATAGGATTTCATTCTTATGAATTTATAAATGAGGTTTGAAAAGTGATTTTGTTCTTTTTTTTACTTAGTTTTTCTTTTAGGATTGTAAAACATCTTTTGTTCTTTTCATTTTCTCTTCACCTTTTTTATCACTTTTATAAATTCTTAAGAATGAAAAAGTTTTAATTTTAATTTTTGAGCACCTTTGATTTTGAGTTTATTTTGTAAAACTTTTTGCTCATTCTCTTTTTATTTGTTCTTTTTATGTGTTTTGGGTAAGTTTTAGGAGTAGAAATCTTGTTATTTTCATTTATAAGCAACTTTGATTTTTCTTTGTTATTAGTCTGTGTTAGTGTATGAGAATAAATTTTCTTTTGTTCTTCTTAAATTTTCATGTTGTGTGTGTGAGTGTATGAGTATAATTTTTAATGCTTTGTTCAAATTATGTAGAGTGTGTGAGTGTAGGTGTATAACTTTTATGCTTTGATTCAAATTTTGTAGAGTGTGTGAGTGTAGGTGTTAGCTTTATTGCTTTCTTGAAATTCATTTGGAGTGTGTGTGTTTGTGTGTATTTATTTCCTCCTACTCGTTAAGAGTTAAATGGCGCATCGTTTTCATTTTCAGTCCTACTCATTTGAGTAGGACTTGTTATTTTCTTTCTTTATTTTTCCGCCTACTTACTTGAGTTTAATGGCCGGACTTTATTTCCCGCCTACTCGTTTGAGTAGGACTTGTTATTTTATTTCTTTATTTTTCCGCCTACTCACTTGAGTTTAATGGCCGGACTTTATTTCCCGCCTACTTGTTTGAGTAGGATTTGTAATTTTTGTTTCTTTATTTTTCCGCCTACTCACTTGAGTTAAATGGATGGATCTTTAAAACCCTGTAATCGCATTTATTTTCTCCTACTCATTTGAGTAGGACTCGCTTTCATTTTAGTCCTACTCGTTTGAGTAGGACTTGCAATTTTCAGCTTTTATTTACCGCCCCCACTCGTTTGAGTGGGACTCGCAAATTTGAAATATGCAAATTTCTTTTATGTATAACTTAGTTCCTGTTTAATTTATAATTTAGAGTGTGCGTGAGTTCTTGTTTTAGCTAATTTTTCAGCTTTCTAAATGTTCTTTTATTTTTCTTATGTCCCCTTCTTATAATAATTTAGCGTTTAATTTCGAACTTGCGCCTCACTAAATTATAAGCCGTCCCCATACTGATGTGTGGCTAATCGCTATTATCCTCGGCATCGAAGAGCATTGGGACATTTAAAATGATTTATAATAATTAAAGCTCTTTATTTTCATTTTAATTTAAGCACTTAAGGTTTACCCCGGGTTTACGACGCGTAGGACCACATATCGATGTGTGGGCCCTATTTCTGTAGTCCATATGCTAGCTAGCCGAGAGGCCGTGCATATGGACCGATCACCCCTGGGTAAATAGAGTTGCGTGCATACCCTCGAAAGAGCACAAGCGCAATTCTACCGGATTGGGTTCCCCACCCAATAGCGGGGTTCTTAGCGTAAAGCGGGCGTTAAGAGGAATCCTTCGTCGGACTAACGTTCGGTCGAATAGTCTTAACGTTTAGGTGAGCGATATCCCTATAGCTAGGTGAGCTCACATCTGTGGAAACTCCAAGGCCAAGTTTCCTTATTATTAATTTGAAAACTAAGTCCTATAATTATTAAAAATTGTTTTAGTTTTAATCTGATTCGATGCCGAGCGTTAACCCTTCATCGAATATTTTCTAAATCATTTTTTTTCGCTCCTTTGCATTTCCGTTTTTAATTACTAAAAAAAAATCCACCTTACTTTCAGTAAAATAATAGTCCTCCCGGAGGAGTAAGAATAGTCAACGCGACCTCGAGAACAATACGACCTCGGTATTCCCCCGAATATCGAGTACTACTTGCGATAGGTGCACTTGCCTACCTAAGCAAGCTCGGGCGATCAACTCACCGAACCAACCACAGTAAGAGTCTGTTCGCGGGCCCATCAAGTTTTTGGCGTCGTTGCCGGGGAACATCATGCTCTCCCCACCAACGATGCGCGAGTCGTCGTTACATTTCTTAAAAAATTATTTTCTCGCTTCGGCACGCCTCGCGCAATTGTTAGTGATAGGGGAACGCATTTCTGTAACGCTCTTATGGCTAAGACGTTAGCTAAATACGGAGTCACGCACAAGCTTGCCACCCCCTACCACCCGCAAACAAGTGGCCAAGTCGAGGTAGTAAATCGAGAGATTAAGCGAATTTTAGAAAAAACCGTTTCGCTAAATAGGAAAGATTGGTCCGTTAAACTCGACGATGCGTTGTGGGCGTATCGGACGACATACAAAACCGCAATTGGATGTACGCCGTTCCGGTTAGTCCGACTATAAACAGTCACGCCTCGCGCAATTTTGTTCACTACACTCGACGAATTCCGCTCGACGATCGTCGAGTATCGACACCAACAGTCACGCCCAGAGTTACGCCCGTGACCTAGGGCGTGACTCAATCTCAGCTCGACGATTTCGACTCGACACTTTCCGCTCGACATTCGTCGAGTGTCGACACCAACTAACACGCCTAGAGTCACGCCCGTGACCTGGGGCGTGACCTTTCCAGCTAGCCCGACAAGATGCTGCCGAAGACTTTTCTCGCAACCCGCGCCCGGTTCTACCTCCCCGACACGCCCAGAGTCACGCCTGTGACCTGGGGCGTGAGTGCCGCGAACTCAGCCCGAAGTCAACTTTCCTGTCCAATCGCCGGCCGCCTTCATGAATAGTACTGTCACGCCCCCCCTACACGCCCGTGACCTAGGGCGTGTACTTAGAATTTTTTGCCTATAAATTGCCCAGTTCTGTAAGGTCCAAGGGTTCAGATTTTTGGGCCATTTTAGTGTCTTTTTGTGGGCTGCATCCGTGATTTTTAGAGCTATGTAAGGAGATTTCTCCCTCTTTTCTTTCATGTTTGTTTTTGCTTTAGCTTTAGCTCTTGTAATAGCTTGTAATAGTTTCCTTTAAGTAATAAAAGTGTGAGAATTTTCTCTTCATATTTGGCTTTGGAATGAACACTTGTGCCCACTTTCCTTCTCCTTTTTATCCTAGGTTTCATCTTTGTTCTTCATTTATGAAATGTGTGTGTGTGTGGATGAGTGTAACATGCTTAATATTCATGTTTTTAACTTGTCTTCATGCTTACGTATGATAGGTTTTTCTCTTTTTCACCATGTCTTTTTCTTGAAAGTAATAGGATTTCATTCTAAATGTGGTTTGAAAAGTGATTTTGTTCTTTTTGTTTTACTTAGTTTTTCTTTTAGGATTGTAAAACATCTTTTGTTCTTTTCATTTTCTCTTCACCTTTTTTATCACTTTTATAAATTCTTAAGAATGAAAAAGTTTTAATTTTAATTTTTGAGCTCCTTTGATTTTGACTTTATTTTGTAAAACTTTTTGCTCATTCTCTTTTTATTTGTTCTTTTTATGTGTTTTGGGTAAGTTTTAGGAGTAGAAATCTTGTTATTTTCATTTATAAGCAACTTTGATTTTTCTTTGTTATTAGTGTGTGAGAGTGTATGAGAATAAATTTTCTTTTGTTCTTCTTAAATTTTCATGTTGTGTGTGTGAGTGTATGAGTATAATTTTTAATGCTTTGTTCAAATTATGTAGAGTGTGTGAGTGTAGGTGTATAACTTTTATGCTTTGATTCAAATTTTGTAGAGTGTGTGAGTGTAGGTGTTAGCTTTATTGCTTTCTTGAAATTCATTTGGAGTGTGTGTGTTTGTGTGTATTTATTTCCGCCTACTCGTTAAGAGTTAAATGGCGCATCGTTTTCATTTTCAGTCCTACTCGTTTGAGTAGGACTTGTTATTTTCTTTCTTTATTTTTCCGCCTACTCACTTGAGTTTAATGGCCGGACTTTATTTCCCGCCTACTCGTTTGAGTAGGACTTGTTATTTTCTTTTTTTATTTTTCCGCTTACTCACTTGAGTTTAATGGCCAGACTTTATTTCTCGCCTACTCGTTTGAGTAGGATTTGTAATTTTTCTTTCTTTATTTTTCCGCCTACTCACTTGAGTTAAATGGACGGATCTTTAAAGCCCTGTAATCGCATTTATTTTCTCCTACTCATTTGAGTAGGACTCGCTTTCATTTCAGTCCTACTCGTTTGAGTAGGACTTACAATTTTCAGCTTTTATTTACCGCCCCCACTCGTTTGAGTGGGACTCGCAAATTTGAAATATACAAATTTCTTTTATGTGTAACTTAGTTCCTGTTTAATTTATAATTTGGAGTGTGCGTGAGTTCTTGTTTTAGCTAATTTTTCAGCTTTCTAAATGTTCTTTTATTTTTCTTATGTCCCCTTCTTATAATAATTTAGCGTTTAATTTCGAACTTGCGCCTCACTAAATTATAAGCCGTCCCATACCGATGTGTGGCTAATCGCTATTAGCCTCGGCATCGAAGACCATTGGGACATTTAAAATGATTTATAATAATTAAAGCTCTTTATTTTCATTTTAATTTAAGCACTTAAGGTTTACCCCGGGTTTACGACGCGTAGGACCACATATCGATGTGTGGGGCCTATTTCCGTAGTCCATATGCTAGCTAGCCAAGAGGCCGTGCATATGGACCGATCACCACTTGGTAAATAGAGTTGCGTGCATACCCTCGAAAGAGGACAAGCGCAATTCTACCGGATTGGGTTCCCCACCCAATAGCGGGGTTCTTAGCGTAAAGCGGGCGTTAAGAGGAATCCTTCGTCGGACTAACGTTCGGTCGAATAGTCTTAACGTTTAGGTGAGCGATATCCCTATAGCTAGGTGTGCTCACATTTGTGGAACCTCCACGGCCAAGTTACCTTATTATTAATTTGAAAACTAAGTCCTATAATTATTAAAAATTGTTTTAGTCTTAATCCAATTCGATGCCGAGCGTTAACCCTTCATCGAATATTTTCTAAATCATTTTTTTCGCTCCTTTGCTTTTCCGTTTTTAATTACTAAAAAACAAATCCACCTTACTTTCAGTAAAATAATAGTCCTCCCGGAGGAGTAAGAATAGTCAACGCGACCCCGAGAACAATACGACCTCGGTATTCCCCCGAATATCGAGTACTACTTGCGATAGGTGCACTTGCCTACCTAAGCAAGCCCGCGGCGATCGACTCACCGAACTAACCACAGTAAGAGTCTGTTCGCGGGCCCATCAATGAACTCCTCTTCCTCTTCTTCAGCAAACAGTCCTATGTATGCTTCAGCTTCTGACTTAGTTTCTGAAGAAGATATGTCTGACAGGCTTTTGTCCTTCTTGGCAACAAAGGACCTTTCCTTCTTGCCCTTGAATTGAGTCTTCTTTTTATCATTAGACTCTTTCCTTTTCTCTGGACAGTCAGCAATAACATATCCTTGTCTGTTACAGCAATAACATACAATTTTTGATAAAGTTGCTTTGCTTGACTTGGGCTTTCTCCTGTCTTTCTTTGATGACTTCTTGTTCTGATAATAGTCATCTTTTCCCTGTGAAGTGGATGACTTTGTCCTCCACTATTTCTTCTTTAGGAACTTCTAAAAATGTCTTGTGAAAGCTGCAAAGTCCTCATCACTCTCACTGTTTTCAGAATTCCTGCCTTCTGATTCATCTGACTCAGTCTCAGCCACTTTAGGAGGTGGAGATGGAGACTTACTTTTGTATTTCCTGGTGGCTTTTGTCTTGAATGCCACTGTCCTTTATTTATGCTCACTTCTTGTAGTCTTCTCCTCTTCTTTCCTCACCATCAACTGCATCTCATAGGATAACAGTTTTCCAAACAATGTTGGAGGAGGGATATCTGCTAACCTGGCTATTTCTCTTATGGCACAGATCTTGGTGTCCCAGTCCTTTATTAGGGACCTCAAGAACTTATCATTCAGCTCATAGTTGCTGAATTCTCTTCCATAAGACATCAACTCATTGACAATCCTATAGAATTTCTTATAGCATTCTGTTATGCTATCAGATCTGCCTTGCCTGAAACTTTCATATTCCTGTTTTAACAAAGACTTTCTGTCCTGCCTAACTTTTCAGAACCCTCCATATACACTATCAAAGTATCCCACATCTCCTTAGATGTCTTACAGTGTATCAAGTTCTGAAATGTAGCATCATCTATGGCACTTACAATGATATTCTGAGCCCTCTTGTCCATTGTGGCTAGAATTATCTCATCTTTTGTCATTTCAGAAAAGTCCTTAGGTGTTCTCTGATTTCCACCCAGGACTGAAACCTTCATAGGCACATATGGCCCTTCTTTAACTATGATGTAAAATCTAGGGTCTGAGGCTTCCATAAATAGTCTCACCCTTTCTTTCCAGATGCCAAAAATCTCTTTACTGCAAATGGGCAACTTCATGGATCCAAGTTCCTTATGATTCTCTGTTGAACCCATGTTTCTTGATTTTCTTGATTCTGCACTTTACTTATACTGAATCTGCCAACATGATCTACTCAGACAGTTAAGTCCTTTTTGAGGAACCTCCCTCGGATACCACTTGAAAGAAATTGTACCTAATCACCTAGAGGGGGGGTGAATAGGTAACTAAATCTTTTTCAAACTTTTTAGGCAGATTGCAGATAATATCACAGATTTATAATTACTTCTTCACAGCAAACAATCAACAATCACAGAATAAACATGCACACAGTGAACACACAGATTTATAGTGGTTCCCCAAGGTTTGGGAACATCCACTTTCCCCCTTCGCCTATCTAGTAGTGTACTAGATTCGGCCAAACTCCTCCACTATACCGCAGATCCTCAGATCTTACACTCAGAACCATAAATGGTTCCTACAGCTCAGGCCCAAGGCCCTACAACTCAGTCTTCTCTAAAGACCTACACTCAGCCACAAGGCCTACAATCAGCCACAAGGCCTACACTCAGTCACAATAGGCCTACACTCAGAGAAATAGATCTCCTACACTCAGGCACACATGCCCTACCACTCATCCTTTATAATTGTAGGCTTACAACTCAGATCACTAAGGATCCTACAAGAAATTTAGAATACAAAGAATATACCTACAACTCAGAAAAAGAGAGATGAGTTGACTGGTTCTTGATAAGTTCTTGGAAGAACTCTACTGAGATCAACCTCACTTGACTTTCTTCAAAGCTTCTTGAATGTAGAACACAATAGGGTTGATCTTCTCTGCAGTTGATCTTCAATCACTGCAACTTAAGAATCAGAACCAAGTCTGAAACTTTCTTCATAGCCTGGTTCCAACGGCTGTCTTCTTGGAAGGAGCTCTCTCTCTCCAACTACTTAGATCTTCTGATCACTTCAACTGATTTGTGTTAATCTGTGTTGAATCCTCTTCTTCTATTGACAGAATAAGCCTATATATAGGCCTTCTTCATGGTGACCGGCTGATCCTGTTCCTAACAGCTTTCTGACATCTCTGACAGTTGAAGTAGACTGGATGGAATGGCAGCTGTCATGTCATCCAGTCACTTCTTGAAATATTTGTAACTGTCTGAAAGTGTCGAGACAGTCTGTCTTTAAGTGTCGACACTTATAGACCAAGTGTCGACACAAGTAGACTAAGTGTCGACACTAGCCTTCAAGGTGTCGACACAACTCCTTGTGTTGTAGAATTTATATCGCGACACTGCTTCTTCATCATGTGTTGACACTGATATTGTGTGTCGACACAACTTCTTGTTCTTCAGTACTTAGTTGAATTCTTGTAAGTGTCGACACAACTCCTTTGTGTCGACACATCTTCATGTGTTGAACTTGTTCAGTGTCGACCCATCTTCTTGGTGTCGACACATGCCTTCTGTGTTGATACTTGCTGAGTGTCGACACTGCTCCTTGTGTCGACACATTCTTCTTCTGTTGAGACTTTGGCTGAGTGTCGACACATCTCCTTTGTGTCGACACTTGTACTTAGAATTTTGTTGAACTTTGCTGAGTGTCGACACAGCCTCCAAGTGTCGACACTTTCTTCATGTGTTGAGTCTTCTACTGTGTGTCGACACATTCTACATTATGTCGACACTTTCTTCATGTGTTGAGTCTTCTGCTGTGTGTCGACACATTCTTCATTATGTCGACACTTATACTTAGACTCTGTTGAAATTTACTGAGTGTCGACACAGCCTCCAAGTGTCGACACTTACTGAAGTAGACACAGTTCCTCTGGGTATCGACACTGCTTCTAAGTATCGACACAGCTTCACTAGACTTCTCTTCATTGAGTGTCGACACAGCCTTCGTGTGTCGACACTTTCTGTCTGGTGTCGACTCTACGTCCCTGGTGTCGACACAATTACTCCAAGTGTCGACACTGCTTGTCTGGGTGTCGACACAAGTCTTCTTAAGTGTCGACACTTTTCTTCTGGGTGTCGACACATGGACTTGGAAACTTTTTAGCTTTCCCTGTAAATACTTGACCTGCACAACTAAACTCAAAACACATCAAATACATTTTGATGTATATCATTGAGTAGGGTGAGGCTTCTTCAAATCAGGTACATTTAATCCAATGTACCCAACAATTCTTTAAGTTATCTTAAGGTAAAATCAGTTTAAGAGCAATAGTCAGTCGTATCCCTCGGCTTTGTGGCTCATTTAGTCCACGAGTCAAAATATAATTATACGCTCCGAAAAAATACTTATTTAGATTAAATCCAACATCCTACATGAGTATAAACGTCCCCAAAGACAACTCATGCTATGCAAGACTCTAAATTTATAATAGTAGTAAGGATAGCTTTTACGATCACTAAATATAACAAGTTAGAGTTTTTAAATTATGCAGTGCATGGAGTAATAGTAATAGATTTTATTCGTAAAAATACCTAACATGCATTCCTAGCATTAATCCTCCCAGAGAGCAAGTAATTCACATCCACATATAGAGAAATAAGCAACTAGCAAGTATCTAAAAGTAGCAATTCTGTGGGCGTCAACAAACTGACACGAACCCACAAATAGAAAAGTATGTCTGAGTCAGTAAAAAAACAAAATAAACATCAACCTATCTCGCTAAGACGAGTCAACAACTACGGCCAACACTGCGGCCCAGAACTCCAAAACCAGCTCTGCTATCTGATACAGCTCTGAACCTGAGGCATTCCAAAGACAGAACATCTCAGCAAGAAGGTACATATGGCGGCAGATAAATAGGTCAAAGGGGTACCAACCCAAGACCAAAAGCACTGAAGTAAAGTACAAAAGAAACAAGACATCCACAGGAAAAGAACTCTTACGTGATTTGTCACGTACAACAAGAGTACACCAGACGCACGAGGCTATAAAGTGATGACATGAATAAACCATAAGAAAAAAGTACGAAACCCTTATTAGGCACCTGTGGACAACTCTACCCAAAAACACGGGCGAGGTGGTAACTCAACTGGACACACCCACACGAAATTAATATCCGTCTAACTACGAGAAAGTCTCATACTCTCCACCATACACCGCAAACGCCCAAAAACCTGGTAGACTTCCACAAGGTACTAATAAAGGCATCAAATATTTGCGGAGGTGGTTTCATCCACTTACTCCCGCAATTAAGAAACCCAAAGAAACCACAACACATATATCTCGAGATTTGGCTCGATAGATTCTATTTGACATTGCTATAATTAAGACGTGGTTGATCAACCTTTAGGAGAGATTTACAATCCTAGATAACTCTAATACGATCAATAACGAAAACTAAGTCATTTAAAGCCATCATTAAGACACATCAAGAACGATTAAACATAACCAGACAAGATTGAGTTTACCATAACAAAACATTACAACATCATGTGATCATTGAAACGGTTAATCATAACAATAATTTGGAAGAACAAGCGCAGAAAATTTTAAAGAACATGAAAACATAGCCGTTACCATCAAATCAGACAAGAGAAACGAGGTGAAACCACCACTTGCCTTTGTTTTACAAGAAAAGTTCTCCGAATCAGTCCACGTCGCAGATCGGGGCTAAAGTATGTGGGAGGAGTTGAAATCTGAACAAGAACGACCAAAAAAGAGGTTAGGGCCGAAAAACCCTAACGCGAAATCTCAAAAAACGGGGAAGATATTACCACGATGGCGTAGCTCTCGGCAAGAGCTTTCCGTATCTATGATCGGTTGAAGATTTCGAGCACCGGAGCAACGTCGGAGGCCACCATAAGGATCACGAAATATTTTCTCTCTCACTCTCACGCCGCTCTGGTTCGGGAGGAAAAAGATAGTAGAAGATGAAGTTTTCTCTAGTATAAATATGTATATATATATACATATATATATATATATATAAAGATATATAAATATATACATTTATAAAATGTTCTGTCTAAAAACAAACAGTAAGCGCGCGGGTGCGTGTAAGACGAAAATAAAGATTTAGGATTACTTTCAATCGAAACGTTCCCAACTTAAAAGTTGTAGATCTCGTCGAGACGAACAAATTTCATGTTAACCATTTTTCTAAACGACATCGTTTTGACCCTCAAAAAGGCTCCTGAATGCAAACTACAACGGAATACACGAGAACAAACTTATGGGTACTCGAGAGGTAGAAAAAATAAGCTACTCGAGTAAGCAGGAACAGTCACTCGAGTATATAAAAATGTACTCGAGTATATAACAAAGTACTCGAGTAGGTATAGAAGCAGCACTCGAGACTACAAAAATCACTCGAGTAGGCAAAATTAATCACTCGAGTAAGTAAAATTAATCACTCGAGTAGACAAAATCAATAACTCGAGTTGGTAAAATTAATCACTCGAGTAGGAGGAAGGATCACTCATGAGATCCAGAACAAAACTCGAGTAAGAACTAAATTCACTCGAGAGGTAGAAACAATCTACTCGAGTAGATATGTCGTGAACAATCAATATACACGAGAGAGGAGAGAATTACACGAGTAGAAATTGCATGAAAAACATTTTCTTTGCAAATCTACACATTTGATCAAACTATATGAATGAATAGTGTTTTTCATTTTTGAAAAGTACTTTAATATTAAAATAATCATATATATATTTTTTTGAACAAGGAAACTACGAGATCAAAACGAAGGTCCAAACGTGCGCCGAATCAAACGAAATTTGCACCCTAGGCGAGCACTGACGCTACGAACACAACGGCGAAGTCAAAACCAAAATCCGATGAGCCATTCCCGAGATATTAATCTTGAAAGTATACGGCGAACATAAAAAAATCCAAAACTTCAATCGCGCGCCGAGAATCCAAAAATGGTCGGATTGCAACGAAACTTGACGGGCAAGTCCAAAATTACTTAACTTAAATTCCAAATGCAAAATTTTCCCATTAGAATAAGAATTCGACCGACTCGACCGCACTGATGTGAAAATGGCTTAACGGCATTGCGCCGCCAACTCGACGTTAAAAGTAACGCCACGACGTCATAAATATGACGTTGTCCATTCAAATAAAATCATCGAAAAATCGGGACCGTTATACATAAGGCCCAACATATCTTAGGCAGAGCTTCTTCACCCCATGTACCCGTGATACTCCATGCATCGGTCGGATCTTCAGGAACACTCTATCACCCACTTGAAATTCCACCATTCGGTGTTTCGCATTATAATACTTAGCCTGTCAAATTTGGGCCTCATGCATGCGGTCCCGTATTAACCTAAAAATACCATCTGTGTCGTCAATATATTCAACTCCCAACACCTTCGGGTCCTCATCCTGCACCCATGACAAAGGGGTTCTACACCTTCCATAAAGGGCTTCATGGGGTGCCATCCCGATACTGGCTTGATGATTGTTATTATATGAGAATTCTACCAGAGGCAAGAGTCTCTCCCACGGCTCTCCTCTATCCAGTAAACACAATCTTAATAAATCATCCAAGGTTCTGATGGTTCTCTCAGACAGCCCGTCCGTTTGAGGATGGAACGTCGTGATGAAAGTAAGGCGTGAGCCCGATACGCCTATACCGCCTTCCATTCTCTAGAGCTAAAACAAACGTCCCGTTCAGAAATGATTGTCTTTGGCAGACCATGGTATCGTATAAACTGCTCTATAAAGAGGTGCAGCAAGACATCCACACGTGCCTATTTCTTCATAGGAAGAAACTGTCTACCTTTGTCCGGCGATCCACGATTACCCACACTGAATCATTCACTGAGCGTGAGCGAGAGAAACCGTGGACGAAGTCCATGGAGATGATGGAGACGTCGACCCCCAACATTATGAAGAAGGCGACAACATGTTTACATAAGTTCTTTCTCCGTCTCCAATCAAAGACTTGCGGTGCCATGGTGATCTTGTGGAGCGATGCTACAATCTCCGCCCTTGTCGATAGTCAAACTTTTAATATTTTATTTGATTTTACTTGAGAGTGTTTTATTTCAACATTAAGTTTCATTTAATTTATTTGGGCTGCATGTAGCCTAACCATGTGGTGAGCCAATATAAGGCCATGCAATGTTATTTTTTCATTAAGTTGAACGAAAAAATTTGAAACCCTAATCCTCATTGAGAAATTCCCTCTTCTTTCTCCTCCTACAAATTTTGGCCAAGCCATCTTCCCCCTCTCCTAGCCGCCAACCCTCTTCTTCCCCTTCCTCACCCTCGATTTTTTTCTCTCCCACCACCACCAAGCCTCCTCCTCTCCTACCCGAGCAACTCCTCCTCATCACCAAACTCGACCGGCCCCCTAACAAAACCATCCATCCCACTCTCTCTCTCCCAAAACCCGACCACCACCTCCTGTACTTCTAGCTGTAGCCTTTTCTCTCTACACCTTCAACACCCATCCACCTTCAACACCCCAAAACCCGACCACCTGCAACCCTTCCAAAAATCGACCATCCCTAAAGATATTGTGGAATTCGGCCAAGGCAAAAGAAATCCCTCCTTGTGATTCCAACTTCGGAGTGAAGCGAAGAAGGCAGACGAGTTTTCTCTCTATCCGGCATGTCTCCGGAAGAATCGTTGAAGAGCGATCCGGATTAGTTAATCAGAATCATCCATTTTGATTGGGTAACGAAACTTACTTGTGTGTGATTTTCCCTCTAGATTTTTCATTGTGGTGTATTTATTTTGGCGTGATCTTTGAAATGTTGGATTGATCGTGGTTTTCTTGGATTGCGTTGTTGTTCATATTAATTTCATTTAAGTTTGAGGGGTTTGGCAAACCTCCGTTTTCTTTTTGTTGTGAGAGATCTACCGTTTTCTGAATCGTAAATTTTGGTAGATAACTTTTGGTACAACCTTCGCTCGATCGGACCGGGTGGGTCCTTTTAGCCGGAAAGAAAATTGGCCTATAGCCTTTTATTCGATTCTAATCGGTTTGGATACCCGTACGTTAGCATCTAATTTATATAATTGCATAGTGTATGCGCTGCGTTAAGAAATTGTGTGAGTGTAGAATTTGATCATAGAGAGAGAATCGTGTTTAGTCCGTCGTCTTTACGGTGTCAATGTGTGGGACTACATCAATTTGGTATAAGAGGGAGGTTCACGTCAATTTCCTATTTGGCACCCTCCCACTCTTGCTTAGTTCATCGACACGCATTTGTCTTGCACCTCTTTTGTCAAAATAAAAAAAAAACAATTCTGGTCTAGCAATAACGACCTAGAATTTTAATTTTTCTACAAAAAAATCAAAAAACAAATTTAATAGTCTCTTTATTATTTCAAGTATGAAAATCAAAAAATATTTTTCTACCCTAGATAGTAAGAGGGAACAAATCCTTCTGTGTCATTTTTCCTTAGGTCAGAACTACTGTTTTGTTTGCATGCGCACTAGATTAGGCACGGAGTATTCCCCGTCTTCCTCCCATATGGCAGACGAGCGTGGTGGGGGTCACAATCCCACAACGATTGATGCACTCCGCCAGGAGTTCAATGATCAGTTGATGGCGATTAGGGAGATGCTTCACGAACTGATATTAAATCTCACGGCTCCCCGTAATCAACCTGCCAACCAACATGAGAAAGGAAATAATGATCATAATATTAACAATAATAATGAAAATGTCCCGCGTGCACCGTATGAGTTTGATATTACCTGGGCTGTCCGGGTCAAACCCCTATCGTATGATGGATTGGGAGAACCCCAAGTTTTCCTAGACTGGGTCATGGAACTAGAATGCTACTTTGAGTTGCACAATCTGACTAACGTGGATAAGGTGTGAGTGGTGAGGATGAAGTTGTTAGGTAGGGCTAAGATATTCTGGTTAAATGAGGAATGTTGTCTGAGAGCCGAGAACGGTGAACTACTTGTGGGTTGGGTAGGCATGAAGGCCCTACTGACAGACCAGTATGTCCCTACGTACCATCAAACGCAGATGTTTGATGATTTGGCTACCCTTAAACAAGGGAATAGGTCATTCTCTAAGTATATGAGTCTTCTTTAGGATATGACGGTTAGGTGTGGTGTGAGGGAGATGCTAGAGATCACCCGCTCTTGGTTTATTAAGGGGTTAAACCCCGACATTCATGGTAAACTACTACGTTATGGTCACACCGACCTAAACACCACTTTCGACGATGCATTATATATTGAGAAGCACAACGTTCATAAAAATAAGACTCGCTCATTTAAGAAGGGAAAGTCCATATTAGTACCACCTCCCACCTCCATATATAAGGATAAGGGGAAGTTTCAGTACACTGACTCGAACTCCATAGTTGTGACTGCCAGGAATAGTAAAAACCCACGAGTGAGAGAGTCCCTGCGGGAATGGTTAGCAAAATGAATGCTACTTGTTTAACTTGCGAGATTCAGGGTCATTACGCTAGTGAGTGTCCTATTACGCCCAAGCACTTAGCCCTCTTAGATTCCACATGTGAGACCAATGACCTTATATATGAGGCAGGAGAAGATAGCGAGTCAGAAGGAGTACCGAGTGATATAGAGGATTATTCTCATATGGTGGTCATGCGGTGTATTCAGGCTACACCACGAGCTTTAAATGACTGGAATAGGATAAATATCTTTTCGTTAAATTTTAAGAGTGGAGAGAAGTGGTGTAAGTTGATCATAGACAGTGGTAGCTATATGAGCGTAATTTCAGAAAATGCGGTTACCAGAATGTCATTAGCTCCTGAGCCGCACCCTCACCCTTATAAGGTGGCATGGTTAAATAAGACATCACTCCCGGTGTCGAAGCGTTGTTTGGTACCCCTTACCATCATGGCTTATTCTGAAAAGGTTTGGTGTGACGTCATCCCCCTGGATGCTTGTCTTGTCCTACTAGGGTGCCCATGGATTTATGACCATGATGTTACTCATCTAGGGCGAGCAAAAACTTATGAGTTCAAATTTAATGGCAAGACCATTATTTTTAAAACCACTTCGCTTAAAGATCCTTCGGTCTCTTCTAATGACACTATTGTGCCTGTAGAGAAGAAAACTTTATGTTTGATAGGTAGGAAGGAGTTGGAGAGCGAGTATTTTATTAACGGTGTCATGTATGCGATAGTATGTTTGCAAGTCAGGAAGATAGCCCCTCTTTTGAGAATTTTCCTCTAGTATGAAGATCCTTTTAGAGTAATTTAAGGATGTCTACCCGGATGATTTACCACCCGAGTTGCATCCCATGTGTGAAATTCAAAACGAGATTGATTTCGTTGCGGGTTCCTCGTTGCCTAACCTTCCCCGTTATCGACTTAACCCCTCCGCACACATAGAATTGCAAAAATTAATTTGGGATTTGCTAAGTAAAGGGTTCATTCGTCAAAGTAAGAGTCCTTGTGAAGTAGCCGCATTATTGGTCCCTAAGAAAGCAGGTACTTGGAGGATGTGTGTAGATTATAGGGTCGTTAATAAAATAACTGTTGAATATAGGTTTCCCATCCCTCGTTTGGACGACTTATTGGAAATGTTTGCGGGGGCCACGATTTTTTCTAAATTAGATCTTAAGAGTTGCTACCATTAAATTAGGATTAGGGAGGGAGACGAGTGGAAGACGACATTTATATCAAAGAATGGACATTATGAGTAGTTGGTGCTCGGGGAAGGGCTCACTAATGGCCCAAGTACATTTTCAAGATTGAAGACTTTGGTGTTTAAACGTTACATAGGATAATTCTTAGTCATATATTTTGATGATATCCTACTCTTCAATGCCTCACCAAACAATCATGAGTCACACTTCAGGACAGTACTTACCACATTGTGTACAAAAAATTATTTGTTAATCTTAAGAATTGCATGTTTAATGTTCCATCTGTGGAGTTCCTAGGTTATATTTTAAGTTCGGAGGGCATCCATGTTGACCCTAAGATGGTCCAAGCCATCATGGATTGGTCAGAACCATCCAATATATGGGATGTTCAGAGTTTTCATGGATTAGCTACTTTTTACTGCCGATTTATCAAGGATTTTAGTAGTATCATGACACTAATCATGGAGTGCATGAAGAAGGGAGATTTTTCGTAGACCAAAGCGGCCGCCAAAGCCTTTGAAATAAATAAATCCTGAATGTCGGAAGCTCCTCTTTTAGATTAAAAGATTTTAATAAAGTTTTTGAATTGTCCCGTGATGTGTCTGGAGTAGGTATTGGTGGTGTCTTGAGTAAAGGGGGACATCCTGTTGGATACTTTAGTGAGAGACTCTAAGGACCAAAATTAAATTATTCAAATTATGGCAGAGAGTTTTATGCGGTTATTCGGTGTCTACAATATTGGAGACATTATTTGATCTCTAAGGAATTTGTTATTCTATCCGACCACCAGGCGTTGAGGTTTATTAATTTCCAACATAAAGTTAGCCGAAGACATGCTAAAAAGATCTCCTATGTTCGGGAGTACACCTTTATAATTAAACATCTTTAGAGAACTCTTAATCGTGTGGTGGATGCTCTTAGTAGTGTCTCCTTATTATTGTTTATGCGAGAGGTAAAAGTGATCGGTTTCGATGGAATAAAGGATGAGTACGTTAATTGCTCGGATTTTAAGGAAATCTATTATTCCACTCAAAACAACTCACCCACTACCATTTCAGCATACTATATTCGGGATGATTATTTATTTAAACATTCGAAGCTTTGTATTCCTCGTTCTTTCCTTCGGAATTTCATTGTATGGGAGTTACATAGTGGTTGTCAAGGTGGACATTTCTGGTGTTATAAGACCATTACGTTAGTAGAAGACAACTTCCACTAGTCAGGCCTAAAATATTCTGTTAATAAAATTATGAGAAGTTGTCGCGCATGCCAATTAGCAAAAGGTAGTAAAATGAATGCATGACTTTATACCCCTCTTCTGATTCCTTTCATTCAATGAGAAGATATTAGTATGGATTTTATTACAGGCCTACCAGTCACGTTTAGATGCCATGATTCCATTCTAGTGGTAGTCGTTCGATTTTCTAAAATGACCTATTTTATAATAAGACCAATGATGCGTCACATATGGTAAAACTATTCTTTAAGGAAGTTATTGGGCATAGGGGCATTCCAAAAATTATACTGACCGATATGGATGTAAAATTTACTAGTTATTTTTGGAAGACACTATGGAGGATTATGGGCACCAAAATATTGTTTTCCTCGGACTACAATCCACAGATGGATGGGCAAACAAATGTGGTAAACAGAAGTTTGGGTAGTTTGCTACGTTGTCTTGTGGGTGACCACAAGGGTACGTGGGACCTAATCCTTCACCATGCTCAGTTACATATAATATCTCAAAAAATAGGTCCACAGGTTTATCACTGAATGAGATCATGCATGGATATAAAGCACTAGTGCCACTTGACTTGATTTCGTTACCTCCATATTATAAGTCAAGTCAATTTGCACAGAATTTTGCCTCTCATTTTCATAATTTGCATAAACACATTAATGAAGCGCTAACCACACAATATGCATCTTATCAAGCTCTTGCTAACTTACATAAAAGAGAGTGTCACTTTAAGGTTGATGATTTAGTCTTGGTGCCTTCGGGTGTAACATCCCATGTTACTTCTGGACCCCTCAACTTAGATTGGGTTAGGCATGGGGTGAGACTTAAGGAGATCAACTAGGTTTGACCCTAGGTAGTGGGTGGTAGCCATGTGGGGCCCACTATAAGACCATAGTCAAACTAGGTCAAACTAGCCTAAGTGGGGACCCTAGCCACACCATGACCCCACCACATTGCCCTAACCCTAAAGACAATCTAAGTGGACCCTAGGGTATGTCACTGGGTCAACATTTTGACCCCAATTGACCAAAGTCAACCTTGGGCTTAATTTGGTCAAACCCACACTCATAGGCCTAATTAACCTAAGTAGGGCACCCCCTTGACCCAAACCAAGTTGGGTGGTGCCACTAGACCCATTTCCACCAAGTAGGGTCAGTCCACCCACCATGGTTGACCAAGTCAACTCCCTAAGTCAATTTGGTCAACAAATTGACCTAAAGAGTGAAATGAAGGCCAAGCCATTTCCCCTTGCACCAAGCCCACTAAAATTGGCCCAAAGTCAGCCCAAGTGAACAAGACCAGTCCTACCCCTCTAAATCAGGAGAGAGAGTACATGCAAGGGGGTAAAATTGAGATTTTTAGGAAAAGAGGAGAGAGAAAGAGGAATGAAGGAAATGGTGGCCACATGGCCACCCCATCAGCTGGCTTAGGCTGCCCAAAACCAGGTGGCCGACCTCCCCTCTTCAATTCCAGCAGAAAACCAAGGCAGTGAGCCACATGGCACCATGGGTGAAGCCTCCAATGCTCAAACCGAGCTCACCTTGGAGTTAACTCCACTTATAGCCCACCTCAGTCCAAACAGAGCTCACCATTAGCTTCAGAAGGCCGAAAGGAGTGGAATTCGACTGCTTAATCATGGAGAACGGTGGAGATTTGAGCTTTCGGGGTGGAGCTCGCTGGCGCACCACCACCACGGCAAACCTCCGCCTGACCCGCAGCCAAGCCTCGATTCAGGTGCGTTTCACTTCACCTCTACCCGTACTAGCATCTTAGATCAAATAGGAGAGATATCGGGCTCAACTGAGCCCGAAGCCATGTGAGAAAATCGAGAGAATTCCAAGCTTTTGAAACCGCTCGGGATCGCCGTCTCCGCCGTCTCCCGCCTCCCCATCGCCGGGAAATGATAGCCACCACCACCGTGAAGGTGATGGCACCGTTGGCCGGAGGTGGCGCCGTCTCAGCTGGCCGGAAACCACCGGCAAAGTTGCTCTAGGTCGGCTCGATCTCAGCCGTTGGCTGGAGGTAGACGATGACCAGATCCCGTCGGATAAGCTTTAAGATTCGTGCGCAGTTATAAAAATGAATTAATTTAATATATTGAATAGTATGATTTCTGTCACACTTTTTCAGTCACTTTGCATGTTAAAGTTAGGCCTCTTAGAGGCATTTCCAGAACTTTGCCCCTTAATGAAAAATATAGCCAGGGGTCTTACCTTTAATATGCCACCCTAAACATATATTGTGGTGTAGTGTACAGTCCTGTAGGACATTTCTCCTAGGACTGGTCCTAGGGTAGGACAGAAATTAAATTGGATGCCTAGGTCAAACTATTGATCACCATGGCCCCAACTTTTGGGCACATGCATGATTAGGGCATACTTAGCTCCTGCCAAAATTTAGAGATTTTTAGAGAATAGTTTCCTATAGGTTTTGGTAAAATAGCAAAATATAAATAAATGACATATATGGAGTTCTACTCCTCCCCATGGCCCCAAATTTTGGTGGTAGGTCAGTGGGGTCATCCTTGGTGCATGATAAAATTTTCAGCACCTTGGGTTCACTGCATGTTGGAGAATCCACTTGCATGTGCTAGCCTATGTTTAGACTTGGTGTGCTAATAGCAAAAATGCAAATTGGTGTATTTAGCCCAATGGTGACATGCAAAGGGAATGGAATTATTTACAGTTGTTCATTAGGGTAAATGTCATCCCTCAAATTAATAATGGAATTTTTGGAATCAAAATTCTATTTATTGGAATTTATTTTAAATATAGCTGTTTTGGAAATAAAGTTGGAAAATAGGGTTTCTTCAAGTACAAATTCAAACAATTTTGCCAAGGCATAGATGATGTCACATTTGACTTAGGAAAAATATGATTTCTCTGTTTTGAAGAACTTTTGTAGTAGATACCCTAAATTCCCCATTTTACCCTTATCTTGTTAATTCTTGAAATGATGGATATATACTTCTGAAGAATTTGGAATTTATTATATTTCTATAAAATGTTATTATTAGTTTTGCATAAATTTCTCAGAATTAATGGATGCATTGTTTGTGTTAAATTGGTACAATGGCATTTTGGTAAATATCTTATAATGGAATCCTATAGGCCATTTTAAAATAAATGTTGATGATACTCTGCCAATATTCATAAATTAGTGTCCTAAAAGCTCTGTAATTTTTCTGGAAGTTTTGAGTACATAATGCCTATACATCATTTGGAAAATGGAATTTGTGTGGAATTGATATTAAATAGAAAATGATAATAAATAATTTAAGGAAAATTATGAAATTTTGTAGGCAGCAATATTTTGTCAATATACATCTCAGGAAAAATTCCCTAGGTCAGTGGATACTTAATCAAACTACTTCATGTGTAAAGTGACCTAGCATTTAAATTAAAAGAATTAATTAAAGGACTATTTGGCCAAAGAAAATTATGAGAATTCTTAGGGTAGTTCCCTTAGTCCATAACACATTAGGATAAATATTTAGAGGCAATATGCCTTAAGTTTTGGAAGATCGCATTTCTACGGTAATCATAGGTCATGGTCTGCATATAACACAAATAGGTCCTGCCTTAGGGGATTACCAGGGGATTGATTATCGGCAGAAATAAGAGAGAGTGCAACATGAGTAACCCTGGTGGGTAGAGTTGTCTTAGTGAGGGATCAAAGTGCAAGTCTTAGCTAGTAACTGGAGTGGGGATCGGCGGAAGACCGTCGGTTTCCCCGGTAATACCTTAAGTCACTAGGGTTGTACTAAAACAATAAGGAGAGCTGGGGAGATACATGGGTAGCCATCAACTAAAATAAATATCCTTGCGAAAGGGAACGCTGAGCGTAATCCCAACACAGTTCCTAGTGCCCCTTGAGAGCCCTTCACAGGGAATACCGGGGGCAGTCCTGGGATTAACCTTAAATCTCTAAGTATAATAAACTGTAGACAAGAGTAGTATAATAGGTTAGGACATTGTCGTACCTTCTCGCCCGTGTGTGGTTGGAGAGATTCATGATATATGCTCACCCGTTTGGGGTTTGAGAGAGTTGGTATAAAGGCACTAATGTGCGTTCTCACCCGGGTTTGGGTTTGAGGGATTCAGGACGGGTTTTGGTCCTGCGAGCGGAAGGCTCGGTATGAATTACTTGCATGTGCATAAATATCGTGGCGGGGCATGCAGTACTGGCCGTTCGTCACACCGATGGCAGTACGGTGCACCAGGCGGTTGTGGGAGTTAGAGGGGCCAGTGGGTTATTTTACACTGCGGTCTGGAGGACGACCCCCGATAACACACATCCGACCCAACAAGACTGACGGGTTTGTCAGCAAAGTACGTACGCGAGACTCTAGAGTGCACCTTGGACGTGTATAGAGGCATATGAGAGGGGTCTAAGGCTTGGTAGTGTGCATACCGGTCTAGAAGCGGAGACGCCCGCTCCGCTGCTGCCGTAGCCACAGCGGTGGTACCCGAGAGTGATGCTAGCTCTCAAAAAGTGGGAACTAAAGGTCTGTGATCATAGAGTAGTTGTGTGTGAGTTGCACTTGCCTGCGCATAAAATTGCATCATATCATTCATTCATATTAGGTCATACGCTTCATAGATCCTTATCATATAAATTAGTATGGGCTCTTTTATATAATAAGTTAAATTTCCTGGAAATCCTAACTTATATATTTGTATGAGCATTTATATAAGTTAGGGTACGTTTATGATGATAGCTTAGTGGTAGCTTAGCTTATTTACTTGTTCATACCGCTGTTTCTTTACTTTTCTTTACTGCACCGCTCTTACTTACTACTTGTACTGTACTTAGCATTGCTAGAGTAGAATTTCATTACTTAGTACCACTCTAGATAGATATTGTCACCTGCTTCCATTTTGCTACCCCTTGTTGTCCTCCGCTTCGTCCTCCCGCTCGGTGCCTAGGAGCTGCGGGGCGAGGTGCGGAGGAAACGACTTAGTCTTTTTGACTAATGGTCGGTGACCAACTATTTTTAGGAGCCCGTGGAGATGGAGCACCAGCACGTCGAGGAGGCAGGACATGAGGAGCAGATACCGCTTCAGCAGGCTACTACCACTACTGTGCGTCCTCAGGTGGGACGAGTCTTGATGTTCTAGTATAGCTTCCGCATTTATGATTTTGAGAGAGAGAGATTTGATGTACTAGGCATAAGCCCTTTTTACTCTTTCATTTGTACTCTATTGTGGACTATTGTACTATTCATTTCTTTACATGATTGTACTGTGACTTGTGGACTGATGGTTTTTATATACAGTTTACTTCTTTCTTCTCATGTTGGCCTACAGGTTAATGATCGTACTAGCCGGCAGAATCGGCGTATTGCGGTGTCGACTAACCTGTGAGTTAATGTCACCGTAAGACGGCGGTTCTAGGCATAAGATCTGGTTGCCCTCCTTGGTAAGGGGGAGGGGGGTCTTACAAACTGGTATCACTTGAACAACGATCATATGAGAAAGAAGTCCACAATATGGGACCACCCCAGCCCCAGCATTAGTTTGCAGACAAACTATGCAGCGGAAGCAGTGGTGTGCCCATGTGTAAAGTCACATAAATGGTCCACAAAGTACAATTTGTTAGGCCAATTTTGCTCTAACCTTACCTTTATCCAACCTCCACAGGTCGCAGCGCCGCAAAATGTGGCTCCTCCCCCTCCAGCTGCCACTCCATTCCTACATTCGGAGATGGGGCAGACCCTGACGGCGATTTTGGATGCCTTTAGAGCCCAGCAAGTCCCGGCTCCACAGCCAAATCCGGGGTCGAGCTGGCTGAGTGCATTCAAGAGCCTGTCCCCACCGACGTACCGCGGGACAGAGGATGCGGTGAAGACGGAAGAATGGCTGGAGGCCATACACGAGATCTTAGCAGGCATCAGCTGCCCAGTCGGCCAGGCAGTACCCCTAGCCACCTCTGTGCTAGAGGCTCATGCAAAGAGATGGTGGAAATCAGTCCGGGAGTCTACTTATGCGGACTTTGAGCTGTCAGAGATATCTTGGGAGGAGTTTGGCGATGTGTTTCTGGAGCACTTCGTCTCTGCTACGGACAGAGATGCTTTGGAGGAGAGGTTTTTGAACCTCAAGCAGGGGACTAGATCGGTGATAGAGTACCAGAGAGAGTTCTCCCACTTGGCCAGATTCGCGGGGATTCAGGACACCGACGATAGGAGGTATACGAAGAGGTTCTACCGGGGCCTCAGGGATGATTTGAGGCAGGCCTTGCTATTCATTTCTCATGGCACATCCAGGCAGATCATCGAGATGGCGAAGAAGCTGTAGGATGACCAGCTGATGGTGCGAGCCGGAGGGAAGAGACCATTTGATGGATCGACATCAGGTGAGAGCAGTAGGGGCTCTCAGAGAGACAGGACCATCGGATACAGGAGGGGTGGGGGACGTCGTCGTCCCAACTTCAGGCAGGAGCAGGTACCTCCTCCAGCATTGGCTCCCCCACCTCTACAGATGCATGATCCAAGGAGACAGGATGACCGAGGCCACCGACAAGTGGTTTGTTACGGATGCCGCCAGCCTGGGCACATCAGGTCGGAGTGCCCGCACCGATTCCATCCCCCTCCTCCTCCTCCACCTCCAGTGGCCCTAGTATAGCAGGGCCGAGGACGAGGCCGAGGACAAGGCCGAGGTCGGGGATATCACGGCAGGAGGCGCGAGCAGGAGCAGATATACGCCTTGGACCTCACAGAGCCGAGGAATCCCGAGGAGGTTATCACAGGTACTTAAAGTTAATTATGAATTTTCTTGGATTTTCAATGATATATATATAGTACCTGGAACTATAGGATAACAATTAACTTTCACATAAACAAACCTCAGGCATAGTTATGATCAGCGGCAAGCCCGCTCATACTCTTTTCGACACGGGTGCTTCACACTCGTTCGTATCCGAGGCCTTCATCGACGGACTCGAAGGCGTAGAGAGGTTCCCTAGACTAGAGATGAGGGTACGTCTACCCAATGGATCGGAGCTGCGGACCACTGCACATTGTGATATGGAGGCCGAGATTGGCGGCAAGGCATTTGAGGCGCCGGCAACCATTCTGAAGCTGCAGGACTTTGATTTGATCTTGGGCATGGCCTGGTTGCATCGGAACCATGCCCAGATAGATTGCCCGTCCAGGAGGATCACCCTAAGACATGGCGACTCTCATGTTATCGTTGAAGGTATCCAGCCTATCTGCCACCTACTATTATCTTCTATACAGGCTGTGAAGGCCCATGAGCAGGGTGAAGAAGTCTATATTGTCTGCTTCGAGATGGTGGGAACAGAGGCGACTATCTCAGATATTCCGGTGGTTCGGGATTTCGCCGACGTATTCCCGGAGAAATTGCCCGGGCTACCGCCTGCTAGAGATTTGGATTTCAGGATTCAGCTAGTACCGGGAGCGAAGCCGGTGTCCCGGGCACCCTACAGGATGGCTCCCAGGGAGTTAGCAGAGTTCAGAACTCAACTACAGGAGCTAGTCGAGTCAGGATTTGTGCGGCCCAGCTCATCGCCATGGGGAGCGCCAGTTCTCTTTGTGAAGAAGAAGGACGGATCACTGCGATTATGTATAGATTACCGGGAGCTGAACCGGTTGACGGTCCGCAACACCTATCCTTTGCCTCGGATAGATGAGTTATTTGACCAGCTACAGGGAGCATTCTGGTTCTCCAAGTTAGATTTGCGATCCGGCTACTATCAGCTCCGTATCAGGGAAGAGGACATACCGAAGACGGCATTCAGTTCACGCTATGGATTGTACGAGTTCACGGTGATGCCTTTTGGGCTCACGAATGCTCCTGCTGCATTCATGAGTCTAATGAACCGTGTTTTCGAGCCTTTCTTAGACCGCTTCGTGATTGTATTCATCGACGACATCCTTATTTATTCTCGGACTCAGGAGGAGCATACGGAGCACTTGGCACAGGTCTTGCAGAGGCTGAGGGAGACACAGATGTACGCAAAATTTTCGAAGTGCCAGTTCTGGTTGCAGGAGGTGGCCTTCCTAGGGCACACGATCAGTGGGGCTGGGTTAGCTGTGGACCCAGCCAAGATAGAGACGGTGAGGGATTGGCCACGGCCGAAGATCGCATCTGACATCCGCAGTTTCTTGGGACTAGCAGGGTATTACCGCAAGTTCGTGGAGGGGTTCTCGAGGATAGCACTCCCCCTCACGTCCTTGACGAAGAAGGACACAGATTTTGTTTGGTCAGAGCGGTGTGAGACTGCTTTTCAGGAGCTGAAGGACCGACTCATCTCATCCCCCATTCTTGCGCTTCCATCCGGGAGCGAAGGATTCCAGATCTACACGGACGCCTCTTACCAGGGGATGGGTGCCGTCCTGATGCAGCATGGACACGTTATTGCTTATGCTTCGAGACAGTTGAAGAAGCATGAGCATAACTATCCAGTACATGATCTAGAGCTCGGGGCTGTGGTTTTCGCCCTAAAGATATGGAGGCATTATTTATACGGGATTCATTGTGACATCTTTTCAGATCACAAGAGTCTCAAGTATATCGATACGCAGAAGGACCTAAACCTGAGACAGAGGAGGTGGCTGGAGTTCCTCTGTGATTATGATTACAAGATCCACTATCACCCGGGGAAAGCGAACACGGTTGCGGATGCTTTGAGCAGGAGGGCCGACACTTCTGGACCGGAGCCCCGATTGATGTCTTTAGAGCTGCTACAGATGATGGAGGACATGCACATCACCATGGTGTCCGAGAGCGAGCCAGTCGTATATAGAGAGTATTTGAGCTCAGTGATCAGCGGCGATGATATACAGGAGCGCATCCGAGCACATCAAAGGCTGGATGCTGCGTTACAGCCGATTTTCAGTGCCTTAGAGAGGGTAAGGGTCGAGGACTGCATGCTACAGGATGATCTTCTTAGGTTCCGGGGACGCATCTACATACCAGCAGGAGGCAGTATCCGGGAGGACATACTCCGAGAGGCACATTGCTCGAGATATTCAGTGCACCCCGGCATCACCAAGATGTGGGCAGATTTGCGGAGATCTATGTATTGGCCCGGGATGAAGAGGGAGATCACGGATTTTGTGACCCATTGCGAGACCTGCCAGCGTGTGAAGGCAGAATGCAAGAGCCCGGGAGGTTTACTACAGCCACTGCCAGTTCCAGAGTGGAAGTTCGAGGACATTGCTATGGACTTTGTACACGGATTGCCTCGCTCCCACTCTGGGCATGATTCTATATGGGTTATAGTGGACAGATTGACCAAGGTAGTGCGGTTTATTCCAGTTCGGAAGGATGCCCCAGTTGCAGTCCTGGTGAGACTATTTGTGGAGCAATACATCAGATATCATGGTATCCCCAGGACTATTGTTTCGGACCGTGATGGTCGGTTCACTTCGAGCGAGTGGAGGGCCGTGCATGCTTATTTGGGATCTCGGCTTACCTTTAGTACCGCCTTCCACCCGCAGACCGACGGACAGACCGAGCGGACCATCCGGACCATGGAGGACCTGCTCAGATTATGCATATTGGATACGGGGAGGCCTTGGGAGAGGCTGCTGCCATTGATCGAGTTCTCGTATAATAACAGCCACCAGGCTAGCATCAGGATGGCTCCATACGAGGCGCTTTATGGGAGGAGATGCCGGACACCGCTGTCATGGGTTCAGGATGTGGATACCAGGACTCTGGGATCTGATTATATAGAGGACACTGAGGCTCAGATTCGATTGATCAGGGATCGGCTACTGGAGGCCCAGAGCAGGCAGGCAAAGTATTATGATGCTCGGCACCGGAAGGTGGAGTTCCAGGTTGGAGACAGGGTATTCTTGAAGATACGTCCAGTACACGGTGTTTCTCGGGTGCGGAGGCACAAGAAGCTCAGTCCACGATACATGGGGCTATACCTGATCCTGGAGCGGATCGGCCCCTTGGCTTACCGACTGCAGCTGCCACCGGAGTTGGGTGCATTACATGACGTCTTCATGTCTCTTCCTTGCGAAGAGCTCTCCTTCGGCCGGAGCAGCACATCACTACTACAGCCGGACCGGTAGAGCCTGACAGATCAGTGAGATTGGAGCCGATCCGGATTGACGATACGGCCATCCGAGTGTTGCGGAAGAAGAAGGTCCCTCTTGTGAAGGTGATGTGGTCCAACCATGGACGGGAGGAGCACACTTGGGAGCCGAGAGATCTGATGCTGGAGCAACACCCGGAGCTATTCGCATCAGGTACATTTAAGTTATGTCTTTAAATTTCTTGATGATTCTTGCAAATAGAACCCCGTAGACCCGAACTTAAATTTCGGGGACGAAATTATTTTCTTGTTTATTGGAATTTGTAACATCCCATGTTACTTCTGGACCCCTCAACTTAGATTGGGTTAGGCATGGGGTGAGACTTAAGGAGATCAACTAGGTTTGACCCTAGGTAGTGGGTGGTAGCCATGTGGGGCCCACTATAAGACCATAGTCAAACTAGGTCAAACTAGCCTAAGTGGGGACCCTAGCCACACCATGACCCCACCACATTGCCCTAACCCTAAAGACAATCTAAGTGGACCCTAGGGTATGTCACTGGGTCAACATTTTGACCCCAATTGACCAAAGTCAACCTTGGGCTTAATTTGGTCAAACCCACACTCATAGGCCTAATTAACCTTAGTAGGGCACCCCCTTGACCCAAACCAAGTTGGGTTGTGCCACTAGACCCATTTTCACCAAGTAGGGTCAGTCCACCCACCATGGTTGACCAAGTCAACTCCCTAAGTCAATTTGGTCAACAAATTGACCTAAAGAGTGAAATGAAGGCCAAGCCATTTCCCCTTGGACCAAGCCCACTAAAATTGGCCCAAAGTCAGCCCAAGTGAACAAGACCAGTCCTACCCCTCTAAATCAGGAGAGAGAGTACATGCAAGGGGGTAAAATTGAGATTTTTAGGAAAAGAGGAGAGAGAAAGAGGAATGAAGGAAATGGTGGCCACATGGCCACCCCATCAGCTGGCTTAGGCTGCCCAAAACCAGGTGGCCGACCTCCCCTCTTCAATTCCAGCAGAAAACCAAGGCAGTGAGCCACATGGCACCATGGGTGAAGCCTCCAATGCTCAAACCGAGCTTACCTTGGAGTTAACTCCACTTATAGCCCACCTCAGTCCAAACAGAGCTCACCATTAGCTTCAGAAGGCCGAAAGGAGTGGAATTCGACTGCTTAATCATGGAGAACGGTGGAGATTTGAGCTTTCGGGGTGGAGCTCGCCGGCGCACCACCACCACGGCAAATCGCCGCCTGACCCGCAGCCAAGCCTCAATTCAGGTGCGTTTCACTTCACCTCTACCCGTACTAGCATCTTAGATCAAAGAGGAGAGATATCGGGCTCAACTGGGCCCGATGCCATGTGAGAAAATCGAGAGAATTCCAAGCTTTTGAAATCGCTCGGGATCTCCGTCGCCGCCGTCTCCCGCCGCCCCATCGCCGGGAAATGATAGCCACCACCACCGTGAAGGTGATGGCACCGTTGGCCGGAGGTTGCGCCGTCTCAGCTGGCCGGAAACCGCCGACAAAGTTGCTCCAGGTCGGCTCGATCTCAGCCGTTGGCTGGAGGTAGACGATGACCAGATCCCGTCGGATAAGCTTTAAGATTCGTGCGCAGTTATAAAAATGAATTAATTTAATGTATTGAATAGTATGATTTCTGTCACACTTTTTCAGTCACTTTGCATGTTAAATATAGGCCTCTTAGAGGCATTTCCAGAACTTTGCCCCTTAATGAAAAATATAGCCAGGGGTCTTACCTTTAATATGCCACCCTAAACATATATTGTGGTGTAGTGTACAGTCCTGTAGGACATTTCTCCTAGGACTGGTCCTAGGGTAGGACAGAAATTAAATTGGATGCCTAGGTCAAACTATTGATCACCATGGCCCCAACTTTTGGGCACATGCATGATTAGGGCATACTTAGCTCCTGCCAAAATTTAGAGATTTTTAGAGAATATTTTCCTATAGGTTTTGGTAAAATAGCAAAATATAAATAAATGACATATATGGAGTTCTACTCCTCCCCATGGCCCCAAATTTTGGTGGTAGGTCAGTGGGGTCATCCTTGGTGCATGATAAAATTTTCAGCACCTTGCGTTCACTGCATGTTGGAGAATCCACTTGCATGTGCTAGCCTATGTTTAGACTTGGTGTGCTAATAGCAAAAATGCAAATTGGTGTATTTAGCCCAATGGTGACATGCAAAGGGCATGGAATTATTTACAGTTGTTCATTAGGGTAAATTTCATCCCTCAAATTAATAATGGAATTTTTGAAATCAAAATTCTATTTATTGGAATTTATTTTAAATATAGCTGTTTTGGAAATAAAGTTGGAAAATAGGGTTTCTTCAAGTACAAATTCAAACAATTTTGCCAAGGCATAGATGATGTCACATTTGACTTAGGAAAAATATGATTTCTCTGTTTTGAAGAATTTTTGGAGTAGATACCCTAAATTCCCCATTTTACCCTTATCTTATTAATTCTTGAAATAATGGATATATACTTCTGAAGAATTTGGAATTTATTCTATTTCTATAAAATGTTATTATTAGTTTTGCATAAATTTCTCAGAATTAATGGATGCATTGTTTGTGTTAAATTGGTACAATGGCATTTTGGTAAATATCTTATAATGGAATCCTATAGGCCATTTTACAATAAATGTTGATGATACTCTGCCAATATTCATAAATTAGTGTCCTAAAAGCTCTGTAATGTTTCTGGAATTTTTGAGTACATAATGCCTATACATCATTTGGAAAATGGAATTTGTGTGGAATTGATATTAAATAGAAAATGATAATAAATAATTTAAGAAAAATTATGAAATTTTGTAGGCAGTAATATTTTGTCAATATACATCTCAGGAAAAATTCCCTAGGTCAGTGGATACTTAATCAAACTAATTCATGTGTAAAGTGACCTAGCATTTAAATTAAAAGAATTAATTAAAGGACTATTTGGCCAAGGAAAATTATGAGAATTCTTAGGGTAGTTCCCTTAGTCCATAACACCTTAGGATAAATATTTAGAGGCAAGATGCCTTAAGTTTTGGAAGATCGCATTTCTAGGGTAATCATAGGTCATGGTCTGCATATAACACAAATAGGTCCTGCCTTAGGGGATTACCAGGGGATTGATTATCGGCAGAAATTAGAGAGAGTGCAACATGAGTAACCCTGGTGGGTAGAGTTATCTTAGTGAGGGATCAAAGTGCAAGTCTTAGCTAGCAACTGGAGTGGGGATCGGCGGAAGACCGTCGGTTTCCCCGGTAATACCTTAAGTCACTAGGGTTGTACTAAAGCAATAAGGAGAGCTGGGGAGATACATGGGTAGCCATCAACTAAAATAAATATCCTTGCGAAAGGGAACGCTGGGCGTAATCCCAACACAGTTCCTAGTGCCCCTTGAGAGCCCTTCACAGGGAATACCGGGGGAGGTCCTGGGATTAACCTTAAATCTCTAAGTATAATAAACTGTAGATAAGAGTAGTATAATAGGTTAGGACATTGTCGTACCTTCTCGCCTGTGTGGGGTTGGAGAGATTCATGATATATGCTCACCCGTTTGGGGTTTGAGAGAGTTGGTATAAATGCACTAATGTGCGTTCTCACCCGGGTTTGGGTTTGAGGGATTCAGGACGGGTTTTGGTCCTGCGAGCGGAAGACTCGGTATGAATTACTTGCATGTGCATAAATATCGTGGCGGGGCATGCAGTACTGGCCGTTCGTCACACCGATGGCAGTACGGTGCACAGCAGTTGTGGGAGTTAGAGGGCCAGTGGGTTGTTTTACACTGCGGTCTGGAGGACGACCCCCGATAACACACATCCGACCCAACAAGACTGACGGGTTTGTCAGCAAAGTACGTACGCGAGACTCTAGAGTGCACCTTGGACGTGTACAGAGGCGTATGAGAGGGGTCTAAGGCTTGGTAGTGTGCATACCGGTCTAGGAGCGGAGACGCCCGCTCCGCTGCTGCCGTAGCCACAGCGGTGGTACCCGAGAGTGATGCTAGCTCTCAAAAAGTGGGAACTAAAGGTCTGTGATCATAGAGTCGTTGTGTGTGAGTTGTACTTGCCTGCGCATAAAATTGCATCATATCATTCATTCATATTAGGTCATACGCTTCATAGATCCTTATCATATAAATTAGTATGGGCTCTTTTATATGATAAGTTAAATTTCCTGGAAATCCTAACTTATATATTTGTATGGGCATTTATATAAGTTAGGGTACGTTTGTGATGATAGCTTAGTGGTAGCTTAGCTTATTTACTTGTTCATACCGCTGTTTCTTTACTTTCCTTTACTGCACCGCTCTTACTTACTACTTGTACTGTACTTAGCATTGCTAGAGTATAATTTCATTACTTAGTACCACTCTAGATAGATATTGTCACCTGCTTCCATTTTGCTACCCCTTGTTGTCCTCCGCTTCGTCCTCCCGCTCGGTGCCTAGGAGCTGCGGGGCGAGGTGCGGAGGAAACGACTTAGTCTTTTTGACTAATGGTCGGTGACCAACTATTTTTAGGAGCCCGTGGAGATGGAGCACCAGCACGTCGAGGAGGCAGGACATGAGGAGCAGATACCGCTTCAGCAGGCTACTATCACTACTGTGCGTCCTCAGGTGGGACGAGTCTTGATGTTCTAGTATAGCTTCCGCATTTATGATTTTGAGAGAGAGATATTTGATGTACTGGGCATAAGCCCTTTTTACTCTTTCATTTGTACTCTATTGTGGACTATTGTACTATTCATTTCTTTACATGATTGTACTGTGACTTGTGGACTGATGGTTTTTATATACAGTTTACTTCTTTCTTCTCATGTTGGCCTACAGGTTAATGATCGTACTAGCCGGCAGAATCGGCGTATTGCGGTGTCGACTAACCCGTGAGTTAGTGTCACCTTAAGACGGCGGTTCTGGGCATAAGATCCGGTTGCCCTCCTTGGTAAGGGGGAGGGGGGTCTTACATCGGGCACTATAAAAAAGTTGGCGAATAGGCGAGCTGGACTTTTTCGTATTATAAAGAAATTTGGAGAAAATGCATATCTTTTGGAGTTACTCACTGATTGGGGTATTTCCCCTATTTTTTAATGCTTCTGATTTAACGTCATATGTATCTCCACGACTTGAATTATCTAACTGTCTGTTTGGTTCCACTACATTTTCTAATTGGTGGAGGGGTGATCTTGTTTCTGGATCGTTCTCTCCATCGGTATCCAATGGAGGTACGTTGACTGTTGATGATGAAACGTTTCCTCCTTTATTGCCTAATGCTTTTCCCAGGTTCCCCAGGACCAACTTTTTGCCAGACAGGATCATCAAGTATGAATTGCTTTCCTCTCCAAGTGGTGATGTTCGCCGCTACTTGATTTGATTGCGTGATTGTCCGGCCTCCGATGACTCTTGGCTTATTGAATCAGAGGTGGCTCATTTGGATGATGCTCTTCGGTGCTGGTACCTTCAGAACAACTCATCAGTGATGAGTACTTTCGAGCGGGGGAGGATTGATGGAGACGGCCACCCCCTATATGATGAGAAAGGCGATGACATATTTACGGAAGATCTTTCTCTGTCTCCAGTCAAAGTCTTATGACGCCATGGTGATCTTGTGGAGAGACACTATAATCTCCGCCCTCGATGATTGTCAAACTTTTAATATTTTATTTGCCTTTATTTGAGAGTGTTTTATTTCATCATTAAACATTGGAGTGTTTCAATTTATTTATTTGGGCTGCATGTAGCCTAACCATGTGGTGAGCCTATATAAGGCCATGTAATGTTATTTTTTCATTAAGTTGAATGATAAACTTTGAAACCCTAATCCTCCTTGAGAAATTCCCTCTTCTTTCTCCTCCCCCTTCAAATTTTGACCAAGCCATCTTCCCCCTCTCCTAGCAGCCAACCCCCTTCTTCCCCTTCCTCACCCTCGGTTTTTTTCTCTCCCACCACCACCAAGCCTCCTATCCAACCCGAGCAACTCCTCATCAACAAACCCGATCGGTCCCCTAGCAAAACCATTCAGCACACTCACTCTCTCAAAACCCGACCAGCCCCTCTTATACTTCTGGCCTCTACCTCTTCTCTCTCCACCTTCAACACCCGGCCACCTTCAACACCCCAAAACCGGACCACCTGCAACCCTACCAAAAACCGACATATTGGGCAGAGTTCGGCCAAGGCAAAAGAAATCCCTCCTTGTGATTCCAACTCCGGTGTGAAGCGACGAAGGCAGACGAGTTTTCTCTCCATCTGGAATTACTCCGGCGGAACCGTTGAAGAGAGATCCGGAATTGTGAATCGGAATCATCCATTCTGATTGGGAAATGAAACTTTCAACTTGTGTGTGATTTTCCCTCTACATTTTTCATTGTGGTTGATTTATTTTGGTGTGATCTTTGAAAAATTGGATTGATCATGGTTTTCTTCGATTGTGTTGTTGTTCATCTTAATTTCATTTAAGTTCGAGGGGTTTGGCGAACCTCCGTTTTTTTTGTTGGGAGAGATCTTCTATTTTCAGAATCGTAAATTTTGATAGATCTCTTTTAGTACACCCTTCGCTCGATCGGACCGGGTGGGTCCTTTTAGCCGAAAAGAAAATTGGCCTATAGCCTTTTATTCGATCCTAATCGGTTTGGCTACACGTACGTTAGAATCTAATTCATATAATTGTATAGTGTGTGCGCTGCGTTGAGAAATTGTGTGTGTAGAATTTTATCGCAGAGAGACAATTGTGTTTAGTCCATTGATAAGTTGTAAATATACGTATTTTCACGTAAGTTAATTAAGCTATTTTAGTTTATTTTTGTCATTTTTAATTAATTTTGTTCAATAAAATGCTTCTTTTTTTTAATATTCTTCTCTAACTTACCTTTATTTTGTTTTTCTAAAATTTTACAGAAATTGCCAAAATTTCAAAGTACACGGCCGTGTACTTCTCGGTCACGCCCGTGACCTGGGCGTGTGACTTTTATTCCAACAGAAGTTGCCCCTTTCAAAGAAAAATTCAAGTACACGCCTGTATCGGATAATGACACGCCCATGTTCAACCTGTGACAGGCCCCGTATCATGACACTCGAGAATCATCAAAATTAATTTGACGATCGGCGCTCGACGATATCTGAACATGCCACTGACACGCCCCGACATGCCTGTGTCAATCCCTATCGATGTTCAACAAACAAAACTCGACGTTTGGTGCTCGAAGTTCGCCGAACCGCATGACATGCCCGTGTCAATATTCGACACACCTGTGACCTCTCCACTTGTCCCAGACAAGACGTCACTGGCAACGAAAAGACACGATGACTTCCCCATTTAAACCTTCTTGACACGGCCTCGCTTACACGCCCGTGACAGCAGTGTCATACCCATTACTTTCATGTGTACAACCCCAAAGTGAAACCAGCAATAAATGTTTTGGATCAATTCAGCAACATTAGCTACATTCCCGCCCACTACACGCCCGTGACCTAGGGCGTGTAACCCGAAAATTTTGCCTATAAATAGAAACTTTCTATAAGGTCGAAGGGTTCTATGTTTTGAACCATTTTGCATAGGGAAGGTGTTGTTTAGATGTTTTCTTTACTATGTAAGGGAATTTTCTCCCCCTCACCTTAGTCTTTGTTTTATTTTTTATGCAACTCTTTTTCATCTTAATGAAATATGTGTTATTCTTCTCCCTTTATATGGTTTTGGAATGCATCTCAGTGCCCCCTCCTTAAGCAATCTTATTTTTTGGTTTTATCTTTGTTTTTGTTCTTTTAATACGGGTGTGTGTGTATGAGTATAATTTGCTAAATTTATGTTTTTTTCTCCTTCATTTCACTTAGCTCTTTTAGCTTTTATGATTTTTAATAGCTTTTTATTAATTCTTATAAATCCGTAAAAGTGTATTCATAGTGGTTTCATTATTCTTTAGCTTAGATTTTCTCTTTTAGGTTGTAAAACTTTTTGTTCTTTTTTAGCTTTATTTCCACTCTTTATGCACTTTTACAGAGTCATATGAATGGATTTATAATCGTTTTAATTTTCGAGCAATTCGATTTTTGTTTTTAATTTTCAAAACTTTTGCTGGTTTAATTTTTATTTTTTCTTTTTATGCATTTCTAGCACATTCTAGCCGAAGAAATATATTTGTTTTAATTTTTTGACCACTTCTTTTTCGCCTTTTTCGTTTGTATGTGTATGTGAGTGTATTAGTTAGATTTTATTGCTTTCTTAATTTCAAGTAGAGTGTATGTTTTCATTTCTGTATAGTGTGTGTGTGTGTGTGTGTTTTATTTTATGTAGAGTGCGTGCATTTATTTCATGTAGAGTGTGTGCGTGTATGAGATAGATTTTACTGCTTTAATTTCTCGCCTACTCGTTTGAGTAGGACTTGTCATTTCCCGCATACTTTATTGAGTAGCACTTGCCATTTTCCGCCTACTCGTTTCAGTAGGACTCATTATATTATCGCTTCCATTTCCTGCATACAGGTTTGAGTAGGACTTGCACTTTTACTGCTTTCATTTCCAGTCTACTCTTTTAAGTAGGACTTGCATTTTACTGTTTTCCTTTACTGCTTTCATTTCCTGACTACTCGTTTGAGTAGGATTTGCACTTTTCAATTATGCAATTTTCTTATCGCAAGCCGTCCCCATTCCGATGAGTGGCTAACTGCTCCTAGCCCTCAGTATTGAAGATCATTGGGATAGATAAAATTGCTTTAAATAATTAAAGGTCCTCTTTTTCTCATTGATTAAATTACTTAAGGTTTGCCCCGGATTAACGACGCGTAGAACCACATATCGATGTGTGGGTTCCATTTTCGTAGTCCATATTCTAGTTAGCCGAGAGGCCGTGCGTATGGGCTGATCACCCCTTGGTAAAGGGAGTTTCGTACAAACCCTCGAGAGAGGAGGCGCGGAATTCTACCGCATTGGGTTCCCTACCCAATAACGGGGTTCTTAGCGTAATGCGCGCATTAAGAGGAATCTTTCGTCGGACGAGAGCCCGGTCGAATAATCTTAATGTTCAAGTGAGCGATAGTCCTAGAGATATGTGAGATCATATTTTGTGTAACCTCAACGGCCAAGTATCCGTCTGAATTAATTTGAAATTTAGGATCTCTCTTAATTAAAAGTTATTTTAGTTCAAATTCAATCTGATACCGTTGTGCTATTTCTTCATCGCCTACTTTTTATTGTTTATTTTTTGTTTATATATTTATAAATAATAACACGACAGGTTATTTTCGGTAAAATAATAGTTCCCTCCAGGGAAGAGTAGAAATAATCAAACCGTCCCCGAGAACAATACGACCCCGATATTACTCACCGGAATATCCTGTACTACAAGCGATAGGTGAACTTGCCTCCTTTCATTAAAACTCAGTTTCAACTTTTTTATAGATAATAAATCTGCGCGCCTCGTCCTTCCAAAATAAATTAAACCACCCACGTTTCTTCAAAAACAAACTCGTGGGGTGCCGCGAGTTTTAACCATCAAGTTTTTGGCACCGTTGCCGGGGAGTTTTCGTGTTGTTATTTCGAACTTTGGAAAACTATTACTTTTACCTATTTTTATATATAACAAAAAAAATAGTCAACAAAAATTAATAATAATAATAATAATAAAAATAATAATAAAAGAACCTTAAAAAAATAAACAAAAAACTTTACAAAATTATCATATTATTATTATTATCTATTAAAAAGAAAAATTGAAATGATGTTGTTTCCAAAAAAATTTAAAAATAAAAAAAAACAAAAAAAATCTAAAAACTAAATTATTAAAAAAAATCTAAAAACTAAAAAAATAAAAATCTAAAAATCTAAAAAAAAAACCAAAAAAAACCTAAAAACTAAAAAAATAAAAAACCTATCTAAAAATCAACAAAAAAAAAATAAAAAATAAAAAACTATATAAAAAATATATATATGATAATTTGTTATTAAAAATGTATATCTTTATTGCAAAAACAATCCCGTCATAAAAACCATACACAAAAAAATTCTCGCATATATGTTTTGTTTTAACTTGTTTTGTTTCTTTTTAAAACCCCAAAAAAAATTTTACAAAAAAAAAACACTTGAACTAAATAAAAATTTTCTATTATTAAATATTATATCTGTAACGCCCCGAAAATCAAAAGAGGGACGGGAAGTGTTAGATTCAAGTTTGGTGCTTGGTAAGGGTCACACGTCCTGGGACACGGGCGTGTCCAGGGTCTTGTCGTGCTCGAGTTCGACGAACTTCACGAGTGGTCGGCGAAATGCACTTGAGATAATGAACACGGCCTAAGACACGGGCATGTCCAGGGCTATGTCGGGGGAGAAACACGGCTTGGAGCTCAGGCTTGTTCGGGTTTACACGGGCGTGTCAAAATTAACACGGGTGTGTCGAGAACCCGTGTCCCCTTCGAGCTGTTTTTGGTCCTATGTGAATTGAGGAACACGCCCCGCAACACGGGTGTGTACTGATTGACACGGGCATGTCAAGTTTGACACGGGCATGCCGAGAGCCCGTGTCCTGGTCGAGATACAACAGTTTCGGCGTCGGTTGAGGCACACGGCCTTGGACACGGGCGTGTCACAAGGCATGTTCGGCCCATGAAATTGATTTTAAGTGCGAATCGTGGTTGTTTGTTTCCTTCTATTGGGATTCAAGGGTCCAGGCTGGTCCTTGCTGAGTTAAGGCCGGGAATAGGGTTTGAAACCCTCATTTATTTTGAGTCTTCTCTTTCTAAAAGCCATAGAGAGGGGAGAGCAAAGAAGAAGGAGAAGGAGAGTTTCGGCCGCCGATGGGGCTTTGGAGCCCCAAATCGCAAACCGAGTTCATATCTACGGAGGCAAGGCCATTGCGTTGCTTTTCATCCGTCTAGATCTTCATGGCTCCAAAGAGAAATGCAAGGGTAACGATTCTCTTCTTGGACATGTGAAGTCCTCTTTTCTTTTTTGATTTAGAAGGCCGCTCTCGCGAGTATGTGGTGAGTGTGAGGTATTCCTTCTGGTAGACATGAATAGTCCCTGTTGTTTTGCATGTAGAGTCCAAAATCGAAGAACGGATATAGGCATGGTGTGTGAAGCCTACCCGGACAAGTTTTTCTAGATCGATGATGTTTCATTGCATGAATGGTCGGAGAAGACTCCACGTCGATGGTTGTTTTTCGGGTTTTCTACGCGGTAGATTGCAAATGGGAATCTTGGCGACTAACTCCAAGGTGCACCCGTAAATATGGGCAAAAGTGTGATTCTGCCATCTTGGTGGACTGGGAGCCAACTTGCATATAATTGGGTTATGCAAAGTGTGTGATTGATTTGGGACTCGGGGAATCTTGACCCATGCATTTGGCTTAAATTGACGTTGCGGTTAAATCGATCTAAAGTACGTGGTACTTATCGTTGGCATAGATGGAGGGTCTTAGGCTTATGCCGGAAAGACTAAAATGCTGACGAGATTTTCTATCCAAGGGGCGGTGGTGAGACTGCGTATTTTGACAGGGTTCATCGAGAATGTGCCCTGAGAGCACGAGGTGTGTGGCTGTGCGTGCCTACGCCTGTGATGAAGTGTAATTTCACTACTATTTTACTATGGTAATATAGTGCAGGGAAGGAGCATCGCCGCCCTGAGTTAAGGGACGGGGTCGTTATAATTTGGTCAGCTTTAGCTGACAGTTGCTTTTGTTTGCCATCATTGTGGTGGATTGTTGCTTGCAGGTGAGGCAGAGCCTAGTGGCAAATAGTCGGTAAAACCCTTGATGCTGAGTGTGAATGTTTACTTTTATTCTCATGTGTGACCGGCCTGCGTGCCGATGTTTGGAAGACTTAATTTGTATAAGTAAACTCTTGTAAAGCCATAACGCAAAGTATTTTGTGTATTTGTACGCTAATTCTTTTTTGGGTTGTTTTATTGGACATTCATGCTGTGGCAGAGTTCTTACTTTGTAACATTTAAAATGATTCCGCTAGAATGTGCTATGTGTAGGACATTTGTTATTGGAAGGATGGTTTCATTTCGTAACCCTCCGGTCTGTCTGTGGTATATGGCGCCGGGGCCCGCCAGACCTACTGCTATATGATATGTGACGGATAGGGGGTGTTACAATATGGTATCAGACTACTGGTTTCAGTCATTCTTAAATGAATTCGTGGACGAATTCTTTTAAGTGGTGGTGAGCACATGTGTGTGCGTCATCGTTATAACATAAAAAAACCCATGAATGTCCACTTAGGAATGAAAATACACATGTTTGGGGAACCTGCGTGTTCTTATAATTGCTTTTTGTAATATTGTTCAGTCACTTAATGGTGTTTTGTATGACTATAGGTGACTAGGAGTGGTGTAGGGCCGTCAGAATGCCCGATTTCTGAGGCAAGTAGCGCACCTTATGATGTGCCTGCAACACCTCCCTCGGCAGAAACCATAAGATTGGTGGCTGAAGCGGTGTTTGCTATGATAAATGCCCAGCTTGCAAGACAAATGCAGTAGCCTGCCCCGGCAGAGGAGCAGGTACAACTTCAAGTGACAGAACCGAAAAGGGTGGAGCCATTGGTACCTAGGAAAGCAACTGAAAAGCAGCTCAAGCATGTTATTGGCTTCAATCCTCCAGTGTTCTCGGGGACGAGAACCCCATCCCAAATTGAGGATTGGCTCTCCCGAGTAAAGAGAGTCTTGACAGCTACAGAAACAGAGGAGTTGCAGAAGACCACCATAGTCACTTTCCTGTTGGACGGAGATGCAAGGTTGTGGTGTGAAGGTTTAGTGCTACATCACCTGAGGGGAAGGTAACTCACGGACGTCTCGATGGAAGAATTTTAGAGACTATTCTTGGCAAGGTACCTTCCCTCAGCTGAGAGGATCGCGATGGAGAATGAATTCCAGAAGTTGACGCAAGGAGAGAGTAGCGTGGACGAGTATCTCCATGAATTTATACGGTTGGTTCGGTACGCTAGCTCTACTTTTGCTGATGAGGAGCGTAAGACAAACCATTTCTATGAGGGTTTGAAGGATGACCTAAGGCTACTGCTCTTAGGGCCTATGACGAAGGGCTTCTTAACGCTGGTCCATACGGCACGGTCGTTGGAGAAGGATCTGAGGAATGTGCAAGCGAAGAAAGACTCTGGTGCTAAGAAGACAGAGTTCAAGGTACCAACTATCTCAAAGTCTGGGTTTCGTAAGTTCCATAAGAAGGCTAGGACTTTGGGCCCAGCCCCTTCCTCTAATGCATCTTGGGCGACTACGGGCCAAAACATGGGCGCATGCTATAATTGTGGTAAGCTGGGACACTTTGCTCTAGACTGTTGGAGCGGACGTTCAAAGTTCGAGAGGAAGCCGGGAGCAACCTATGAGGAGAAGGGCAAGGTGGTGGAGTCAACTGCATCCCACTATGCTCTAGCTCAACCTAGAGTCTATAACCTTGGCCTGTAAGAGGCCATAAAGCAAGCTGATGTGGTGATAGGTACGGTTTAAATTTATAGCAAGTTAGCTTTAAATAATTATTACCTTGTGCATGTTAGCTTATTACTGTTTGTATTAGTCTTTGTTTTGATTTGCGATAATCCGGCGAGAGCACTATTTGATATGGGAGCTTCGCACTCCTTTTTGTCCAAAGGATTTATATCGCGCATCAGAGTACCTTCTTCGATGGCAATGGACAAACTGGATATGTTGTTGCCGAATGGGTGGTCAATGCGCACGGATAGAGACTGTGGCGTAAAGATACGAATTTGGAGTCAGGAGTTTGACCTGCAAACGTCGTTACTGCCGCTAGTGGAATTCGACGTGATATTTGGTATGGACTGTCTCTTGGAGCAACATGCATACATTAATTGCAATCGCAAGGAGGTCAAATTGTGAATTGGTTGTGAGACGACATTTGCAAGCTTGAAATGGTCGAGCAAGAATTTGATGCCTGCTCTTTATGTGGTTAAGGTGGTTGGTGCTGGTGCAGAGCTGTTCTTCTTGCTAGTGGAGGCTTCGATTCCTAATCTTGCTTTGGACAACATCCTAGTCGTATCCGAGTACCCTGACGTGTTCCCTGGAAATCTCCTTGGAGCCCCACCTCAGCGGGAGATTGTCTTTACGATTGAGCTGGTGCTAGGTGCTAAACCTGTGTCATGCTCTCTATATCGGTTAGCGCCTAAGGAGATGGAGGAACTGAAGGTTCAACTTAGGGAGCTATTGGAACAGGGTTATGTGCGTCCAAGTTCGTCGTCTTAGAGAACACCGGTCCTTTTTGTGAAGAAGAAGGACGGAAGCTTGCAACTCTGTATTGATTATCGTGAGCTGAACAAGTTAACGGAGAAGAACAAGTAATCGATCACAAGGATTGATGATCTGTTCGATCAGTTATTCGGGTCAACGGTGTACTCGAAATTGGATCTTAAATCCGGATATTATCAGGTGAGGATAAGAGAAGGTGATATCCCCAAGAGAGCTTTCAACATGAGATACGGGCATTATGAGTTTACTGTCATGCCATTTGGGCTGACTAATGTGCCATCCGTGTTCATGGATCTAATGAATATAGCTTTCAGAGAGTACCTGGACCACTTCGTGATCGCCTTTATCGACGATATATTGGTGTACTCACAGTGCGATGAGGATCACTTTAAGCATCTGCATTTGGTGTTGGAGACGCTGAGGAGGAACCAACTATATGCCAAGTTCTCCAAATGCAAGTTGTGGTTGTCCTCAGTAGAGTTCCTTGGTTATATAGTTAGTGGAGAGGGAATTGCGGTGGATCCAGAGAAGATAGTTACTATACGTGAGTGAACTGTGTTGTCTACGGTAGCGGAAGTCCGGAGTTCTCTGGGGCTTTCCGACAATTACAGGCGCTTCGTGGAGAACTTCTCACGGATAGCGTTATCCCTCACGACTCTGATGAGGAAAGAGCAGAAGTTTGTTTGCACGTCTGAGTGCACACAAGATTTCGAAGGCTTTGAGATCTACAGTGATGATTCGGGCAGTGGTTTCGGTTGTGTTATACTACAGTATGGAAGTTTAATAGCTTATGGCTCGCGTCAGCTGAAGGTACATGAAAGGAATTATCTGGTTCATGAATTGGAGTTAGCTGCCGTGATATTTGCACTGAAGCTATGGAGGCATTACCTGTACGATGTAAAGGTAGATATCTATACCGACCACAAGAACCTGAAGTACTTGTTGGATCAAAAGGATCTAAACATGCTGCAGCAGAGATGGATGTAGTTCCTCGGGGACTACACATTCAAGATTCATTTTGTGCGTGGGAAAGGCAATGCAGTTGCAGATGCGTTGAGTCGCAGGTCCCCTGCGTAAGTCAACAGGTTGTCGGTTCATGTCGAGCGTTTGGTTCAGGAGTTGGAGACATTAGAGATCTCTTATTTTGACAAGAAGATGAGTGCTGAAGCGCAATTGAACTGGAGAGAAGTTCAGTATGACCTGGCTGATCGGATTCGGCAGGCTCTGGATTTGGATAGCAACATGAAGCAAATCATGGTTGAGGCTTTGGATGGGTCAAATTCCTAATTTGAGGTTGTGGATGGATTGTTATGGAAGGACAGTCATCTGTGCGTCCCAAATATGGATAAACTGCGGGTGTAATTGATGTATGAGGCTCATCATACTAAGTATTCGATTCACCCAGGGAGCACAAAAATGTACCGAGATATGAAGAAGTTATTCTGGTGGCCAGGACTTAAGAAGGACGTGGTACTTTATGGGGCGATGTGTCAAACGTGCGCCTTGGTGAAGGCGGAATGCCAGAAACCTGGAGGTTTCTTGAAGTCCTTGCCTATCCCGGAGTGGAATTTCGACGATATTACAATCGACTTTGTGCATGGGTTGCCAAGGTCGCATAAGGGAAACAACGTCATCTGGGTGATCGTAGATCGATTGACAAAAGTGTCCCACTTCATTCCGAATAGCAAGGATGATTTGGTGCAGAAATTGGCAAAACTCTATGTGGATACATTGTTCGACTTCACGGTATGCCCCACAACATCGTGAGTGACCGAGATGGGCGGTTCACGTCCAATAACTTGAGTTTGGTGCAACAAATGTTGGGATCCAAGATGAGTTTCTGCACGGCCTTCATCCGCAGACGGATGGTCAGACCAAGAGAGTCAATAGATTGATGGAAGACATGCTTCACTTGTGCGTCTTGGATTTTGGGAAGCACTCGGAAGATCACCTGTACTTGGTGGAATTTGCTTATAACAATAGCTACCAAACGTGCATTCAAATGGCTCCCTTCGAGGTCCTTTGTGGTAGGAGATGTCGCACGTCATTGTCATGGTTGGAAATGGGTGAGTCGAAGCTATACAAGCGGCAAGAAGTGGCAGATGCAATCTCGTTGGTACAAACTGTTCGACAACGATTGCTAATCGCTCAGGACCGGCAAGCTAAATACTATAATGCTAAGAATAGGAACGTTGAGTTCTCTGTTGGCGACTTGGTGTATTTGAAGATTAAGTCATTCAATGGCGTCTCACGGGTACGGCGCTTGAAGAAGCTAAGCCCGAGGTACTTTGGACCGTTTGAGGTTCTGGAGCGAATTGGCGAAGCAGCTTATTGATTAAAGCTATTAGCGGAACTGGGTGGTCGACACGACGTATTCCATATATCGGTGTTGCGGAAGGCGGTGCAAGAGCCTTCGCAAGTGATTGCGGTCGATCAAGTACCGGTTGATAGTGGGTTGACGACGAAGATCAAGCCCGTTCGCATTGAGGACTCGGAAGTCAAGCGACTGCATAACAAGGACATCAGAATGGTTAAGGTCTGATGGGACAACTGTGGTCGGGAGGAGCTCTCGTGGGAGCGAGAGCAGATCATGCTTGAGGAGTCCCCAGAGTTATTCCACTCAGGTACTATTTAAGTTTTGTGTATCTTTTCCTTTCTGTAATTTCGGGACGAAATTCTTTTAAGAGGGAGAGAATTGTAACACCGCGAAACTCAAAAGAGGGATGGACACCGTTAGAGCCAAGTTTGGTGCTTGTTAATGGTCACATGGACTGGGACACGGGCGTGTACAGGGCTTTGTCGTGCTCAGGTTCGACAAACTTCATAAGTTGTCGACGAAATGCACTCGAGACATCGAACACGGCCTGAGACACAGGCGTGTCTAGTGCCTTGTCCTGTTCGGGCTGTTGGACGGGCTGTGTCGGGGGAGGAACACGACTTGGAGCTCACGCGTGTTTGGGTTTACACGGGCGTGTCAAAATTGACATGGGCGTGTCGAGAACCCGTGTCCTCTTCGCGCTATTTTAGTCCTGTGTCAATTGAGGAACATGCCCCGCAACACGGGCGTGTACTGATTGACATGGGCATGTACTGATTGACACGGGCGTGTCAAGTTTGACACGAGCGTGTCGAGAGGCTATATCCTAGTCAGGATGCGATGGTTTCGGCGTCAATTGAGGCACACGGCCTTGTACACGGGCGTGTCACAAGCCGTGTTCGGCCCAGTAAATTGATTTTAAGTGCGAATTGTGGTCGTTCGTTTCCTTCTATTTGGATCCAAGGGTCCAGGCTGGTACTTGCTGAGTTAAGGCCGAGAATAGTGTTTGAAACCCTCATTTCTTTTGAGTTTTCTCTTTCTAAAAGCCATAGAGAGAGGGGAAGCAAGGAAGAAGTAGAAGGAGAGTTCTGATCGTCGGTGGAGCTTCTGAGCCCCAAATCGCAAGTCGAGTTCAGATCTACGGAGGCAAGGCCGTTGCGGTGCTTTTCATCCGTATAAATCTTCATGGAGCCAAAGAGAAACGCAAGGGTAACGATTCTCTTCTTGGACATGTCAAGTCCTCTTTTCTTTTTGCATAGGAAGCCCGCTCTCGCGAGTATGCAGTGAGTGTGAGGTATTCCTTCAGGTAGACAAGAATAGTCCCCGTTGTTTTGCATGTAGAGTTCGGAATCGAAGAACAGACATAGACATGATGTGTGAAGCCTACAAGGACAATTTGGTCTGGATCAGTGATGTTTCATTGCATGAATGGCCGGAGAAGACTCCACGCCAATGGTTGTTTTTCGGGTTTTCTATGCGGTAGATTGCAATAGGGAACCTTGGGGACTAACTCCAAGGTGCACCCGAAAATCTGGGCAGATGCGTGATTCTGCCATCTTGGTGGCCTGGGAGGCAACTTGCACATAAATGGGTGATGTAAAGTGTGTGATTGATTTGGGACTCGGGGAAACTTGACCCGCACATATGTCTTAAATTGACGTTGCGGTGTGAGCATCAGGTTAGGCGGAACAGTACCCGCTCAATGTCGTTCGGTTAAAGCGACCTAAAGTATGTGGAACCTGCCATTTGCATAGATGGAGGGTCTTAGGCTTAGGCCGGAAAAACAAAAATGCTCACGAGGTTTGCCGTCCAAGGGGCGTTGGTGAGACACCGGATTTTGACCGGGTTCACCGAGAATGTGCCCTAAGAGCACGGGGGTGTGACCGTGCGTGCTTACACCTTTGATGAAGTGTAATTTCACTATTATTTGTATTTGCTAATAAAGTGCAGGGAAGGAGAATCGCCGCCCCGAGTTAAGGAGCGGCCTCGGTATAATTTGGTCAGCTTTAGGTGACCGTTGATTTTGTTTTCCATCGCTGCGGTGGATTATTGCTGGCAGGTGCAGCGGAGCCTAGTGGCAAATAGTGGGTAAAAGCCCTTGATGCTGAGCCGGCCCTCGAAGGCCTATGTGAATGTTTACTTTTATTCTCATGTGTGACCGTCCTGCGTGCCGATGTTTGGAAGACACTATTTGTATAATTAAACTCTTGTAATACCATAAGGCCAAGTATTTTGTGTATTTGTACGCTCATTCATTTTTGGATTATTTTAGTGGACATTCATGTTGTGGCTGAGTTCTTACTTTGCAACATTTAAAATGCTTCTGCTAGAATGTGCTCTGTGTAGGACGTTTGTTATTGGAAGGATGATTTCATTTCGTAACCCTTCGGTCTGTCTATGGTATATGGCATCGGGCCCCGACCGGACCTACTGCTATATGCTATGTGACAGATAGGGGGTATTACAATATCTCTATTTTCGCGCTTTGCCACGCTTCGCGCTTTTGTGAGCGATCGGGAAACGAATTTCTATTGCGCTCATTTGGCTAAGACGTTAGTTAAATACGAGTCAGACACACACACACACACACACACACACACACACACACACACACACACACTTTCCCACTACCACTTACATACTTTTGGTCGAGTTTATCTTTTTAGTTTTTCTGTTATATTTGTGCTCATTGTTATTAATAATGCCGGGTTCCAAATGAGTCTCCCTGACCTCATCTCAGAGAAGCTTCTACACTCCCTTTTTATTTTTGTACATACTGCATTTTATCTCTTTCTACTCCGCGTACTTACATTGCAACATTGGGGACAATGCTGGATTTAAGTATGGAGGTGTTTTCTTATTTTTCTTATTTTGCACTTTTATATTCTGCACAAATAAATAACTTACAAAAATGCAAAAAAAAGGTTAATTTAAAACTCAAAAACATTTTTTATATAATCAAAAACTCAAAAAACTCCAAAAAACAAAAAAATTCAAAAATTTATTTATAAAACAAAAATTCAAAAAAAAAAATATTTTTACTTTGTAAATATTTTTATATAAAAAAAAATCTGTCTTTCCCCTATCTTTTCTTTATAAATAACACATCTTTCTCCTTCTGTACAACCCCGTGTTCGCCGAGCGGGTCCGCCAAGCTAGGCGAGCGGACCAGGCTGCCCAGCCCGCACCAGAATAACTGATGAGTCCACTTTATATACCTATTTTCGGACTCATCTGGGCTAGTTTTCACACGGTCGCACTTCACTTTTAGTTCATTATCATATATATTTCATCCTGTCTTTATTTCCATAGGAAGTGCACATTTATGCCAGTGGTTATATTTTGTGTTATTCTTTTAGTCTGTACTCCTTTTTGTTATTGTCTGGAATGTCTGCACAAATTAGTGATGGTTTTTCCTTTCGATACAGGGGTCGTGTGGGTGTTCCGGGATGGTGGTGAAACAGGAATACTGCGCACGATCATGGGATTCAATGCGCACGACGACTGGTCGTGCGCCCCCGATCGTGCGCACTACTCTTCGTTTTCCAGAATCAGCCTGGGGTAAGCGCACGACCACTGGACATATTGAGCACGACCACCGGTCGTGCGCCACTGATCGTGTGCATTGATTCCTCTTTTATGGAGTCCTGTCTGGGTAATCGCACGATCATTGGACTTAGTGCGCACGACCACTGGTCGTGCGCCACTACTCGTGCGCATTATCCCAGTTCTTCTTCCTGATATTCCATGTCAGTGCGCACGAGCACCAGACATAGTGTGCACGACCACTGGTCGTGCGCCTGTGATCTTGCGCATTGTTCACTTCTACTTTTGTATAAATAGTGCAGGTCTCGCCCTAATCAAAGGATCCGCAGATCGCCCATTTCCTCCGCCATTTTCCGCCTTCTCCGCCGTTCCCCTTCATCTTCCACCCTAGGGAGGTGCTCCGGGCAAGCTTTCACCGCCAAATCCAAGCCGGAGCTTCCTCTCGGCCTTCTCCTTCATCCGTGAGCTTCAAGTAGAGTTTTGACGCCATAGCCATCAAGCAAAGGAAAGCTAGCAAACTTCGTCCGCTATCGTGAGACGAAGAAGACGGGCCATTGGAAGGTGGTGATAGACCTTCTCTACCCCGGAAGCAGTTGAGGACCGAGCTTGGACGCGAAATGACAACCCGACGATTCCAACCATGAATCCTCAGCAAGACTTCAGATTCGGTCGATCTCTTGACTTGTACTTGCTTTCTTGTTGAATATTGGTGTTTAACTTTATTTATATTGATGAAGTATGCTTAGTGTGTAAACGTTTTTATACAATTATGTCTATGTGATTGTATGTTTTCGTTATTTACTTGAGTTGCGCCATATATCCATCCACCACCATCCACCCTTGCCGCACTAGCAATTGCTAGTGGCGTGCGTAGCGAAGAGGTGCTTTCGACCCTCATTCCGCCATTCTAACCACCTCATCCGCTAGCCTTCTCGTCCATCCGCCTAGTGATTCGGTGCATAGTGGCCCGACTAGTCTTCCATCCCGCCTGGCGAAGCATCGCATAGCGGCGTTGCATAGGTGTAGTTGTTAACATTTTATTTTCTGTTTCCGCAACCATCAAAACCCCCTTAGTTAGCTCCGACCTGAGGACTTCAATGTCAAGTCTTCCTCGAAATTAACTCCACCTTACTGTGTTCCTTGTGAGATCGATACTTGGGAAAACCCCCATTTTATTTTACTTGTGCGACCTGTTCACTGCCGTGATCTATAGCATCAAGTTTTTGGCGCCGTTGTAAAATGGAGGTTTAGGGTTTAGGGTCCTCAACTACATCAAGTAGTGAACCGGTTCACTGCGCTTGCCGTATTACACGCATCAAGTAGTGAACCGACCTTCACCCAACGAAATGAAGAGACCTTGTTCGATACATGGGAGCGTTTCCAGTCCATGCGAAGGGAATGCTGCAGAGTGGAAATGTCAGATATCCTCCTAATTCAAACTTTCTACTTCGGCATTGCAGACAGATTCCGGCCATTACTTGACATCGCAGCTGGTGGAACCCTGTTTAACAAATCCAGTGAGGATGCCTGGGAAGTTATAGACAACATTGCCCAAACTAGTAGGCATTGGAACTACCCGCCTTCTTCCGACTTTCCGGTAGAGTTAAATTCAGTAGTCTCTGATGAAGCCACCGACCACAATCTCTCGTCAAAGACAGAGCAATTTTTTTCTTATGCGTGCAAAATGATGGAGATGTTCAATGACCAAGCCACCACCATTCAGCGCCTGCAAACCGCCATAGGGATTCTCATGGAAACGTTCCTATGTTCAGTCAATCAGAAACAGGAAACGGTACATACTATGAGATTGAGAAGCGGAAAAAGCCTAGAGAGGACCTCGCCTCCTGACCCTCTCACACAATCACTCCGCGAGCCCATCGTCGATTTGATAAAGGAACCCCAGTCCTCACCTACCGCACAAGAACCCATGGCAGTATTACAACCTGTGAAGAATGCCGTGAAGCCGCCATTTCCCCACCGACTGCAAAACGACAAGGCTGAAAAACAATTTCATAAATTTCTTGAGATCATGAAAGGAGTGCAAATAAGTATACCTCTGACAGAAGCTATCACTCAGATCCCAGGATATTCTAAGTTCCTAAAGAAACTCATCACACAGCGTAAATCTTTAGAAGGACTGAAAACGATCAATCTCATTGAAGAATGCTCAACTCTCTTCGCCAACTATTCCCCAACCAAACGAAGAGATCCGGTCCGTTTTACCATTCCCTGCAGAATTGGCCTCCACCGATTCGGACGCGCATTATGTGATTTGGGAGCTTCAATAAATCTAATGCCGCTCTCCGTCTTCCGCGAGCTAGGAGTTGGGATTCTACAGCCAACCCACTTGAGATTGAAATTAGCTGACAGATCGGTAAAACAACCAGCCGGAATAGTCGAAGATCTTACTATCATGGTCAACAACCTCTCCTTCCCAGCAGATTTCGTCATTCTTGACATGATGGCCGATCCCAAAGTGCCTATAATACTAGGACGGCCCTTCCTTGCCATGGCCCGTGCCATTATCAATGTTGACCAAGGAGATCTCACCCTAAGCCTGGGGGACGAAACGATTTCTTTCAACATCCACGAACCTTCCCAACATCTCAGAATCACTAATTGGGACGAAGCAGATTTGATCGATGAACTGGACTTGTACAGCGAAATGATTCTTGACCCAGCCGAGCCAGTGTGGGAAGAGGAGGATGCCACTAATGTTCCGAGCACCCCGCATCCAACCAAAGAATCGTTCATCACATCTACCATCACAACCACTGCCACAACTCTGAAGACACTGCCTGAATCCCTGAAATACGCTTTCTTAGAGGAAGGCACAGCGTTCCCAGTCATTATCTCTGCATCTCTCTCCGTCGACAACGAACTCGCCTTGGTTAATGTCTTAAAGAAATACAAAAATGTGTTTGGACGTTCATTAGCTGACATAAAAGGAATCAGCCCGGCGTTTTGCATGCACAAGATTCTGCTTGAAGATCAATACAAGCCGTTGGCGCAAGCTCAACGGCGCCTGAACCCCAAGATGCATGAAGTGGTACAGGCCGAAGTAATAAAATTGCTTAATGCAGGTATCATTTACCCCATCAGCGACAGCAAATGGGTCAGCCCAGTGCAAGTGGTGCCCAAAAAGGGCGGGATTACGGTGGTGGCCAACGAAAAGAATGAATTATTCCCCACCCGCATGGTCACCGGGTGGAGAGTCTGCATAGACTACCGAAAACTGAATGAGGCCACCCGCAAAGATCATTTCCCGCTGCCCTTCATCGACCAAATGCTGGACAAATTGGCCGGTCAGGAATACTATTGTTTCCTCGACGGGTACTCTGGATACAATCAAATCACAGTTGACCCCGATGACCAAGACAAAACGACGTTTACATGCCCTTCTGGCACCTTTGCATTCAAGAGAATGCCATTCGGATTGTGCAACGGCCCAGCAACTTTCCAGCGATGCGTGATTGCCATCTTCGGTGACATGATTGGAGACTTTCTCGAAGTCTTCATGGACGATTTTTCTCTTTTTGGTAACAGCTTCGATTCTTGCCTTGTGAATCTAGACAAAGCTCTGAAGCGTTGTGAGGATACAAACCTTGTCTTGAATTGGGAAAAATGCCATTTCATGGTTCGCGAGGGCATTGTCTTAGGCCACAAAGTCTCTCACAGGGGGCTCGAAGTCGACCAAGCAAACGTCAGTATCATAAAAAATCTTCCTCCTCCATCTTCCGCCAAGGGGATCCGCAGCTTCTTGGGACATGCCGGTTTCTACAGAAGATTCATCAGTGATTTCTCCGCCATATCCAAGCCCCTCACAAATTTGCTGGGCAAGGACATCCCGTTTGACTTCGAAAAAAATTCTATGCAGGCCTTCGAGACTATCAAAGATCGACTCATCTCCGCTCCAATCTTGGTGGCACCAGATTGGGCTTTGCCTTTTGAAGTCATGTGCGACGCAAGCGGTGTTGCAGTCGGAGCAGTGCTCTGTCAAAGGAAAAACAAAATCTTTCATACTATTTCCTACGCCAGTCGGACTCTCAACGATGCTCAACTGAACTATACTACTACAGAAAAGGAGCTATTGGCAGTGATCTTCGCTTTCGAGAAATTCCATTCATACCTAGTGTTATCTAAGGTCATTGTGTACACTGACCATGCCGCACTAAGGTATTTATTCAAGAAAAAAGACGTCAAGCCCCGACTAATCCGTTGGATTCTTCTTCTACAGGAATATGACATCGAGATCCGAGATAAGAAAGGGGTCGAAAACGTCATCGACGATCACCTATCAAGATTGGAGAGCAACACCGCCAGAGTTGTCCACATCTGCAACCGCAACGAGATTGCGGACTGCTTCCCGGACGAAAAATTATTCACCATCTGTTCGCTCACTCCGACAATCCCATGGTACGCAGATATGGCCAACTACCTCGCCTGCAAATCTGTCTCCCCTCACCTGTCATCGCAGCAAAAGCGAAAACTATTGTCTGACGCCAAATATTATTTCTGGGAAGACCCGTTACTATTCCGTACTTGCAACGACAGCATCATCCGGCGTTGTGTACCCGAGACCGAATTTCAATCCGTCTTAACACACTGCCACGATCGGGAGGCCGGCGGTCATTTCGGCGCCACCCGAACAGCACGCAAGATACTGCAATGTGGACTGTTTTTGCCAACCCTTTTTAGAAACACTCAAGCTTACGTCGCCAAATGCAATGAATGCCAAAGGACACGGAATATCTCCAAGAAGGATGAAATGCCTCTCAACAATATGCTCGTCTGCGAACCATTCGAAGTTTGGGGAATTGACTTCATGGGACCCTTCCCCATGTCGCATGGAAAACTCTATATTATTGTCGCAGTAGACTATGTTTCCAAATGGGTCGAAGCCGAGGCTGTCGCCGCAAATGATGCCCGCACCGATTTGAATTTCCTACACAAGAACATTTTCTCTCGATTCGGCGCCCCGAGCACCATCATCAGCGATGGCGGGAGCCATTTTTTCAACAAGTCGTTCTTGCAACTCATGAAGAAATTTGGAGTACACCACAAAATCTCTCTTTCCTACCATCCCCAAACCTGTGGGCAAGTAGAGGTCTCCAATCGCGAGCTCAAAAGAATCATCGAAAAATCCATCCATTCCAACCGAAAAGAGTGGGCCAAAAAGGTCGACGACGCCTTATGGGCGTACAGAACCGCCTTCAAAACTCCTATCGGTATGACCCCTTTTCAACTCGTCTACGGAAAAGCTTGCCACTTACCAGTCGAGCTGGAACACAAAGCACTATGGGCAACCAAATTGCTAAACATGGACATTGAAGCCGCAGCCGATAAGCGCCGCACTCAACTGAACGAATTAGAGGAGCTCCGGCATTTTGCATACGAAAATGCGCGGATATACAAAGACAGAACAAAAAAATGGCATGACCGTCACATCATCCCCAAAGACTTCCAACCAGGCGACCAAGTCCTGCTGTACAATTCCCGCCTCCGCTTATTTCCCGGCAAACTCAAATCGCGGTGGAGCGGCCCTTTCACAGTGATCGGAGTCTCCCCTTTTGGCGCCATCGAAATAGTCAGGAAAAGCGGAGACAATTTCAAAGTCAATGGGCACCGGTTAAAATTATATGATGGCGGCGCAACCACCGGCGACTCTCACAGCCTGCAGCTCGCCGACCCCACGCAAAGCCATGGCGACACTCCTTGAGTGAGTGGAACTCACCACGGAGCTAGTCTACCACGCCTTCTGTTTCTTTTCTTTTGTTTTTATTTTCTGAGCAAGACAGCTACTATATTTTTGTGAGCACCCATCTGGGAGCCGACTGTTGCCTTTTTTTTATGTATCGAACTCTCTATTTGAACTGCTAATACAGGTATTTGGTCCACCTTACGGACGGTAAACAAAAGGGCTTTCGGGAGACAACCCAAGTTGGACCGTTCGGTCCTATGCTGTATTTTGAGTTCTATTTATTTCTTCATATATATATATATCTGTGTCCAGATTTTGTTTGGCTTGCCTCCTTTAATCGCAGGTGCAGGAATATTTGAGGCGCGGCAACTTGGCCGCACTTGGACATCTCATTGCCCGACTGGTATGCTCAATTTTGAGCATAGGTACTTCCTACCCTAGCTATTTCTCCTAGTTGGAATGTTTATTTTTATTTGTTGTCAACTTTAAGTCTGGGGGGGGGGGGGGGGTAGTCTGCCTGTGGTCACTACACCGCACCTTCTGTTGCATTCCAGTTTCTTATTTACTTCTTTCTTGTTTTTTGGTTGCACACACTGAATCACCCACACGAGTGCGCTCTTACCCACGTGCACAATCCGAGTTCAATTTATTGTTTTTGTGGAAACTTTAAAATAGTGGTACTGGCTTAGGATTTCAGGATTGAGTCGTTCGAAACTCATGCAGTGCTCCTAATCGAATACTCATGGTTTGTGTAGAGTTAGGATAGAACTAATTTTTCTTTATGCTCGTAGAATTATTCTTTTCTGCTCACGTCAATATTGTTTGTACTGCCCAAAATCCGAATCTGGGATAATCACCCGAGAGTGTAGGAATGTGTGTATCCGCCACTAGACTCGTATTGCTCGAGTCGGGGGGAAGGATCATCTTTCTCGGTAGCTAAGAACTTGCCCTAAGCTACTCTCGAAGCATTGGTGCACGGTTAGTTAAGCGTGAGCATGACGTAGGCCTTCTTTTTGGCTAGTTTGAGCCTTGTTTAGCCCTTCCTACCTGTTAACCATTGCATGCCAAATTTGTGCCTACCCTTCCTTTGATCCAGCTCCACTCACTTTCACCAAGGCCTGAAGCTAAACCCACCTTCGCAATCAAATGCTTGAGCTGATTTGTAATTCCTGTTTTGCCGAGGTTGTGCTTAGTGGACATTATTTTGGGGTTGCTGATTTTATTCCCGTTTTGATTGCTTCGTTTGGGGATTGCTAGCGCAGAAAGGAAAACAACAATTTATGAAAATAAAAAGCTGATTCGCGCAATCGAAAAAACAAATATTTATGTGCAAGAATTGCTTTGAGATTTTGATCCCCATCCTCTTTATTGAATTTGGTCGGGTTCAGCCGTGTTCACACCCGGATTTCTAGCTAAGTCTGGGGGCGTGTGACCCATTCTTTTCTAAGTGGCTATTTTGGTTTGGGTTGTTTTCGCTCGCTTTGGTTGCATAGAGCCTTCATGTTTATCTTTGACCACCAAGCCGTTGCCTAAGCCCCATTTCCTCCTACAAGTCCTACTGATTCACGCTTGAGTCTAACCTGCGCCGTGGAGAGAGTGTGAACGTGCAAGCGTATGGTCCCCGACATTGGTGGATTCCTTTGGAGGTGATCCTGAGTCCCGAACTTTGGCAATGCTCACCTTAGTGGCCTGCCTACTTTCTTCCTGCACATGATCGCACGATTCTCCAGAATTCTAATTTTGAGCAATTACAATATTTATTTACGTCTGTCGAATAGTTTAAACTACGTTGTATAATTAAAAAGTTTTTCTATTATATCTTCTATACTCATGATATATTTGATTTCTCGTCTTACTTCTTTTTGAAATTGGTGAGCCAGTTAGCTATCTTCGAGTCCATGAAGTGATGATTTGCTCGAGACGTGCAAATGGTTAAGTCTGGGGGTGTGATGAGTCCACATTTTACACTGATTTTTGGACTCATCTGGGCTATTGTTATCGTCGTAGCACTACACTTGAGAGCCGTTATTGCTTATTTGTGCTTATGTACCTTTTTCACGATTAAGTGCACTGTATGCCCGCTTCTGTGTGCTTTCTATGTTTCCAGTTTGTTGTTATTATTTAGCCCTATCTCAGGGATGTGGTGTGCACGTTCTGGTGGCCTTTCTGCCCCTTCTGCTGGTACAGGGGTCGTGTGCGTGTTCCGGGATGATTGTGAAACAGGAATACTGCGCACAATCAGGGGATCTACTGCGCACGACCACTGGTCGTGCACCCCCGATCGTGCGCACTACTCTACGTTGTCAACTGAATCAGCCTGGGTAAGCGCACGACCACTGGACTTACTGCGCACGACCACTGGTCGTGCGCCACCATTCGTGCGCATTACACCCCCTTTTTCATAACCTTGTCTCGGAAACCGCACGAGCACTGGCCATAGTGCGCACGACCACTGGTCGTGCACCACTGCTCGTGCGCGTATATGCTGATGCTTCTTGTCCAGGTTGCAGGTTTATTTGGAAAAGCCGCACGATCATCGACCTATAGTGCGCACGTCCACTGGTCGTGCGCCACTGATCGTGCGCACTGCTTCTGCTGTCTCTGTATAAAAGGCCCTGCTCCGCATTTTAGGTCAACGCCTGCCATTTTGCTGCGATCGGAGAGTCCGCGGGAATCGCCTTTTCACCTCTCCAGCTGCTCCATCACTTCCACCTTCGCCGCGAAGCCATTTCCACTTACAACGAAGCTTTCCAACACTCCGGCGAAGCCCTCGGCCATTGATGACTTCAACTCCAAGCTTTCCTGCAGAGTTGGTGAAGTAGATAACCTAGAGAACAGACTTAAAGGCCTTCGAGGTGACAGATCGTTGGTACCGGAAGCCTCCTTGGACTGAGCCCGGAAGCGGATTGACAACTCGCTTCTCCGGCCACGACCCGCGGTGGATCTTCATTATCTTTTGGTTTACTCCTCTTCCCCTTCCTCTGTGTTATGAATGTTTTGAGCAGTGTAATGAACATTTCCATCCCTGAATATCAAGTTTACTTTCTAGTTAATGGAATGTTAGTTTCTTCTCATGCTTGTGAGTTCTGTCTGTGAATGCGCCTCACTCACCCCACATCCACTTCATTCATGTGCCTTGTCCGATTGCAATCCACACAAGAACGCTGCAATCCATTAGTTTCCCTTCCACTCGCCCAACTGAAGTTTGGCATAGCGGCCGACAAACCCATTTCACCTTGTGAACCGGTGCCGTCGACCCACATAGCTTTTACTAGTTCAGTAGATCAAACATCCACAATCTCCCGAGTTCGCTATTTTCTTTTTGTTCTATGTTTAACTCTCATAACGATATTCTCAGTATTGTTGCCGTTCTACCCTAATTGCATTCCTCAAGAGACCGACACTTGGGGATTTACTCCCAAAACTTTATTACTTGTGCGACCGGTGCGCTTGCCGTATTACACGCATCAAGTTTTTGGCGCCGTTGCCGGGGAAATGAAGAGACCTACTTGAAGCTCACGACAGTGAACCGGTCCTCAACTTGATGCATTAGATCACGGCAGTGAACCGGTTCACTACTTGATGCCGTATTACACGGATCAAGTAGTAATGGCCGGTTCACTACTTGATGCATTAGATCACGACAGTGAACCTGTCGGACAAGTAATATAAAATGGGGGTTTTCCCAAGTATCGATCTCACAAGGAACACAGTAAGGTGGAGTTAATTTCGAGGAGGACTTGAGATTGAAGTCCTCAGGTCGGAGCTAACTAAGGGGGTTTTGATGGTTGCGGAAACAGAATATAAAAGGTTAACAACTACTCCTATGCAACGTCGCTATGCGATGCTTCGCCAGGCGGGATGGATGACTAGTCGGGCAACTATGCACCGAATCACTAGGCGGATGGATGAGAAGGCTAGCGGATGAGGTGGTTAGAATGGCGGAATGAGGGTCCAAAGCACCTCTTCGCTACGCACGCCACTAGAAATTGCTAGTGCGGCAAGGGTGGATGGTGGTGGATGGATATATGGCGCAACTCAAGTAAATAACGAAAACATACAATCACATAGACATAATTGTATAAAAACGTTTACACACTAAGCATACTTCATCAATATAAATAAAGTTAAACACCAATATTCAACAAGAAAGCAAGTACAAGTCAAGAGATCGACCGAATCTGAAGTCTTGCTGAGGATTCACGGTTGGAATCGTCGGGTTGTCATTCCGCGTCCAAGCTCGGTCCTCAACTGCTTCCGGGGTAGAGAAGGGCTGTCAACACCTTCCAATGGCCCGTCTTCTTCGTCTCACGATAGCGGACGAAGTTTGCTAGCTTTCCTTTGCTTGATGGCTATGGCGTCAAAACTCTACTTGAACCTCACGGATGAAGGAGAAGGCCGAGAGGAAGCTCCGGCTTGGATTTGGCGGTGAAAGCTTGCCCGGAGCACCTCCCTAGGGTGGAAGATGAAGGGGAACGACGGATAAGGCTGAAAATGGCGGGGGAAATGGGCGATCTGCGGATCCTTTGATTAGGGCGAGACCTGCACTATTTATACAAAAGTAGAAGTGAACAATGCGCACGATGACAGGCGCACGACCAGTGGTCGTGCGCACTATGTCTGGTGCTCGTGCGCACTGGCATGGAATATCAGGAAGAAGAACTGGGATAATGCGCACGAGTAGTGGCGCACGATCAGTGGTCGTGCGCACTAAGTCCAATGATCGTGCGATTACCCAGACAGGACTCCAGAAAAGAGGAATCAATGCACACGATCAGTGGCGCACGACCGGTGGTCGTGCGCAATATGTCCAGTGGACGTGCGCTTACCCCATGCTGATTCTGGAAAACGAAGAGTAGTGCGCACGATCGGGGGCGCACGACCAGTGGTCGTGCGCATTGAATCCCATGATCGTGCGCAGTATTCCTGTTTCACCACCATCCCGGAACACGCACACGACCCCTGTATCGAAAGGAAAAAACCATCACTAATCTGTGCAGACATTCCAGACAATAACAAAAAGGAGTACAGACTAAAAGAATAACATAAAACACAACCACAGGCATAAATGTGCACTTCCTATGGAAATAAAGACAGGATGAAATATATATGATAATGAACTAAAAGTGAAGTACAACCTTGTGAAAACTAGCCCAGATGAGTCCGAAAATAGGTATATAAAGTGGACTCATCACACCCCCAGATTTAACTGTTTGCGCGTCCCGAGCAAACAAAATCTAAGCAGATAGGGAAAAATACTAGTTAACAAAGAAAATGCGAAACGAAGTACCATGCGAAGTCACATGCTCGCGTGCGTAAAAATATAATAGAAGAAATTTCTAAGTATACAAAATAGTTTATACTTGTCACAATGCGTATCAAAATTTTATTATTACTCAAAAATGGAATCACGGTGAATCATTCGGTCATGCGTAGTGAGAAAGTAGACTAATCACTACGAGAGCATTGCCAAAGATCGGGGCTCCGGATAACCTCCAAAGGAATCCACCAATGTCGGTGACCATATGCTTGCCTTTTCGCATTCTCTCTACGGCACTGGTTTGGTTCACACACGAATCAGTAGGACTTTAGGTGAAGAGATGGGGCTTGGGTTTTGGTGAGGTAACCAAGATTAAACAAGAAGGCTATGCACCTAACCCAAAGGAGCTAGTATGAAGGGAATCCATCAGCTAACCAAAATATATGCGGGTACACCACACCCCCAAACTAAACTTTTAACATATGGGTGTGTGCACCGCCTACTCTAAAAATAAGCACATCTCAAATATGATTTTCAATTTTACTTTTCCTTTTCACTTTTCTTTTTCTTTTTCTTTTTCTTTACAAATTTTTTTCTTTATTCTTTTTCTTCATTTTATTTTCACAATTCAGCAAATATAACATTGGAGCACATCCACATAATCACATGTAAGATCACCACATCACATCCCAAAATGAAAATGTAAAACTCTAAAGCTCAACATGGGTGTGCGACTAGGATTGGATATAAGGCTTTGGTGAAATCATAGTGGAGCTGAATCAAAAGGAGGGTAGGCACAACGGGGCTAGCGAGGACAAGATGTTAGGAACGGTACAAAGCTCAACCGGGCCAAAATGATGGCCTACATCACGCTCATGCATGACTAACCTATACCCATGCTTCAAGAATTGCTTGGGGCAAGTTCTTAGCCAACGAGAAAGACTATCCATCCTCCCGACTCGAGCAATACAAAACTAACGACCGTCTACACACATCCCTAAGCTACCGTCGGATTCACACCGGATTCACCAACTTTTGAGTAGAATAAAAAGTATTTACGCAATTAGAAAAATATAAAACTAAAAACATACAGAAAAATTAAATATACTCCAATTTCTACACTAGACGAGAGTAGTTGACTAGGATCACAACAAGGCCAACATTTTACTCCGTCTCATAATCCTATGTCAGCATCATAATTTTCCCAAATCTAACGAAGAAATGAGTTTAACTCGCAGCATGCAAAAAGCTAAGCACGCGCTCATGTGGGTGCAGTGGTGTGTGATGTAATGAACTAATCAAAATATAACAATAAAAGCTTCTAGTATGCACATGAGATGTGTACGTGCAATAGGTAACAGATCTCTCCCCCAGACTTAAACTAAGCAAAACAGCATATAATAGAGAAATTAAAATCATAAAAAGCTAATGGAAGAGGTTACCCAATGCTCAGCTTGTGAGCATACCAGAAGGCGCGTGGAAACCTGAAGCAGGTCCGCCATACGAAGAATCACAACCCTGTCAATGCAATTTTCCAAGAATACATGCAGGGGTGAGCTCCGCAAAAACAAAACAAAAATATACAAAAAGAAATGCTAAAATAAAATAGACAGAAAAATAAAAATGCAGGAAATAAAAGATAAGTACTGGGGTTATTGTAATCCCAGCACGACTTAATAAATTCTAAACAGTTCTAGCTTATAGGCATATGAAATAAAAAGTGCACAGGTAACTGTTCCAATATCCATTTCGGTAACGGGTACCGATACGGTGATAGAGCAGTTACCCCTCTACCTAAATAATAATACCTTCCCAACACAGGTAGAGGAAATAGGAAATAAGAAGTGGAGGAGCACTGGTCCTCGCTCATCTTATCACAAAATAAATCCTTGCCTTGCAAGGTATCATCTATCACAGGCCCGCAGGAGGCGATGGCAACGGCATGAGCACAAAGCTCATCGTCATCCCAACGTACCTGTGGAGACTCATCCTGCACAGGCTCAGATAAGGAATGGGGATCAAGTAATAAAAGAGAAGAAGAACTAAAATAATCAGAAAATTGGAGAGTGATCCCGGTCTCACTCTCAGCAGGATCCAAGCATATATCATCATCGGTATCATACGAGTCGTACCGAGGAGAATCCGAGAACTCAGGGTCCGCGGTGGTAAGAAGAACGGCCTCATCTAATAAAGAGGTGCAAACCTCCATATCAGAAATAGGGTATTCCTCATCCCACCGGGGTGCGTAAAAATGTTCCGAAGATCCACCGTCTCCGTCGGAGATAGAGGAATCATCATCCCACTTCGGCGCAACCTCAGGCACCGAATCATCAACAAGTACGGCATCATCAACCGACTCACAAGAAAATGGAGTAGCACAATCCGGCAAAAATTGCGGAGGGGCAAGGCTGCTCTCAAAATCAAGCAGTGAATGAGCAGGCCCCATCGCAAAATCATTCGCAGACGCCACCCCGTCGATGACCGGAACAATCTCATCGTCCCATACAGGAGCGCCCATGAGTTCCTGCTCCTCTTTTTGTTGGCTAACACCAGAGTGATCATCACTCAAGGAAAGCCCGTAAAAAGGGATCGAGGGACCCATGAAAGAGCCGTATGCGGCCAGAGATTCTTCAGTAATCTCAACGGGTAAAGAATGAGCAAGGTGTGTTATGTCAGTGTATGGGCCAGACAACACCCTGGTAGGCCTGTCCATAACAGTCTTCCGCGAACGGGAGGTTGTTGGGAACACGCCCTCAGAGGGAGAAGGCTTGCACAAACGAGGGCAATCCTTCAACATGTGGCCCACACCTTGACATAACAAACACCGAATGCAATGCTCGTCATTCATAGCAGCAATGGCATCGATGGATTGGCGCAAAGTGTCAAGGATACGGCACTCAGCATCAGGATCCATCACGAATAAAAATAATTGCTGAAAAAGTGCTAAACAGCTAAAATGAAAATAGCACGGATCTGCTATCTAACTCAAAAATCAGAAAAGGGGAAAAAGAAATAAGCAAAATAAAAATTCTAATAACAAAAGCAAATAAAAAAAATGAAATGCACAAATGGAAAAGGGCTTCAATCTATTATCTCCCTCTCCAAAAACTCACACGACTGTGCTCCCCGGCAACGACGCCAAAAACTTGATGCATTAGATCACGGCAGTGAACCGGTCGCACAAGTAATATAAAATGGGGGGTTTTCCCAAGTATCGATCTCACAAGGAACACAGTAAGGTGGAGTTAATTTCGAGGAGGACTTGAGATTGAAGTCCTCAGGTCGGAGCTAACTAAGGGGGTTTTGATGGTTGCGGAAACAGAAAATAAAAGGTTAACAACTACTCCTATGCAACGCCGCTATGCGATGCTTCGCCAGGCGGGATGGAAGGCTAGTCGGGCCGCTATCCACCGAATCACTAGGCGGATGGATGAGAAGGCTAGCTGATGAGGTGGTTAGAAAGGCGGAATGAGGGTCGAAAGCACCTCTTCGCTAAGGACGCCACTAGCAATTGCTAGTGCGGCAAGGGTGGATGGTGGTGGATGGATATATGGCGCAACTCAAGTAAATAACGAAAACATACAATCACATAGACATAATTGTATAAAAACGTTTACACACTAAGCATACTTCATCAATATAAATAAATTTAAACACCAATATTCAACAAGAAAGCAAGTATAAGTCAAGAGATCGACCGAATCCGAAGTCTTGTTGAGGATTCATGGTTGGAATCGTCGGGCTGTCATTCCGCGTCAAAGCTCGGTCCTCAACTACTTCCGGGGTAGAGAAGGGCTGTCACCCCCTTCCAATGGCCCGACTTCTTCGTCTCACGATAGCAGACGAAGTTTGCTAGCTTTCCTTTGCTTGATGGCTATGGCGTCAAAATTCTACTTGGAGCTCACGGATGAAGGAGAAGGCCGAGAGGAAGCTCCGGCTTGGATTTGGCGGTGAAAGCTTGCCCGGAGCACCTCCCTAGGGTGGAAGATGAAGGGGAACGGCGGAGAAGGCGGAAAATGGCGGAGGAAATGGGCGATCTGCAGATCCTTTGATTAGGGCGAGACCTGCACTATTTATACAAAAGCAGAAGTGAACAATGCGCACGATCACAAGCGCACGACCAGTGGTCGTGCGCACTATGTCTGGTGCTCGTGCGCACTGGCATGGAATATCAGGAAGAAGAACTGGGATAATGCGCACGAGTAGTGGCGCACGACCAGTGGTCGTGCGCACTAAGTCCAATGATCGTGCGATTACCCAGACAGGACTCCAGAAAAGAGGAATCAATGCACACGATCAGTGGCGCACGACCGGTGGTCGTGCGCAATATGTCCAGTGGTCGTGCGCTTACCCCAGGCTGATTCTGGAAAACGAAGAGTAGTGCGCACGATCGGGGGCGCACGACCAGTGGTCGTGCGCATTGAATCCCATGATCGTGCGCAGTATTCCTGTTTCACCACCATCCTGGAACACGCACACGACCCCTGTATCGAAAGGAAAAACCATCACTAATCTGTGCAGACATTCCAGACAATAACAAAAAGGAGTACAGACTAAAAGAATAACACAAAACACAACCACGGGCATAAATGTGCACTTCCTATGGAAATAAAGACTGGATGAAATATATATGATAATGAACTAAAAGTGAAGTGCAACCATGTGAAAACTAGCCCAGATGAGTCCGAAAATAGGTATATAAAGTGGACTCATCAATAACATGAGAGGGGCAGGCAACAGGAGGCCAGCTCGCTCCAGCCCAGGTCGGGGAGGCGAGCCATGCGAGTTGGCCCTTAACCCCTCTTGCTCACTCAGAATTCGTCGAGCAGAGTTTGCATCGCCATTCGTCGAGCAGAGTTTGGGTCGCCATTCGTCGAGCAGAGTTTGGGTCGCCATTCATCGAATAGAGCATTTCGGTCGGCATTCATCGAACTGGTATTCGTGGATGGGTTCGACGAGTACAGATTGGCAAGCCCTCCTCCGAGGCTCCCATGGTTACAGATGGAAGATTGGCCGCCAGCCCGCTCCCCTATACGCGACCTGGCCGCCGGTCCTCCTTGGCAGAGGATTGGAGGGTCGCGGTGGCCCGGCTCGCGCTCGCCCAAGAAGAGTAGGCTAGCTGCAGGAGCCAGGTCGCACCCGCCTCTCGCAGGGAGAGAGTGTAGTGGCGAGCTGACTTCCATATCCCTGAGATGTTGCCTAGTAGAAGCCCCGAGGTGAAATTACTAGGATTCCCTCCCCATGGGTGCAAATAGCTTGTTGGAACAGTGGAGCTACACTATTGGCAGACCAAGTTGGGCTGCACATAGCTGTTCAAAACAGCGGAGGTTGGCTATTTGCAGGCCGTTTACAGAATTCTATAAATAGGACCCAAGGGGTACCTCAGAAGGCACACTTCTTAGATTGACATACTCCTTGATCTCCTAGCGCTTTTTGAGGTAGCCTTAGCTCGGCCTGTGGCTAAGGAGGGGAAGTGCTCTCAGGTTTTCCGGTAGTGTGGTGGGTCCTCCCCACCGAGCCCTTGGGTCGGTTCTTGTCTATGTTTTCCTTTGTTATTTTGCTTGTAGGAGCGAAATAGGCGCGCGATCACCCCTTCCCCAAGGATGAACTCCACAAGAGACCATTTTTCGGTTTCAACATTTTTGGTGCGGTGAGCGTTGAGCGTGGTCAGCATAGAAAAGCATCAGCGAGCTCGATGATAGGAGGACAAGGAACTGACGGGACGGACTCGCCGCTCCCCACCTCTGGCCACGGTGGGGATGTTTGAAGATTTCAGGAATGAGGTACTGGGTCTAGTCAAGTTCGCACTCGGCATGCGGGCCGAGTGCTCGAATCCGGAAATCCAAATCGCAGCCGCCCCCTCTCTGGGTGAGGACGCCCCTGACAGGCGAGCTGGGAAGGAAGTGGCCGAGGAGGATCGGGGGTGCGAGCTCCCTGAGCACGAGCTCTTCCCCGGCTCGACAGGAAGAGGTCGGCTCGGTGAGCGGAGCCCGCGAGACTCGCCAGCTCGCCAAGCAGGGGGAGGCAGCCCCTTCAGTAAGTTGGTCTCTTCAGCTCCAGTTCTAGAGGGGTTCAGGGAACCCGAGATGTACTACTACACCGGGAAGGGAGTTCTGGTCCAACACGTCCAATGGTTTGAGGACGTAGTCTCGATCCGGCAGATGTCGGATGGGTTCAAGTGCCGACTCTTCGCCATCACCCTCAATGAGAAGGCGAGAGAGTGCTTTTACCAGCTGCCGGCCAGCTCCATCTGCTGCTTCGAGGTCCTACGCCGGGGGTTCATGCTGAGATTCACTACCTCGAAGAGGAGGTAGAAGGAGTCGGAGTCCTTGTTCCACCTCAAGCAGGGAGTGAATGAGATGCTGGGAAGATACATGGACCAGTTCCAGCAGGAGGTCACCCAGGTCCAGGAGATGCCAGGCCATAGCATGATGATGGCATTCACTCTAGGGCTGCAGCAGGGATTCTTCAGGATGGAGCTAAAGAGAATTCCCCACCTCTCCTACGAGGAGCTGATGGAGAGGGCAGCGAGAGAAGTTGACAGGGAGGCGTCAAATCCGGAGTTCGCCCGGAAGATGGCCAGGTGGGCCACGAAGGAAGAGAAGGAGTCAAGGGGAGGAAGGGGATAGGATGTGAGGAGAGTCGAGCCCCGATAGAGGGAGCAGAGGCAGCTCCAGGGGCAGCAGCAGCCTAGGTGGGGTGTCAGGAGCCTGACCGTCGGCTGGGCTGGATGCCCTAGTAGCAAGGGCAGGGACAAAAGAGGGGGTACCAAGGAATGGACCACCATCAGGGGGGGGTAAGATAAATTTCACCCGCCAGGTTGGAGGCAGGCCTAGAGGACTCAACTGCTCGATCAAGAGGAGCCTATGGCCATAACCACAGGGGAGAGGAGGAAAGTAACAAGGAGGAGGAGGAGAGAGGTTAGGGTGGAGTTGACATACTGCGACTTCCATCAGGAGGAAGGGCACGCCACAGCCACGTGCCCGGAGTTCCTCGAAATGAGGGGAAATAGAGAGCAACAGCAGCAGCAACAGGCACGTCAGGAAGTGAGGATCAAGGAGGTCCTGCCTCGGGCGGAGGAGGCCGTTGCGAAGACCGGGTGGATGTCGGGCGTTGGCACCACATCCCAAACCCCACCACTGGAAGAGAGGATCACCTTCTCAAGGAGCGATATGGCAGATCAAGAGGATCCTTTTTGCAATGCGGTGGTCATCCAGGCAGCCATCGAAAATTTTACCATCTCCCGGATCCTCATCGACAACGAAAGTTCTGTAAAAGTCGTCTTTAAGAAGGTGTTTGACGCGATGAAGGTGGAGGCGAAGAGGGTGTTGGCCTCAGATGGGCCGTTGTTTGGATTTTCGGGGGAGAGGAAGGAGGTCGAAGGAGGTGTAGGCCTCCATGTTATCTTGGGGGGGGGGGAGTCCAGGAACTCCAGGTTCGTCATCATGGATGCCCCCAGCAGCTACAGTGCCATCTTCGGGAGGCCCCTCGTCAGTGTCATCCGCTGCGTCCCCACATCGTTCCATCAGTGCTTGAAGTTCAGTGCCAAGGGGATTCAGGTCAGGGTCAATGGAGACCCCAAGGCGGCGCGAGAGTGCTACGTCACCGCCGTGAACTCCATCTCTTAGCATGAGGGAGCCGGGGAGATGGAGCGGAGGATGGAGGAGGCGGAGCAGGAAGCTAGCAGGGAGGAGGTGGAAGAGAAGAGTTGCACCGAGGTTGAGGTGGCATGAGGAGATCGGGAGGAGTTGGCCGAGGCGATGGCCGTGGAAGAAGAGGTGGAGGCGGAGGTCCACATCCCAGAGGAGAGGGATGTTGAAGAATGGGCAGAGCAGTCCAGGTTGGAGGCTGTAGAAGAGGTGGTGGAGCTGGAGGTCCTCACCCAAGAGGGCAGGGTGGAGAAGGTCCGCGTCAGCAGAGGGCTGACCACGGAGGCTCAGGGCAGGATGCTAGAGTGCATCCAGAAGAACGTGGACATCTTCGCATGGAGCACCGTGGAGATGCCGGGGTTGACGCGGATGTGGCTTGCCACCGCCTCAACTTGGACCCAGGAACACGCCCCGTCCAACAAAAGAAGAGGACCACCGTGGACAAGCTGGAAGAGCCCATCAGAGAGGAGGTGGCAAAGCTTCTCAAGGCCGGCTTCGTGTCTGAGATCCAATACCCCGACTGGGTCTCCAATGTAGTCATGGTTAAAAAGGGAGACGGTCGGTGGAGTATGTGTATCGACGTATCCTTTCTTAATAAATCTTGTCGTAAGGACTGTTATCCCTTGCCTCGGATCGACGCGCTAGTTGACTCTGCTGCTGGTTTTTTGTAATGAGTTTTCTAGAAGCATTTTCATGTTTTCATCAAATCAGGATGCACCCCCCGGACGTCAAAGATGTCTCGTTCATCACAGGGGATGGATGCTACTGCTATAAAATGATACCCTTCGGGATGAAGAATGCAGGGGCAACCTACCAGAAGATGATGGATAGGGTCTTCAAAGAATAGAAGAGGAGGAACCTGGAGGTATACGTGGATGATCTCATGATCAAGAGTCAAGATGTGGACTCTCACCTTCAGGACCTCGAGGAGACCTTTTCTACCATGCGAAGGTACAAGATGCGGTTGAACCCCCTGAAGTGTGTCTTCGGGGCCAGCAGGGGGAAGTTCATGGAGCACATCCTCACCGCTGCAGGGGTCGAGCCGAATCCTGATAAGGTCAAGGCTACCATGGAGCTGGGGTCGCCGCGAAATACTAAGGAGGTGCAGCGGCTGACGAGGAAGCTGGCAGCGCTATGTAGGTTCCTCTCCTGGGCTGGGGAGAAGTGTTCGCCCTTCTTCAAAGCACTGTGGGGGGGGGGGGGGGGGTCAAAAATTCGAGTGGACCAAGGAGTGCGAGGAGGCATTCAAGGCCCTCAAGATGCAGTTGAACTCGGGCCCCATTGCTCCAAGGGTAAAAGGAGGGGGAAGACCTGTTTTTGTATCTCGCGGTCGGGGCGGAGGCCTTGAGCTTTGTCCTAGTTCGTGGGGAGGGGAAGAAGCAGCTCCCTATATATTACGTGAGTCGGGTCCTGAGGAAGGCCGAGCTCCGGTATCCAATTTTGGAGAAGCTGGCCTTCGCCCTGATCGTCTCAGCCCGAAGGCTGCGGCCCTACATCCAGGCACACTCAATCCGAGTAGTGACTGACCATCCCCTCCGCAACATCTTTGAGGGGGTGGATCATTCTGGTAGGCTGGACATGTAGTTGGTGGAGTTGAGCCAATTCGACGTCTCCTTCGTCCCCCTCCTCTCGATCAAAGCTCAAGAGATGGTCGACTTGTTGGCTGATTATGTGATTGAGGTGGCAGAGGAAGAGCTCACTCCTCTGACTCCTTGAAGGTGAAGGTAGATGGCGCCTCGGGTAGGCATTCCCTAGGAGTGGGTGTGAACTTGGAGAACCCCCAGGGGACTAGAATTGAGCAGACGGTGGTGGTGCACTTCCCCATCACCAACAATCAGGCCGAGTATGAGGCCGTGATAGTAGGGCTGCGCCTGGCCAGGGAGCTGGGGGTTTTAGACGTGGAGGTCCTTACTGACTACATGGTGGTAACTTCCTAGATCAACGGGGAGTTCGAGGCGAGAGAGCCTACCATGCGGCAATAGTTAGCCAAAGTAAAGGGGGTCATCGGCATATTCCATACTTTTTCCATCTGGTACGTGCCCCGGGAGGAGAATGAGCAGGTCGATCAGCTAGCGAAGCATGGTCCCAGGGTGGGGGGTACCATCACCGACCTATTCTGCCCTTCCATCGAAGAGGGAGAGCTCATGGAGATAGATCGCCAATCCTCGTGGATGGACTCGGTCACAACTTTCCTTTCCACGGGAGAGTATCCGGAGGGGGTGGACAATAAGAAGCTCAGGTACAAGTCGGCATACTACCAACTCTAGGAAGGGTAGCTGTACAGGAAGACTCTCTCGGGGATGTTGGCTCGTTGCGTGGCTGATGGGAAAGTGTAAAGAATCTTGGAGGAAGTCCACTCCAGGGAGTGTGTGAGTCACTGCGGGAGTCGGACCCTGGAAGGAAGGATCGTCAGGCAAGGGTATTTCTGGCCCACCCTGGGCCGCGATGCGACGGAGCTCACAAGAAGATGCTACAAATGCCAGCTGTTTGCTCCCCTACAGCTACAACCAACTCAGCGACTCAAACGTATCACAGCCCCCTAGCCCTTTGACATTTGGGGGATGGATTTGGTTAGACTGTTCCCCCAGGCCAGTGGGCAGAGAAGGTTCCTACTAGTGATGGTCGAATATTTCCCCAAGTGGTTGGAGGTGAAGGCGTTGGCCAAGGTGACTTCCCAGGTCATCAGGAACTTTGTTTGGGGGGAGATCATCTGCCGCCACGGATTGCCCCAGGAAATTGTCATAGACAATGAGCCCCAGTTCGCCAGCGCGGAGTTTACCAGTTTCTACGAGCTGCTTGGGATCGACCTCAGGTTCGCCTCGGTCCACCAGCCCAGGAGCAACGGGCAGGTGGAGGCTGCGAACAAGATCATTGTCAACCTCCTAAATAAGAATGTGGAAAATCTGAAGGGGAGCTGGGTGGAGCAGCTTCCCACGGTTCTCTGGGCACTGAGGACCACCCCCAACATAGCTATAGGAGAGACCCCCTTCAAGCTCTCCCATAGGTGCGAGGAAGTGCTCCCCGTGGAGTTCAAAGATCAAACGCCTCGAGTTGTCACAGCAGTGGAAGGCCGTGAAGAATGGCAAACCGAGAATGAGGAAGAGCTGCGACTCTCTCTTGACATGGTGGAGGAGCTGCGTGACCTTTCCGCCATCCGACAGAAAGAGGTGAAGAGGAGGATGTCCAAATACTTTAACAAACACGTCGGAGTCAAACAGTTTGCGGAAGGGGACTTGGTACGAAAGAAAGTGGATGCAGCGGGAAGGTCGACAACCGTGGGTAAGCTCAACCCTAGCTGGGAGGGACCATTCATTGTAAAGGAAACACTGAAGTCAGGAGGGTATCGACTCCAGAATGTGGAGGGAGAGACCCTAAGTCTCACCTAGAGTGGTGACGACTTGAAGAGCTTTTTTCCTTAAAACATGTAAGCGACACTTTGATTTTTAATGAGATTCCTTGACATATCACTCCTGTCGCCATAGTTTGTATGAAAAGATGAAATGTACCCATAACCCGAGCAGATCCCGTTATCAGGCTCTCACCTGGATGACAGGGCTGGAAGTCACTCGGTGTCATCCTTAGACCTCGAGCAGATCCCGTTGTCAGCCTCTAACCTAGCTGCAAGGGTTGTAAGTCACTCGATGGTATCAACCCCGGACCCTGAGCAGATTCCGCTTTCAGGCTCTCACCTAGCTGACAGGGCTGGAAGTCACTCGGTGTCATTCTTAGACATCGATCAGATCCCTCTGTCAGTCTCTCACCAAGCTGGCAGGACTGGAAGTCATTTGATGGTATCAACCCCGGACCCCGAGCAGATCCCGCTGTTAGGCTCTCACCTAGCTGATAGGGCTGGAAGTCACTCGGTGTCATCCTTAGACCTCGAGCAGATCCCACTGTCAGGCTCTCACCTAGCTGGCAGGGCTGGAAGTCACTCGATGGTATCAACCCTGGACCCTGAGTAGATCCCGCTGTCAGGCATTCACCTAGCTGATAGGGCTGGAAGTCACTCGGTGTAATCCTTAGACCTCGAGCAGATCTCGCTGTCAGGCTCTCACCTAGCTGGCAGGGCTGGAAGTCACTCGATGGTATCAACCCTGTTAAATTTTCTCAACGTGGTCAGCAAGATAGCCCAAACGCCAAATTAATATCTTCGGAACTACCCAGTTCTCACGTTGAACCAGCGGAACCAAGGAATAGAGGTAGCAACCAACAAACAGTGGAAGCACAAGCAGGTCTTTTATTCATTCACTTCTTTACAATATGAGGCATACATAGCGAGATATGATTTCGCTAGTATAATAGCTGAAAACAGAAAACACCAAAAAACAAGCCGGGCGGACAGCACCGAAGTCCGCCGAGACTGCGAGGTCGCCGAGGTCGCCGAGTCCGCTGAACTCGCCAAAGCTAAGCTGCAATCCGCCGAATAGATACGGAGTCCGTCGAAGCCGCGAGGCCGCGCGGACACACCGTTATTCGCCTCCTGCTGAACCTGAACTGAGGAACACCCCTACCCGCCTGAAGCCGGCGGACAGGTTATTGAAGCTGGCAAAGATGAAACAGAACTGACAAGCCGCAGAGCGACCTCCTGCTGAGTCCGCTGAGACCGCACACTTCCAAGCACTTGGCCGATGTCACAGCCAAACTCCTGGCTCCTTGAAGCTACCCGCGCGACCTGCACACAGCAAACCGTCAGCCTGAAATAATCCGCGCGGACTGACAAACACAGACCGCAGCACTTCGCTCAACCCAACTTACTGTTCACTCTAGTTACATTTGGTTTGCCAGGGGGTCCTATTTATAGGCAAGGTGAGGATTGTGGTCACCGCCCAGGAGATAGCGACACCACCCCAGCCCGCGCGATAGCAAAAACACCGTCCGCTGAGTCCGCAAGGACTTAGCCGGATACCAAGGCAAACCGCCAGGAGCAAGGCAAACATTGGCGAACCCTCTCCAGTCCGCCCAAGCTATGCGGACAAGGCATCAGCCCGCAAAGCTCCAACCACTGCAAGACAGCAACCCCCTTCAATGGCAGTCCGCACCAACCCGAGGCAGACCGCAAGACTCACACCTCAATCCGCCACAAGTCCACGACCAAAGGTAGACAACAACAGTCCGCCCGGTCACAGCGGACTTGGCGGATACCGCGGACACAATGGCCTTGGCACAAAGTGTGACCAAATCCAAAACCATTAAGGGCCAATGTGAGCATGGCGGACTCAAATTCCCGTCCGCCAAACACCCTAGCACAGACCGCCATCAGTCCGCGAGCTCCTCGCACTTCTGTCCAACGCAGCAGCCATTCCCGGACTCCAAAACCAGTCCGCCAATCGACCTCCACAGCAAATCGCCTGCTGTGCCACCAGAGCTCGACAAGGCCTCAGCCAAGCTCCAAGCCCAGTCCAAAACAACCCACACTGCGGACACTCCAGTCCGCAAGCTACCCGCGGACATGAGCCAACCCTGCTATCAGTACAAGCTTGCACCCGCGGTCACTGAGCAATGCACCAGTCCGCAAGCCTTTATCCGCTCAGGCCGCTCCTTGGCAAAGCCAATCAGCAAACACCTTATCCGCAGAAACCAGGCCGCATAGTCCGCGGACTCAACCCGTGCAAACCGCTCAGAAGAAGAACTGCCTTCTCACTAAACCTTCCACCAGGCCTCAAATCTCAGTCCGCCCAGTCCGCCTAGTCCGCCAAAGCTGTCCTCCCCAGGCCGCCCGGCCTGTCCCGTCACCCACTTCCACTTCACAAATTTCAACACTCCCCCTTGAAGTGGGAAGTGGTGACCAAGCCCAGCAAGCTGCGCAAGCGTTCAAAGGGCCCCTTCGACAGTGGCTTCGTGAAGATGTCAGCAAGATTATCTTCACTCAGAACATGCCCGACCAGCAGAGACCCTCCAACACCTTCTCCATGATGAAGTGGTGATCAATCTCTATATGATTGGTCCTGGCGTGACACACTGGATTGTTAACCAGTTTGAGAGCACTCTCATTGTCACCCCGGAGTAAAGTAGGCCCTTGCACTTCTTCATGAACATCCTCTATAAGCCTCCTCAACCAAACGGCTTCCCGAGCAGCCAAGGCCGAAGCCTTATACTCCGCCTCCGTGGTTGAAACCGACACCGAGTCTTACTTCTTGCTACACCACGAGATGCTAGCTGAACCGCAAGTGAACACATAACCTGAAGTAGACCTTCGATCATCCGAATCACCGCCATAGTCAGCATCCGTGTACCCGAGCAACGCAACCTCCGCGTCCCTTCTATAGAGGAGTCCCATGTCAGAAGAAGCCTTGACATACTTCAGAATTCCCTTCGCCGCCACTAGATGAGATTGCCTTGGTTCAGCCATATACCGACTTACTTGGCCAACAGCATAAGCGATATCCGGCCTTGTAATCGTCAGATAAATCAAGCTCCCAACAAGAGCCCTGAACACCAAGGGATCATGAATAACCCTTCCCTCATCTCGTCGAAGCTTCAGCCCAGATTCTAGTGGAGTAGAGCACTTCTTCCCTTCGCCCATGCCGAACCGCTTCACAATGCGATCAGAATACCCTTTCTGGCTAATGAGAACCCCGCACTCCTTCCTCTCCACTTCCAGACCAAGAAAGTGATGCAACTCTCCCAAGTCTTTCATATCTAAGCGTATAGCAAGCTCAGCCCTGAGCCTTGCTACTTCCCCCTCCGAGTTCCCTGTGATGATCATGTCATCCACATACAGCAGGACCAAGACTCGTAGCTCCCCCTTCTTCTTGACAAACAAGCTTGAATCCGAGTTGGAAGCAAGGTATCCACAGAATTGCAAGTACTCTGTAATCTTCCCATACCACGCTCTAGGAGCTTGCTTCAACCCATAGAGAGCCTTCCTGAGTTTGCAGACATAGTCCGGATGCTTCTCAGAGACAAAACCAAGCGGCTGATCCATGAAGATGTCCTTGTCAATCTCTCCGTAAATAAAGGCATTCTTCACATCGAGTTGCCACAACCTCCATCCCTTGCTAGCAGCCAAGGCGATCACCACTCTTATAGAAGTCATCTTCGCAACTGGACTGAATGTCTCCTCATAGTCTTCTCCATACTGCCGTGAGAATCCTCTAGCGACCAGGCAAGCCTTGAAACGATCAATGCTCCCATCAGCCTTCTTCTTCAACTTATACACCCACTTGCAAGTAACCGGAGTAACGCCATCAACCTTGGGCACAAGGTCCCAGGTTTCATTCTTCTTCAGAGCATCAATCTCTTCCTTCATGGCATCATCCCACTCCTTTACTCCAGTGGCCTCGTTGAAGTTTGCAGGCTCTCGCTCATCCAGAGGACCTGCAAAGAAGCAGGAGACAAAGCTCACTGCATTCCCATCACAGTACCGAGCCAGTGGTTTAACCACCCTCTTCGATCTCCGAAGACATGGCTCCTTGCTCACGGCTTCCGTTGCTTCTTCGGGCTCCACTCCTACCTGGGGCAAGCATTGAGCAGTGCTCCCCCTGCTTCCTGAGCCAGAAGGCTCAGCCTCGGAGATCGAAGCAACAGGAGCTGCTGGTGAAACAGCAAGCTCCTCTTCCAAGCCTTCAGCAGCCTCCACCGGTGCTTCATCACCCTTGCTACTTCCGGTTAGCTCCACCGAGCCACCTCCATATGACGTCAGCTCGTCAAAGACAACGTCTCTTGACACCACGAACTTCTTCGTCACAGGGTCCATGCATTTCCATCCCTTCTTCCGCTCATCATAGCCAACAAAGACAAGTTTCCTTGCCTTCGCATCCAACTTTGTCCGTGAAGCATCCGGGATATGCACGTAGCAAGTTGAACCGAACACCCTGAGGTGTCCCACACTCGGCTTCTCCTTCAGCAACAGCTCAACAGGAGTCTTCATGTTGATAGGGCTGAGTGGCATCCGGTTGATAACATAAGCAGCACAAGACATTCCCTCCGCCCAAAAGGACCTTGGGATATCTTTCGCATGAAGCCAGCATTTGCAGGTCTCCGTCAGATGACGGATCTTCCGCTCCGCTACCCCATTTTGTTGTGGAGTGTGAGCACAAGTAAGGTCTCGTTGGATCCCGTGCTTCCTGCAGAAGTTAGAAAACTCGGAGGAGACAACCTCACCCCCGTTATCAGTTCTAAGCTTCTTAACCTGCAAGCCAAGCCGGCCTTCTACCAACTCCTTGAACTCCACGAACAACCGGAAGGCTTCCGACTTCTCCTTTAAGAAGTACACCCAAGTATACCTTGAGTAGTCATCAATCAAGACAAACATGTATTTGCTTCCACCAAGGCTGGCAGTAGCCGTTGGTCCCATCAGGTCGCCATGAATACACTCCAGTGGCTTCTTGCTCCTTGTTTGTGATTTATCAAACGGAAGGCGATGTGCCTTACCGTATTGACAGCCAGCACAAACATGCCCATCACCAAAGGAGGACAACTTCGGCAACCCCCTCACCAAACTTCTACTCGCCATTGCCTTCAGCTTGTCCATGCCAACATGCCCCAGCCTCTCATGCCAGATAGCAGCGCTATCATTGGCCCTCATTATATCAACATAAGCAGTGGTGGAAAGAACAAATAAGTTATTCACCCTCCTCCCAACATGAGCAACATCAGCCTTTACCGCTGATACGTTGCGAAGGAACCTCACGTCTGTTGGCCCAAACTGAACTTAATACCCAGCGTCCACCGCATTGGTCATCCGAGAAGAGGTTCTTCTTCATGCCCGGCACGTGATACACACTCCTTAACGTGAGTGGCCCCTGATCAATACCCAAAGACACGACCCCCTCTTTCTCTACTGCATAAACAGTATTATCAGCAGTGATAATAGCTTCATTACCTGAGTAAGGCTGCATGGATGTGAACTTTGATTTGTATCCGGTGAGGTGATGACCACATCCGGAGTCCACGATCCACTCGTTGTTGAAGTCCTCAGCAGACAAGGCCCGGACACAAGTGCCCGTCATGAAAGCTCCGCCCCATTCTGCTTCTTCACTTCTCGAGCAAGCTTCCTCCTTTCCCGCAGCATGCCCAGGCTGCAGTTTGACCTTGCAGTCCCGCTTGAAGTTCCCTCACTGATGACACCGGTAGCACTTCAGATTCTTCTTCCAGTCCTTAGCAGCATTGCTCCTCTCCGGTGGATATGAAGTTGAAGTCTCCTTCTCAACAGCGGCCTGCACCTTCTTCTTCTTCCCTTCCATCCTTTCTTCTTGCCTGAGAAGAGAGCTTCGCTGCCTTCCTGATTCAGGTTCACTCCAGCCATCTGCCTTGCTAAGCTCTCCTGCGAGGCAAGCAGATTCTCCAGCTCCAGCAATGACGGCTGAGTAGCCCACCCTTGAACAGATGTAACAAAGGCCACATACTCCTTCCGCAAGCCGCGGATAATGTGCCTTTTCATCTTTGCCTCAGAGATAGGCTCATCAGGATCCAGTGCCGACAGCTCAGCACATAAGCTCTTCATCTTTAAGAAGTACTTGGAGATGGAAAGGTCTCCCTGAGTTGCCCGGGCCAACTCATTCTCCAGGAACTGAAGCCGCGCCACATTCTTCCTATTGAACAACTCATCAATGGTTGTCCAAATATCAGCAGCCGACTCACATCCAATGATGTGATCAAACAGTTCCGGAGACACGGCTCTCTTCAGAATGAACTCCGCCTTAGCATTTGTTCTTCTTCAGAGCCTAACCTGCTCAGCAGTACCGAAAGCAGCAGTGACTTCCTGTCTGTCGTCACCACCGACGACTTCCCACAGCTCCTCGCCAAGAAGATAACTCTTCATGCACGACTTCCACTTCTTGAAGTTAGTCGGCGTTAAGAGTTCAATGCCCAGACCTCTTGCAAAGCTCCCTTCCATTGCAACACCTGTTGGCAACCTAGCAGCAGCTCCGAGCAACAACACAGGTTGATCACCACTCAATCACTGAGTAACAACACTGGCTGTCTTCCGCTCACGCAACTGAACCTCAGAAACCTCCCTCTGATACCATGTTAAATTTTCTCAACGTGGTCAGCAAGATAGCCCAAACGCCAAATTAATATCTTCGGAACTACCCAGTTCTCACGTTGAACCAGCGAAACCAAGGAATAGAGGTAGCAACCAACAAACAATGGAAGCACAAGCAGGTCTTTTATTCATTCACTTCTTTATAAAGTGAGGCATACATAGCGAGACATGATTTCGCTAGTATAATAGCTGAAAACAGAAAACACCAAAAAACAAGCCGGGCGGACAGCATCGGAGTCCGCCGAGACCGCGAGGTCGCCGTGGTCGCGGAGTCCGCTGAACTCGCCCAAGCTAAGCTGCAATCCGCCGAATAGATACGGAGTCCGCCGAAGCCGCGAGGCCGCGCGGACACACCGTTATTCGCCTCCTGCTGAACCTGAACTGAGGAACACCCCTACCCGCCTGAAGCCGGCGGACAGGTTATTGAAGCTGGCAAAGATGAAACAGAACTGACAAGCCGCAGAGCGACCTCCTGCTGAGTCCGCAGAGACCGCACACTTCCAAGCACTTGACCGATGTCACAGCCAAACTCCTGGCTCCTTGAAGCTACCCGCGCGACCTGCACACAGCAAACCGTCAGCCTGAAACAATCCGCGCGGACTGACAAACACAGACCGCAGCACTTCGCTCAACCCAACTTACTGTTCACTCTAGTTACATTTGGTTTGCCAGGGGGGTCCTATTTATAGGCAAGGTTAGGAGTGTGGTCACCGCCCAGGAGATAGCGACACCACCCCAGCCCGCGCGATAGCAAAAACACCGTCCGATGAGTCCGCAAGGACTTAGCCGGATACCAAGGCAAACCGCCAGGAGCAAGGCAAACATTGGCGAACCCTCTCCAGTCCGCCCAAGCTATGCGGACAAGGCATCAGCCCGCAAAGCTCCAACCACTGCAAGACAACAACCCCCTTCAATGGCAGTCCGCACCAACCCGAGGCAGTCCGCAAGACTCACACCTCAATCCGCCACAAGTCCACGACCAAAGAAAGACAGCAACAGTCCGCCTGGTCACAGCGGACTTGGCGGATACCGCGGACACCATGGCCTTGGCACAAAGTGTGACCAAATCCAAAACCATCAAGGGCCAATGCGATCATGGCGGACTCAAATTCCCGTCCGCCAAACACCCTAGCACAGACCGCCATCAGTCCGCGAGCTCCTCGCACTTCTGTCCAACGCAGCAGCCATTCCCGAACTCCAAAACCAGTCCGCCAATCGACCTCCACAGCAAATCGCCTGCTGTGCCACCAGAGCTCGACAAGGCCTCAGCCAAGCTCCAAGCCCAGTCCGCAACAGCCCACACTGCGGACACTCCAGTCCGCAAGCTACCCGCGGACACGAGCCAACCCGCCTATCAGCACAAGCTTGCACCCGCGGCCACTGAGCAATGCACCAGTCCGCAAGCCTTTATCCGCTCAGGCCGCTCCTTGGCAAAGCCAATCAGCAAACACCCTATCCGCAGAAAACAGGCCGCATAGGCCGCGGACTCAACCCGTGCAAACCGCTCAGAAGAACAACTAGGCTTCTCACTAGACCTTCCACCAGGCCGCAAATCTCAGTCCACCCAGTCCGCCTAGTCCGCCAAAGCTGTCCGCCCCAGGCCGCCCGGCCTGTCCCGTCACCCACTTCCACTTCACAAATTTCAACAAACCCCGGACCCCAAGCAGATCCCGCTGCCAGGATCTCACCTAGCTGACAGGGCTGGAAGTCACTCAGTGTCATCCTTAGACCTCGAGCAGATCCCTCTGTAAGGCTCTTACCTAGATGGCAGGGCTGGAAGTCACTTGATGGTGTCAACCCCGGACCCCGAGCAGATCCCGCTGTCAGGCTCTCACCTAGATGACAGGGCTGGAAGTCACTCAGTGTCATCCTTAGACCTCGAGTATATCCCGCTGTCAGGATCTCACCTAGCTGGCAGGGATGGAAGTGTAACGTCCCGAATCACACTTGGCCCCTAGTACGTGTTTTTGAGTCGGGAGAGCTAACTTGGGTTCAGGGGGAGTGCTGACAATAATGCAGCACATGTGAAAAGGAGGAGAAATCAGTCAAGCATAGGACACGGGTGGAGATACGGGCGTGCCCTTACCCGTGTGGGAGTGGCCATCTCTCGAGTCGATGACTCGAGTATGTCAAAAGAAGTACACGGGTAGTGACACGGGCGTGTCACTACCCGTGTGAAGGGACACGGGTAGATACACGGGCGTGTCCCTACAAGTATCGAGATCGACGTGTCAAGATCGACGAACTATGTGTCGAGATCGACGAACCTCATATCGAGATCGATGAATTGTATGACACGGGTAGAGACACGGGGGTGTCCCTACCCTTGTATCGTTGTGTCGAGTTGAGCTCGACGAAGCGTGTCGAGATCGACGAACTTCGTGTCGAGATCGACGAATTGTATGACACGGGTAGAGAAACGAGTGTGTCCCTACCCGTATGTCATTGTGTCGAGTTGAGCTCGACGAGGTGTGTCGAGATCGACGAGGTGTGTCGACACTCGAGACTCTGGTCGACGAAAATGGTCCACGGAGGGAACACGCCCAGTGTCATGGGCGTGTCCCATCCGACACGGGCGTGTCGGAGGGCCCGTGTTCCCTCTGGTCGATGACCAGTGCTCGACGATCGTCGAGTGTCAAGTATGGGGTACACAGCCTGTGACACGGGCGTGTCACAGGGCGTGTCCCGCTCATCCTAGAGTAGCTCTCGTGTAGGTCGAAATATACTTGAGTAGGTGGAAAAGTACTCGAGTAAGAGTTGGTGACACGGGCGTGTCATCCCTGTGACACGGGCATGTCCTATCCGGGTACTCGAGTAGTTGGTTTTCTCTCGAGTAAGTCCTCTTGAGTAGGTCTCGAGTGGGTTACACGGCCCATGTCACGAGGCGTGACTGGGCCGACACGGGCATGTCCCACCTGTTTATCGTGTCGAGTATTGAAGCGATGCATAAAAACCATCGTAACGCTTCGCCTAAGCAGGACACGAGTAAGGACACGGGCACGTCCCTACCCGTGTCACTTTTATATAAAAGGGGAAGTGATAACCCTAGCCGTTTTCACTCCTCATTCCAGCCGTTTTTCTGAGAGAAACGTCTATTGAGAGAAGGAAGTCGCTGGATCTAGTTCTAGAGGAGAAGATCAGCCGCCGCCGTGGAAAAGAAGATGCCGTCGAGAAGAGTCACGAGATCCATGACCGGAAATGGTGGAAATGCCGGAAATGAGGTGAGCTTCCTACCCTCTCCCTTGGTGCTAGATCTTTAATTATTTTCTTAGGAGAGATATCGACTCAAGAGAGTCTTGATGGAGAAACTGACTTAGCGGAAGAGTGGTGTGCCCATATGTAATTCACACTAAGTTGTCCAATTTTGACCATACGATTAGCCAACCTGACCTTTGGTACGTACCTTTATACGTCGATCTCCTAAGGTTTGGACGACCTATTATATAAAGTCTTGCGAGATCCCCTAGGGAAAGAACTTTTGTTTATAGCGGATTTTGAATCTAGCAGAGATAATAGATATGGCAGATTTCCTAGGGCAACCACTTTTGTTTATAGCAAACTCGAGCTTGGTGGAGATAATGGATATGTTAAAGTGGTTGGAAGCAAGACTTTTGGGTGTTCAGACAAGCGTTAAGAGACTCGCTGAAGGAGTAGTTGAAGCATGACCCAACTTCAGGACGAGGACTACGAGGAATAAATTAAGCATTCATCCTTAGTCTGCCTAAGTTGTTCTAGGAATCTGGCTTGAGCCTTCACAATTCTGATACCTATGCGCAATGGTTAGTGAGAAACCGACCTATATGCTGTGTGATACCGTGCCTCACACTCCTTTGTGACTGTGGACTTCATTAAGGACATGGAGGGCGTACAATACTTTACTGGTATAGCCCGACGAGTGCGCCTACCGGACGGCTAAGAGATGATTGCAACCGCTAAGTGCGAGTTCGAGATATTTGTTGAAGGAAAGGCCTTTGATACACCTGCCACGGTCTTGAGAATGTCGGAGTTTGACATCATTTTGGGCATGGCGTGGTTGGACTGGCACTTCGCAAGGATCGAATGCGCGGAAAAGCAAATCTATTTGAGACATGGTGACATCGACGTCATCTTTCAAGTTATTAGCTTTGCACCTCGTATGTTGTTATCTTCAGTTGAGGCTGTAAAAGCCCATATGTCGGGGGATGAAGTCTTCATGATCTGTTTCGAGTTGAAGGAGATGACGTTGGATATGAAAGATGTATGGGTTGTACGGGACTTCCCCGAGGTATTTCTTGAGAAACTTCCAGGATTACCACGTAGAGAATTTGATTTTCAAATTAGTTTAGTACCGGGCGCCAAGACTGTATCTAGGGCCCCTTACCGAATGGCCCCGAAGGAACTCGCAGAGTTTAGAGTTCAACTGCAATAACTGGTGGAGTCAGAGTTCGTTCGCCCCAGCTCGTCACCCTGGGGAGCCCCTGTATTATTTGTCAAGAAGAAGGATGGAACCCTGCGTTTATGTATAGACAATCGGGAACTCAATTGACTGACGGTGCGTAACACTTATCCGCTACCCCGGATCGACTAGTTGTTCGAATAACTGTTGGGAGCGCATTGGTTTTATAAGTTGGATTTGCGCTCGGGATATTATCTGTTAAGGATACGAGAGGAGGACATTCAGAAAACGGCCTTTAGTTCAAGATATGGTCTGTACGAGTTCACTGCAATGCCGTTTGGGCTCACAAATGCACCTTCGGCTTTCATGAGCCTGATGAACAAGGTGTTTGAACCTTATTTGGATACCTTCATCATTGTTTTGATCGACGACATTCTGGTCTACTCAAAGACAGAGAAGGAGCATGCTGAGCACCTGACCTTGGTAGTTGAAGAAATTAAAAGAGCACACCTTGTTCGCCAAATTCAGCAAGTGCGAATTCTGGCTTAAGGAGGTTGCTTTCTTGGGTCATGTGATCAGTGGAGCTGGGCTAGCAGTGGATCCAGCCAAGTTGCGTGCCGTGAAGGAGTGGTCTCCCTTGAAGTCGGTGGCCGATGCATTGAGTAATAAGGTACCAAGCTCTAGCCTAGAGGCTCGATTGATGAGTATGGAGTTGGCTCGGATGATTGAGGAGATGGATGTTACTTTGGTGTTTAAGGATCCTTCGACAAAGTATATGAAGTACTTGGCAAGCATGATCATAGTTTGTGATATCCGGGACCGAATCCGGGCGTAGCAAGGAAGGGATGCGGCTCTGGCCCCGGCGGTCAAGGAAATCAAAGATGGGACTTCTAACGAGTATACACTAAAAGTCTACCTCATTTATTTTCGTGGTCGGCTATACATTCCCAAGGGAGGTAAAATCCGGGAGGATATCTTGAGAGAGGCACATTACTCTCAGTATTCGGTGCACCCGGGTATTGCCAAGATGTACGCCGGCTTGCAGAAGACCATGTGTTGGTCGGGAATGAAGAATGATGTCCGATATTTTGTTACACACTGTGAAGCTTGTCAAAGAGTTAAGGCAGAATGCAACAGCCCCGGTGGTTTGTTACAATCATTGCCCATCCCCGAATGGAAGTTTGAGGATATCTCCATGGACTTCATCCATGGGTTACCTCGCTCACGCTCCGGGAATGATTCAGTGTGGGTGATAGTTGATCGCCTGACGAAAGTAGCCCGGTTTATCCCAATGAAGAAAGAAGCTCATGTGGATGTCTTAGTACGCCTCTTTATGGAGCAGTTCGTACGGTATCATTGCGTGTCTAAGACAATTGTTTCGGACCGGGATGGTCGTTTCACCTCCAAGGAGTGGAAGGCGGTACAGGCGTATTTGGGTTCGCGCCTTATCTTCAGCACCGCGTTTCATCCTCAGACGGACGGGCAATCTGAAAGGACCATCCGGGCATTGGAAGATTTGTTGAGATTATGTGTGTTGGATAGAGGAGAGCCGTGGGAAAGGCTCTTACCGTTGGTAGAAGTCTCCTACAACAACAGCCACCAGGCTAGTATCGGCATGGATCCTCATGAAGCTCTTTATAGAAGAAGGTGTAGAACCCCCTTGTATTGGGTGCAGGATGAAGAGCCAAAGGCTTTAGGTGTTGAATATATTGATGATACCGATGCGGCAGTTAGACTGATACGGGATCGAATGTTGGAAGCTCAAAGTCGGTAGGCGAAGTATTATAATGCAAAGCATGGATGGTGGAGTTTCAAGTGGGTGATAAGGTGTTCCTGAAAATTCGACCGATGCATGGAGTGTCACGTGTGCGTGGTGTGAAATAGCTCAGCCCAAGGTATGTTGGGCCTTATACTATATTGGAAAGTATTGGCCCGTTGGCCTATCGGTTGGAGTTACCGTCCGAGCTAGAGAACCTCCACGACATGTTCCATGTGTCGTCGCTTCGGAAGGCACTGTTGCTGCCCAATCAATACATCCCCACAACTGATGGTGTTGTGGAGTCTGATAGGTCTGTGCGACTAGAGCCGGTGCGGATCGTAGATAGCGAGATAAGAAGGTTACGTCGCAAAAGTGTTCCCTTGGTGAAGGTGCTATGGTCCAATCATGGGAAGGAGGAATATACATGGGAGCTGATGGATGTGATGCAAAAACAATATCCAGAGTTGTTTGCTCAAGGTAATTTTATTTAAAAGCATATTATATTTCTGTTATGCTTTTCTCTCCATAGCATAAGCCTGATTTTGGGGACGAAATCTTTTATTTTGTTTATAAGATTTGTAACGTCCCAAATCGCACTAGGCCCCCCGTATGTGTTTTTGAGTCAGGAGAGCTGACTTGGGTTCAAGGGAAGTGTTGACAACAGGGCAGCACATGTGAAAAGGAGGTGAAATCAGTCAAGCATAGGACACGGGTAGAGACACGGGTGTGTCCCTACCCATGTGGGAGTGGCCAGCTCTCGAGTCGATGACTTGAGTATGTCCAAAGAAGGACACGGGTAGTGACACGGGCGTGTCACTACCCGTGTGAAGTGACACGGGTAGCGACACGGTCGTGTCCCTACCCGTGTCGAGATCCACGTATCGAGATCGACGAACTAAGTGTCGAGATCGACAAACCTCATGTCGAGATCGATGAATTGTATGACACGGGTAGAGACACGGGCGTGTCCCTACCCGTGTGTCGCTGTGTCGAGTTGAGCTCGATGAGGTGTGTCGAGATCGACGAACTTCGTGTCGAGATCGATGAATTGTATGACATGGGTAGAGACACGGCCGTGTCCCTACCCGTGTGCCGTTGTGTCGAGTTGATCTCGACGAGGCGTGTCGAGATCGACGAGGTGTGTCGAGATCGACGAGGTGTGTCGACACTCGAGACTCGGGTCGACGAAAATGGTCAACAGAGGGAACACTCCCAGTGTCACTGGCATGTCCCATCCGACACGGGCGTGTCAGAGGGCGTGTGTTCCCTCTGGTCAATGACCAGCGCTCGACGATCGTCGAGTGTCAAGTATGCGGTACACGGCCTGTGATACGGGCGTGTCACATGGCATGTCCCGCTCATCCTCGAGTAGCTCTCGTGTAGGTCAAAATATACTCGAGTAGGTGGAAAAGTACTCAAGTAAGAGGGGGTCACACAGACGTGTCATCCCTGTTACACGGGCGTGTCCTATCCAGGTACTCGAGTAGTTGGTTTTCTCTCGAGTAAGTCCTCTCGAGTAGGTCTCGAGTGGGTTACACGCCCCATGTCACAGGCGTGACTGGGCCGACACGGGCGTGTCCCACCCATGTGTCGTGTCGAGTATTGAACCGATGCATAAAAATCGTCGTAACCAGCAGGACACGGGTAAGGACACGGGCGTGTCCCTACCCGTGTCACTTTTATATAAAAGGGGATGTGATAAATCTAGCCGTTTTCACTTCTCATTCCAGCCGTTTTTCTGAGAGAAACTTCTGTTGAGAGAAGGAAGTCGCTGGATCTAGTTCTAGAGGCGAAGATCCGCCGCCGTCGTGGAAAAGAAGATGCCACCGAGAAGAGTCACGATATTCATGGCCGGAAATGGTAGAAATGCCGGAAATGAGGTGAGCTTCCTACTCTCTCCCTTGGTGCTAGATCTTTAGTTATTTTCTTAGGAGAGATATCGACTCAAGAGTGTCTTGATGGAGAGAAGGAGTTTTCTAGGGATTGCCATGCTAGGACATGTGTTCTATGTTTTAGATCTCTTCAACCTCCCCTTTCTTTTATGTGATGATGGGTGGATTGTTTCGTGAAGAATCATGGCCCCTTTGAGGGTGAATAAGGGAGGAGGAAATTTTGGACTGATTTTGGAAGATCGACTTGGAGAGGAAGATGAACCTATGCCGTTCATTCCTCTTTACAAAGCGTGCAGAATCTATATTCTGCGCATAGCGATCTTATTAGCCATTTTCATGTAGGATGTTTCCGGATCTGGGCTTTCGACTAAACACGAAAGTTGAAGCTATTGAAAATACCTTTCCAACGAGTGGTTGCACGTCTTGATGCGAAGTCTGTAGCCACAGGAAAGTCTGAACGAACATGACGTCCGATAAATCCTGCATGCAGAAATTGTTTTCTGTACGCAGCGGACGTCAATGCTGATTTCAAATTGTATACACTCAAATCTGGGTTGTGGGCTGAATATGAAAGTTGTAACCCATGGAAAGACCTTTCCATCGAGGGGTTACATGTATTCACCGGATTCTTGTAGCTTCGGGAATCTACGGTCGAAGTTTCTGTCCAGATTTATTCTGCATTTAAATTCTGGGGTTTATATAATATGAATTTGAATTCGGTGGAATCGATGTTGCTAATTAACTCTAGATTTGATGAACTATTTTATATTGACCACCGTAGTGCTATGAATGATAAATATTGTTAATTAGATTTCATAAAACTGAATTGTGGAGCAAGCAGTATTGCATGATATGACTTGCTAAAATTGATAGATTATTATAAATATGCACCATGTTTATAATATGATGAATGAAATGACTAGATACAAATTGGTAGATTATTATTTATGCGCATCATGCTTGTAATATGTTAAAATCATTTGGAATGACAAATAGAAGGATGAACCATGGTCATGAGTATGAATGATGGTTAGAATGAAATGTAGTAGTCCAATACTTAGAGCGTAGTCTCCCTACGGGTAGTATTATGGAGGGATGTAAGTGCGGCGTTGGCCGTCACTACTTGAGTTAATGTTGAAATGAGGTATAGATGGACGGTTGGGCTTGGTCCTCGGTGTCTACGTCCCGGGGCTCCTTTTGTGCCGAGTGGATGGTTGGGTTGTGTCCTCGTGCTTACTTCTGAGGCCCCTTCCATGCCACGGTGTTGTGGAATTTGCATGTGGTATGAGTCGACACGCGGTGTCGTAATCCTGGGTTAAGGATAGTGTCGCAGGTCTACGGGCTCGCCAATTGTCACACCGACGGGAGTTGACAATTAGACTTTGGGCGTTTGGGCTTGGTCCTCGTTGTCCACGTCCCGGGGCTCCTACCGTGCAAGGTGAACGGTTGGGCTTGGTCCTCGTGCTTACTTCCGAGGCTCCTTCCGGGTCACACATGGTCAGTTCGGGGCTTGGTCCTCGGTGCACGTATACCCGAGGCTCCCGCTGGACCATAGTACGCATGGGCTCCGCTGTTGTATTCTTAGTGTTGAGGCGTACAGAGGCCTAGGTGAAGTAGTGTGGATACCCGCCTAGTAGTAGAGATGCCCACTTTACTATCACCGCCTGGCCACGACAGCTGACGCCTGAGAGGTTAGCTACCTGCTCGAATAGTGGAACTATAGTCTGTGTCCACATAGTAATTGCATGTATATGATCATGGGTGAGTCATTGCATAACATACATATCATTTCATAACATTGCACAACAAGATCCTCATCGTATAAGTTTGTATGGGCACTCTTATGCGATGAGCTACTTTTATGTAACCTGATCCTTAACTTATAAGCTTGTATGAGCATCCTTATAAGTTAAGTTACTTTCATGTTGCAGATACTTGTACTTCATAGTTATTATTGTTTATGTAGAACTGCTAGAATAAATGCTATTAATCTTATTGTACCATTACCACCTATTTGTACATGTTTTACTATTTATAATACTTGTACCCTTGTTCCTTTCTCCGCCCGTTGCCGTGGAGTCGCCGGGGGAGCGGATATGAAGCCACTTACTCTTTCGACTAATGGTTGCTACGTCTTCCTTTTTAGGAGGTCACCCCGAAGGTAGAGCAGCCGCAGACTTTGCAGCAGGACAGCCAGGCCAGGACGACGGGGCCTGATGTGACGGTGTCGTCGCTACCGTTGGTTACAGATGTGAGTGTTGTGAGATTTTGATGTAGCTCGTTTGGGCAATGTTGTAGTTGTACTCTGATATTGAAGAAGCATGTTTTAGCTTCTCTTATTTGATGTATTTGGACATATATGCCTAGTGTGGATTTGACTTCTTCTTGCTTATATTATGGTTGGGTTGGCATGTTTATATTGATATTGGTTGTAGCTGGCGGAATAGGCGTCTTGTGGTACAGGTTAGCCCGTGTGCTAACGCTACCGCAAGGCAGCTAACCCCCCTTCGTGCCGTGTTTTGGGATCCGGGAGGGGGGGGGGGTCTTACAGGAAGTCACTTGATCGTATCAACCCCGGACCCTGAGCAGATCCTGCTGTCAGGCTCTCACCTAGCTGAGAGGGCTAGAAGTCACTCGGTGTCATCCTTAGATCTCGAGCAGATCCCGCTGTCAGGCTCTCACCTAGCTGGCAGGGTTGGAAGTCACTCGATGGTATCAACCCCGGACACCTAGCAGATCCCGCTGACGGGCTCTCACCTAGCTGACAGGGATGTATGTCACTCATCGGGGAAAAACATCAGCTACTCGCCAGCTAATTGGGCAGGTCTTGATGCGCAAAGTAGTGTCAGGAGTCGGGGAACTAGATGTCCAAATGATGAGTAACTGGAGTCGCAAAGTTAACCAAAGGGGGGGGGGGGGTCTAGCGTAGTCGCCCAATGCCAAAAGTACGGCCAAAAGGGGGCGAGAACCCATGCCGCATTGCAGGAGGGTCAGCCCGAAAGAAATCCGATGGCTAGGCGAGCGATGAGCCGGCTCGCCACTCCTGGCGAGCGAGTAGTCACCACAGCGGGGTCAGGCTGCAGAGGCTGGTCGCCTCTAGCGGGACGACTATTTGGGTCTCCTATGACTCCTAAGCCAAATTCGTAGGCATGCAACCTCGTCGACATAATGCGAGAGGAACGGCCGCGAGTATGAAAAGGGAGAATTTACATCGTGCAATAATAGCAAATATGCATATAAGGCGAGTGAGGAAGCATTTATAAGAACAGGGATAGATAAAAATCGGAAAGTCATGGCGCGGCTCGTGCTTACATTTCAAATAACCAAAAATGTAAGGATATACATATAACCAAAAATGTCGCAGGGGCAGGGGCGACGTGAGATCCTGGGCGAGAAGTCCTAGAGGCGCTGGTAGGACATATCCCCAGGGTCCAACACAGGAAGGAACTACCTCGGCACCACCTCGCTCACCAAGAGTCCCACGCCCTCGCTATTGAGGAGGTCAGCACGCCGCAGCATCTGCATCGTATACTTCACGGCTCTGGCGGCGTTCTTCTGCATCAACACTTCCAACTCGTAGTTAGAATGGTGCTCCAGTGGGCAGCTACTGCTGGCTGGAGGGGGGGGGGGGGGGGGGGGGCAGCTGCGGCAGCCTCTAGCTCACACACCCACGCCTCCATTGCCAGCTTGTGCCGACCAAGGGTGGCGATCTCGGTGCCCATCCGGCTAGCTGTAGCCGCGTTCTGCGAAAAGGGAGATGACTAAAGGATGGATTCAAAAAAGGAAATGATAACTATAAGTGAGTGCGGGTTGAGAGATGTACCACCCCTCCCAAGTACTGAGCGAGGGTCTCCTCGGCCGCGTCGGCCCGCTCCCTCTGGAGATCCGCCTCCCCCTGAGAGAGCTTGCGGGCCTCCTCCTTCTCATCCGCCAACTTCTTAAGAGAGGTGGCAGTCCGCTCCAACTGGGTGCAGCGCCGCCCAACCATGTGGGCCAGCTCCACGCCGTGGAGTTGAGCATGCGCACTTTCGTGCAGCAACAACAGCGTTGCCTCCTTGCCGTAAATGGAAATGTCCTCCCACGAGTAAAGGGCAAATGAGAAGTTGTAGGCTTCCCCGCCGATGGTGTCCTGCTCCAGCCAGCTCGGCAGCAGGGTCGAGATCACCGCGTGATTTGACTCCTTATCCCATAGCAGAAGCGGGGCGCCAAGCTCGTCTAGGTACTTCTCGTCGTAGCAGAAATTACGGTGCCCCCTCAGCACCGGCTTCGCGGCAGTTCGCGCCACTTCCAGCGGCTCGGAAGTGCCTGCCACCTCGCCAGGGTTTTCACTGGTCGAGGCTGTAACGCCCCACTCGTTACATGGCATATAACGGTTGGTCCGGTCGGGGCCCCACACCATGATCACAGACAAGTGGCGGAATTACTTGTGGAAATCAAAATCTACTCGCATCCTAACTCAAAACATTCTAGCGCAACATTTTACATTAACATGAACTCAACTCAGAGAATCTCCACTACTATATAAACTCCACATTTATATATTCAAACCAGGAATATATACAACACACACACACTGGCCTTAAGTCCTTATAAGTTTCTCTTTTCACAAATATATTTTCGTACATCGGGACGCAGGCCGGACACACTTGAAATCCAACCACGTATCTTCGGATGGCCTTCAAGGGCCTTTCGCAGCAATCCTTCCATTCCGCACATTTCAATGCAAGCAGAGGCATCTGCAATTAGCCATCCAATCCAGTCAGCATTAGCTGACCACTTATAACGACCCTACCCCTTCCCGGGGCAGTGGTTCCTTCCCTATATGCATAGCCACCATCATTTCTATCAATCTATCAATCACAGTCCATATCACAAACGCCGGTCTCCACCGGACGCTTCGTGCACTCAGGGCACCTTCTGGGTGTATCGAATATACTAGTCGTACACCGCCGATCGAGGCACTTCACTTGTTTGTTGGGCGGTTCAATCCTAGTCCACCAATCTCACTATTGGTGACATCCCGTCCATACCACTCAGAGGTACTACCTCACAGCATTCACAAATACCCAGAGCAGATCGACCAACACCATGTGGTGTGGCAGCCAGGTATATCAAGGGTCCCCTGGCATTGCCACCCATCGACCCCTCACCTATATCCGATCGACCCACACTATGTGGTGGAGCAAGTTGGGTCCACCTCACTTCCTCCCAAACATTGCCACCCTTCGATCCTCACTAATCCAGATCAACCCAGACCATGTGGTGTAACATGTCAGGTTCATTCCATGTTTCCCCCAGCCATGCTACCCATTGATCTCTCCACATAACCCGGAGCTTAAACAAAGCCTCCATACATACATAACCAATATTCAGTTATTCATACAAAAATATTCACTTAAAGCATAACCCTTTCATAGCAGCAAATCCACGGAGTCTTCTCCGGTTTACCCATGATCATCACCAATCCAGACTACCCGTCCAGATGGGCTTCACACAGTATGCCTATGTCGTACTCCCCACTTCCGGCTCTAGATGCATACTCAACTAAGGAATCACTTCCGCGATCCACCTCTTGGTGGAGGATTCCAGAAACATGCATAAAGAGAGGACTTGGATGTCCAAGAAGGAGATCGTTACCCTTGAAGATTGCTTCGGAGCCATGAATCAGCCGGATGGAAATCACCGTCTCAGTATTGCCTCCACGAATCCGAACTCGGATCTTCAATCCACACTCCGCAGCTCCTCTAGCAGCAGATTTCCTCCTTCCTCCTTTCCTTTCCTTGCTCTCTCTCTCTTTCTCTCTCTTGGAATGAGAAGAAGAATAAGAAGATGAAAATGAAGAAATAATCCTCATTTCTCGTCCATATAACAGCAAGGAGAAATCTGAGCCATCAGATCCCATAGGAAGAAAAGGAACGACTAGAAAATTCCATGAAAACCGCTCTCTCGGGTCTGACACGCCCGTGTCACAGGCCGTGTCCCCTAAGCGGTGCACAAACCGCCTTATCCAACCTTATCCACACCAAGGTGGCACGCCTATGTCACGCCCGTGTCAGCCAAGTCACGCCCGTGATACGGGGCGTGTAACCCACTTGAGAGCTACTCGAGAGGACTTACTCGAGAGAAAACCAACTACTCGAGTACCCAGATAGGATACACCCGTGTCACAGATGAAACACCTGTGTCACCCCCTCTTCCTCGAGTACTTTTCTACCTACTCGAGTACATTTCGATCTACACGAGAGCTAATCAAGTTTGAGCGGGACACGCCCTGTGACACGCCCTGTGACTCGCCCGTGTCACAGGCGTGTACCTCCTGAAAATTTGTCGACCGAACTTCGTCGACCGAAATTTGTTGAACGCGCTCAACCCAAGCAGGACACGCCTTGGGACACGCCCGTGTCCCAGGCCATGTCACCCAATATTTTTCCGTTTCTAGAATTTGGGCTGTTACAACCCTCCCCACCTTTAAGAAATTTTGTCCATGAAATTTGGCTCACTCCAATTAGCAACACAACCACTGAATGTTGCACCATTCACAACCATGCACACGAACAAAGTGAGCCGTGTTTGAGCTCAGCGGCCACAGCTTGTCTCACCCCAAGGCATCGCACAAACAAACCAAACATACAACACATACATATAGCACATCCCTAACTTCCATCTGTGAACATGCAGCCACAAAATTGCTAATGAGATCAAAAAACAAACACATCATCGAACGATATCACAATCGAGCGATCACTTCCATATCACAAGTGTGCACTAACAAGTCAACATGTAACATGACATCTACAACATGATATATATAAAAATATCCTCAGTAGGTACTAGTGAGTCATCATATATCTACATCATCCAAGTGATACAAGTCACTCGTCTTTCTTCCGCTTAGCCTCACGATTTTGCATTTCTCGCGAAAGAGCCAAAGTAAACACTTGAGGCTGAATGTCACCAATTGCGCTTTGCGGCCCTTGCACGTCCAAATTATGCAATCGAGGTTGCGTCCGGGATGCAGATGACTCGGCCACTGCTTTTCATTTTTCTTCATAAGACGCACATGTCTTTTTCTCACTTCCTGCAGGGGCATTCCAACAAAATTTTGCTATGTGCCCTTGCTTCCCGCACTTATAACATATACGTGTATGAACACCTCCTGGACCATATGTCGCCCCCGAAGAAACAGTCGAAGGAGTTTGTTGGGTATTGTATCCACAATGTACCTGATTTGAAGAAGCCCCTGGACAAGCTAAGGTCAATAGACAATGTATTTGATAAAATCTTTCAAGTTGTACTTGCAGTTATTCCACGCAAAGTGCACACCAATGTCAGGGTGCAGTAGGTCAATATACACGGGTCTGCACGACGTAATCCCTCGTTGAGCAGATCAGTGTGTTGGGCTACGTGTACTCTCTCTATTGGAGTGCACTTACGTTCAAGTACAGGGCTGTGATCTTGCAGGAGCAGACAAGGAGCAAGGATGGCTCAAGGAGCAGCTCTTGTGTGGAAAGACGAAATTTCGTCCAAGTAAAATTCGACGAGAATCACCAAGTGATTCTCGCCGATTCGGCGAGAATCACCAGAGATTCTCGCCGAATCGTCGAGAATCATTAGTGATTCTCGCCGACTCTTTCCGGCTACCTCAAAACGGGGCCAAGTAAGATTCGGCGAGAATCACTGGTGATTCTCGTCGAACCCATCGCAGAGCAGATCATGAATACCAAGTAATATTCGTTGAGAATCAAAAAGTGATTCGGCGAGAATCACTAGTGATTCTCGACGAATCGTCGAGAATCACTAACTGATTCTCGCTGATTCGTCGAGAATCACCTGCGATTCTCGCCGATTTTTACTTAGCGATTTCTCTAGAAGCTGCTGGACCGGATTCTGCCGCTGGACTATTTTGAACCGGGACTAAGGGATTCTTCTTGTGGGTCCCACAACGGTCATTTTGAAAGCATCTACAGTATATATATATACGAGTATTTTGAACGGAATACAGAGATATACTGAGAAAAAGAAGTCGAGCACGATCTAACCCTAAAATCGCGAAACTGCTCCGCCGCCGCCGTCGCCGCTCGCGCTAGTTGGTCGCCGTTGTTGATCGCGTTTCTTCCCGATCTTCGGCGACAGAAGCTTAGCAAAGCTTAGAGTCTCACGCGTCTATCCAGAGATCCCTTGTCTCTCGATTTGTTGATCGGGAAAAACTTCCCCGTCCGAATCGATCGAGACGACCGATCCTCGTGTGACCGTTGGTAGACCTAGCTAGCTTCGCTACGAAGTTTGGATCTCTAAAGAACAGCAGCCGTACAATGTCGTCGCCGCCGATCCCGTGAACCTAGTCGCCGCCCTTCTTGCCGCTGGCGGTTCCGGGGAGATCCTCTCCAAGAGAGACCAAGGTTGTGGACTCTTTGTAGACTTCAAGATCACGTCGTCAACGAAGAGGGACACCGTAGTCTCCACACGTAGTTTGTATTTCTTGTACATTCTATTTTACTTTTGTTGTAAAGGAACGTTGGTTCCTAGTTGTAAGGGTTGGGTGCAACCCGGTTTGTGGGTGTGTTGACTCCTACGTGTGGAAGGGTTCCTTCCGATAGTGCAGGGATTGGATTTCAATCCCGTTGGAGAAGAGACCGAGTCGTCCCTGGTTGGGAGATAGGTCGAAGGGGGAAAGTGGATGTACCCAAGTCGGGGAACCACTATAAATAGCTTGTGTACTCTGTTGTGCTGTGTTGTTTTATTTTTGTGTGCAGGTACAATTTAAATTCCGCAAAAGCGCTGCACGTCACCTATTCCCCCCATAGGTGAACGTAGTTGACACTACGTGGACTTTCAAGTGGTATCAGAGCCAGGTTACTCATCAAAAAGGTTAACACCTTGAGTTGAATCCTGCCCCTAGTGTCAAGAAGAAGACAAACATCTACTATGGACGGGCTCAAGTACACAGGCAAGATCCCAGTGTGCACCAGGCTCAACTTTCCTATTTGGAAGGAAAGGATCACATTATACATGGAAGCTGTTGATCCTCGACTCTTCATGATCGTGGAGGAGGGACCTTATGTCCCCACTAAGGCCTCCACCATTGATCCTACCCAGAAAGTGCCAAAGAAACTTTCTGAAATGGACAAGGACGAGATGGTGCTAGTAGGACTTGACAAGAAGGCGCGAAACACTCCTCTCTCCGACTCCTCCTCCAGGCATCAGAAGAAAAATTATTCTTCTGACAGGTATGCTTCTAGACCGAACAAACATCGCTACTCTGATATTATTTGCTTTGGATGAAATAAGCCAGGACATGTCGTGGCCGACTGCTATCAAGGCAAGAGAGAAAAAGGGAAAGAAGAGGAACACAAATCTTCGAGAGATAAGAAGAAAGAGCGGAGCTACATCGCCAAAAGGCCAAAGACACTGAGTGAGTCTGATTCCTCAGACTCCAGTGATGATGAGGAAGCCTACTTCGGGCTGGTGGGTCGCTCCGACTCAGAAGGAGAATGCCCCCCATTTACTGGGAAGGTAAAAGCTCACACTCCTCTCTCCGACTCCGACTCTGACCCCGAGTCTCAGGATGATGAACCTGAGGATAGCCCTTCGGCCCGTGAAGCGGAGCTCCTCGAGAAATATGAACTTCTGCTCAACACTTTCGAGGAGTGCCGTAAGAGATTGAAGGCTGAGAAGAAGGAAGTGAAATTCCTTAAGGGTGAGTGTGTATCCCTAAGGGAAGAGGTCACTGGCTTGATTTCTCTCCAACAGGAGCACCTTGACCTGACTTCAAAGCATTCAGAGTCTTTAAAGCTCCTTGACCTTAAGCAGGAGGAAGTCGACAAGTTGGAAGAACAACTTGCGGCAGAAAGGAAGATCGTCAAGAGCTTCTCTATGCCAAAAACAGTTCTTCCAGTCGTTGATACCTTCTCTGCTCAGGCCAAAGGAGCTGGCTTGGGGCATGTAGGGTTATCTGGTTCCTCATCCAGGAGAAACAGGAACCAGAGGAAGAATAAGGCCGCCAAGAAGGCCTCTGCTGATGAAAAGGGTAAGGCTCCTCTTAGTCCTGTTGCATTCAGAAAGCCTAGCTTTCCCTGCAACCAACATGACTTTGAATCAACCTTTGGTCATCATTTCCGGCCCTCGGTTGCAAAGCCAAAGAGCCAATACGATGGTTGGACCTTTCCCCGGAACTTCGGTGAGAGTGCCCTCAAGGCACCTTATGAGGAAATCCACATGGGAAATTATGGTCAATTCTCTAGCGGCCATAATGGAAAGCAGGCACCAAAAGTCAAGCCTGTTATACAGAAGGTGACGAAGTCATGTGACTGCTGTCACCATGAGGCCTCCACCTCCAGATCCAAGGCCCCAGCTGTACCCACCATTCCCAGGGTAAGGCAGGAGCCTAGGAAGAGGTACAACAGATTCGACTGTTGGTGCTGTGGCAAAGTCGGTCACTTTGCCGTGGATTGTTGGTTTAATCCAAGGTATTACGAGACTCCCTATGTTAGCAATGCGAGGTCGACCACTCGTAGAGTTAACCAACCGAGGGGGAGTGTGCTAACCAGGAATCTAGGACCCAAGTTCGATTGGGTTCCTAAGGCAAATAAATTTTGTTTTGCAGGAATGTCCAAAGGCCACCAAAATGCCAATCTGGTATTTGGACAGTGGATGCTCCCGGCATATGACTGGGACAAGAAGCATGCTGCATGATTACACTCCAGTCGAGAATGGACCCAAAGTCATCTTTGGAGGGTCAGATCGAGGAGTCACCAGAGGTTACGGTATGATTTCCAACTGTATAATCTCTATCACCGACGTGGCTTATGTTGAAGGGTTAAACCATAACCTGATCAGTGTAAGTCAGTTATGTGATAAAGGTTATGACGTTAAGTTCTGCAAGGATAAATGTCTGATAATTTCACGTACCTCTTCTGAGACGGTATTATCAGGCATTAGGAGCAAAAATATCTTCTGCTTAGATTTTCTCAGTTTAGATTCATCTACCCCCGTATGCCTTGTGGCAACAGGCAGTGCATCTCTTTGTGAACAATGGCACAAGAGATTGTCACATATTAATTTCAAGACAATTAGTATGCTATTTTCTAAGAACTTAGTAAGAGATGCTCCCAGAATCAAGTGCATCAAAGATAGCCCCTGTCCTGCATGCCAGATGGGCAAACAGACTAGGGCTACCTTTAAGAGCATTGCAGACAAAGACTCTTCTCGATGTCTCTACTTTTTACATATGGACTTGTTTGGTCCAATGCAAGTTCATAGCTTGGGAGGCAAGTCCTATACGCTAGTGATAGTTGATGATCATTCTCGGTTTACATGGGTGTTCTTTTTGAAACGAAAGTCAGATACGTTTGACATCTTCACTAGTTTTGTCAAGCAGGTTCAGAACGAATTTAACTGCTCAGTGGTCAAAATCAGAAGTGACCATGGAATAGAATTCGAATCTGGTGCTATGACAGAATTTTGTGAAGAACAAGGTATCTTTCATGAGTTTTCCTCCCCGCGCACTCCTCAGCAAAATGGAGTTGCGGAGAGGAGAAATAGAACTCTTATTGAAGCCTGCACGACAATGTTGAACGACGCTTCTCTCCCGGAATACTTCTGGGTAGAGGCTGTCAATACAGCTTATCATGTACAAAACCTAGCATTGATCAACAAGCATCATCGTAAGATGCCTTATGAGCTACTGAAAGGCAGGAAACCAACCATGTCCTACTTGAGAATTTTTGGTTGCTGATGCTATGTACTGAATAATGGGAAGTACCCGCGTACTAAATTTGGTGAAAAATGCTTCGAAGGCATATTCATGGGCTATAGTTCCCACAGTCGTGCATATAGGGTCTTCAATAAAAAAACCCTAGTGGTAGAAGAATCAATAAATGTTGTATTTGATGAAGGAAGTTTGCTTAACAGCAATTCTTCCAGTGGTATTCTTGAAGATGCAGGTGCACGACTTGAACAGCTGAGTCTGGATGAGTCCGCCAAAGATGACACTCCTAAGTACGTCAAAGTTTCCACCTCCACATCATCTGAAAATGTTGAAGATCAAAATGGAATAAATCTCTTAGAAGAAGGAGAAGCCCAAGAAGTAGTCGAAGCTCCAGACGCCAGACTTCTAGAGCTCCGGCATGTGAGGGATCATCCTAGAGATCAGATCATCGGAGATCCTCGTGTCGGTGTCAGAACTCGAAGAGGTACTATTAACAAAGTATTGCATCTTAGCTTCCTGTCACAGGTTGAGCCAAAGAAGTTCGACGAGGCGAACAAAGATGCGGCATGGATTCTGGCCATGCAAGACGAACTACATCAATTCGAACGTTGCAACGTTTGGACGCTAGTTCCCAGACCATACAAGCAGAATGTGATTGGCACCAAGTGGATCTTCAGAAACAAGCTGGATGAACATGGTGTCATCATAAAAAACAAGGCAAGGCTGGTGGCTCAAGGTTACAGACAGGAGGAGGGGATTGACTTCGACCAGACCTTCGCACCAGTAGCAAGGCTCGAGGCAATCAGATTGTTCCTGGCATATGCTTCACACAAAGGATTCATAGTCTATCAAATGGATGTGAAATCAGCATTCTTGAACGGAGACCTGAAAGAGGAAGTATACGTCGCTCAACCCCCAGGTTTTGTCGATCCTACTTATCCCAATCATGTTTATTTTCTTAATAAAGCCTTATATCGGTTGAAACAAGCTCCACGAGCTTGGTATGAGACTTTATCTAGTTTTCTTCTTGAGAACAAGTTCTCTAGAGGTAAAATAGATAAAACATTGTTTCTCAGGGAAGTCAAAGGCAAGATTTTCCTGGTGCAAATCTATGTCGATGACATAATATTCGGCTCAACGGACAACAATCTTTGCAAAAGGTTTTCTAAACTTATGCAAGGAAAGTTTTAAATGAGCAGTATGGGAGAGCTCAAGTATTTCTTAGGACTTCAAGTGAAACAGTCTGAGGATGGAATCTTCATCTCTCAGACGAAGTTCACAAATGAACTCCTTAAGAAATTCGGTATGGAGAGTGCAACCTCTATGAGGACTCCAATGGGATCCACTATGTCTCTGGATAAGGATGAGAAAGGTAAACCTTTCGATGAAACCAAATACATAAGAATCATTGGATCCCTACTCTACCTTACTGCCAGTAGACCGGATATCATGTTCTCCACATGTGTCTGTGCCAGATATCAGGTGAACACTAAGGAATCTCATTATGTCGCTGCGATGCGAATTCTAAGATACCTTAAAGGTACTCCCAATCTTGGCTTGTGGTACCCGAGAAACAATGATGTCGAGCTAATAGGTTTTTCAGATGCTGATTTTGCAGGGAGTAGGGATGACAGGAAAAGCACTTCCGGGACGTGTCAATTCCTCGGAAGAAGGCTTATCTCATGGAACAGCAAGAAGCAGAACTGTGTAGCTACCTCCACAGCAGAGTCTGAGTACATCTCGGCAGGCAGCTGTTGCACACAACTCCTATGGATCAGAACCCAGTTAGCCGACTACGACCTTCAGTTCAAGGAAATTCCAATGTACTGCGACTCCTCCAGTGCAATTGCCATTGCCAACAATCCGGTATCGCACAGCAGAATGAAGCATATTGAAGTGCGCTACCACTTCATTCGGGAGCACGTGGAGAACAAGGACATCTCTCTCTGCTATGTCCCCACGGACAAGCAGATTGCTGATATATTCACAAAGCCCTTAGACGAGGCCAAGTTCAATCTTTTCAAGACTGAATTGGGGATGCTCAATTATGAGGAATGAAGACTACAGAAGCTCCAAGCTCGTGCACGATCTGAGGGGGAGAAAGGAACTCAAGTGTGAGCACAAACGCACGAACTGAGGGGGAGCAAGGGGTCAAATGCTACCAACCCCGATTTGCAGAAGCCGAAAAGGGGGAGATTACCCTCTCGGCTAAGGCTAAGGTGGCTCCAAGCTTGCTCCCAAGAAATTGGTATTGGTAATGGATAACTCACTCAACTCAATTTCAAGTTTATGGTTTTCATTCCCATATGCTCTATTCACCTTAGCTTGTAGGGTTTAGGCTTCTTCAAATAGGGGGAGATTGTTGGGTATTGTATCCACAATGTACCTGATTTGAAGAAGCCCCTGGACAAGCTAAGGTCAATAGACAATGTATTTGATAAAATCTTTCAAGTTGTACTTGCAGTTATTCCACGCAAAGTGCACACCAATGTCAGGGTGCAGTAGGTCAATATACACGGGTCTGCACAACGTAATCCCTCGTTGATCAGATCAGTGTGTTGGCCTACGTGTACTCTCTCTATTGGAGTGCACTTACATTCAAGTACAGGGCTGTGATCTTGCAGGAGCAGACAAGGAGCAAGGATGGGTCAAGGAGCAGCTCTTGGGTGGAAAGACGAAATTTCGTCCAAGTAAAATTCGACGAGAATCACCAAGTGATTCTCGCCGAATCGGCGAGAATCACCAGTGATTCTCGCCGATTCGGCGAGAATCACTGGTGATTCTCGCCGAATCGTCGAGAATCATTAGTGATTCTCGCCGACTCTTTCCGGCTACCTCAAAACGGGGCCAATTAAGATTCGGCGAGAATCACTGGTGATTCTCGTCAAACCCATCGCAGAGCAGATCATGAATACCAAGTAATATTCGTTGAGAATCAAAAAGTGATTCGGCGAGAATCACTAGTGATTCTCGACGAATCGTCGAGAATCACTAACTGATTCTCGCCGATTCGTCGAGAATCACCTGCGATTCTCGCCGATTTTTACTTAGCGATTTCTCTGGAAGCTGCTGGACCGGATTCTGCCGCTGGACTATTTTGAACCGGGACTTAGGGATTCTTCTTGTGGGTCCCACAACGGTCATTTTGAAAGCATATACAGTATATTTATACGGGTATTTTGAACGGAATACAGAGATATACTGAGAAAAAGAAGCCGAGCACGATCTAACCCTAAAATCGCGAAACTGCTCCGCCGCCGCCGTCGCCGCTCGCGCTAGTTGGTCGCCGTTGTTGATCGCGTTTCTCCCGATCTCCGACGACAGAAGCTTAGCAAAGCTTAGAGTCTCACGCGTCTATCCAGAGATCCCTTGTCTCTCGATTTGTTGATCGGGAAAAACTTCCCCGTCTGAATCGATCGAGACGACAGATCCTCGTGTGATCGTTGGTAGACCTAGCTAGCTTCGCTACGAAGTTTGGATCTCTAAAGAACAGCAGCCGTACAACGTCGTCGCCGCCGATCCCGTGAACCTAGCCGCCGCCCTTCTTGCCGCCGCCGGTTCCGGGGAGATCCTCTCCAAGAGAGACCAAGGTTGTGGACTCTTTGTAGACTTCAAGATCACGTCGTCAACGAAGAGGGACACCGTAGTCTCCACACGTAGTTTGTATTTCTTGTACATTCTATTTTACTTTTGTTGTAAAGGAACGTTGGTTCCTAGTTGTAAGGGTTGGGTGCAACCCGGTTTGTGGGAGTGTTGACTACTACGTGTGGAAGGGCTCCTTCCGATAATGCAGGGATTGGATTTCAATCCCGTTGCAGAAGAGACTGAGTCGTCCCTGGTTGGGAGATAGGTCGAAGGGGGAAAGTGGATGTACACAAGTCGGGGAACCACTATAAATAGCTTGTGTACTCTGTTGTGCTGTGTTGTTTTATTTTTGTGTGCAGGTACAATTTAAATTCCGCAAAAGCGCTGCACGTCACCTATTCCCCCCCCCCCCCATAGGTGAACGTAGTTGACACTAGGTGGACTTTCAGAGTTGATTCCGTAGGCCTAAATTTTTTTTTCTCGTCTTCTAAACTCTGACTGCTCCAATTGCGGCACTTTAAACTCTGGCTTGTCCACTACCAGTCTCTTCTTCTCTTGTACCCGCTTCAAATCTTTTTCTAAAGCACGGGCTGTATCGACCAACGCTTGGAAGCCTTGGTTCACCGAACTCGGGAGGACCTATCTCAATTCATCCCGCAGCCCCTCATAAAATCGATTCATCTTCTGTGCTTCCTCCGCGAAGGTAGACCCCGCATATCTCCCCAGTCTAGTAAACTCATGCAGTTATGTATCAAAATCTTCCTCACCCTGCTACAGGTGTTGAAACTCATTTTCCATCGCAATCCGCTGCGACACTAACACATACTTGGCTAAAAACAATCGAGAGAATTCATACATTGAAACCTCCGCTAATCCACGGCCTACCAAGTGATGCACCTCCATCTCGTCCCACCACAGTCTCGCATCTCCTTCCAACAGAAAAGTGGCTTACGTCAATTTCTGCTCCTCTACCGTCCTGATTGCAGTCAGGATGCTCTTTACTCGAGCCAACCAATCTTCTGCCTGCGTTGGGGAACGTGCTCCACCAAATATAGGTGGATGAAACTCCATAAAGCTTTTCAATGACTCATCTATTACTTGCACCACCACCCCAGCTGTAACACGCTTTTGCCGTGAACCAGTCTGTACTGCTACTCCTACAAGCCTTGCATGTCCAGTAGGCTGTGCCTGTAACACCGCATGCACTGTCTCCGTCACCACCCGTATGGTCTCCGCCGAAGGAGGCATAGGCGCTTCAACGGGTGCTGCACTCTCATCCGATTGTTGGGGATCTGACTGCCCAGCACCACTCCTCGTCACCTAGCAATGTACAAAACACCATTAAGTATCCATTTCATAACGGTAATTATACATTGCCTACACACTCAAGCACTTCACGTGCATGCCATACATTCCTAGTGGACATTCGTGAGTTCACTTATGTTCTCTCCTCCCAAAGGAAGAAAAGGAACGGTTAGAAAATTCCCTGAAAACCGCTCTCTTGGGTCTGCCACGCCCTTTGACACGCCCGTGTCACAGGCCGTGTCCCCTAAGCGGTGCACGAACCGCCTTATCCAACCTTATCCACACCAAGGTGACACGCCTATGTCATGCCCGTGTCAGCCCAGTCACGCCTGTGACACGGGGTTTTAACCCACTCGAGACCTACTTGAGAGGACTTACTCGAGAGAAAACCAACTGCTCGAGTACCCAGATAGGACATGCCCGTATCACATATGACACGCCTGTGTCACCCCCTCTTCCTCGCGTACGTTTCCACCTACTCGAGTACATTTCGATCTACATGAGAGCTACTCGAGTATGAGTGGGACAAGCCCTGTGACACGCCCGTGTCCCAGGCCGTGTACCCTCTACCCGACGATATTCGAGCGCAGTTCGTCGACCTAAAGAGAGGCGTCGACTAGGGGAGGACACGCCTTGGGTCACGCCCCTGACACGCCCGTGTCACATGCGTGTACCTTTGAAAATTCGTCGACCGAACTTCGTCGACCGAAATTCGTCGAACGCACTCAACCCAAGCAGGACACGCCCTAGGACACGCCCGTGTCCCAGTCCGTGTCACCCAATCTTTTTCCATTTCTCGAATTTGGGTTGTTACAGAGGCGGTCAAGAGGGTGAGACCCTCAGCCGATTGATCCGTCGGGGCCTTACCTTTCCTTTGGCACATGGCGGATGCCTCCCCCGTAGTCTTCGCCTTCTTGGGCGGGGGAGGGGTAGGCTGTTCGCAGCTCGACCGCTTCTTTGCGTGAACCGTCGGGATGTCACGCTGAGCGGCGACATCGGCATGAGCACGGGCGAGGCCGCTGGAGACGACCCAGGTACTCTCATAAGGGGGGTGAAGGGGAACATCCTGCTCGCCTGCCATGGAGAGAAAGGGTCAAGCAAGGGTACAAAAATAGCGAAGAAGAGTAATGGCGAGTAGCTAACCTCCCCCAGGCGGGACTGCGGTGAGGTTATCCAGGTTACGACGCAAGTATGAGACCTCGAAGTTCTTCCCAACGAAGAACCCCCACAAGTCGGCTTCATGTCCCCCCAGGCTGGGCGGTCGGTAACTCACCGCGCTGAGCTGCACCGACGAGAAAGGGACATCGTCGAAGTCCCCCTTGACGAACATAAATTTCTTGAGCCAGTTGTGGCACTTATTGATGGTCTCCCGCACCTTGAGGTGGGCGCTGGAGAAGTAGGAGGCGCCGTCCCGGTTCGCTCAGAAGGAGAACAATTTGCGATAGACCGCAAGATTGAACTCGACCCGCTCCTCCCACAAAAAGCAGGCGAACCCTACCATGACCGCCACCGAGTTCGGGGTCATCTGTCCTATGACGACCCCAAAGTACTTCAACACTTGACGGACTTCCGGCCACAGAGGAAGCCGGAGGACTACCACAAAATGAGCAAGGGGAATGGCGAGCTCATCCCCGGAGAGAACGTTGATCTTCTCCCCTTCTCCGAGCTGCCTCGCCGAGAACCCGGGCGGGACGTGGTCATTGAGGGTGTCTAAGTATTCGCTCTCAGAGATAACGGTGCCAGGAAAGTCATGCTCAGAAAAAGTCCAAGCACAATTGCTCCGCCCGTCCGCGTCAGCGCTGCCGCCGCCCATCTCGCAGAAGGTTTGCTGAGCGAGTGAAGAAACCTGGGGAGGGCACACACGAGGCAGAGGTCGCAAGGCGCGAGAAGAGGAAAAGGGCTTGAGTGTGGTAAATGGATAAAGGCTGGCATGGCTTATTTATAGGAGGAAAAAGAGCAGGAAAATCCTCCATCGGCGGGAAAAGTGCGGATAGCAAAATCATCCCCGACGGTTCGACATCCCGGCTCGCGATCACGCCGCCGGGACCGTTCAAAAGCGGGTCATGCCCACCCACATCCACATGAAAATAGGGCGAGCTGTGGCCCGCACCCGCCCAGAACTCTAAGCAAGCCAGGGAGACTCGCAACCGACGAGCTTCTGGCCCGCTCTCGCCAAGATTAGGTTGGCGGGCTGGGCAAATCCATCCTATAGTCTTGCACCCGCCCGGAAGTGCGGCGAGCGGACGATGTGGTCTCGTCCATACCCCCTCAAAGAAGGTCGAGCAACAGCGCGAAAAAAACAAGCACATCAGAAATCAAAAATCAGAAATTAGAAATCAAAATCAGAAATCAGGCCCATGGACGGGCGAGAAAAGTCACAGATTATTACAGACATAGAGAGAGTTTCTAAAAATAATAGATCCCCCCTAAAGCGAGAGGCCCCAAAGCATAGACGCGGTCTGGCCCGACAGTATACCATGAGCAAAGGGGCAGGGGAGGCAGATCAGTTTTGGATCCACTTCCACCTGCCCCGCCTTTCCGTTCTGGTTCATGGCGGCACGCGCGGATAGTGGTAATCGCGCACCACCTCCAACTCCTGTTGAGCCAGACCAACTTGTTCCATGACACTCTTAAGCCGCTCCTCGACCCGTGTGATGTGCACACCCGGAGAGGTGACCTCATTGCCTTCGGCTATGCGTGGGGGCCCCTCTAGAGCCGCGAGTCGAGCGCCGGTCTCAGCCTTGTCCCGGTCGACTCTCTTGACGATCTCCTGAAGCACAAAGTATGTTTCTGGAATAGCCATGTAACCTGCCTCTTCATCCCCACCGCGTCCGCTGGGTCGCCGAGATAGTCCGAAACACCCTCCACGTCGGGTGGGGGGGGGGGGAGGAGGCAAATACCCCTCGCTCATCTCAGTCTCGGAGGAGATCGCGTTGTAACCCGCAAAAGAAGAGATTCAGAGGCGACAGGCGAGAACAAAACAAGCGCCGAGTGCGAGCTTACCAGGGGTCGGCACGCTCTCCATACCGGTGGACGGTCGGGAAGAACCCGGCCGACCTTGGAAGGATTCTCCCTCTAAGGCTGCAAGAGATTTCCCTAGCCCGGGAGGAATCGGCCACCGGGGGGTATTCAGGGTGGGGGGACGATCCAGGCCCGAGGGGCTGGCGATCTGCTCAGTCGACAGTGGAGGGGAGCAATCCTCCCCCCACCCCCACCGCCCTCATCTTCGCGCGGCAGTACCTACAAGAGAAAAGGTCAGAAATGAAGTAATAAGTCAGGAGGGAGGAGCACATACCTCAGGGACGACCTCGATACCGGCTGCCGAGGTAGAGCCCTGGAGGTCATTCGCCGGGGACTGCCTAAGAATCCTTCCTTTAATCAGCCTGAAGAGAGGGCCGGGAGACCCACACACCAACCAAGGGGCGACCTCGAGGGCCTCTTCTCGAGTCTTCTCGCTCGCGGCTGCCAGACGGCCTCGCACCTCCTCGCTGACTGACATGGTGCAGCTACAGTACACCTGGGAAGTCAAAATGAGGTGAGGATTCATCCAAGGGGTCAGTGGTGTATTTATAGCTAGGTAGTGGGACCCACCAGAATATTCGATGATAGCTCAACACAGCACTCGCTGAACACGCGGGTTGGATTATTCTTTTCGAGCTTAGTCAAGCCCCAAAAGAGCGGGGATTGTGTACAACACCGTGTTCGCCGAGCGGGTTCGCCAAGCTAGGCGAGCGGAGTAGGCAGCCCGGCCCCCACCAAAATAACATGCGAGGGGCAGGAGGCAGGAGGCCAGCTCGCTCCCGCTTAGGTCGGGCGGGCGAGCCATGCGAGTTGGCACCTTCACACCTCTCGCTCGCTCAGAATTCGTCGAGAAGAGTTTGGGTCGCCATTCGTCGAGTAGAGTTTGGGTCGCCATTCGTTGAGCAGAGTTTGGGTCTCCATTCGTCGAGCAGAGTTTGGGTCGCCATTCGTCGAACAGAGATTTTTGGTCGGCATTCATCGAACTGGTATTCGGGGATGGGTTCGACGAGTCCAGATTGGCGAGCCCTCCTCCGAGGCTCCCATGGTTACAAATGGACGCTTGGCTGCCAGCCCGCTCCCCTATACGCGACCTGGCTGCCGGTCTGCCTCGATAGAGGATTGGCGGGTCATAGTGGCCTGACTCGCGCTCGCCCAAGAAGAGTATGCGAGCCGCAGGATCCAGGTCGCACCCGCCTCTCGCGAAGAGAGAGAGAGTACTGGCGAGCTGACCTCTATATCCCTGGGATGGAGCCCAATAGAAGCCCCGAGGTGAAATTACCAGGATGCCCTCCCCATGGGTGTGAATAGCTTGTTGGAACAGCGGAGCTACGCTATTGGCAAACCAAGTTGGGCTGCACATAGCTGTTCAAAACAACAGAGGTTGTCTATTTGCAGGTCGTTTACAGAATTCTATAAAAAGGACACAAGCGGCACCTCAGAAGGCACTTTTCTTAGATTCACTTGCTCCTTGATCTCCTAGCGCTTTCTGAGGTAGCCTTAGCTCGGCATGTGGCTAAGGAGGGGAATTGCTCTCTGGTCTTCCGGGTGTGTGGTGGGTCCTCCCCGCCGAGCCCTTGGGTCGGTTCTTGTCTTTGTTTTCCTTTGTTATTTTGCTTGAAGGAGCGAAGTAGCCGCGCGATCACCCCTTCCCCAAGGGTGAACTGCACAAGAGACCTTTTTTCGATTTGAACACCCTCCTTTCTTGTAAATAACTTGATAAAAATGTTAAAACATCAAAAAATTTAGAAAATCCAAAAATTCTAAAAAGGCAATAACTCTAAAATTCAAAAAAGATAACAAATCAAAAATACAAAACTCTAAAAACCCCAAAAAAATATGTTTTGTTTATTATGAAACAAATAAATCAAATATCTCATTCTTAACCCCATTGTGCTCACCAAAAATTTTGTTGTGAGTTTATTTATAAGCAAATGTTATTAATTTTTTGTTTATTATTTGCTTATTAATTGGAGATCGAGAGATTTAGACATCTAGGGTTAAGTTTTAAAGAATTACGTATGCGTTTTTTATTTAGATAAAAGACTTGTTTTCAGCATCACTTCTAATTTATCTAAATAGTTGCACATTTATTTTGTTAGAAAATAACAACCTTAGATTTCAAATTATGTTTACTCCATATTTTTTTAGAAATATAGGAACGTTCAATTTATAAAAGTTACACATTTATATTATATATATATAATATAAGTAGAGGCCTATTCATCTTCTCCAAAAGACTGAACCGATCCAGAGCGGAGAGAGTGATGACTACTTTTGTTCATGAACTTCCAGCCATGATTCCGGGAGCCTCGGTGGATGAAATCTTCAACAGGGCATAGATCTGGAAAGCTCTCGACGAGAGCTACGTGCGTGTGGTACGTAATTCCAGTTTCAGGGACTTTTTTGGGGGATGTTTTTTGGCCCTAACCGCCGTTTGACCGATTTTCTGTAGATTTCGCTTCATCGTGCCTTCTTTTGGACCGATCTACGACGTGGAGTATTTCGTAGGGCGATTTCGGGCGAAATTGAGGCAAGTGGTGTTTCGTTTGCTTTCCTCTTTTCCCGTTCGCAACTCCGATTATATCTTACTACTAGGAATTGATAGGATATTTTATCTCCAGAGTTCGTTAATTTTTTCCTGTGTGTCATGTATGTCCGAATCCTTCGAGGCGTTTTAGTAAAATTCATCGGGTGTTTTGCCTTGCGCTACACCTGTTCAAGTTCGTCAAGTATACCCAATTTCATCGAGTATGTCAAATTTTTGTCGAGTGGATTGCCTATACCGTTTGTCCCTTGAAATCATCGCTGCGAAAGCCTTGGATTTTTATCGGGCTAATTACATTGTCATGTCATTTTATTCACTGTGACAACGTAATCGTCGCGTCATTATGCTCTACGCCACGAAACCCTCATTAGAGAGTTAGCTCCCTCTTTTTGGTCGATTATTGCGATGGGTCAGTCCGTAAAAATCACGAGTTAATCCGACGGCCCCTTCATGTCATTGTCGCATCGTCAATGGAATCGTCGCGTCATTTCGACCAAGTTTTTTCGCCTTGTTTGATGTATGAGTATCGTATGACCCATTGAAGTTTTGTTGGTCGGAATCCTTGTCTTCTTTCGACGGAGAACTGCATGTCAGAAGTTCTACTGCCTTCTGCTGTGTCGTTTGTCGTCGCGACATCTTGATCGTCGCGTTGCTTCCACTAAGTTAATTCCTCTGCTTGATTTTAAGTGTTGCTTTGACCAAGTTAACCTCTCCGCTTGATTGTAAGTGTCGTTTTGACCATATTATCTCTTTATTTGCTGTAAGTGTCGTTTGTATCGTTGGAATGTAGTCCGTCGAAAGCCTCACCGCTTTCGATTGTTTTTAGTCGATGAAACCCTTGTGGACATCCGTCGCTGAATTTGTGCGTGTGTCGTTTAGATTGTCGTGGCGATTTGGGCTGGTGTCCCCTTATGATCCCTGTTTTTGTCTTAAGCGTCTTTAGTTGATTCGTTTATGTTGTTTGACTTAGAAAATATTGTGGTTAAAGCCTTGGAGTTCTACCTAGAAAATTTGTGTCATTGTGTCGATCGTATGCTACGATCTTGTTTTAGTCCTTGTTAACGGCTCCATGCGGACATAGCCGGGTCGTTCCAAGAGGGGGTTTTGTTCTTTGTCAGCCTGTTCGTTAAGAGTTCTTCTCGGTTGATGCTTTTATATGTATATATGTATATATATAACAAAATATATGAATATAGAATGATTTGTTGGGCTGTGCGCGTTGTGGACCTTTTCCCTGGCATAGTGCCTTGTTTGTTGGGCTATGCGCATTGGGGAAAATCCCTCGGTATAGTGCCTCTTCAGTTTGTTGATCATTCGCCAAGGCCCTATGTTTGCACTGATGGATCGTGTTGTACTAAGAGCCACCACATCAGTGACATGTTTGCCCGGTGTTTTGATGCAATTTGGAGCTGATTAGTCTCTCTTAAATCTTGCATTGATATTTAAAAAGATGAAATATATATATACATATGCATCTATTTCGCTCCCTGTTTTGGGCTTGCTTTATTTATGCAGCATACTTTGTTCCTCTATGCCTTTTTTGTTTTTTTGAGTATACTGACTCTTTGGTGATAGCTTGTTCATTCAGTTTCTTGCTACTCGAGGTTTGTTGTTCCTATTTTGTTTTTATAGCATCACATGTAACTTGCTTCTGAGGTGTTCTTCTTTTGAATGCCTCAACTTCAAAGCATTAGCAGGTTTCGTTTTACCTCCTATTTGTGAGGTAGCTACCTTTTGTTTCTGTTTAGATTGGTTTCCTATGGTTCGTGTCAGTTTGTTGACGCCCATAGTGTTGGCTCCTTGCAAGTTGTACTGCTGTTACTTACTGTTAGCTTTATACTTACTCTTTTTGAAGGTTTTATGTTGGGATGCATGTTAGTTATTTTTACCTATAAAGGTTGCATTTTAGCTTATTTCCATACCATGGTTTTAAACTGACAAACTACTATTTTAAAAGCTACAAAACTGTTTTCCTACTTAAAATAAATCTAGAAGTCACATTTTCATTGCTTTTTATGCTGAGACTTTATACTTACTTAGGATAACAAATGAAACAAACTTAATAAATTTCGTTGTGTAATCTTATACTTTCACACTAATGGACTAGTTGATCCAGCATACCGAAGGACACGGTCAGCAAACCTAATAATATAACTATGTTTTAAAACATAATTCATATGCCTTTTATATAAAAAAATGAAAGGACAGAATTGCATGAACACCGGAAGTTGTCCCCTGCACGGCGTGACATCACAATCACGTATTTTCCCTTACACTGATAGTATATTAATATGGAGAAAATGCGGGTTGTGACAATCTGGGTATGTGGTGGGACCTCCACGCCGAGACCTTGGGTCTGTCCCCTTTACTTTTTTACTTAGACATTTGTCTTGCAAGAGAGAAGTGAGTGTATGATAACCCCTTCTGCAAGGGTGAACTCCATAGAGACCGAGTTTTGGGTTTCAATATTTCTGGTCTGGTGAGCGAGGAGCGTGGTCAACACAGAAAATCTTCAGTAGGCTTGATGACTGGAGGATAAGGGCAAGGTTCGTTCAGGGCCGACTCGCCACCCCCTCCCCCTCTCACCACAGTGGGGATGTTCGAGGAGTTTAGGCAGGAGGTGCTTGGCCTCTCCAAGTTTGCACTCGACGCACGTGCCAAGTGCCCGATGCCAGCTGTCCCCATTTCTGCCGCCATGGCTCTAGGCGAGGATGCCCCGGCTCGATCTACTGGGAAGGAGGTTGTAGAGGAGGGGGCAGCGCGATCTCCCTAGGAGAGTGCACTTCCCCAGCTCGACGAGCGGAGGCCGGTTCGACAAGATGGGGGTGCGAGACCCTCCGGCTCTCCCAGCAGGGGGAGGCGGCACCTTCAGCGAGTTGGTTTCTTCTTCCCCCGTTCCAAAGGTTTTCAGGGGATCCGGAGATGTCCTACTACACCGAGAAGGATGACACTGTCCAACACATCTAGTAGTTCGAGTATGATGTGTCGATAAAGAAGGTGCCAGATGCTTTTAAGCGCAGGCTCTTCGCCATCACCCGCAAGGAGAAGGTGAGAGAGAGGTTCCACCAGCTACTAGCCAGCTCCTTCTACTACTTTGAGGACCTGTGTCGGTGGTTCATGTTGAGGTTCACCACTTCAAAGACGAGGAAGAAGTAGTCGGAGTCCCTATTCTACATCAACCAGGGGGTGAAGGAGACCTTAGCGAGTTATGTAGACCGGTTCCAGGAGGAGGTTACCCACGTCCAGGAGATGTCAAGGCACACTCTGATGATGGCATTCACCTTGGGGTTGCAACGAGGTTTTTTCAGGATGGAACTGAAGAGGGTGGCACCTCTCTCCTACGAGGAGCTGATGGAGAGGGCGGCGAGGGAAGTCAACGGGGAGGTGTTGAACCCCGAGTTTACGAAGAAGTTGCCCGGTTGGCCATGAAAGAGGAGAAGGGGTCAAGAGGTAGCCGAGGTCAAGAGGGGAGGAGTGTCGAATCCCAATAGATAAAGCAGCAGTAGCAGCAACAGTAACCACGGTGGGGCATCAGGAGCCAAACAACCGGGTTGGTTAGAGGAAGCAAGAGTGGCTTGACCAGTGTGAGCAGAGAGGTTTGAAAGGAGAAGACAACCTCCCGTGGGGCTATGGTCAGTTCAACCCCCCAGTCTGGAGGCAGGTCCAGAGGCCTCCTTTCCCCGATCAGCATCAGACTATGGCGATAGCCCTGGGGAGAAGGAGGAGACGCAACCCGAGGAGGACGCAGGAAGCCAGAATTGGTGGGCCTTAAGTTATCGATGACGACTTGAAATGCTTCTACACATGAATTGTGCACGTTTCAAATATGAATTTTCTTAACACTCTTAGTCTCTTGCAATGAAGTGAATGAACGGATAAGAAAGTCTACCTAAGTCCCGAGCTTTCTCCTGTTATCAGGCTCTTACCTAGCTGGTAGGGTAGGGGTGTAACATCCCTCAAACAACTAGACCTCTAGGAGTGTTTTTGTAATGATTAGGTCATGACAAAACCCTAAGAAGCTCAGAAGACCAAGTGAACAAAGGTACAAAGTGAAAATCAGTTGGTCTACCAATAAAACAACCTCACCACCAGACCTGAGTTTTGACCTTAGGCTTCAAATTGACTCCATGACCCCACCACAACACCCTTAACCCCTTGGATGGTCCATAGGGTAACTATGGACCCATTGGGGGCAATCAAAGTGGTCAAGTTGACTTAAGTCCACCATAACCCTAAATCGGTCAAACTGACCTATATAGGGCCAATTGACCTTCCCTTAGCTAAATGAACCCCACCAATACCTTCCTAACCCTAAATGGAGGTCAATAGGTCACCAAGGACCCATTGTGGTCAACCAAAGAGGCTAAGTTGACCCAAGTCAACCCTAGCCCTAAAAAGGTCAAAGTGTCATAACTAAGTGTCAAGTGACCTCCAAGGTGCCGAACCAACCATACCCAAGTCTTCCTAGACCTTAGGGGAGGCCAATGGGTCACCAATGACCCATTGGGGTCAACCCAAAAGGTCAATTTGACCAAGGTCAACACTACCCTAGTATTGAGTCAAAAATAGCTCAAATAGGCTAACTCAAGATCAAGCCCAATCCCCCTTAGGCTAACCTTATTTCCATGAATAATATGGGTTAGTGAGGTGCCTTTATGCTGAAATAATCACAAATTTCGGCAATGGTGACTAGGAGAGAGAACTGCTGCATTTTCTCTTTAATGGAGGAGAGAGAAAATGAGAGAGAATGCCATGCATGGCTTGGAAGGCAAAGAGAACCTCTCTCCTTGCTGGAATCATCTCCCCTGGTCAGTTAAGAGAAGGCCAAGAGTTTTCCCGGCCATGGGAGTGACTAGGGGAGTAGAATTGTCATGGCCGAAATGAGCTTTCAATTGTCATTGATGCCTTGGCCTTTCCCCTCCCCAACTGTGACTTTAAACACCATCAGTGGATTGCGAGGACACTTTCCCACCACTTACCTGAAGAAATCGAGCCACTCTGTAGTATAGTTGCATAGCACTCGACTGCAACACCACCGTCCATGACAACCCGACGATCGCCCAGACTCCAGCCCTCCACTAAGGTCCTGTCCCTCTCCTCTCTTCTAGTGGGTAGATCTACACTCGATGGCTGCCAGAATTGAGGATAATTGGCCTAAGATCGGTGTGGAAGAAAGCTTGGTTTTTCAAGATTTTTCTTCCATGCACAAAACACTGTTCCGTCCACCACCAACCTGCCAACCAATGTGAATCGCCAGACACCACCTCAATGAAGATGGTGGTGGCGGTGACCGGCTGGGAGGAGGCGCGGGTCGCCGGGAAATCGCCTCACAAAACAGCCCAGGATGGGCTAAACTAAAGTGTTGATGCTAAAGATCACGACAGTGAACCGGTCGCACAAGTAATATAAAATGGGCAAGTTTTCCCAAGTATCAATCTCTCAAGGAACACAGTAAGGTGGAGTTAATTTCGAGTAGTACTTGAGATTGAAGTCCTCAAGGTCGGCGGTAACGATGGGGGTTTTGATTGTTGCAATAAAAAGAAAGTAAAAATCTAACAACTACACCTATGCAACGCCGCTATGCGATGCTTCTCCAGGCGGGATGGAAGACTAGTCGGGCCGCTATGGACCGAATCACTAGGCGGATGGGCGAGTAGGCTTGCGGATGAGGTGGTGAGAACGGCAGAATGAGGGTCGTGATCACCTCTTTGCTACGCACGCCACTAGCAATTGCTAGTGCGGCAAGGGTGGATGGATGGTGGATGGACAAATAGGCGCACCTCAAGTAAATAACGAAAACATACAATCACATAGACATGATTACATATAAACGTATATTACACTAAGAATAACTTCATCAAATACAAAGAGTTCACCTAAACCATCAACAACAAGAGAAGAAAAGTGTGCAAAATCGACCGAATCCGAATTCTTGCTGAGGATTCACGGTTGAGATTGTCGGGTTGTCAATCCGCGTCCAAGCTCGGTCCTCAACTGCGTCTGGTATAGAGAAGGGCTGTCACCACCTTCCAATGGCCCGTCTTCTTCGTGTCATGATCCGGTGGAGGATTGCACAACTTATCCTAGCTTGATGGAGAAAGCTAGGTCAAGCTCTTCTTGAAGCTCAATGATGAAGGAGGAGGCCGAGAGGAAGCTCCGGCTTGGATTTGGCAGTGAAAGCTTGCCCAGAGCACCTCCCTACGATGGAAGATGAAGGGGAACGGCGGAACCCTTCCTCAGAGAGTAAAATGGAGGAGAAATGTCGAGCGATCCCAGCGATTCTGAATTAGGGTGAGACCTGTGATATTTATACAAAGCAGAATTGAACAATGCGCACGATCATGGGCGCATGACCAGTGGTCGTGCACAATATGTCCAGTGGTCATGCGCACTGGCATGGTAGATTAGGAAGAAGAACTAGGATAACTCACACGAGGAGTGTCGCACGACCAGTGGTCGTGCGCACTAAGTTCAATGGTCGTGCAATTACCCTAGACAGGACTCCAGGAAAAGAGTAATCAATGCACACGATCAATGGCGCATGACCGGTGGTCGTGCGTACTATGTCCAGTGGTCGTGCGATTACCCTAGGCAGATTTTAGAAATCAGGGTACGTTGCGCATGATCATCGGCGCACGACCGGTGGTCGTGCGCACTATATCCGATGATCGTGCGCAGTATTCCTGCTTCAAAACATCCCCGGAACACGCACACGACCCCTAAACCCAGCACTGATATGTGCAGACATTCCAGGCAATCACAAAAAGGAGTACAAATAATAAAAGTACAAAAATACACAACCACAGGCCTAAGTGTGCACTTCCTATGGAAATATAGGTAAGATGAAATATGAATGATATAGAAATAAAAGTGAAGTGCAAACACGTGAAAACTAGCCCAGATGAGTACGAAAAAACCTATATAAATCGGACTCATCACACCCCCAGACTTAACTGTTTGCGCGTCCCGAGCAAAAAAAATCTAAGCAGATAGGGTAAATTACTAGCCAACAAAGAAATTGAAAAACAAAGTACCATGCGAAGTCGCATGCTCGCGTGCGTAAAAATACAATAGAGAAAATTTCTAAGTATGCAGAATAGTTTATATTTTTCAGAATGCGTATCAAAATTTTATTACTACTCAAAAATAGAATCACGGTGAATCAACCGGTCACGCATAGGAAGAAAGTAGGCAGGCCATTAAGGCGAGCTTTACCAAAGATTGGGGCTCAGGATCACCTCCAAAGGAATCCACCAATGTTGTGGACCATACGCTTGCCCGTTCACACTCTCTCCACGACACTAATTAGACTTAAGCGCAAATCCATAGGACTTTAGGATAATCACAGGGCTTGGGTTACGGTGAGGTAAACAATGATAAAAATAAAGGCTATGCACCTAACCCAAATGAGCTAGCCTAAAGAGAATCCAACTGCTAACCACAATATATGCAGGTACACCACACCTCCAAACTTAGCTTTTAATAAATGGGTGTGTGCACCGCCTACTCCAAATATAATCACATTTCCAAAAAGATTTTCAATATAAACGTTTTCTTTTCACCGTTTTCTTTCTTTACAATTTTTTTCTTTTCTTTTTCTTCATTTTATTTTCACAATTCAGCAGATATAAAATTGGGAGCACTTCCACATTTTCACAAATAATAACACAACATCACATCACAACATGAAAAATATAAAACACTAAACTCGACTTGGGTGTGCGACTAGCATAGGCTATGGAGATTTGGTGAATGAAGGTGGAGCTGAATCAACAGAAGGGTAGGCACAATGGGGCTAGCGAGGATATGACGTTAGGAACGGTACAAAGCTCAACCGGGCCAAAATGATGTCCTACATCACTCTTACGCTAGACTATGCAAATACCCATGCTTCGAGAGTAGCTTGGGGCAAGTTCTTAGCCACCGAAAAAGATGATCCTTCCTGCCGACTCGAGCAAAATGAGTCTAGTGACGGCTACACACATTCCTATACTACCGTTTGATCCACAACGGATTCACAAACTTTTGAGTAGAACAAAAAGATCTTGATGCAAATAGAAAAGTATAAAACCATAAGCATACAGAAAAATTAAATTTACTCGAATTTCTACACGAGACGAGAGCAGTTGACTAGAAACAAAACAAGGTCAACATTTTACTCTGTCTCACAATCCTAAGCCAGCACCATAATTTTCCTAAATCTAACGAAGAAATGAGTTTAACTCGCGGCACACTAACAGCTAAGCATGCGCTCAAGTGGTTGCAGTGGTGTGTGATGCAATGAACTAATCAAAATAAAAATATAAAAGCTTCTAGTATGCACATGAGATGTGCACGTGCAAAAGGTAACAAAACTGGCTCTCCCATATACTTAAACTAAACTACACAACATATGATAGAGAAATTAAAATCATAAAGAGCTAAGGGAAGAAGTTACCCAATGCTCAGCCAGTGAGCATACCAGAAGACGCGTGGAAACCTGAAGCAGACCCTCCAAACGAAGAATCACAACCTCGCTAATGCGATTTACCATGAATACCTGCAGGGGTGAGCTCCGCAAAAACAAAAGTAAAATATACAAAATACAAAGAAATACAAAAACTAAGCTCGACATGAAAAATAAAAATAAAGGAAATGAAAGATAAGTACTGGGGTTATTGTCATCCCAGCACGACTTATTCGGCTACGAAAAGGTTCTAGCTAATGGGCCTATAAAAAGAAAAATGCACAAGAAACTATTCCATTATCCATTGCGGTGACGGGTACCGATACGGTGATAAAACAGTTACCCCTCTGCCTAAATAATCATACCTGCTCCTCGCAGGCAGAGGAAATAGGAAGTAGGATGAGGAGGAGGCCTGGTCCTCACTCATCTCACCACAAAATGAATCCTTGCCCAGCAAGGTATCGTCTACGATAGGGAGAAGGCATGAGGAGAAAGAAATCAATGGAGCTTTCTCAACAGAGGTGGAATCAACCTCCTCGCGAGAGAGGATGCTACCATCGATGACTCGAGCTGAAAGCTCTAAGTCCTCCTGAAGCTCCTACGGAGACTCAACCCGCCCAGGCTTAGATAATGAAGGGGGATCAAGAAATAAAGGAGAAGAAAAACTAAAATAATCAGAAATAGGGTGAGTGGTCCCGGTCTCACTCCCAGCAGGATCTCGACATAGATCATCGACAGCGTCATATGAGTCATGGCGAGGGGAATCCGCGAGCTCGAGTTCCTCGATGGTGGTTTGGACCTCCTCATCCATCAAGGAAGTTGAAACTTCCTCAACAAAGAGGATCTCCTCATCAACACACCTCGGTGCATACACATGTTCCAAGACGTAATACTTTCCATTAATGAAAATAATATCCTCGTCAAACATGGGCACATCCTCAGGCTCAGAATCACAATCCGGCCGAACATCATCAACCAACTCACTAAAAATAGGGATAGATAATTCTTGCAAAGAAGGCGGAGGAACAACAACATCAGAGAAAATATGTGCGGGTTCCTCCGTGGGTGAATCAACAAGAAGGGAAGAGTGCATGGGGAGAGACGGCGCCACAATGTCGTCACACCGATCAGCAGAAAGTCTGATGGGCATATCTGTAGCAGTCCCCCATAGACAAGGTGGTGCTGCGAATATATCATCAGAATCAGAAGGGGCGGCCATTTGAGAGGGTGATAGAGTGAATCGGATACCCGGTTCATCCTCCTCCTCCAACTGGCCCTGAATTTCTGCGCAATCTTTCAACACGTGGTCTGTGTTACGACAACACAAACATCGTTTTCCATTACTCCTCGATCCAGGTGGGATCGGAGAGGAATAAGAAAAAGATGAATGCGTAGAAGAGGAGTGACAATAAGACCTGGGTTGGGTGTATGAAGTACCATAGTAAGACGATGTTCCATACACAGAACCACAAGAATTATGCTCCCAATCTTCAGTGGGGCACTCATCACTACCATGCCTATAATCTCCGCACCATAGGCAACGAATATTCATATAAGAATACATGGTGCAACAAGAAGAATTCACCAACAGAAAGTTTGTAAGCTACAATTAACTACACACCACAGATAAAAGAATAGGAAGACTTGCTACAGAAAAATTAAAACTAAAATAAGAATAAATAAAAATAAGAAACAGATTCTAAAAACTAAATCAAAGAAGAAAAATGAAATATACAAATGGAAAAGGGCTTCTATCTTCTATCTCCCTCTCCAAAAACTCACACGACTGTGTTTCCCGGCAACGGCGCCAAAAACTTGATGCTAAAGATCACGATAGTGAACCGATCGCACAAGTAATATAAAATGGGCGAGTTTTCCCAAGTATCGATCTCTCAAGGAACACAGTAAGGTGGAGTTAATTTCGAGGAAGACTTGAGATTGAAGTCCTCAAGGTTGGCGGTAACGATGTGGTTTTGATTGTTGCGATAAAAAGAAAGTAAAAAATCTAACAACTACTCCTATAAAATGCCGCTATGCGATGCTTCGCCAGGCGGGATGGAAGACTAGTCGGACCGCTATGCACCGAATCACTAGGCGGATGGGCGAGTAGGCTTGCGGATGAGGTGGTGAGAATGGCGAAATGAGGGTCGTGATCACCACTTTGCTACGCACGCCACTAGCAATTGCTAGTACGGCAAGGGCGGATGGATGGTGGATGGAGAAATAGGCACTGTTAACCCCTCAGTCCGCAACATCCTACAAGATGCCAAGCCCCCCTTTCAATATTCGCGGACTCAGTTAGGCAGTCCGCCCAGTCCGGCAACGGTGCGGTAATCGGCCACCAAGGATGGTCCCCCAGTGGTGGATTCAACTCTCTGTTCGCCAGTCCGCCATGCCTTGTGATCTCTGGTGTACAACCCCGTGTCCGGCGAGCAAGGTCACCAGGGTCTAGGCAGATCGGGCTGAGGACAATAGGCGAGCTCGGCAGTAAAGGGGGCGAGCCCGAGCTCGGCATCCGTCTACCAGAGATCGACGATCGGCGACCCTGAGCTCGGCATTCGCCAAGCGAGCCACAACTCGCGTCCTCGCAGTGGAGCTCAGCAGCAGTAGGCGAGCAGAACATGCCGAGGTGGTCAAAGCGCCCCAGCTCGCCTAGATGCGTGAGGTACTTTTTACTGTTTTGCCCCAGCTGGTCTGCCCATAGCCCTTCAAAACAGCGGAGTTTGGCTGTTGGCAGACCCAACCAAGGGTTTTCTGGTAATTTTAGGTCAGTTCTTTTGGTTATTGGCAGTACAGGTTCTAAAAACTATAAATAAGACCCAAGGGGTACCCCAGAAATGAGGTTTTTTCCAGTGCTCTCTTGCTCCAATCTTCAAGTGCTTTCTGAGGGTACCTTAGCTCGGCTTCTAGCTAAGGAGGGGAAGCGCTCTGAGATCTTCCAGGTTTGTGGTGGGACCTCCCTGCCGAGCCCTTGGATCCGTGTCACCTTGTCTTCTTTGTTGTTTTTCTTGCTGGAGTGACGTAGGCTCGAGACCACCCCTTCCCCAAGGGCGAGCTCCACAGGAGATCCAGGAATCGGTTTCAAAAGTTTGGTGCGGTGAGCGTGGACAGTGGTTAGTGCAAAAAAGCTTCAATAGGTTCAATGACAGGAGGATAGGGGTCTGACGGGCAGAACTCGCCGCCCCCTCCCCCCCCCCCCCCCCCGCCTCTCGCAATGGTGGGGATGTTGGAAGACTTCAGGAATGAGGTGCTGGGCCTCGTCAAATTCGCACTCGGCACGCGGGCTGAGTGCTCGACCCCGGCAGCCCAGATCCCGGCCGCCCCCTCTTTGGGCGAGGATGCTCCCGGCAGGCGAGCTGGGAAGAAGGTTGCCGAGGAAGGCCGGGCGTGCGAGCTCCCCGGGCGCGAGCTCTTCACCGGCTCGGTAGGCCGAGGCCGGTTCGGCGAGCTGGGCTCGCAAGACTCGCCGGCTCGCCCGGTGGGGGGGAGGCAGTCCTTTCAGTGAGCTGGTCTCCTCAGCTCCAATTCTAGATGGGTTCAGAGAACCCGAGATGTCCTACTATACCGGGAAGGGAGACCCGGTCCAGCATGTCCAATGGTTCGAGGTTGTGGTCTCCATCCGTCAGATGTCGGACGGATTCAAATGCCTACTCTTCGCCATCACCCTCCGGGAAAAGGCAAGGGAATGGTTCCACCAGCTACTGGCCAGCTCCATCTACTGCTTCGAGGACCTGCGCCGAGGGTTCATGCTGAGGTTAACTACCTCGAAGAAGAGGAAGAAGGAGTCCGAGTCTTTGTTCCACATTAAGCAGGGGGTGAACGAGACGTTGGGGAGCTATGTGGACTGATTTCAGGAGGAAGTTACTCAAGTCTAGGAGATGTCGGGCCATAGTCTGATGATGGCCTTTACCCTGGGCCTGCAGCATGGTTTCTTCCGAATGGAGCTGAAAAGAGTTCCTCCTCTCTCCTACGAGGAGTTAATTGAGAGGGCGGCGAGAGAGGTCGACGGGGAGGCGTCGAACCCGGAGTTTGCAAGGAAGCTGGCCAGGTGGGCCACGGAGGAAGAGAAGGATTCAAGAGGAGGGAAGGCACAGGAGGAGAGAAGAGGGGAGCCTAGGTAGAGGGAGCAAAGGCAGCTCCAGCTGCAGCAGCAGCCGAGGTGGGGGCATCAGGAGCCCGACCGTCAGCTGGGCTGGAGACCTGAGTGGCAGGGGTAGGGGCCACTAAGAGGGTACTACGGAAGGGGTCACTACCCGGGCAGACAAGATCAGTTCCAACCTCCGGGCTAGAGGCAGGGCTAGAGGCCCCGACTCCCCGATCAAGAGGAGGACATGGTCATAGCCTTGGGAGGAAGGAGGGGGATTATGAGGAGGAGGAGAAGAGAGGTCAGGGTGGAGTTGCCCTATTGCGACTTCCATCAGGAAGAGGGGCACGCCATAGCCACCTGCCCGGAATTCCTCGAGATGAGAGGGAATAAGGAACAGCAGCAGCAGCAGGGAGGTCGGCAAGAAGTGAGGATTGAGGAGGTCCTTCCTCGGGAGGAGGAGGATCGGTGCGAAGACCGTGTGGATGTTGGAACCCGAGGGGGGATCGGAGTGATCCACAGGGGAGTAGGGGTCGAGGCTTCCCACAAGGCAAGACTCCACAACATGTATCAGCGAAGCGTCGCCTCCACATCCCAAACCCCACCCTCGGAGGAGAGGATCACTTTCTCTAGGAGCGATATGCCAGACCACGAGGACCCATTTTGCGATGCACTGGTCATCAAGGCAGCCATCGAGAATTTCACTGTCTCCCGGATACTCGTGGACAATGGAAGCTCCGTCAACGTCGTCTTCAAAAAGGCATTTGACGCGATGAAAGTGGAGGCAAAGAGGCTGCTGGCCTCAGATGGACCCTTGTTCGGGTTTTTAGTAGAAAGGAAGGAAGTAGAGGGAGGAGTTGGCCTCCATGTTACCCTGGGGGGGCAGTCCAGGAACTGCAGGTTCGTCATTGTGGACGCCCCCAGCAGCTACAGCGCCATCTTCGGGAGGCCCCTTATCAGCTCCTTCCACTGCGTCCCCTCATCTTTCCATCAGTGCTTAAAGTTCAACACCGAGGGGATTCAGGTCAGGGTCAGAGGGGACCCCAAGGTGGCGCGGGAGTGCTATGTCACTACAGTGCACACCATCTCTTAGATAGAGGGAGCCGAAGAGATGGGATGCAGGATGGAAGAGGCAGGGCAGGGAGCAGGAGAGGAGGAGCTGGAAAGGAAGAATCGTGCAGAGGAGGAGGCGGCAGGGGGAGACCTGGAGGAGGTGGCCGAAGTAAGGGCCGAGGGAGAAGAGTTGGAGGTAGAGGTCCCCGTTTCGGAGGAAGGGGATGCTGAAGGATGGGGGGAGCAGTCTAGGCTGGAGGCTGCAGAAGAAGTGGTGGAGCTGGAGGTGCTCACCCGGGGAGGCAGGATGGAGAAGATCCGCGTCAGTGGGGGGCTGACCCCGGAGGACCAAGGCAGGATGCTGGAGTGCATCTAGAAGAACGTGGACATCTTCGCTTGGAACGCCGTAGAGATGCCGGGGGTTGACGCGGATGTGGCTTGCCACCGCCTCAACCTGGACCCGGTAACATGCCCCGTTCAGTAGAAGAAGAGGTCCACTGCGGACAAGCTGGCGGAGCCCATCAGGGAGGAGATGGCGAAACTCCTCAAGGCCGGCTTCGTATCTGAGATTCAGTACCCTGGCTGGGTCTCCAACGTGGTTATGGTTAAAAAAGGAGACGGCCGATGGATGATGTGTATCGATTTTTCCTTACTTAATAAAGCTTGTCCTAAGGACTGCTATCCTTTCCCTAGGATCGACGCGCTGGTTGACCCAGCCGTTGGTTTTTCTGTAATGAGTTTTTAGATGCTTTTTCAGGTTATCATCAGATCAGGATGCACCCCCCAGACATCAAGGATGTCTCGTTCATCACAGGGGATGGATGCTACTGCTACAGGATGATGCCCTTCGGGCTGAAAAATGCTGGGGCAACCTGCCAGAAAATGATGGATAGGGTCTTTAAGGAGCAGAGGGGGAGGAATTTGGAGGTGTATATAGACGACCTCATGATCAAAAGTCGGGATGTGGACTCCCACCTCCGGGACCTGGAGGAGACCTTTGCCACCCTGCGCAAATTCAAGATGCGATTGAATCCCCTAAAATGTGTCTTTGGGGCCAGCAGGGGAAAGTTCTTGGGGCACCTCCTCACCCCCGCGGGGGTCGAGCCGAACCCGGATAAGATCATGGCCATCTTGGAGCTGGGGTCCCCGCGGAATGCTAAGGAGGTCCAACAGCTGACAGGGAAGCTAGCAGGACTAAGTCGCTTCCTTTCCCGGGCAGGGGAGAAGTGCTCCCACTTCTTCAAAATGCTGAGGGGCGGTCAGAAGTTTGAATGCACCGAGGAGTGCGAGGAGGCGTTCCAGGCCCTCAAAGTGAAGTTTACACAGGCTCCGCTGCTCCAAGGGCCAAAGGATGGAGAGGATCTGTTCCTATATCTCGGGGTCGGGGCGGAGTCCTTGAGCTCGGTCTTAGTTCGTGAAGAGGGGAAGAGGCAACTCCCTATTTTTTTACATGAGCCGGGTCCTGAGGAAGACCGAGCTCCGGTATCCGATTTTGGAGAAGCTAACCTTTGCCCTGATTATCTCGGCCCGAAGGCTGCGACCTTACTTCCAGGCACATTCAATCCGAGTGGTGACCGATCATCCTCTCCGCAATATCTTTGAGGGGGTGGAACATTCAGGCAGGCTGGCTAAGTGATCGGTGGAACTTAGCGAGTTCGACGTCTCCTTCGTTCCACGGCTCTCGATCAAAGCTCAAGCGATGGCCGACTTCCTGGCCGACTACGTGGTTGAAGTGGCGGAGGAAGAACTCACCCGCCTGACTCCCTGGAAGGTGAACCCACCCTGCGATCATACTTGGCCAAAGTGAAGGGGGTCATAGGCACTTTTCAAACCTTCACCATCCGACACATGCCCAGGGAAGAGAATGAACAAGCCGACCAGCTAGGAAAGCACGGACCCCAGGTGGGGGGTACCATCACCGACCTGTTACGCCCCTCCATCGAAGAGGGGGAGCTCATGCAAATCGATCAACAAACTTTGTGGATGGACCCAGTTGTAGCTTTCCTCTCCACGGGGGAGTATCCGGAGGGGGTAGATAAGAAGAAGCTAAGACACAAGTCAGCATATTACCTCCTCCAGGACGGGCAGCTGTACAGGAAGACCCTCTCAGGGATGCTGGCTCGCTGCGTGGCCGAGGGCGAAGTACGAACGATCTTGGAGGAAGTCCACTCCGGTGAGTGTGGGAGTCACTCCAGGAGTCGGACCCTGGAAGGAAGGACAGTCAGACAAGGGTATTTCTGGCCCACCCTGGGCCGAGACGACACGGAGTTCGCAAGGAGGTGTCATAAGTGCCAGCTGTTTGCCCCCCTCCAGCTACAGCCGGCCCAGCGACTCAGAAGCATCACGGCCCCCTGGCCCTTCGCAATTTGGGGAATGGAATTGGTTGGACAATTCCCCCAAGCCAGTGGTCAGAGAAGGTTCCTCCTAGTAATGATTGACTACTTCTCCAAATGGATGGAGGTGAAGGCGCTGGCCAAGGTAACCTCCCAGGTAATCAGGAACTTTGTTTGGGGGGAGATCATCTGCCGCCATGGGATGCCCCAGGCCATCGTCACGGACAACGGGCCCCAGTTCGCAAGCGCCGAATTCACCAGCTTTTGCGAACAGCTTGGAATCGACCTCAGGTTTGCCTCGGTCCATCACCCCAGGAGCAACGGGCAGGTGGAGGCCGCAAATAAGATCATCGTCAACCTCCTCAAAAAGAAGGTGGATAATTTGAAGGGGAGCTGGGTGGAGCAGCTTCCCGCGGTTCTTTGGGCCCTAAGAACCATCCCCAACACGGCTACTGGAGAGACCCCCTTCAAGCTCTCCCACGGATGCGAGGCAGTGCTCCCCGTGGATTTTGAAGTCCAAACACCTCGGGTTGTTGCGGCCAAGGAAGGCCGATAGGAGTGGCAAACGGAGAACGAGGAGGAGCTGATGCTCTCCCTTGACATGGTGGAAGAGCTGAGGGACCTTTCCGCTATCCGGCAGGAGGAGGTGAAAAGAAGAATGGCCAAGTACTTTGACAACCATGTCAGGGTCAAGCAGTTCGTGGAAGGGGACTTGGTGCCGAAGAAGGTGGATGCAGCAGGGAGGTCGGCATTCGTAGGGAAGCTCAATCCCAGCTGGGAGGGACCATTCATTATAAAATTAGCGTTGAAGTCGGGAGGCTATCGACTCCAAAATGTAGAGGGCGAGACCCTGAGTCTCACCTGGAGTGGTGACGACCTAAAACAATTTTTCCCCTGAAGCATGTAAGCGATACCTTAATTATAGTAAATTTCTTCAAACCTCCAGTATTGTCATAGATAGCCTACATAGAGGAATGGAATGTGTTTGGACCCCGAGCAGATCCCACTGCCAGGCTCTCACCTAGCTGGCAGGGCCGGAAGTCACTCGTTGTCATCCTTGGCCTCGAGCAGATCCCTTTGTCAGGCTCTCACCTAGCTGACAGGGCCGGAATTCACTCGATGGAATGTGTTTGGACCCCGAGCAGATCCCGCTGCCAGGCTCTCACCTAGCTGGCAGGGCCGGAAGTCACTCGGTGTCATCCTTGGCCTCGAGCAGATCCCGCTATCAGGCTATCACCTAGCTGACAGGGCCGGAAGTCACTCGATGGAATGTGTTTGGACCCCGAGCAGATCTCGCTGCCAGGCTCTCACCTAGCTGGCAGGGCCGGAAGTCACTCGGTGTCATCCTTGGCCTCGAGCAGATCACGCTGTCAGTCTATCACCTAGCTGACAGGGCCGGAAGTCACTCGATGGGATGTGTTTGGACGCCGAGCAGATCCCGCTGCCAGGCTCTCACCTAGCTGGCAGGGCCGGAAGTCACTCGGTGTCATCCTTAGCCTCGAGCAGATCCCGTTGTCAGGCTCTCACCAAGCTGACAGGGCCGGAAGTCACTCGATGGAATGTGTTTGTACCCGAGCAGATCCTGCTGCCATGCTCTCACCTAGCTGGCTGGCCTGGAAGTCACTCGGTGTCATCCTTGGCCTCGAGAAGATCCCGCTGTCAGGCTCTCACCTAGCTGACAGGGCCGGAAGTCACTCGATGGAATGTGTTTGGACCCCAAGCAGATCCCGCTGCCAGGCTCTCACCTAGCTTGCAGGGCCGAAAGTCACTCGTTGTCATCCTTGGCCCCGAGCAGATCCCGCTGCCAGGCTCTCACCTAGCTGGTAGGGCCAGAAGTCACTCGGTGTTACCCTTGGCCTCGAGCAGATCTCGCTGTCAGGCTCTCACCTAGCTGACAGGGCAGGAAGTCACTCGATGGTGTCGGCCCCGAAATCGCCAGATAAAGAAGAAGTTTGAAAGTGCCAGGAAGGAAGGTGAAAGAGGTTCTGTAAAGGCGAGCTCGGGCTCGGCAAACCAAGTTCGGTATGATCAAAAAGGAATGCGAGCCAGGCCAGAGGATTCTGCACGGGCAAGTACAGACTCGCCATTCCTGGCTCCCCATTGGCGAGTAGGTCGCAAACCCGTGCCTCGCCAAAGGAGGGCGAGCCAGGCCGGGACACCTCACCCCTTTGCCCGTTTAACTTGGAAAAGTTTCTCCTTTTTTGGGGCTCAACCAAGACGGCTCGCGTGCGAGTTATGGTGGTGTGGCAAGTGTAGGGAGCAACCCGCCCCTGAATCGCTTGGGGGTCGGCGAACACTCAAAACGCATCCACTTGCGGGCGCGCTCTCGTAACTACTCTACTCGCGGAACCTAACTCGGCGAGGCCGCGTGGGGAAGCACTCGCATATATCCATAGCATAACAAATGAAGTGAATGAAAAGGAAAAGAAAAAGAGAAATACGAAGTGGCACGGGCATGATCAAAAACTCTTTCATTAATTGTTTACAAAAAGTAATTACAGGGGGCTCGCCTCGGCAAGTGAACAAAAAAGAAAAAAAAGAAAAAGTACAGGCTACCCTCAGGCCTCGCCCCCTCCACCGGACTGGTCCTCGCCATCACCCGAAGGATCCTGGAAGCTTTTCCCGAACATCGCATTCAGGCTGTCTTCCTTCTCGCTGGGCGGCATTGCCGGGAACAGGCTCGGCATCAGGTCTCGAGCCGAGATCCCCCCACCCCTCCACCAGCACCCCAGAATCCTTCATCATCTGGAGGGTGCACTCGGTGGCTTGGATGGAGTTGATCCGCAATCTCTCGACGAGGTCGGCCTCGCCAAAGATCCGCGGGCTCTTGTAGGGGAGGTGGGGTCGATGTCGTGAGGCGGGAAGAAGATCTCTGCCTGGCGACGTACCTCGCTAAGGAGGTGCTGATTCTCCCCCTTCAGCTTCGTATTCGCGCCCTCCAGCTCGGCGAGGCGTGCTCGCAGCTGGACGATCTCCTCCCCTGCTCTGCATTGCAAGCCTGGAGCTCCCCTACAGCCTTGGAATCCACGGCCAGGAGTGTGCGCAGCTGGCTGATCTCCTCCCCCAGCTCGGTGTTGCGAGCTTGAAGATCCCCAGCGGCCTTGACATCCTGGTAAAGAGCCCATTTAGCAGCAACACAAAATATTCTAAGTAAAAGAGAAGTGCAGCGCCTGACACTTACCAGCCCACCGGCGGCTTGGGCGAGTAGACCCTCCGCTATGCCGAGCTGCCTCGCCTGATCGGTGACCTTATCCTTGGCGATGTCACGAGCCTGCTCAGCCTTTTCGAGTTGGTGGCTGAGGGCGAAGCTGCGGCATGCCAGCATGTGATGCAGCTCCAGGGTCCGCAGGTGGGACTGCAGGCCCTCATGGCCGAGCTGCCGGAGGGTCATCTTTATGTAGGCCTCGGCATCCTCCCGGCCATATAGGCCGAAGCCGAGGGCATAGGCATGACCGGTGGCAGGCTCGCGGTCATGCCAGGAGGGGTGCAGAGTGGAGACGAAGACTAGATAAGCGAGCTCGTCCCACTGCAGCATGGGCTCGCCCGCCGAGTCCTTCCACCGCGCGCCGAAGTTGAAGAGGAGGTGTTGCTTCGGCGGCGCGCGCTCGCGGGCGGCCTTCTTCGCCGATGGAGGAGGGGAGATCGCCGCCATGGAAGAGGGGCCCTCGCCACCTTTCCGACCCTTGCTAGTTGTCTCCTTCAGCGGGCTCTCCGGCGACGTGTCGGGAGGGGTCTCCGACGAGCTGATGTACTTAGGGCTGGGTTGTTGTTGTTGTTGCCCGCGCGGAGCCAGCAGGTCTCTCCGCATCTTCTTTATTTGTCGCTGGCCGAATGGCGGGTTCGATCTCGCGTCCTCAGGTCGCATCTTGTTGGAAGAGGGTTGCGAGAGGGCCGCCTCATCTCGGCAGGCCGCCGCCGCCGCCTTCTCGCGAGGAAGAGGGTCGGTGTGAAGCCCCGGATCCGCGAATGGCGGGGTTCACGGGGATTATTCGCTCCCCTGTAGGAAAATACTTTGAAAAGATTAGGAATTTAGCAATGATATGGCGAGCCCGGTGCTCAGGCGAACTCGGAAAAATGAGGAGAGAAGCATACCTTCGTCGGGCAGAACAGGAGGGAGCGCGTCGAGGCCCCTTCGCAGGAAGGCGACCTCGAAGTCCTTATGGAGGAAGTACTTGTGGAGTTCGATGTCGTTGTCGGACACGGCCGGCGGGCGGTACACCTCCTCGCCCTTCTGCTGAGGCGAGTAGGGGATGTTGCCGAGATCGCCCTTGATGAAGGCGATCTTGGTCATCCAGTTATGATGCTTGTTCGCGATCTCGCGAACTTTGATCAGCGAGACAACAAAGTAGGCGACCCCGTCCGGCGTCGCCTTGTAGGATAAGAGCTTCCTGAACACCGTCAGGTTGAACTCAATCCTCTCCCACCGGAGGTAACTCGCGAACGCCACCATCATCGCGATGGCGTTGGAATTCAGCTGCGCGTACACGGCTCCGTAATATTTAAGACTTGCCGGATCTCCGGCCACAGGGGGAGGCGTAACCCCACCTCGAAATGTGAGAGGGGAAGGCGAGCTCATCCTCATAAAAAGTGTTGATGGCCTCCCCCTGTCTCGGCCTGCGACCCTCAAAGCCCGGCGGCACGCGCTCCGCCACAAACTCAGCGAGCTCCTCCTCACTAGTGTGCCCCTCGAAGAAGTAGTAGTCCGTGAAGTGCTGCACGCACTTGGAGCGGCCGCCGACATCTGGAATCGTCTTGCCCATATTCGCGGAGGAAGAGGTAGAGCGTGAGCAGGAAATGGAAAAGCACAGTGAGAGGGAAAGAAAGCAATAAAGGCACAGTACGGGGGTAGGTGATGGGGGGGGGGGGGGGCTATTTATAGGAAAAGAAATCTGGGGTAGGCTGTCCAATCAGCGCAGCTCGCTGCCCCAGCTCGCCACCCCAGCTCGACACCCCAGCTCGCCGACTTCCGGCACATCCCAGACATTGCTAAGCCAAGCATTGCAGCATTTTATTTGAGTAGCATGATCAAGAATATTCTAAAAGCTATTTATTACAGAAATAAAGTTTCAGGAATTTAAAACGGGGCACGCAAGCAGGGAGGGCATCGGGATGCGAGTACCGGTCGGCTCGGAAAAGGAGCCGCTCACTTACCTACCCCGGCCTCGCGACCCCTGCCCCCCAGGCTGCCGCGCGCGGAGCAGCTCGCAGATCCTTTCGGAATTCCTCTGCGCAACCGAGAGACCGTCATCTATCTCATCCAGGAGCCGGGAGGGGGACATCAGCTCGCCAGCTTGGCCACGGCGCACCTCGTCAACAAGACGCGCATAGTCGCGCTGCAGCGTCTCGTTGACCACCTGCACGTCGCACAGCCCACACACTAGCTTTTTGAGGAGCTTGACCTCCCTCCTCGTCAACTCGCCTTGATCCACCTCAGGACCCAGGTAAGAGTCCAGCGTGCTCGGGGAGGGGAGGGGAGAATAGTTGGCTGCCCGCGAGAATTCCTCGACAGCCGATTGACTGGGAAGAGCTGTGAAGACAGGTATTAGCAAAAAAGAGGCAGAAAAAACTCATAAAGCAAGGAGTCAAGCAAGACTGACTAGACGAGCTCGGCAGCTCGAGGGAGGTGTGGGGAGGGATGAACCTCATATCCTTCCGCGACTGGGCCGCGAGCCCCCGACGAGATGAGCTCGAATCCCGGGGTGGGAATGGTCCCCAGACCTGCCCCCGCGGCCACGTCAGTTTGGCGAGGAGGGGAGGAGCACACTGGTGAATTCGGCCTCTGCGAGCTCACAGGCAGGATCCCAAAGAGAAGAGGCGGGTCCCGGGGATGACTGTCCGGTGCCGAGAATCGCGAGTTGGCGAGCGTGGTCTCGCCTCGCGGTGTGGGCTCTCGCGGCGCGGGGCCCTCGCCATCTGGTTGACAGTCCGGGTCGTCGCCGACTACGACAACCTCTCTATCCTTCTCAAGAATAGTTCGGGTGGAAGAGCCGGTCTCGCGAGCCAGGGTGGCCCTCAGGTCGTTGAAAATAGGCTCAGCCGCCCCAGGGAATGGCTTCGACCACTTGGATCTGGGTTTGGCAGAGTCGATTTGGGGAGCTTTTGCGGGGACCGCCGTCAGGGCGGCAACGCGAGCTGCGGAGGCTTGGCGGGCTCGGTCTATGCACTCTTGGATCTCCTTTGGAAGAGGCATCTTGGCAGGGTAGCAAAGGGAATGGCAAGAGTCAGGCAGGTGGGCAGGTGCACATATATAAAGCCGCAGGTGGCCCCCACACAAAGATTTCCCTCCAACTCGCCAACCCACGGTCTCCGCACACTTGGGGTTGGATGTTTCCTTTCGAGCTTTGACAAGCTCCAAAAGAGCGGAGATTGTGTACAACCCCGTGTCCGGCGAGCAAGGTCACCAGGGTGTAGGCAGATCGGGCTGTGGACAATAGACGAGCTCGGCAGTAAAGGGGGCGAGCCCGAGCTCGGCATCCGTCGACCAGAGATCGACGATCGGTGACCCCGAGCTCGGCATTCGCCAAGCGAGCCACAACTCACGTCCTCGCAGTGGCGCTCGGCAGCAGTAGGCGAGCAGAACATGCCGAGGTGGTCAAAGCGCCCCAGCTCGCCTGGATGTGTGAGGTACTTTTTACTGTTTTGCCCCAGCTGGTCTGCCCATAGCCCTTCAAAACAGCGGAGTTTGGCTGTTGGCAGACGCAACCAAGGGTTTTCTGGTAATTTCAGGTCAGTTCTTTTGGTTATTGGCAGTTCAGGTTCTAAAAACTATAAATAGGACCCAAGGGGTACCCCAGAAAGGAGGTTTTTTCCAGTGCTCTCCTGCTCCAATCTTCTAGTGCTTTCTGAGGGTACCTTAGCTCGGCTTCTGGCTAAGGAGGGGAAGCGCTCTGATATCTTCCGGGTTTGTGGTGGGACCTCCCTGCCGAGCCCTTGGGTCCGTGTCACCTTGTCTTCTTTGTTATTTTGCTTGCAGGAGTGACATAGGCGCGAGACCACCCCTTCCCTAAGGGCGAGCTCCACAGGAGATCGAGGAATCGGTTTCAACATCTGGATTCTCTACGACGGCGGACACAGTGTCTCGTCCGCCCAGGCCGCCGTCCTCCAGTAGGATCGCGCCTAGCAGCAGCAGATGAAAGCTCCAGCCCGCGAGCCCAGTCCGCCCCTTCTGCGCGGACTGGCGTGTTCTTTCTTTTTGCTTCCCGTCACCGCTGCCCGGTTCTCCTGTACCCCTGGTGTTGGGTACATTGGTTAAATGTACCTGATTTGAAGAAGCCTCACCCAACTCAATGATATACATCAAAATGTATTTGATGTGTTTTTGAGTTACTTGTGCAGGTTAAGTATTTGCAGGACTGAAGCAAAAATTTCTAAGTCCATGTGTCGACACCCAGAGGGAAAGTGTCGACACTAAAGAAGACTTGTGTCGACACCCAGACAAGCAGTGTCGACACTTGGAGTCATTGTGTCGACACCTGGGATGCAGAGTCGACACCAGACACAAAGTGTCGACACAAGGAGCTGTGTCGACACTCAATGAAGAAAGTACAGTAAAGCAGTGTCGACACTTAACAGCAGTGTCGACACCCAGTGAAGCTGTGTCTACATCAGAAAGTGTCGACACTTGGAGCTGTGTCGACACTCAGCAAAAGTCTGCAGAGACTAAGTACAAGTGTCGACACCCAGAACAATGTGTCGACACTCAACAAAAGATTCAGCACTTGAAGTAAGTGTCGACACTCAACTGAAGACTCAACACTTGAAGAAAGTGTCGACACATGGAGCTGTGTCGACACTTAGCAAAGAACAGAAAGATCAACAAAATATTCTAAGTACAAGTGTCGACACCAAGGAATGTGTCGACACTCAGCTGAAGTCTCAACAGAAGAATCAAGTGTCGACACAAGGAGCTGTGTCGACACTCAGCAAGTATCAACATAGAAGACTATGTGTCGACACCAAGAAGCAGTGTCGACACTTAACAGATTCAACACAAGAAGTTGTGTCGACACAAAGGAGATGTGTCGACACTTAGAAGAATTCAGCAAAAGACAGAAGATCAAGTACTTGTGTCGACACTCAATTTCAGTGTCGACACATGAAGAAGAATCTGTGTCGAGACATAGTATCTACAACACAAGGAATTGTGTCGACACCTTGTAGACTTATGTCGACACTTACACAACTTGTGTCGACACTTGGTCTATAAGTGTCGACACTTAAAGACAGAAAGTCTCGACACTATCAGACAGTTAGAGATTTTCAAGAACTGACTGGATGACTTGACAGCTGCCGTTCCAGCCGGTCTACAGCACCTGTCAGAGATGTCAGAATTCAGTTATGGACCGGACCAGCCGGTTACCATGAAGAAGGCCTATAAATAGGCTCATACAGTCTACAGAAACTGTTGTTGTGGTTGTTCAGATTATTGTTGAACAAGTTATTAAAGTGGTAGACAGATTTATTGATCAAGTATCAAATCAAGAAGATCTAGCAGTCCAAGTGCAGATCTAAGAAGTTGGAGAGAGAGGGCTCCATCCAAGAAATCAGCCATTGGAACTAGGCTGAGAAGAAGGATTCAGATTTATTCTGGATCTTAAGAAACAGAGATCAAGGATCAACTGCAGGAGGATTCATTCTTATTCAGTTCTACTTTCAAGAAGCTTTGAAGAAAGCTAAGTCAGATTGAATCCAGCTGAGTTCTTCCAAGAACTCATCAAGAAACTCTCAACTCCCCTCTCTAGTTTCTGAGTTGTTGAGTTATTATTTCTATAATCATTTTTATCTTGTAGGATCCTTTGGATCTGAGTGAATTGTAAGCCTGTATTTATAAAGGCTGAGGGTAGGGCTTGAGAGCCTGAGTGTAGGAGATTGAAATCTCTGAGTGTAGGCTTTGTTGGCTGAGTGTAGGCCTTGTTGGTTGAATGTAGGCCTTTGTGGCTGAGTGTAGGCTTTGTTGAAAAGCTGAGTTGTAAGGCTTTGGGCCTGAGGTGTAGGAACCAGTTTGGGTTCTGAGACAGTGGTGAAGTTTGGCCGAATCTAGTACACTGCTAGATAGGCGAAGGGGGAAAGTGGATGTACCCAAAGCTTGGGAACCACTATAAAACTTTGTGTCTGCTGTGCTGTGATTGTGATTTGCTGTGTATGCTGTGTGATTGCTGTGCAAAAGTAGAGTAGATTCTGTGAGATAACTGTTTACTGCCATTAAAGTGTAAAAAGGATTAGGTCACCTATTCACCCCCCCTCTAGGTGTTTATGTACTATATCTTTCAAGTGGTATCAAAGCGAGGTTCCTCAAAAAAAGGGACTAACAGTCTGAGGAGATCCTGAGTGGCAGATTCAGTCTAAGACAAATTACAGATTCAAGAAAATCAAGAAACATGGGTTCTTCTGAGAATCACAATGAATTGGGTTTCATGAAATTACCTATATGCAGAAAGGAAATCTATGGGATTTGGAAGGAAAGGGTAAGGCTGTTTATGGAGGCCTGAGACCCTAGAATCTACATCACAGTAAAGGAAGGGCCTTATGTGCCCATGAAGATATCAGTTCTAGATGCAAATCAGAGAACCCCAAAGGATTTCTCTGAGATGACTAAGGATGAGATTGTCCTAGCCACCATGGACAAAAGGGCACAAAACATTATAGTGAGTGCCATAGATGATGCAACATTTCAGAATCTTATACACTGTAAGACAGCCAAAGAGATGTGGGACACTCTTATTGTGTATATGGAGGGTTCTGAAGAAGTTACACAAGATAGAAAATCCTTGCTAAATCAGGAGTATGAAAGTTTTAGACAAGGAAAGGGTGATAGCATAACTGAGTGCTATAAGAAGTTCTACAGGATAGTGAATGAACTCATGTCTTATGGAAGAGAGTTCAGTAACTATGAACTAAATGACAAGTTCCTAAGGTCAATAACTAAAGATTGGGACACAAAGATTTGTGTCATTAGAGAAATGGCTAAGTTGGGAGAAAATTCCTCCACCTACACTGTTTGGCAAGTTATTGTCTTATGAGATGCAGTTGACAGTGAGAAAAGAGGAGGAGAAATCCACAAGAACTGAACACAAGGAAAGAACAGTAGCTTTCAAGACAGAAGCCTCCAGAAAGTGCAGCAATAAGTCATCAACTCCACCTCCAAAGGTAGTTGAATCAGAGTCAGATGAGTCAGTCAGCACAAAATCTGAAAGCAGTGAAAGTGATGAAGACTTTGCTGCCTTCACTAGACACTTTCAGAAATTCTTGAAGAAGAAACAGTGGAGGTCAAGGCCCTCTACTTCTAAGGGAAAAAAAGATTTTTATCAGGATAAAAAGGCTTCAAAGAAGGACAGGAAGAGGACAAAATCTAGCAAGGCAACTGGTTCTAAGATAGTGTGCTATTGTTGCAATAGACAGGGCCATGTTATTGCAGATTGTCCTGAAAAGAGAAAGGAGTCTAGTGACAGGAAGAAGACTCATTTCAAAGGCAAGAAAGAGAAGTCTTTTGTTGCCAAGAAAGAGAAGACTCTATCAGATATCTCTTCTTCAGAAACTGAGTCTGATGCTGAGGCATACATAGGGCTGTTTGCTGAAGAAGAAGAAGAAGAATTCATGCAGATAATGGAGTCTATTTATGAACAAGAAGATAGTCAATGCCAAGGGCTAATGGCTTTGACAGAGCATGACAAAATCCTGGAGCAGCCAGGACCTAGTAAGGTACAATGTTCAACTCTAAGTTCAGTTTCTTGTTCTAATACAGAACCAGATTCATCTTCATCAAGTGATGGAAGTGTATCTGAGTCTGAGGATGATATTCATCAGCTTATAGATGAATATAAAGTACTGTTGCAAGCTTACAAGAAAAGCAAGTTCCTACCCAAAAGTCAGGCAAAGGAAATTGCTGATCTTAAAGCTGCAGCAACAGATTTTGAGAAGTCTTTTGATCAAAAACTGAATGAGATAGCCAGGTTGAAGCACATAACAGTGATTCAAATGGGTACTATATCATTTAAAAATGATCAAATCAAGAGTCTGGAGATTAATCTTCAGAAGGAAAAGGACTTAGTTGCAAGGTTTTCTAAACCTAAGTCAGTACTACCTTTAATTGATGAATTTGTTCATCACAAAGGCAAGGCTGTACTGGGCTTTACTAGACCTGCAAGGACTGAGCAGTCCAAGTCCAAGTCCAAGGGCAAAGCCCCAACATTCAACAAGTCTGCTGTAGATAAGACAGCAAAGACTGTACCTAAGCAAAGGTACAACAAGTTTGAATGTTGGTGTTGTGGCAAAGTTGGCCATTTTGCAGTGGACTGTTGGCACAATGCTAGTGCCAAAGTGAGTACCAAACTACCTGTTGGAAAGCCAGTAGGTAGCTTTGTCAGATTGCAAACTAACAAGTACCAAGGACCCAAGAATTCTTTGGGTTCTAAGGCTCATTAAATCTGTTTTGCAGGTGGGTCCAAGTGGTCATACCCCAACATGGTACTTGGACAGTGGATGTTCCAGACATATGACTGGAACTAGGGGACTACTAAAGGACTACATTCCAATAAAAGATGGTCCAAAGGTTACCTTTGGTGGTTCTGAAAAAGGAATCATCAAAGGGTTTGGTAACATTTCTAGTAACTTAGTTACCATTACTCAAGTGGCTTATGTTAAAGGGTTGAAACACAACCTAATAAGTATAAGTCAATTAAGTGATGTAGGGTATGACATCTCATTTGTTAAAAATGGTTGTCATATCAAGAGGTCAAGTGATCAAGAGATCATTTTGACAGGTTATAGGAAGAGGAATGTCTACTGCCTAGACATTATGGTTGAGAACAATGGTTCTCCAGTTTGTCTTGTAGCTGATGAGACAGTCACTCATTGTGTCAAATGGCACAAGAGGCTAGCCCATCTTAACTACAAGACTATTAGCAAACTTTTTAGCAAAGAGTTAGTGAGGAATGGTCCTCAAGTTAAGTGTGTTAAAGATGGTATTTGCTCAGCTTGTCAAAAGGGCAAGCAGACTAAATCCACCTTTAGAAGCATAGAAAACAAAGATGCTGTGAGGTGTTTGTACCTCTTGCACTTGGATCTCTTTGGTCCAATGCCAGTTCACAGCTTAGGTAGGAAGGTCTATACCCTTGTAGTTGTAGATGACTACTCAAGGTTTTCCTGGGTGTTCTTCTTAAGACAGAAATCTGAAACACCTAGTGCCTTCCATAGCTTTGTCAAGCAAATTCAGAATGAACTAGACAGTACAGTGGTCAAGATTAGAAGTGATCATGGTACTGAGTTTCAGTCTGATAGCATGACAAAACTTTGTGAAGACTTTGGGATATTTCAAGAATTCTCTTCACCTAGAACACATCAGCAAAATGGCATTGCTGAGAGGAAGAATAGGACCTTAATAGAGGCTGGTAGGACCCTATTAAGTGATACATCACTGCCAGAGTATTTCTGGGCTGAAGCAGTTAACACTGCATGCCATGTTATAAATAGGGCTACCATCACTAAAGGGCTCAACAAGACCCCCTATGAAGTTGTGAAAGACAGGAAACCAAACCTATCCTATTTTAGGATCTTTGGTTGCAAATGCTTCATACTTAACAATGGGAAGTCTTACTTGACTAAGTTTGCTGCCAAGTCCCAAGAGGGAATTTTTGTTGGGTACAGCAATAACAGTAAGGCTTATAGAGTCTACAACTTGACTACACAAGTTGTAGAAGAATCTGTGCATGTAGTTTTTGATAAGACTAAACTTATTAACAATGAGTTGTCTCGTACTGTATGCAGCCCCATAGGTTTAACAAAGAAAATGGACAAGCTTACTATAGAAGAAGTACCTGCTGAAAGACAGCAAGTAGAGGAGAGTAGCTGTTGTCCAGGGGGAGAACTACATGTGCCAATTACTGATGAAGTACAAGGAATACAGCATGATGGAGATGCTGAAGAGGTTTAACCTAAAGTTAGGATGCCTCCAGCCAATAGGCATCTTAGAGATCATCCAGTAGAGCAGATTATTGGAGATCCAAGACAAGGAGTACAAACCAGGAGCAGATACATGAATGCAGCAGTCTACTCCAGTTTTCTATCTCAAGTTGAACCTAAGAAGTTTGAATAAGCAATACTAGATCCACAATGGACTGAAGCAATGCAAGAAGAGCTTAATCAGTTCAAGAGGTGCAAGGTCTGGGAGCTAGTTCCTAAGCCTAAAGACCACAATATAATAGGAACCAAGTGGATCTACAGGAATAAGATGGATGAACAAGGGGTCATCATTAAGAATAAAGCAAGATTGGTTGCTAAAGGATATAGGCAAGAAGAAGGTATTGACTTTGATCAAACTTTTGCTCCAGTAGCCAGACTGGAAGCCATAAGGATGTTCTTGGCCTATTCAACCTATCAAGGATTCAAGGTTTACCAAATGGATGTCAAGTCAGCATTCCTGAATGGTAATCTTAAGGAAGAAGTTTATGTGGAACAGCCTGCAGGTTTTGTTGATCCAACTCTACCTTATCATGTTTATAGACTTAGGAAAGCTTTATATGGGTTAAAACAAGCCCCTAGGGCTTGATATGAAACCCTATCTAGTTTCCTCATTGAGAACAAGTTCTCAAGGGGGAAAATAGATAAGACTTTATTCCTTAGGGAATCTAGAGGCAAAGTTATACTAGTCCAAATATATGTAGATGACATTATATTTGGGTCTACTGAAAGCAGCCTTTGCAAAAAGTTTGCAAAACTTATGCAAGGTCAGTTTGAGATGAGTAGCATGAGAGAGCTAAAGTTTTTCTTGGGTCTCCAAGTTAAACAGACTGAGAGTGGTTTATCCATTTGTCAATCCAAGTTCACCCTAGAACTCATAAGGAAATATGGTATGGATTCATCCAGTACCATGAAGACTCCTATGGGGTCAAGTATGTCTCTCAGCAAGGATGATGCAGGGAAACCTGTAGATGAAACCTTGTATAGAGGGATAGTTGGCTCCCTATTATACTTGACTGCTAGTAGACCAGATATCATGTATGCTACATGTGTCTGTGCTAGGTATCAAGCCTGCCCTAAAGAGTCTCATTTGACAACAGTCAAAAGAATATTGAGATATCTAAAGGGCACTCCCTATCTAGGCCTCTGGTACCCTAGGAATGGAGATTTTGAACTAACAGGTTATTCAGATGCAGACTTTGCAGGATGCAAAGAAGATAGAAAAAGCACTACTGGAACCTGTCAATTCCTAGGTGGGAGACTAATTTCATGGAGTAGCAAAAACGCGAACTAGTGTGGCTATCTCCACAGCAGAGTCAGAGTACGTGGCTGCAGGAAGTTGCTGTGCTCAACTTCTGTAGATACAACATCAGCTAGAGGACTATGGATTTCAGGTAAGTAGAACTCCACTTTTCTGTGATTCTACTAGTGCTATTTCAATAGATAATAACCCTGTATCTCATAGTAGGACAAAACATATTGAAATTAAATATCATTTTCTTAGGGAGCATGTAGAAAGAGAAGATATTTCATTAGAATATGTTAAAACTGATAATCAAGTAGCTGATATGTATACTAAGCCACTAGAAGAAGCTAAGTTCAATAGATTCAAAATTGAACTAGGAATGATAAACTTAGAGTAAGTTTACAGAATTGAAATTGGCTAAGTAAAAAGGTGTCGACACATAGACAAGTCTATGTCGACACAGAATAGTGGTGTCGAAACTTCTGGAAATAGGTGTCGACACATCTAGGAAGTTGGTGTCGACACTTCAGAATGTTAGTGTCGACACATGCTAAGTAGGTGTCGACACATCCAAAGTGGTGTCGACACTTAGTATTTACTCAGAATTTTCTAAGTAAAGTCTCGACAATGTGTCGAGATATGTTATGTCGACACATAACCAAGTGTCGACACATAAAATCTGTTGACTAAACTTGTGTCGACACATATGTGTCGAGACATTATAAGTCAGTGTCGATACTTATTTCCAGTGTCGACACATTTTAAGTTAGCTGTCCCGCATGTTCATCTTCAAAATCAGAAAGGTATAAATAGGGTTTTGTCTTAGTTTGTCGACACGCTTTCAAAGTTTCGAGACCAAAATTCAGTGTCGACACCTCTCTTCTCTCAAGAAAAATTCTACAAACCCTAATGGCTCCTAAGCTAGAGGAGAATGTCAACGAAGGATACGAGCTGGTGCGCGGCGCTTTCAATGATGCTGATCAAGAAATCCAGGCGGTCGTAACCCTAGTTGCCGATTCCGGGTTAGAATATTTAGTTTCTGAACCCACAAAGATATGGAAGAAAGAGGTACTCGAATTCCTTAATGGAGCCAAGGTGGATGAATCTGGATACAAAATCAAATCCAGAGTTCATGGAGAAAGGGTTAAGGTATCCCCAAAAAGTCTGAGGAAGCTTCTACAGCTTCCAAGAACTCAAGAGGAAGATGAAGTTACTGCATCAAGGACCAGGGAAGCTCTAACCTGGTGTGAACTTGATCCTAAGATGAAGCTAGGATCTGTGTTTAACAGGAAAGACATGAACAGCCAAGGCAAATTCATGTCTGAAATTGTTGGAAAGGTCTTACTCAACAAGCCAGGAGGGCATGACAGAGTGTCTGCCTATATGTTTGGAATAATGACAAGGATTATCTTCTCTCTAAAAACTGACTGGTCTATGGTAGTTTATGAGAAGAATAAGGAAAGCTTGAAGAAGCCCAACCTGGGCAGAATTATAAGTCTATACCTAGCTGGTGCCATACCAGAGGTCATGCAACAGGCTGCAGGAAGCAAGATAAATCATATGAGAAGGATGGATCTGAGGATCTTTTCTAGATGGGACAGGGTGCTGTCAAAGGAACTACCAACCCCTTGAGAAGATAGTTGCTGAGAAAGACACTCCTCCAAAGAAGAAAAGGAAAACAGCTCCAGTGGTTCAAGAGTCCACTTGCAGCTCTGAAAGTGAAGAACAGGTTGTTTTCACTCCAGATGAGTATGAGGAAGAGCCTGCTGAAAAGACCCCTGCTCCTCAAGAGGTTGCTGAGATCCAGGGGGAGCTGCCTCAAGCTAGCCCCATCCACAAGGATCAAAGCCAGGGGGAGCTTCCAGTTGTAGAAGAACCCTCTACACTGGAAAGTGAACAAGCCACCACCATCATACTAGAGGTACTCACTGATCTAAATACTTTAGAATTTCTTATAGAAGATGCTGATTTGTCTGATGTTCATTAGCAAACTCAGCTGGATAGTCAAGTTCCAGATGCTGTTAGAGATGCCACATCTGCTGTACTACAAGTGGTTCCTGATTCAGTAGTTGAAGAACCAAGAATTTCTCCTGCTCCATCACCACAAGAATACATTATGGAGGATTTATTTTTAAATCTAGACCAACATGACTTTGACATGGACAAGGCTGCTGCTGAAGAAAAGAATGCTGCTGCTGAGGGGGAGCAAGTGCACATTATGGAAGAGCCAGTAAGGCAGGAAACTGAAAAGGCACCTGAAGTGCAAACTGAGAAGCCTTCAAGCCCTAAGGAGAGGGTTGACATAGCCAGCTCCTCAGATTCTGAAGATGAGGAGGCTGCAAGAGCTAAGCAAAAGAAACTTTATGTCTTCAAGAGAAGGAGTCAAAGTTATAAAAAGGCTTTACAATCTATTGCACCACAGCCTATAGTTCAGCAAACACCATCTGTTGATTATAGTGCTTTAATGATTGCCCTGCAGATAAAACTGGATGAACATAGAAAAGCCATAGAGGCTTATGTGGATGAAGGGCAGAAATCTTTACAGTTTGATCTTGCCCAAGATATCAAGTCTATAAGGTTTGAAATGAACCTTAACAAGAAGGAGATGACTGAATGCTTCCACAAAGGTGGTAATGTAGTGGTGTACTTGGCAACACACCAGGAAAAGATAAAGGCCCAAGTGGATGACATAGCATTGAAGCAAGGGTATGTTCTTGAAAATCAGCTAAGGATGAATGACAATTTGACTGCTTCCCATAATGCTATTGTCACTGAGTTAAAGAACAAGGCTGCTGAACCTTCTACCTCTACAGCTACTGTTAAAGCTGAATTTGATAAAGTATTTCAAGAAGAAATCAATGTTGTTAAGACTGCCATTGAAGACTCCCAGAAGGCCATATCTGAACAACTTAAAAAGCTCAAACCTTTCTTTAAAGATGGAGTCAGATTCTTGGATAATCAAATCAGATTCCAGAAGGATGATGTCAGAGATCATATGGCTAGAGAAGTCATAAAGGGGGAGAGAGTTTTAGTCAAAGCTAGCTCTGATTATGCCAAATGGATATCTAATTCCATCAGAGCTACACTGGGCTATCCTCCACTTTGTGATGATGACAACGTTGCTGAATCTGGAATTCAACCTGCATATCTTGGAGGTGAGCAACCAGAGGTAGCTCAAGTGATCTATCCTCCACCAGATTTTGAAATGGTGCAAGCTGATATTCATCACATGTATAGCCCACCTGAAGGGAAGTCTAATGTTATTCTGGAGAAAGTGGTTCAGCCTATATCTGAAGCCATGCAAGAGGCATTACAAAAAGAAGAAGAGACAAGGTTGTCTAAGAAGAGGTTTAGGGAACAAGTAGAACAAAGGCCAGACTTTGAACAGTGGAGCCCTACCTCTAGGAATATTATATTAACTGCCTGGAAAGCTGCCAAGGATAACATTCAAGACAGGAACAAATGGTTCTCTGAAGATGAATGGAGAAAACATGAAACCAGACAGGAGGCCATAGTTCAACACAGAAGGAAGGCAAAGATGGGAAAGCTACCTCCTACTGCTCTGGAGCCTAGCAAGTACTTTCCTAAGCCATACCATTATTTTGAGAGGCAAAAGATCAAAGCTGAAGAGCTTAAGAAGAAAGATCTGAAAGGCAAGAAGCCTGCTGATGCTGAAACTGCTGATGCTGCTGTCCAAGCTAAAGTTCAAGCTGGCAAAGTCATAGTGATTAAGGAGCCAGAACAGAAATAGATTTAAAATTTTCTTGAAGTTTACCTTGTAATTTTCCTGATGTAAAACATTTTGTGAACTTCTGAAAAATATATGAGACAGATATTAGAACAATTTATGATTAATATATTTCATGTGTGTTCTGTGAATATGTCTATGTCTATTTCTTATTTGTTCTGTAATGATGTATTTGTATACATGTGAAATTGATACATGTTTATGTTTACCCTGCTGTACATTATCCTGCTTTACATCATTTTGTAATTTTTATTATGAATGGTGTATATCATTGACTAAGGGTTATGACTTCTCCAAATTGGGGGAGATTGTTGGGTACATTGGTTAAATGTACCTGATTTTAAGAAGCCTCACCCAACTCAATGATATACATCAAAATGTATTTTATGTGTTTTTGAGTTACTTATGCAGGTTAAGTATTTGCAGGACTGAAGCAAAAATTTCTAAGTTCATGTGTCGACACCCAGAGGGAAAGTGTCGACACTAAAGAAGACTTGTGTCGACACCCAGACAAGCAGTGTCGACACTTGGAGTCATTGTGTCGACACCTGGGATGCAGAGTCGACACCAGACACAAAGTGTCGACACAAGGAGCTATGTCGACACTCAATGAAGAAAGTACAGTAAAGCAGTGTCGACACTTAACAGCAGTGTCGACACCCAGTGAAGCTGTGTCTACATCAGAAAGTGTCGACACTTGGAGCTGTGTCGACACTCAGCAAAAGTCTGCAGAGACTAAGTACAAGTGTCGACACCCAGAACAATGTGTCGACACTCAACAGAAGATTCAGCACTTGAAGTAAGTGTCGACACCAAGAACAATGTGTCGACACTCAACTGAAGACTCAACACTTGAAGAAAGTGTCGACACATGGAGCTGTGTCGACACTTAGCAAAGAACAGAAAGATCAACAAAATATTCTAAGTACAAGTGTCGACACTAAGGGAATGTGTCGACACTCAGCTGAAGTCTCAACAGAAGAATCAAGTGTCGACACAAGGAGCTGTGTCGACACTCAGCAAGTATCAACATAGAAGACTATGTGTCAACACCAAGAAGCAGTGTCGACACTTAACAGATTCAACACAAGAAGTTGTGTCGACACAAAGGAGATGTGTCGATACTTAGAAGAATTCAGCAAAAGACAGAAGATCAAGTACTTGTGTCGACACTCAATTTCAGTGTCGACACATGAAGAAGAATCTGTGTCGAGACATAGTATCTACAACACAAGGAATTGTGTCGACACCTTGTAGACTTGTGTCGACACTTACACAACTTGTGTCGACACTTGGTCTATAAGTGTCGACACTTAAAGACAGAAAGTCTCGACACTATCAGACAGTTAGAGATTTTCAAGAACTGACTGGATGACTTGACAGCTGCCGTTCCAGCCGGTCTACAGCACCTGTCAGAGATGTCAGAATTCAGTTATGGACCGGACCAGCCGGTTACCATGAAGAAGGCCTATAAATAGGCTCATACAGTCTACAGAAACTGTTGTTGTGGTTGTTCAGATTATTGTTGAACAAGTTATTAAAGTGGTAGACAGAGTTATTGATCAAGTATCAAATCAAGAAGATCTAGCAGTCCAACTGCAGATCTAAGAAGTTGGAGAGAGAGGGCTCCATCCAAGAAATCAGCCATTGGAACTAGGCTGAGAAGAAGGATTCAGATTTATTCTGGATCTTAAGAAGCAGAGATCAAGGATCAACTGCAGGAGGATTCATTCTTATTCAGTTCTACTTTCAAGAAGCTTTGAAGAAAGCTAAGTCAGATTGAATCCAGCTGAGTTCTTCCAAGAACTCATCAAGAAACTCTCAACTCCCCTCTCTAATTTCTGAGTTGTTGAGTTATTATTTCTATAATCATTTTTATCTTGTAGGATCCTTTGGATCTGAGTGAATTGTAAGCCTGTATTTATAAAGGCTGAGGGTAGGGCTTGAGAGCCTGAGTGTAGGAGATTGAAATCTCTGAGTGTAGGCCTTGTTGGCTGAGTGTAGGCCTTGTTGGATGAGTGTAGGCCTTTGTGGCTGAATGTAGGCTTTGTTGAAAAGCTGAGTTGTAAGGCTTTGGGCCTGAGGTGTAGGAACCAGTTTGGGTTCTGAGACAGTGGTGAAGTTTGGCCGAATCTAGTACACTGCTAGATAGGCGAAGGGGGAAAGTGAATGTACCCAAAGCTTGGGGAACCACTATAAAACTTTGTGTCTGCTGTGGTGTGATTGTGATTTGCTGTGTATGCTGTGTGATTGCTGTGCAAAAGTAGAGTAGATTCTGTGAGATAACTGTTTACTGCCATTAAAGTGTAAAAAGGATTAGGTCACATATTCACCCCCCCTCTAGGTGTTTAGGTACTATATCTTTCACCTGGCAGTTGGTTATTTTAGCCCGACCCGTTTGGGAAGGCCCCCCATCGTATAAATAGGGGGGAGGTGGTGCACCCAAGACACGCTGACTCGTGCCCAGGAGCCTACTTGTTAAAGGCTGCGGACTCGAATCTTGTGCCTTGCGGACTCCTCCTTGCTCTGCTCTTGTCTTCCTTTTTCCTTCACTTGTAACCGAACCTTTCTTCAATCAAGGAAAAGCCCGTCGCAAGAGAGGCAATCAGGCCGCGACGGGCAAAGTCTATTGTTGACATAGCTCACGGCCCTGCTGTTCTTCCTGCTCTCGTCCGCTTAGTAGATTGCTACTCGTAGTCTCTCCTTTCCCTTCTTTTCCTTTGTGCTCGAACCGTTTGCTGGTGGTGCTCGACCCCCTTTGCGTTTTCGTGCATCAACAGTTAACACGCGACCTTCAGATTCGAGTGTCATTTCGAATTCAGCGGACAGAAATGTCAGACCACAGAGCCCGCTCTTCAGACCGCTCCAGTTCTTCAGAGGACTCCCTCTGGGATGCAATTGCGCAAGCTCGCTTTGACGACGAGCAGTCCCGCAGGCAGACTGACCAACATCTCGACACGATTAGCCAAGCCCTCCTTGCACTAACCCAGCGGCTTGCTCCTCAGGCCGCAGCAAAACCAGCGGACTCGCCAGTCTGCCAGACTCCATCTCGCCAAACTCCGCTTCGGCAGTCTCCAGTCACTCATCGGAATACTTCCCAGTCGGCCGCCCCTCTGCGCCCTCAGGAGGAGCAGTTTTCTTTCAGGAATTTCTTCAGAGAAGCTGCCAGGGGCACTCCTGCAAACCAGCTCCATTTTGCTGACCGCCAGTCCGCCGAGCCGGCGGACTCCCCATCTTCAGTCTGCCCCTTCTACCCTGCTAAGTTCGAGACTCCGTCTCCCTTCGTTGATCGAATCTGATGGGAGTCGGCTCCGAACAACTTCAGGGAGCCTCGCCTTCCCTTCTATTCGGGGGAGACTGATCCAGTCTCCCACCTCCAAGCGTTTGAAGGGGCAGTTGCTTTGAGATGTCTCTCTGACTCCATCAAGTGCAAACTCTTGGTAACCACTCTTGAAGGACATGCGAGAGAGTGGTTCTATGAGCTGCCTTCGGACACAATCTCTTCTTTCGCTGAGCTTCGCAGCGAGTTGTTGCTGAGGTTTGCAACCTCAAGAAAGAGGAAGGATGGACCAGCCGCTCTCTTTGAAATCAAACAAAGGGACAATGAATCAGTGGCGTGATTTGTTGATCGCTTTCAAAAAGAGATACAAGGGGTAAGGAATGTGAACCCCGATTACTACAAGGTTGCCTTGATCCATGGCCTCCGGGAAGGCCCCCTGAAGTTTAAAGCAACAACCAAGGCACCTGAGACTTACCAAGAGCTGATCGTCATGGTGAACTGCTTCATAAAAGTCGAGAACGCCAATCCTACTTATGTTTCATCCCTGACAGCTAAGGCTGAAGGAAGGGATGCCTCCGCTTCTTCTTCTCACAGCAAGCCCTCTCGCCAAGACTTCCAGCCTCCTTCTCAAAGAGGCCGGAATTTCCGCCATAAGAAACCTTTCCTTGGCCATCAACAGTTTCAGGAGCAGAGACTATCGTAGGCCGCCACTCCCGCCATTCCATTTCAAGCACTTCCTATCCTCCAGCAAGCAGCCTTGTCTGCTCCAAGACGATGTGATACTAGCCCCATGGAGGATATTGCAGATCTGGACCTTGACGAAGTCATCCAAATTTTGCAAAAGAGATCGGAAGAAAAGAAGCAAGAGCCTCAGAGAGTGTGGAGGCCAAGGAACAATGCGCACTACTGCCAGTTCCACAAAGAGAAGGGCCACTTGACCGAGGATTGCAAGGCCCTTCGCATGCTGATAGATAAGCTGCTTGCCGAGGGCAAGATTGACTTAACCAAAAAGGATTCTTCTTCAAAGCCATCCACCTCCAAAGGCAAAGAGGTAGCTGAAGCATTTCAGGAATTTGTGGAGGTCTAGGACGAAGGCCGTCTGGGGTCGATCAATGTCCCGGTTGAGTGCTTTGACGCAGATGATGAAGGGGTTCTGGGACGCCTCTTCATTATCCATGGTGGAGCAGGGACCGAGTCTACTCAGAAATCTTCAATCTCCAGGGTCACTCGAGCAGATGTGGCCTCTTCTTCTTCCGTTGCTCCTCCAAGTGAAGTCGTCACGTTTGGCCCAGCTGATCTACCCCAAACAGCGAATCCGTTTGACGATGCAGTAGTGATCAAGGCTGTGATTCAGGATTTTACAGTGGATAGAATTCTAATTGACATCGGAAGCTCAGTCAACCTCCTGTTCAAATCAACCTTTGAGGCCCTGAAGACTGGAAAGCCTCTGCTTTCCACCGAAGGGCCACTCTATGGCTTCTCAGGAGAGAGAAAAGAAGTTGAGGTAGCATCATCCTGCCCGTGAAGCTTGGAGGGGCAACTAAGCAAGTGCAATTCATAGTGGTTGACGCTCCCAGTAACTATCATGCCATCTTCGGCAGACCTCTATTGAACAAGTATCAAGCGGTGGTCTCCACTTACCACCTTGCAATCAAGTTCTTCGCAGATGGAAGGATGTGCCGGGTCAGGGGTGACCCAAGGAGAGCAAGGGAGTGCTACGTTCGCACTGTCAACATGGTTGATGCTAGTCCTTCCCTTGCTCCAGCAATAGCTGCGGAAGCCTCTCCAAATTCAGAAGCTATTGCTGATGGAGGTGCTCACTTGGAACCTGTACAGGTGACGCAAGGAGTCCCCATTGTTAAGGGGGAGGAGAGAAAGCTCTCCATCAACTCGGAGCTGCCTGAAGATCAAAAGGCCGTGCTGATCTCCTGCCTGTTGAGAAACTTGGATGTCTTTGCCTGGTCATCAGAAGACATGTCAGGAGTGGATCCAGATGTTGCATGCCACCACCTGAATGTTGATCCCAGATGCAAGCATGTACAACAAAAGAAGAGGGATATAGCAACAAAGCTTGATGAGCCAATAAGGTAGGAGGTCGCGAAGCTCCTCAAGGCGAATTTTATTAGAGAAATTCAATACCCCACCTGGATATCTAACGTTGTAATGGTTAAAAAGCCAGGAGCAAAATGGCGCATGTGTGTAGATTTTACCAAACTTAATAATGCATTCCCCAAAGATTGTTACCCCTTTCCTCGGATAGATTCTTTAGTTGATTTCGCGGTAGGGTACTCTTGCATGAGTTTTTTAGATGCATTTTCTGGTTATCACCAGATAAGAATGCATAAAACTGACGTTCCTCATACGTCGTTTATTACCAATGATGGTTGTTATTGCTACCTCGTGATGCCCTTTAGGCTTAAAAATGCTGGTGCAACTTACCAACGGATGATGGACCGTGTGTTTAACCATCAGAAGGGGAGAAACCTAGAAGTGTATATAAATGACCTCTTGATCAAAAGTAAGTTGTTTTCGCTGCACTTGCAAGATCTAGCAGAGACGTTCGCTACTCTGCGTAGATACAAAATGAAGCTCAACCGTTGAAGTGCACCTTTGGAGCAAGTAAGGGGAAATTCCTTGGTCATCTCCTTACTCCAGAAGAACATGCCCCCAATCCGGATAAAGTGAAGGTCATTCTTGATATGCCTACCCCTCGTTCACCTAAGGAAGTTCAGCAGTTAGGGGGGAGGCTAGCAGGTCTTGCGAGATTTCTCTCTCGGGTTGGAGATAGGAGTGCTCCTTTCTTTAAAACTCTTTGAGGAGCATCCAAGTTTGAGTGGATAGAGGAATGTTCCCAGGACTTTGAACAGTTGAAGAAACAACTGACCTCAACACCTCTAATTCAGAGTCCCCGGCCGGGGGAGATGCTTTTCTTATACTTAGGAGTTGGCCCTGAGGCGGTCAGCTCTGTTCTTCTTCGAGAAGAAAACAGGAAGCAGTTCCCAATCAACTATGTCAGCCATATTCTGAAGAGTGCCGAGACGCGGTACCCAATTCTGGAGAAGTTAGCCTTGGCACTAGTCATGTCAGCTCGCAGATTCCGTCCATATTTCCAAGCGCACTCGATTCAAGTCGTTACCGATCAACCTTTGAAAATTGTGCTGGAGAAACCGGAGCATTCTGGCAGATTAGCCAAATGGGCAATAGAGATGAGTGAATTTGAAATTTCTCATGTGCCCAAGACAGCCATCAAAGCTCAAGTCCTAGCAGACTTCCTTATTGACATGCCATAGTCCAGTTCTGATCGAGCAGAAAGGTCACCTTTGGCATGGACCATCTATGTTGATGGTGCCTCAAGCAGAAGTTCTTCTGGGGCAGGGGTAGTTCTCATTAACCTAAACGACGTCAAACTGGAGCATGCCATCAAGTTTTACTTTCCAGTAACCAATAACCAGGCCGAGTATGAAGCTTTGCTAGCAAGCTTGAGACTTGCAAGGGAACTCGGAATCGATCATGTTCATATCAAAACCAATTCTCTTGTAATGGCGTCACAAGTCCTTGGCAACTTTGAAACAAGAGAGGCGATCTTGAAGAAGTATTTGGCTCTTGTGAAGATAGAGATCGGCAAGTTCAAGAGCTTTATCATTGAGCACATCTCTAGAACCGAAAATGAGGAGGCAGATGTTCTTGCTAAGTATGGATTGCCATCAGGAGGAACAACTTCCGAGCTCTTCCGCCCAGCAGTGGAGGAAGGGGAATTGATGCAAGTGGATCAACGTCCCTCCTGGATGGACCCATTCATTCTCTATCTGTCAACAGGAGATTTTCACAATTCAATCAAAGATAAGACGAAGTTTAGAATAAAAGCAGCACATTATTTCTTAGTGGCGGGAATCCTTTACAGAAGAACATTCCTTTCTACCATGGCCCGGTGTGTTTCAGAAGAGGAAGCTTCCCTTGTTTTGCAAGAGATTCATTCAGGAGAGTGTGGAAGTCACTCGGGAGCGAGAACCTTGGAAAGACGGATCCTACGACAGGGATATTTCTGGCCCACAATGAACAGAGACTCTGAGGTCTACGCTAGAAAATGTGTTCAATGCCAGAAGTTTGCTCCACTTCAACTCCAAGCCATGAGGCAGGAAGAGGTCAAAAGAAGGATGGCCCGTTACTTTGATCAGAACGTAAGGGTCAAACACTTTCAAGTGGGAGATCTAGTTCTAAAGAAAGTTGATGCTGCCGCAAGAGCTGGTTCAGTTGGAAAGCTCAATCCAAATTGGGTCGTCCCCTTCATTATCAAAGAAGCTTTTATTCTAAACTTCGTCTTATCTTTGATTGAATGGTGAAAATCTCCTGTTGACAGATATGCCGCATACATGGAGCGGGAATGATCTCAAACGGCTCTATTCCTGAACCTCCTCTTTTCTATTCTGTGTATCCTCTTCAAGAATCATTATGAATAAAAACTGCTTGCTAACGCTTCTTCAATTGTTTTATGTATTCAAGCGTAACAGTTGGCATGCTAAGAAAGATTTCAAAAACCGTTCCGCCCTTGAACTCTATTTTCTTTCTTATGCTTGCTTTGCAAATGCATTTTATTAATCAAAGGATTCATACTGACACTTTTTCCTAGTGCTCTCTCTTTCTCTCCCAAAGATCAATAACGGTTCCCTGATACCAGGAGACATCGCTGAGTTCAGCAAGACCTCCCCTAGAGCTGTTGTCATTAGCGTAACACCACGAAGAACATGCGTTGCGAGGAGATTTTGCACCGTGTAGTGGGAGCTTGCAGGCTCTAGTGCGGTAGGATTCTGGACTTCGGATCCCGGCTAGTACCTGACCCCACCTCTGCATTATGGAGGGACAGGGTGGGAGTAAAGCTCTACCATGCCGCATTTGGGATATCGTTACAACTTTGATGATCGTGTGTGAAAAGCAATGCCTACCGCACCTGCCCACCGATCATCTTAGTTTGTAACCCTCGAACACTCCATGGTACTCTCAAGCAGTGCCTGCAGGAGACCCACAACTTAGACTGTACTCCAGGCAAGAAGGCAGGGGACCTTTCCGGCAAGTCTGCATCTTTCTCTTCGCTGGGAATCTTCCTAGTGCGGACTAGTTTTCTTTATCCGCGCAGTCCGCCAGGTTTCTTTGGGTTTATCGTATAGCTTGTGGCCCGGTGAGGAAAGTAATGCAACGCGCACCTGCCCACCTGGTCGCAAGCTATATATCATTTCTTCTGTTTAGTGCGGACTGGTTTTCTTCATCCGCTCAGTTCGCTGGTTTCCTTTGGTTGATATTATAGCTTGTGACCTGGTGAGGAAAGCAATGTCGCGCGCACCTGCCCACCTGGTCGCAAGCTATAGATCATTTCTTCTTTTTAGTGCGGACTGGTTTTCTTCATCCGCTCAGTCCGCCGGTTTCCTTGGATTGATTTTATAGCTTGTGGCCTGGTGAGGAAAGCAATGCCACACACACCTGCCCACCTGGTCGCAAGATATAGGTCATTTATTCTATTTAATGCGGACTGGTTTTCTTTATCCGCTCAGTCCGCCGGTTTCCTTGGATTGATTTTATAGCCGTGGCCTGGTGAGGAAAATAATGGCACACGCACCTGCCCACCTAGTCGCAAGCTATAGGTCATTTCTTCTATTTAGTGCGGACTGGTTTTCTTTATCCGCTCAGTCTGTCGGTTTCCTTGGGTTGATTTTATAGCTTGTGACCTGGTGAGGAAAGCAATGCCTACCGCACCTGTCCACCTGGTCGCAAGCTATAGATCATTTCTACTAGCATATGCGCGAACTGTGAAATCATATCAACCCAGTCCGCCGAATGGCTTCCCATATATTATCATTAAGTTTGAAAGATTAATAAAGAGAATTGCAGACTATTATTGGAACTCAACAGAGTCCGTCTTATATTTTCGTCAAGTGTTCATTCTTACGGTGGACAATGACCGGCTTGATAAATAGAATTTCCTAATCAGCAAGTCCAAGAAATCATTATGGATGATATTTGTTTCTCGCGGACTGCAATTGGAACTCAACGGAGTCCGCCTGACATTTTCGTCTTCTCATTCTTACGGCGGACAGTGGTCATCTAATCAGCAAGTCAAAAAGCTCATACGGTGATCTATCTGCATATCGCGCGGACTGCTATATCAGATCGAACTTAATCGCGTTAAATACAGAAAATGAAAAACATTCCAGGAAGCACACAGATGCCAGAATATCCTTTCTATTTCATCAAAAAATTTTTTACATCTTTTTATCTATTCGGCGGACTGCAATATTGAGTCCGCTCCATTTACAAAAGCAAAAAAGCAAAAATACATTAATCTTCAGCAGTCTTTTGCTTCTTTTCGGCAGGAGGTGGTGGGCTTAGGCCTTCGACATCGACTTCCGGAGAATAGCCCTCCGAGTCGCTTCCACTACTATCTGATCCAGTTCTTGAGACGGACTCGCTATGCGATCTCCTGTCAGCAGAGGAGGATGTAGAGGGGCTGGACTCGGCGGACTGTTCTCCGCCTTGCTGGATTGAACCAGTGTCGTCCGCCGTTACCATGACGCCTTGCTCTTCGCCTTGCTCTTCGCCTTGTCCTCCGCCTTGCTCTTCGTCTTCTTCTTCTTCTTCTTCGCCTTCTTCCTCCTCGATGATAACATCTTTACCCTTCGCAGCCCGCTCCATTGCTGCGACCTGCAATGCTAACTCTGGGAAGAGCTCCAAGAAGGGAACGCCATCCACTCCTTCCTTTGCAAAGCCATCGCGGACAAATCGCTCGATGGCGACCTCGACGGTTTCCTTCACAAAGGGGAGCATGGCGGCCTGCAAGCTGTTGTTCTGCAAGTCGTAGGCGACCTGCGCAAAACAAAGGAGCATATGTCAGTTCGCTGCGGACTGCAAATAAAGGCCGCTGCGTATTCAACTCACCGCAAGCTCTTCTTTTTGCTGAGCGACTTTCTTCCCTAGTCGCGCATTTCTGTCCTTTAGCACCTTATTATCTTGTTGAAGTTGCTCATTCTGTCTAAGCAGGTCTCTTGTCAAGGAAGTGACAAAGTGGTTCGTCACCACACTGTTCGCACTGGCCTGGGAGGCTAGCAGGGGGAGATCGGCAACGGCCACCCTCTTCAGATCGCTCAGGTTGCGCTTTCCATAGAGGGCGGAAATCGCAAAATAGGCATGACGAGTTATTCTTGAGCTCTTCCACGAAGGGAGTGCGGTTTACAAGCGGACATGCTTATCCTTGTTATGCCAGTGGATCATCGGGTTCCCTCTAAGATCCTTCTGGATGTTTCCGAAGCCGCGCATTGTGAAACTTTCAGACGAAGAGTAATCCGCCGCGGGATCCCCTTCTTCTTTTCTCTTCCTTGCAACTTCTTGTTTCTTCTCTCTTTGTGTAGGAACAAAGCCGCTAGGCTTCTGTGGCAAGTTGGCGGGTACCGCCAAGGTCGCTGCAAAAACAGAAGAGTTAACACTAAGGTCGCTGTGGATACAAAGCTTGAGTTCGCAAACAAATTACTTTCTTCGGGAGAAACGTCCGCCAAGCTCGCTAGTAGCGGAATGTAATGCTCAATGTTAAGCCTTGCAATGGCTAAGAATTCGACGATGGCGGACTCCATGGCATCAAGTAGGATGCTCTTGAAGGCGGAGTCCGCGCGCACTTACGGATAGGTGTGCACGAACCCTAGGTCGCCTACAAAGATCAAGAACGTGGAGGTCCAGTTGTGGATCTTGTTGGGAAGGCCCACAACCTTCATCCCTCTGCAGTAAAAATTGTTAGAAACGAACAAACTACAAGCAGAAATGGTTTTAATCTGAAACTTTATTATCTGAAAAAGGTATCTATTACAAAGGTATGGCCTCCTATATATAGAATGGAGGAGAGATGAGAGAATACAAATAAGAGATGTGGGACTAAAAATTTACAGGACAAGCGGACTTTACAAAACAAACCGCACAAGCCGCGCGGTTAGACAGAGGAAGGGCTAACCGCACGGCTACCACAAGAGAGGAAGAGAGATGTCAGGGGAGACCGTTATACCGCCCGGTCTCCAAGCCAGCTGAGACAAACCACCAGACCGCGCGGTTAGACAACCCGTCAAGACAGACCACCAGACCGCCCGACCACCAACTTCAACACTCCCCCTCAAGCTGGAGCATATATATCGATCATGCCCAGCTTGTCGCAAATATGAAGAAACGAGGCAGAAACTGGCTTGGTGAAGATCTCAGCCAGCTTTTTATCAGATGTGACAAAGGGAGTGCAAATTTGTTCCTTTAAGATCTCTTCACGAATGAAATGACAGTCGACCTCAATGTGCTTTGTTCTTTCATGGAAGACAGGATTTTTGGAGATGTATATGGCGGCCTTGTTATCACAGAACATAGGTAGAGGATGGTTGTAGACCTCTCCTAAATCTAGCATGAGAGCCCGCTGCCATTTTAACTCACAAGTGGTCGACGCCATACTGTGATACTCAGCTTCTGCACTGGACCTGGAGACAACAGACTGCTTCTTGCTCTTCCAGCTCACCAGATTTCCCCCAACAAAGGTGCAAAAACCTGAGGTTGACTTGCGATCCCCTTTGTCATCAACATAACTTGCATCTGAGTAGGCTTCAATCCTCAGATGACCATTCTTCTGAAAAAGTAATCTTTCCCCGGCGCTGCTTTGACATACTCCAAGATCCGCAAGGCGGACTGTAGATGGCACTCCCTAGGTGCTTGCATGAATTGACTCGCCTTGCCCACATCATAGGAAATGTCGGGCCTGGTCACTGTGAGATATATGAGCTTACCAACCAGACGTCTGTACCGCGAACTATCTGAAAGAGGAGGCGAATCATCTGTCTAGGTTTTGTCTTCTCCAGTTGCCATGGTGCATCGGGCAGGTTTTGCTCCAGTCAATCCTGCCTCTTTTAAAAGATCAAGGGCATACTTACGCTGAGAGAGAACTAAGGAGTCGGGCTTCCGAGAGATTTCAATCCCCAGAAAGTATTTTGGGGAGCCCATATCCTTTGTGACCAGATGTTGACGAAGATGTTTCTTGGTCATCAATACCCCATCCTGATCATCGCCAGTAAGAAGAATGTCATCAACATACACTGCAAGAACAACAAGACCAGAGGCTGTTTTCCGAACAAACAAGGAGTGATCTACTGAGCTTCGTGTAAAACCAATGGCCGAAACAATGCCACTGAACTTGTCAAACCAGGCATGAGGACTCTGCTTGAGGCCATAGATAGCCTTCTTGAGCCGGCATACCCGTTGCTCCCCCTGAGCAACATACCCCGGAGGTTGCTCCATGTAAACATCTTCCTGCAGATCACCATAGAGGAAAGCATTCTTAACATCAAGCTGCGAGATGGCCAATCCCTATTGACAGCCACAGAGAGAAGAACCCTAATAGTGCTGAGACGAGCCACTGGAGAGAAAGTGTCAAAGTAATCAACGCCATAAGTTTGGGTAAAGCCCTTGGCAACCAGGCGAGCCTTATAACGGTCCACACTGCCATCTGGGAGAAACTTCACCACGAAGACCCATCGACAACCAACAACATCTGTGCTGAAAGGAGGAGGAACAAGGGTCCAGGTACCCCATTCAGTGAGAGTAGCAATCTCCTCATCCATGGCAGCTTTCCAATGAGGAATAGTAAGGGCCTCCTGGTAGGAACGGGGGGTGGCAGTGGCCGAGATAGCCAGTGCAAAAGCTCTGCGAGAAGGGGTAAGACGATCGTAGGAAACAACTGCAGCAAGCGGGTGTTGGGTACATGCCCGAACCCCTTTGCGAAGAGCAATGGGGAGATCCAGGTCAGCAGGTGCCTCAGTATCCGTGGTGGAGAGAGCTGGCCCGGGAGTAGAGAGAGATGGCAGCGGAGTGGAGGGAGAAAGCGGAGTAGAGGGTGGAGATGGTGGAGGAGGTGGAGATGGTGGAGATGGCGGAGATGGTGGAGATGGAGGAACAGCAGTGGGAGCAGATGGAATGGATGGGTCGGTATGAGCAATAGGATCAAGAGGAGGAGAGGAGGAAGCGGGAGAGAAGTAAGATGCATTGTCAAAGAAGGTGACATCCGTAGAGACAAATTGTTTGCGGGTAACGGGGTCAAGGCAACAGTAACCTTTCTGAGTGGGAGAGTACCCCAGAAAGACACATTTAGTGGCACGGGGTGAGAGTTTGTCACGGGTGGCAGTGGGAGAGTGCACAAAGGCGGTGCACCCAAACATGTGCAGGGGAAGAGGAAAGGGATCCTTGTTTGGATAAAGAAGGGAGAAGGGGGTAGCACCGTGGAGAACTGTGGAGGGAAGGCGATTGATGAGATAGCAGGAGAGGAGGACAGCATAGCCCCAATAGGATCGAGGAACATGCATTTGAGTCAGCAGAGTGCGAGCGACATCAAGAGGTGACGGTTTTTACGTTCCGCCACCCCATTTTGTTGGGAGGTGTAGACACAACTTGTCTGACGAATAACACCATGGTGAATACAAAAGGAGGAGAAGTCGTGTCTAAGATACTCCTTAGCATTGTCAGAACGAAGGATTTTAATAGATGTATCAAACTGAGTCTTAACCATAGAGTAAAATGAGATCCAAATAGAGAATAGCTCGGAGCGATCCTTGAGAAGATACACCCACGTACATCGAGAGAAATCATCAATGAATGTGACAAAATAGGAACTACCCCGCCCGATGGTGAGGGTAGGAGCGGGACCCCAAATGTCCAGAGTGAACGAGGTCGAACGGACGGGAAGAGCCCCGACTTTGCGTTGGTGGGAAGGACGAGCGGTGATGTTTGCCAAGTTGACAGGCATCACAGTTTAGAGGAGGATGATGAGGAGGGAGGTGGGGCAGGAGCTGGCGCAGAATGCGGGGAGGAGCATGTCCAAGGCGAAGATGCCATTGGAGAAGATCTGTAGAGGAGGTGGAGAAGGCGGAGAGAGCAGAAACGTTGTCGAGGAAGTAGAGGCCACCACTCTCAGTCCCGGTAGCAATCGTCCGTTGGGAGTCCGGATCCTGAAAGGCACAAGAGGTAGGGGTGAATATGACAGAACACCGTAGTTGCTTGCATAAAGAAGTAACCGATAATAAATTGCACGGAAACTTGGGCACATAGAGGGTATCAGCTAGGCAGAGAGATGGAGTGACTTGAAACATGCCCGTCCCATGGACGGGTGAGGGAGACCCATCCTCAACAATGACCGGGGGCAACTGTGCATGTGTGTCAAGAAGAGAGAAACACTGAGGATTGCCCGTCATATGATTTGTAGCACCAGAGTCAATGAGCCATCGTCCGCGAGTAACAACATGAGCACTACCAGAAGAGGTGACCACCGAGGCGGACAGTCTGGAGGAGGGGGAAGCCATGGAAGCAAACCGCGACGATAAGAACAAGCCGTGAGGAGGAGAAAGAAGCCGAACGGTTAAGCAAAAAGAGAAGAGAAAACCAAGGCAGGCGAACCGAGAATAGGTCGTGCGGCTAGGAAGGCCACGACCAAGAAGCAGAGCAAAGCAAAGGGAAAGAAGTCGCACGGCTTGAAAAAGGCGGGCGAACAGAGGAGAACAAGTCGCGCGGCTAAAGATGAGGCCGGAGCGACTAGCAAGCATGAGCGGGTAGAAGGCAACAGTCGCGGCGACTTAGAAGAAATCACGGTGAATAGAGGAGATCGCGAAAACAGGTCGCGAAAAAAGAAGGGGAAAGCCGCGGGGAGAGGAAGAGAGCAACCCGCGCGAAACCGCAGCGGTCAGGAAGCCGACCAAGGCACAGCGGGGAAGAGGTCGCGCGTACTGAAAAGTCCGTGTGAATAGAGGAGAAGAGGAAGCAAGAAGCAGCAGCGACAACAACAAGTCGCAATCCGGGCGAACAGAAGCAGGACCGCACAGCTAGGGAACAAACAGGCGGCTAGACGGAAGCAGGTCGCGACGACAACTAAACAGGTCGCGGCGAAAAAGAGCAGCTAGAGAAAAGAAGCAACAAGCCGCGCGAACAGAGCAGCGGACGGAAGAGAGGACAAGCCGCAAAGACAGGTCGCAAGATTCAGAAACAAGCGGCGAGAATCAGAGGGCGCACACAATTAGAAGGAAAAGATCGTGTCCTCTGATACCATGTTAGAAACGAACAAACTACAAGCAGAAATGGTTTTAATCTGAAACTTTATTATCTGAAAAAGGTATCTATTACAAAGGTATGACCTCCCTTATATAGAATGGAGGAGAGATGAGAGAATACAAATAAGAGATGTGGGACTCAAAATTTACAAGACAAGCGGACTATACAAAACAAACCGCACAAGCCGCGCGGTTAGACAGAGGAAGGGCTAACCGCACGGCTACCACAAGAGAGGAAGAGAGATGTCAGGGGAGACCGTTAGACCGCCCGGTCTCCAAGCCGGCTGAGACAAACCGCCAGACCGCGCGGTTAGACAACCCGTCAAGACAGACCACCAGACCGCCCGACCACCAACTTCAACAAAAATATATCACCCCCTTGTACGGGCGGCCTCCAGAAGCAGTTATCGAGCGGATGGAGAACATCTTGCGGAAGACATTCATGGAGAAAGCAATCTTTTCAGACCGCAAGTAGGAGATGAAGCTGCAAATTGCAGCAAGAGTGTTGGGCGCGAGCTGGCCCGACACCATTCCATAATGCTCGAAGATTTCGGCGAGCTCCCATAAAAGCGGAAACTTGAATCCGCTGTCAAAATGATCTATTGGAATAGCGATCTGAGTCGCGATTGAAAAATTCAATCTTTCTTCATGAGCAGGAAGGCGGACAAGCAAGTTTGAATTCGCCATCTTTTTCTCAACAAAGGCCTCCGGATCGGCCTCAGTTAAAGTGCACTTTCAGTGGTCGGCGGCGTGGAAAGACACTGCAGCATCAGAATTGGTGGATACCATTTTGGCAGGCCGCAGGGTCTTCAGCTCCAACAGTTTTCCTGCATAGAAGAAGCGACAGGGCTATATTCATAATTATAGGGTCTGACAGCTTTTTTGCCAGACCGCGCAGCTCGCATTTTCAATCTGCATAGTCCACAGAAATTCAATATTCACGCAGCAAAAATTAAAAAACAACGCGGACACTAACTCAAATTCACATGCCAATTAAAGTTCTAAGCACAAATTAAGGTGGACACAGTTTCAGTCCGCCTAGTTCGCGATACTTCCCTCCTGCAGACAAGTTAAAATATGAGAGGCGGACACAGTTTCAGTCCGCTTAGTTCGCAACATTTCCCACCTGCAGAAGTTAAATTAGGTGAAGCGGACACAACATTAGTCCGCACAGTTCGCCACAGATCACAACAAAAATAAGCAACAGAATGGGCGGATATATTATTCAGTCCGCATAGATCGCAGCACAGTTCATTGCAATCCACAGCAGATCATTGTTTAAAAACACACATAATTATACAATCAAACAAATTGATAGTTCATGGCATCGCGGACTCAGCGGTCCTTAGTTTCGGTCCGCGCTGGCCTTTCCGTCCTATCTCTGAACAAGTGCGCAGCTTGGTCGCTAATCTGAAGAATCTCGCTATACATACGACAGAGGTGATGATGAAGGACGTTGATAGTCCGGTGCATGTGGGCAGCCTCCCGGTCTACCCGGCTAAGGGGAACCATTTGCTCCACTGCCGGCCTCGGCTCCTCATCCACAGCCTGTTGACCACCCGCCGGTGCTGCGACCTCCGGAGCAGCGCGATCTGGCAATCGCGACCTCTGCTCAGCGACCTCCGTAGCCCGCTTCCCCTTTTCTTCACGCACCGACGCCAAGTGCTTGCCCTTGTAGAAGCGGACATCATCTGCGAGCCTCTTCTTCTCCCTATCGGACCACTCCAGCGCCCTCGAGATGCTGGCGATCCGGTCCTTTAGGGCTTTCTCGTGCTCCGCGGATGCTCTCTCGCGCTCTTCCACCTTCTCGAACTCTGCCTTAATACTCTGGATTTCAGCTTGAAATTTCCTTTCTAACTCTATAATATCATTTAGGAGGGGCTGCTCATCTCTTGCGGACTCCCCATGCGAGACTGCATCGACATCAGTACTCGGCGTTACCACAATCTCCCCACTCTCGACAGTGCCTGGTGGGGACTTTCTACCTGCAACAAAGAAAGTCAACTTCACATTCAAAGACAGTCCGCGGCGGACTCAAAGAAAGGATGAAAGATCACATTTGGACATAGAAGCTGCGAGTTGCCGACTATCGAAGATGATAGGCCTCCTTGCCCGCTCCGGGTCAAAGGCGCTTAACCGCTTCTTCCATTCGCGGTGAACTTTAGCTCTTTTCTAAGCAGCAAAACTTTTTGAAACCACGATGTCGTCAGTTTCAGTGATGATCTTGATTGGTCTCGACTTCCGCGACTGCGACCTGTAAAGCCACTGACGCTTAAAAATCTTAGGCGCCGGTTGAAGATTACCTGACCGCAATAGCTCTACAGCAGTACGCAGATCCTCCGCGTTCTTGTCCGCCGCGACCTGCTTCGAGGCCGCCTCCACCACAGCTACATGAGCAGCGATTTGTTTCTTCTACTCCTCCATCTTCTGCTTCAGTCTTCCCCTCTCTTCTTCCTCAGCAGCGGACAAAGAAGGGAGTTCGCTACCCTTATCCACAATGGCTTCCACCTCAGATTGCTGCAGTACAATCAGCAGGGATTTGTTGATTAGATCAACTTCATTGACGTCTATAGAGTCTAGTATCTCATCCGTGGTTAAACTGACTGTGGAGAGGGAGTTGTCTCCCTTAATTTGGGCCTCCGGTGTAATCAAATCGCTGTCTATGCTGTAAGTCCGCATCTCCAGTCCTCTTGGAGATATTCTTCTCCTTCATCGCGCGTAATTTCTTCTCAACCCGCTCAGCCACGGTTGAGCCATCCCTCTTCTTTTTCTTTCTAGAAGCTCTCTTCTCGGCATAGTCTGCGACAGCCTTTCCAAAATCGGGCTGGCTCTCGCGGACAGTCTCAGGGATCACATCGATCAATGCCTTGGAAGGCACGTATTTCCCAACTTCCTCTCCCGCAGTCCGCCTATCTTCGTCAAGGATAACGATGGGCTCCTGAGCGTTGGGGGATTCTACTTCGGTCCCAGTGTTTTCAACAATGGTGTCCACCGAGTTCGCGGTTTTCTGGGAAGGGGCGGTGTCCGACAGAGTCAATAACTTTTCACTTCTCAGTGGTTCAGCGTCAAGAACTGCGGTATCCTCGCGCAGAGATACATCAGCGCGGCGGACTGTTTTCTTGCCTTTTGCAGTGAGACTAGAGAAGAAAGCTCCAAGCCTTGCCATGCCGGACTGCAAAGTGGAGACCGCAAGTGGTGAATAGCGCCCCGTGTCGATCGGAATTTCCAACAGTTCCAGGACCTCCAGCGATATTTATAGCGTTGGCGGCATTAATGGGGCTAGCGGACTTGGCGGTTAAGAAAACATTTTCGAAGTTTTCTGTGAACTTAAAAATGTGCGGGGATTATGTTAACCCCTCAGTCCGCAACATCCTACAAGATGCCCAGCCCCCTTTCAATATTCACGGACTCAGTTAGGCAGTCCGCCCAGTCCGGCAACGTCGCGGTAATCGGCCACCAAGGATGGTCCCCAAGTGGCGGATTCAACTCTCTGTTCGCCAGTCCGCCATGCCTTGGGATCTCTGGATTCTCTTCGACAGCGTACGCAGTGTCTCGTCCGCCCAGGCCACCATCCTCTAGCAGGATCGCGCCTAGCAGCAGCAGATGGAAGCTCCAGCCCGCGAGCCCAGTCCGCCCCTTTTGCGCGGTCTGGCGTGTTCTTTCTTTTTGTTTCCCGTCACCGCTGTCCGGTTCTCCTGTAACCCGGGTAGTCGGTTATTTTAGCCCTGCCCGTTTGGGCAGGCCCCCAATCCTATAAATAGGGGGGAGGTGGTGCACCCAAGACACGCTGACTCGTGCCCAGGAGCCTACTTGTTAAAGGCTGCGGACTAGCATCTTGTGCCTTGCGGACACCTCCTTGCTCTGATCTTGTCTTCCTTTTTCCTTCACTTGTAACCGAACCTTTCTTCAATCAAGGAAAGCCCGTCGCAAGAGAGGCATTCAGGCCGCGACGGGCGAAGTCTGTTGTTGCCGTGGCTCACGGCCCTGCTGTTCCTCCTGCTCTCGTCCGCTTAGTATATTGCTACTCGCAGTCACTCCTTTCCCTTCTTTTCCCTTGTGCTCGAATCGTTAGCTGGTGGTGCTCGACCCCCTTTGCGTTTTCGTGCATCAACAGGCGCACCTCAAGTAAATAATGAAAACATACAATAACATAGACATGATTACACATAAACGTATATTAAACTAAGCAAACTTCATCAAATACAAAGAGTTCAACTAAACCATCAACAACAAGAGAAGAAAAGTGTGCGAAATCGACCGAATCCAAATTCTTGATGAGGATTCACGGTTCGAATTGTAGGGTTGTCAATCCGCATCCAAGCTCGGTCCTCAACTGCATCCGGGGTAGAGAAGGGTTGTCACCACCTTCCAATGGCCCGTCTTCTTTGTGTCAGGATCCGGTGGAGGATGGAACAACTTCTCCTAGCTTGATGGAGAAAGCTAGGTCAAGCTCTTCTTGAAGCTCAAAGATGAAGGAGGTGCCCGAGAGGAAGCTCCGGCTTGGATTTTGCAGTGAAAGCTTGCCCTGAGCACCTCCCTACGATGGGAGATTAAGGGGAACGACCGAACCCTTCCTCGGAGATGAAAATGGCGGAGAAATGTCGAGCGATCCCAGCGATTCTGAATTATGGCGAGACCTGTGATATTTATACAAAGCAGAATTGAACAATGCGTATGATCACGGGAGCACGACCAGTGGTCGTACGCACTTTGTCCAGTGGTTGTGTGCACTGGCATGGCAGATTAGGAAGATGAACTGGGATAACTCGCACGAGCAGTGTCGCATGACCATTGGTCGTGCGCACTAAATTCAATGGTCGTGCGATTACACCAGATAGGACTCCAGGAAAAGAGGAATCAATGCACACGATCAGTGGCGCACGACCGATGGTCGTGCGATTACCCCAGGCAGATTTTGGAAATCAGGGTACATTGCGCACGGTCATCGGCGCATGACCGGTGGTCGTGCACACTATATCTGATGATCGTGCGCAGTATTCTGCTTCAAAACATCCTCGGAACACGCACACGACCCCTAAACCCAGCACTGATATGTGCAGACATTCCAGGCAATCACAAAAAGAAGTACAAATAATAAAAGTACAAAAATACACAACCACGGGCCTAAGTGTGCACTTCCTATGGAAATATAGACAAGATGAAATATGAATGATATAGAACTAAAAGTGAAGTGCAAACGCGTGAAAACTAGCCCATATGAGTACGAAAAACACTATATAAATCAGACTCATCAGGCGTCGGCACGTTGGGAAGAAGAACGGATTCCGTCGAGTCTGCGTTAAGCTTTGTGCTGGATGTTAATTATTAATCAATTTATATATATATTATGTCATAGTTTTTGTAGTAGATAGAATTAAATACTAAAAATACTTAGAGACCTCGAAGGTGAAAGAGGCCTACATGAAAGTTATAGCCCCTAAAGTCTAGTTAATTTTAAAAATAGTTTCAACCCAATTTGGGTCAGTAGTCTGACCACAACACACCAAATGGTGCAGCCTATACATAGCGCTAGTCAGAAATTAAATTGAGTACCCCCATCAAACCATTCATCTAAATGACCAGAGATTTTGGACGGGCATCACTCCTATCTATTCCTATAACATATCCAAAAATGGTAATTTTATGGAAAACTTTTCCTAAAGTTTTTGTAGAAATTTAATAATTCATATATGAATTATTTAAGTAGTCTAAATACCTCTAAACCCACAAAAATTTTGGTTTCTATCACTTAGGGATATATTATTACTCTGGTAAAAATATTATCCAAATTGGGTTTGATATAAATTGGTTTTGGTGAGTCCAAAGTTTGGCCCTTTAAGGGTTAACTAAGGCAAGAGTGAGCTTGGGGCATGTAGGGGCCAATTCTCACCCAAAGGTGTTGGGACTTTGGCCAGAGCCCCAAGGTTAGTTTAAAAACCCCTCATGGAGTTAGTAATGGATTGGGGTGGATTTTCCCTAGGATCCTAGTTCAAAACCTAAGGTTGAACAAAGGGGGTTGGTAAATGACATGGTGTGACATGTCCATGTATGGACTTGGGGTTTTGTCCATGTATGGACTTGGAGTTTTGTCCATGTATGGACTTGGGGTTTTGTCCATGTAATCTTAGGATGGTAAATAGCCCTAGGAAGGGATTTCGTGACATTTAGGCTTAGGCATACAACTTAAATCAATTAGGGATTGTTTAGGCCTATACCTTTTATGGAGATATTGATGGGTCATATAATCTTGGATTCTTATGAAAATTTGGTAGATGAGTTTTTGTATAATTATGAATCTATGAAATTTATTGTATGGTGTTTGGAAGATAGTAGCTCATACTTGTAGTTATATCCTTTTTGTTGCCCCTAATGATGATTTTGATAAAATCATGGTTAAACTAACTTGGAACTGTATAAAACTTAGTCCGTAACATTTTATGATAATGTTTAAGCTCTATTATTGTTTGTGTAATTTTTGGATTATGGTTGGTGATACTTCCTTCTTTAACTTTAATTACTGCAAATATCTTAAATTAATTAAATAGGGGATAATATATTTATGAAAGTTTGTGTAACTTAGTACTCCCTGATATTTTGACATCATATAGTGATCATAATTTTTGGAATGCCATAACTTAAGGAAAACACTGTACTTCTTGTTCAAAACCATCCATGGTCTAATTTTTGGGAAAATTTAATAAATGTTAAATTATTTAGGAAAATTACAAGTTTCTGTATTTAGTATAAATATGACAGGATAACATGTAAAAATTCTAGGAATGGAAGAATTTTGAAGGGGTCACCTTTCAACCCATCATGTAACTTAGGTTTGTCTGCAAGTAAATAGGAGTAATGGTGTTCAAAGGAAGTTAGGAGTAATGGTATACTGATTTGGTAAGATGAAAAAGTGAGCTTGATTAGGAGTCATCATGGGGAGAAGTGATGGGTTGACTAGTGTAAGTGGTGCTCGGTACCGGCGAAGAATCGTCTTTCCTGTGAAGAGACAAAAAGTCAAAATACACTAGGGTTAGTTCCAGTATAATATTAAAAAGCGATCGGAAATTGGGTTATAACCAGTAATAGTAAGTGTCTTACGAAAGGGAACGATGGGCTTCAGCTACCATCATAGTTCCTAGTGCCCTTTGAGAGCCCTTCACCGGGAATACCAACTAGTATAACTAGTGATTCACTTTCACACACCCCGCTAACTCGGGAGGTTAGTTTGCTGGGATTAGCCGAGCGGTAGGCTCGGTGGTTGTGGAGTGGGTCGGTTGGCCCAGCGAGCCTAGGACTCGGAAGGTAGTTTTAACGGACAGGTTAGTCTGATGAGCCAATGGCTTGGGAATTCATGAATACATGAGCAAAAGGTGGTGGGTCTTCGGTATTGGACGGTCGTTCAAACCGATGTCAATAAGCTGATTCGGTTGCTATGGTTGACACTTAGCTAAATGAAGACTGGTGGATATGGTCAGGATTAGTACGTGGTGACTTTGGGTGTGTCCTTCTAGAGGCGTATGTAAGTGCTAAGCCTGGTAGTGTGGATACCCTCATAGGAGTGGGGGGCCCAACCCACTGTCTCTATTTGCCATTACAGAGGTTCTTGGGAGTGAAACTAGCTACCCAAATGGGGGGAACTAAAGGTCTGTGCACATAGAGTCATGTGTGTGTGTTGCACTTGCATGAACATATCATTAAACCCACACAACATAGCATACCATGACAACATCATTCAACCCCTACCCATAATGTATAAATCAGTATGGGACTTTTTATATGTTATGTCTTGACAAACGACCACATGGTTTATAAGCTTGTGTGGGCATGCTTATAAGTTATGGTTACTCTTCTTATGGATATTTATTACTTGCCTCTTGATGTGTTTTACTTTCAGCCTTCTCTGCTTTTTACTATAGAACTGCTAGTTGTACTTTCCTTCTGTAGCTCTATCAACATTATTATACAATTGCTAGAATAGCTCCACCGTCACCTACTCTTGTCTACTCTCCACCATCATAGCTTTCTTATCATTTCTCCCGCTCGGTGCCTAGGTGCCATTGGGGGAGGGGTGGGGGAAATCAGGCTTAGTCTTTTTGACTAACAGTCAGTGTACCAAACATTTTAAGGGCTCCAGATGGGGGGCAGGGAGCAACAGTAGGAGATACAGCACAAGCAAAGAATGGTGCACATGGAGGTGGGACAGTCTAGCATAGGAGCACCGACTACTGGCTCAACGAATGATTAGTTTACTTAGCTTCCGCGATAGTTTGTAGCGAGGATTTGATGTACTGGGCTTAAGCCCATTTATATTTCTATTTACTTTCAATTTCAGTACTTCTATTATCATGTGGACTTGATGTGATTTCATCTATATATCTTTTATGTGATATGTGGGCTTGGATACATCTATTTGTTTCTCTCTCTTTGGTGATCGTTAAGGTTGGCAGGATCGGCATTTTGTAGAGGCGACCTTCCCGAGTGTCGGTGTCATTGCAAAATGGCGATTCTGGGCATAAGACCCAGTGGTTTAAAAAGAAAAAAATGGGGTATTACAAACTAGTATCAGAGGAAACATCGATCCAGGAGAATAAGTCCACAAAATCCCTAGGCCACCCCGCGAGAGCTTAGTTTGTGGACAAACTAGCAGCTGAAGCAATGGTGTGTCCATAAGGGGAATCACATTTAAAAGTCCACATTTTCATTAGTTCCACTTATACATTACCTGACAGTTGGAATTTTTCCTTTGTAGCCTGCGAAAAACCAAAGTTCACAGCAGGGTACACCACATGCATAGAATATGGTTCCAACCCCGCCGACTCCGACTCCGTTCCAGTAGACGGAGTTGGGGCAGACACTGACGGCCATTCTGGAGGCCTTCAAGACTCAGCAGGCCCCAGCTCCACAACAAAACCCCAGGGCTAACTAGCTGAGTGCCTTTCAGGTGGCTTTCTCCTCCATCCTACCTCAGGATGGAGCCAGCTATCCGTATAGAGGAGTGGTTGGACCATCTATGAGATGGTTGCTGGAATTTGATGTCTGACAGAGGATGCAGTATCTTTGGTAGTCTCCTGTTTAGAATCGCATGAGAAGAGATGGTGGAAGTCACTACAAGACACCACCTATGCTGGAGTGGATTGCGCAGACATCTCTTGGGCGGTGTTCACATCTGCTCTATTGGAGAATTTTGTACCTTAGTAAGCAAGGGATGAGTTAGAGGATAGGTTTCTGCAGTTGAGGCAGGGCAATAGTATAGTGTTGGAGTACTACCGTGAGTTCACACATCTAGCTCGCTATGCAGACTCATATAAGCTGTATGATGAGGGCTACGCAAAGAGATTTTACAAGGGCCTTCATGATGACATGAGACAGACCCTACATTTCATCTCTAATGGGATCTTGACCTGGATCTTTGGAGATATCCAACAAGTGGTTGCAGATCAGCTTACAGTCTCGGGCCAGAAGAGACCGGCTAACGATGCAGTGATTGGTGGCAGGAGAGACCAGCCCGGAGATCATGTAATTGGGAAAAGGAGGAATGAGGATCAACACCGCGGGAGGACAAATGGGAGCAGAGGATCCCGGTGGTGTTGGCTCCTCAGACTTTATAGTTTTGGGAGATGCCAAGACCAGTGGAGGGGGTACTGATATGCTACTGGTGCAACCAACCGGGGCACTTCAAGAGGAACTGCCCCATGAGCGAAGCACCCCTACCAACACTTCAGGATGCCTCACATGCTCGACAGTTTAGTGGTCGAGGATGCAGCCAAGGAGGTGGATTTAAGAACGGAGACCGCAGACAGGATAAAGGGCAGGTCTGTGCCTTGGATCTGGCTCAGCCCCGGAACCCAGAGCGGGTGATAGCAGGTACGCCGATAACTTAACTTTTCATTTCTTTCCTAGGAGATAGGTTACAGGGATATAAAATTGCTAGAAATAGGAAGGAAAAACTATAAATATAATTCTAAGACATTTAACCAACTTAGGAGTAGCCATGGTATGCGACGAGCCTGCACACACCTTGATTGACACGGGGGTTTCACACAATTTCATCTCGGCGGACTTTGTCAAAGGCATGAAGGGCATTAGATTATATGAGGGAGTCACCAGGAGGGTCCATCTCCCCAATGGGATGGAGATCCAGTCCACGACAAATTGCCTCCTAAGGGTGACCATTGATGGGTTAACCATAGAAGCTCCGGCGATGATCTTACGCTTGCCGGATTTCAATCTGGTTCTGGGAATGATGTGGCTAGCCTGGAACCACACACAGATTGATTGCCCGGCGAGGAAGGTCGTACTCAGATGCTGGGTTTTTTAGACTCATCTGGGCTTTTTTTTCTTGCATGTGCACTACTTTTTCAGTTGCAAATGTCATATTTTTGTTTAGGTCTTTACTTAGCCAAATGTGCATTGTTTTGGCCCAACGTGGTGCACGATTGCACACCCTTGTGTTGAGGGTAAGTTCTTTGAGCTCCTCGCACTTGTTTATTCTGATTTATATGATTGTTTGTGTGGATTTATTGTTGTGCCGGTGGTCGAGATGTCCGAAATTCCAATTCCAGCTCCTGTGTAAAACACATGGTCATGCGAATTTCTTCGCGCACTGTTTTTGTGTAATTGTGGTTTATACACAGCAATACTGGGGACGTTTGTGGTTACCCGTGCATTTTGTTCCCTCACGGTTTCGGCCAAACCGTGAGAAGGAATCAACGGTCTGCATATTGTTCTCGGAATTCCTGCGCTCTGTTGTTAATCGTGCGATTTGTTCACACACGGGCAGAAGTGCCCGTGCGCGAGTAAAACGCACGGTTCCACTTGCTTACAGTGATTTCCTGCTTTTTGGGGTTAATCGTGCGCTTCCCTTCACGCACATTCATACATGCCCATGCGTGAGTAAAATGCACGGTTCCTCTTTGTTATCTTGCTTTTTAGCGCTCTGCGGTTACCCGTGCGTTTTCCTTCACACACGGGCATTTGCGCACGTGCGTGACTAAAATGCACTGGTCAACGCTTCTTCTTCGCAGTCTATTTTTTGCCCGTGAATAACGCACGGTCGTGCTCCAAACCGTGCGTGACCATTTTTCTGACCTGCTTCTATGTAAGTACAGGTTTTCTTCCAAACGAAGGAGGATCCGCTTTTCTGACATTCCTGTCGCCGTTTTAGTGCAAAACTCTGCCCTTTCTCCTCCGCCCTTTATCTTCCACTAAGGAGAGAAGTTCCGGCCATGCTCCTTCACTTCCTAGCTCTTTTGTAAGTTTTGACGATGTATCCGTCAAGCAAACAGAAGCTTGCAACCTTCTTCCGTATCGTGACACAAAGAAGACGGGTGATTTGGTGTGTAGTGACAGCCTTCTCTGCCGCGGACATAGTTGATGACCGAGCATGGATGCAGATTGACAACAACCCGACGATTCCTTCCACGACTCCTAGACGAGCCTTCAGATTCGATCGATTTCTTGCATTGTTCTTGCTTTATTGATTTAAATGCGCTGATAAATCTTTATATATAGTTGATGTGGCGCTTTAGCTGTAGCATTATTACTTTCATGTCTATGTGAATCTTTATCATTTTACTACTTTAGTTGCTCGTGCACTGCCTATATTTCCGCCCGCTGCAATAGTTGGTTCTGCCGCTTTAGCGATTGCTAGAGGGGCTCGTTGAGATGAGGTTTTTGCGACACTCAATTCGACGTTCTATACACTTCCTACGCCTGTATTTTCCTCCATTCTACCGAGCGAAGCAGCGCATAGCGGCCTGCATAGGAGTAGATTTAATTAGCTTTTATTTCTTGCTTCTAATACCAAACCCCTTAGTGACCTCGACCTACGGACTTCAATCTCAAATCCTCATTGAATGACAACTCCACCTTGTGGTGTTCCTTGAGAGATTTGATACTTGGAAAAGCCTCCCCATTTTATGTTACTTATGCGAGCAGTACACTGGTCGTAAGCGCATCATGTTTTTGGCGTTGTTGTCGGGGAACACTGCCGTGTGAGTTTTCTGAAAGGAAGTCTTTTGATTGTCATTTTTTATTATTTTATTTTCTTGCCGTTTCTTTTGTTTATTTCTTTTTGTCCCTTTTCTGATTTTTGGTTTAGAAAGAGGGTATGTGTTATTTTTATTCTAAGTTCTGTAGCACTCTTTCAACAAATATTTTTGTTCGCGATGTACTCTGTAGCTGAGTGTCATCTACATGACACTTTGCGCTGATACATTGAATCCTTGGTTGTTTTAAATGTTGAGCATTGTATTAGGTGTTTGATATGTCAAGGTATAGGCCACATGTTGAAGGATTGCCCTTGTTTGTGCAAGCCTTCTCCCTCTCTAGGTGTGTGCACAACGGCCCCCGTTTATAGAGGACCACCATTGACAGGCCTACCATGGTGTTGCCGGGCCCATACACTGACATCGCTCACCTTGCTCGCTCTTTGCCTGTTGAGATTACCAAAGAATCTCTCGCCACATACAGATCTGTCATTGGTCCCTCAGTCACTTTTTACGAGCTTCCCTTGAGTGATCACGATCACTCTAGTGTTAGCCAGTAAAAAGAGGATCAGGAACACATGGGCGCTCATGTATGGGACGTAGAGATTGTTCCCGTCGACAGGGAGGTGTCTGCGAATGATTTTGCGCTGGGGCCTGCTCATTCAATGCCAGGTTTCGAGAGCATTTTTGCCCATCCGCAATTTTTGCTTGATCATGGTACTCCTTTTTTGTGTGAGTCAGCTAAAGATGTTGTATTTTTTGGTGGTTCAGTGGATGAGGTTGTGCCGAAGTGGGATGAGGATTTTACTATCTCTGATGGAGAATGTGGATCTTCGGAACACTATGACGCACCCCGGTGGTATGAGGATTATCCCCTTTCTGATGCGGAGGTTTGCACCTCATTATTGGACGAGGTGTTCCCTCTTACCAGTACGGACCTCGAGTTCTCAGATTCCCCCCGATATGACTCGTATGATACCGACAGTGATCTATGCTCAGATCCTGCTCAGAGTGATATCGGGATCACTCTCCCGTATTATTTACATTTTAGTTTTTCCTCTCATTTATTACTTGACCCCCTTCTTTATCTGAGACTGTGCGGGTTGAGACTCCACGGGTACGTTGGGATGACGATGAGCTTTGTGCTCAAGTGTCGGCGAGTGCATGTGCTTGTGTGAGAAGGTTCCTACCTCCTTCGCAGTGGAAGCCCCTGTCATTGTCGTCGCCTCTTGCGGACCTGCGGTGGACAACGCCTTGCTGGGCTAGGATTTAGCTTTTGATGATATTTGTGAGGACCAGTGCTCCTCCACTTCTTGTTTCTTATTTCCCCTACCTGAGTTGGGCATGTATTATTATTTAGGTAGATGGGTAACTGCATTATCCTCGTATCGGTACTCGCTACAACAACAGATATTTGGCCAGTTACCTGTGCATCTTTTATTTCATAGGCCAATTAGCTAGAACTTTTTCGTTAGCCGAATAAGTCGTGCTTGGTGGACAATAATCTCAGTACTTATCTAGGAGTAGGTATAGTTAGTTATTTTTACTGTTTTAAAATTTGTTTTGCGTGTTATATAGCTTAGATTAAATTTGATATTGCCATTGTATATATAATTTTTGCTGGAGCTCTTTTTCGCAGGTTTAGCTTCAAGCATTCTCGTGTCTTCTGGTATGGTCATTTGCTGAGTATGGGGTAACCTCTCCCCCGACTTATATTTCATTGTTTTATTGCAAATCTTGTGATAGGTTGCATGGATTAGGTCTGATGGGGGAGAAACTCGTGTTGTTATCCGCTCACGTTCACATTCCACTCGCATACTAAAGCTTTTATTGTAATATCATTTGCATTTGCTTCACGCTCCACAACACCCACTTGAGAATTCGTACGTAAGCACTTGCACGCGCCGAGCTTGTTTCTCACTTGTGTGTAGAATTAAGAATGATGTGTTGACTTAGTATTGCATGATGGAGTAAACTGTTGACTCCAAGAGTATTCCTAGGCGTGCACTCATGCTCATTTAGAGTCTGTATCGATTAAAATTCTTTATATTCTTATAGTTTCTATTTTTCTATTACCGTAGATTTTGTTTAGGGTTCTCTAGTTGTGAATCCGGTTATGAATCAAACGGTGGTGTAGGATTATGTGTGGGAGTTCAATAGCCTCGTATTGCTCGCGTTGGGAGGGAAGGATTGTCTTTCTTGGTGGCTAAGAACTTGCCCCTCGCTACTCTCAAAGCATGGGTACATGGTTAGTCAAGTGCGCACGTGACATAGGCTGTGACTTTGTCTAGTTTGAACCGTGTACCATTCTCGACGTCTCTCCATTGCTATCCCCGTTGAGCATGTCGCTTCCTTTGACATCCCTACCCTCGCTACCAAAGCCATATAGCCTTTCCTACTTGCACACCCAAATGTGGTCACTCGGTTGGTTTGTTTTATTGTCGTTTTGTATCTGTTACGTGTGGCGGTTTTGCGGGTGTTTGTGTCGCTTGTGGTGTTGCCGTGTTTTCGGCTTGTTTTGGTTATTTGGCTAAATAAAAAGAAAAAATATATAAATGAAATGAATTGGAAAAAAAATCCCAATGAGGAATTAAAGAGAAAAGAAAAGAAAAAAATTGTTTTAGAGTTGTGAAATTTTGTTGTATTATGTTTGTTATGGGCGTGCACGCACCATTAAAAGTCCAAGTCTGGTGGCGTGCTGCACGTGTTTGTCGTTGACTGTAGCTATGAGCTTTTTTGGGCGGTCTCATTTTGGGTGTGCGTATCCGTCATGTTTATCTTTGTATACCCCGCCTTCGCCAAATCCTATATTATACTCCAAGTCCTATGGAATCACGCTTGAGTTAAACTAGTTCCGTGGAGTGAGTGGGAACGAGCGAGCATATGGTCATCGACATTGGTGGATTCCTTTGGAGATTCTCCTGAGACCTGATCTTTGGCAATCCCCACCTCATTGTCAGGCTGCTTTCATTCTACGGGCAGCCGAATGATTCCCCATGATTCACTTTAGGAGTATTTGTAATATATTCTTTACGTTTGCAGAAGTTAGAAATTATTATGCATGTATAGATACGTTTAGTACTATTGCTTTTTGTACATGAGGGTATGACTTCGCATGGTGCTCTATTTAAACAATTTCTTAGTTAACTAGCTTTCTTTCACTCCGCTTAGAGATGATTTGCTCGCGACGAGCAAATGTTTAAGTCTGGTGGTGTGATGAGTTCGATTTATATAGGATTTTTCGGACTCATCTGGGCTTATTTTCTTGCATGTGCACTACTTTTTCAGTTAGAAAAGTCATATTTTTGTTTAGGACTTCACTTAGCCAATAGTGCATTGTTTTGGCCTAATGTGGTGTGCGATTGCACACTCTTGTGTTGAGGGTAAGTTCTTTGAGCTCCTCGCACTTGTTTGTTCTCATTTATATGATTGTTTCTGTGGATTTATTGTGTGTAGGTGGTCAAGATGTCCGGAATTCCAATTCCAGCTCCTGTGTAAATCACACGGTAGTGCGAATTTCTTCGCGCACTGTTTTGTGTAATCGTGAGTTATACACAGCAATCCTGTGGAAGTTTGTGGTTACCCGTGCGTTTTGTTCCCGCATGGTTTCAGCCAAACCATCCGAGAAGGAATCACACTGTCTGCATATTATTCTCGGAATTCCTGCGCTTTGTGGTTAATCATGCGATTTTCCACGCACGGGCAGAAGTGCCCATGTGCGAGTAAAATGCACAGCTCCACTTGCTTACTGATGCGTGTAATATGGCAAGCGCACCGGTCGCACAAGTAATAAAGTTTTGGGAATAAATCCCCAAGTGTCGGTCTCTTGAGGAATGCAATTAGCGTAGAACGGCAACAGTACCGAGAATATCGTTATGAGAGTTAAAAATAGAACAAAAAGGGAATAGCGGACTATGGAGATTGTGGATGTTTGATCTACTGAACTAGTAAAAGCTATGCGGGTCAAAGGCACCGCTTCGCAAGGTGAAGTGGGTTTGTCGGCCGCTATGCCGAACTTCAGTTGGGCGAGTGGAAGGGAAGCTAATGGATTGCAGCGTTCTTGTGTGGATTGCAATCAGACAAGGCACAGGAATGAAGTGGATGTGGGGTGAGCGAGGCGCATTCACAGACATAACTCACAAGCATAAGAAGAGACTAACATTCCATTATCTATAAAGTAAACTTGATGTTCAGGGATGGAAATGTTCATTACACTGATCAAAACATTCATAACACAGAGGAAGGGGAAGAGGAGTAAACCAAAAGAGAATGAAGATCCATCGCGGGTCGTGGCCAGAGTAGCGAGTTGTCAATCCGCTTTCGGGCTCAGTCCAAGGAGGCTTCCGGTACCAACGATCTGTCACCTCGAAGGCCTTTAAGTCCGTTCTCTAGGTTATCTACTTCACCAACTCTGCAGGAAAGCTTGGATTTGAAGTCATCAATGGCCGAGGGCTTCGTCGGAGTGTTGAAAAGCTTCAGAGTAGTTGGAAATGGCTTCCCGACGAAGGTGGAAGTGATGGAGCAGCTGGAGAAGTGAAAAGGCGATTCCCGCGCACTCTCCGATAGCAGCAAATGACAGGCGTTGACCTAAAACGCGGAGCAGGGCCTTATATACGGAGGCAGCAGAAGCAGTACGCACGATCAGTGGCGCACGACTAGTGGTCGTGCGCACTGTAGGTCGATGATCGTGCGGCTTTTCCAAATAAACCTGCAACCTGGACAAGAAGCATCGGCATATAAGCGCATGAGCAGTGGCGCACGACCAGTGGTCGTGCGCACTATGGCCAGTGCTCGTGCGATTACCGAGACAGGGTTATGAAAAAGGGGGTGTAATGCACACGAACAGTAGCGCACGACCGGTTGTCGTGCGCAGTATGTCCAGTGGTCGTGCGCAGTATTCCTGCATCGTCGGAGTCTCCCGAGAAGTTCCAGAGCATCCACACGACCACTATACCAGCAGAAGGGGCAGAAAGGCCACCAGAATGTGCACACCACATCCCCGAGATAGGGCTAAAGAATAACAACAAAATGGAAACATAGAAAGCACACAGAAGCGGGCCTACAGTGCACTTAATCGTGAAATAGGTACATAAGCACAAATAAGCAATAAAGGCTCTCAAGTGTAGTGCTAAGACGATAAAACTAGCCCAGATGAGTCCAAAAATCAGTGTAAAATGTGGACTCATCACACCCCCAGACTTAACCATTTGCACGTCCCGAGCAAATCATTACTCCATGGACTCGAAGATAGCTAACTGGCTCAGAAATTTCAAAAAGAAGTAAGACGAGAAATCAAATATATCATGAGTATAGAAGATATAATAAAAAACTTTTTAATTATACAACGTAGTTTAAAATATTCGGCAGACGTAAATAAATATTGTAATTGCTCAAAATTAGAATTCTGGAGAATCGTGCGATCATGTGCAGGAAGAAAGTAGGCAGGCCACTAAGGTGAGCATTGCCAAAGTTCGGGACTCAGGATCACCTCCAAAGGAATCCACCAATGTCGGGGACCATACGCTTGCACGTTCACACTCTCTCCACGACGCGGGTTAGACTCAAGCGTGAATCAGTAGGACTTGTAGGAGGAAATGGGGCTTAGGCGACGGCTTGGTGGTCAAAGATCAAAGATAAACATGAAGGCTCTATGCAACCAAAGCGAGCGAAAACAACCCAAACCAAAACAGCCACTTAGAAAAGAATGTGGCACACGCCCCCAGACTTAGCTTGAAATCCGGGTGTGAACATGGCTGAACCCGACCAAATTCAATAAAGTGGATGGGGATCGAAATCTCAAAGCAATTCTTTCATATATATATATATATTTTTTCTATTGCGGGAATCAGCTTTTTATTTTCGTAAACTGTTGTTTTCTTTTCTGCGCTAGCAATCCCCAAACGAAGCAATCAAAACGGGAATAAAATCAGCACCCCCAAAAACAATGTCCACTAATCACAACCTCGGCAAAACAGTAAATACAAATCAGCTCAAGCATTTGATTGCGAAGGTGGTTTTAGCTTCAGGCCTTGGTGAAAGTGAGTGGAGCTGGATCAAAGGAAGGGTAGGCACAAATTTGGCATGCAATGGTTAACAGGTAGGAATGGCTAAACAAGGCCCAACTAGCCAAAAAGAAGGCCTACGTCATGCTCAGGCTTAACTAACCGTGCACCAATGCTTCGAGAGTAGCTTAGGGCAAGTTCTTAGCCACCGAGAAAGATGATCCTTCCCCCCGACTCGAGCAATACGAGTCTAGTGGCGGCTACACACATTCCTACACTATCGTTTGATTATACCAGATTCAGATTTTGAGCAGTACAAACAATATTTACCTGTGCAGAAAAGAATAAATCTACGAGCATAAAGAAAAATTAGTTTTATCCTAACTCTACACAAACCATGAGTATTCGATTAGGAGCACTGCATGAGTTTCGAACTACTCAATCCTGAAATCCTAAGCCAGTACCACTATTTTAAAGTTTACACAAAAGCAATAAATTTAACTCGGGTTGTGCACGTGGGTAAGAGCGCACTCGGTGAGTGATTCAGTGTGTGCAACAAAAAGCAAGAAATAAGTAAATAAGAAACTGGAATGCAATAGAAAGTGCGGTGTAGTGACCACAGGCATACTCCCACCCCCCAGACATAAAGTTGACAACGAGTAAAAAAAATAAGCATTCCAAATAAGATAAATAGCTAGGGTAGGAAGTACCTATGCTCAAAATTGAGCATACCAGTCGGGCAATGAGATGTCCAAGTGCGGCCAAGTTGCCGCGCCTCAAATATTCCTGCACCTGCGATTAAAGGATGCAAGCCAAACAAAATCTGGACACATATATATATATATATGAAGAAATAAACCGAACTCAAAACACAGCATAGGGCCGAACGGTGCAACTTGGGTTGTCTCCCGAAAGCCCTTTTGTTTACCGTCCTTAAGGTGGACCAAATACCTGTATTAGAAGTTCAAATAGAGAGTTCGGTACATAAAAAAAAGAAAAGACAACAGTCGGCTCCCAGATGGGCGCTCATAAAAATATATTAGCTGTCTTGCTCAGAAAATATAAACAATAGAAAAGAAACAGAAGGCGTGGTAGACTAGCTCTGTGGTGAGTTCCACTCACTCCCCCTCACTATCACTGTCGTGAATCTCGATGGGCGACGGACGTGGACCGGGGGCTGATGGGGCAACACGAGTGGGCGGTGGTTGAATGTTCATCCCACCTCGCACTGCTTGCTGATAAATAAAATCCTGCATCCAAAACTGGGAAGCTTCCAGATCAGCAAGGTGCTCGGACAAATACGGGACTCCCCTCTCTTGAGCTGAGCTGAACTGGCGGCTAGATTGCCCCTCATGCTTTATGGGGGGCCTCAGTTGGTGTTGACTCTGCTTCGGTGGCACTCCTGCACTCCGCCTACCCATAGCGGAAGATTCACCCGGCTCTCCTTCATCTCTACCCGCAGGCGCATCACCAGGCACGCGGACAATAAACTGCCGGCCACCTTTTCTCCCTACCATATGTAGCAAATGGCAACTCACCAGGTTGGCCCTAGAGATCATGGATGGGGCAGTGACCTGCACCATCGGAGGTAGCTGGCTCCAAACTCCCAAACTTTTGGCAATACGGGTAATGTAGTAAGCACCCCCGATCGCGCCCGCGAGACCATAAGTGGCCTCGTGGTGGAAGAAATAGGCCAGCATATACCCCAAATGGAGGGGGTACTGCTGCTGCATGCTAGATAAGGAAATCAAATCCTGCCACCCCACCACATTCTTGCTCAGGGCCCTAGCGGTGAGTGAATGACTAAGCAAATGCTGCATAAACCTGAGAGCGGGGGAGACAATTTTTGTTGACTTGGCACGGCGGGCTACGTACTCCTCGTGCCCTCCGGTCAGAGAATGCCAAGCGGACCGCGGTGTCACACCCTCTGGAAAATCAATGCACAATGCGGGGAAATTAATCTGGGATGCCTCTGCCTCGGAATAGAAACCTGCATGGATGGCAAGCTCGGGCAGTGTGACCGTGAAGACATTTCCCATCATCCGAAAGGAACAAGTGGGGAGATAGTGGTTGTCTTGCCGTTGTCTCCCAAGTGAATGTGGAAAGGAATTCCAATGTCAATTCCCGGAAGACAAGCTCGTCGCACTCGAATAACTTGCTCCAAAAATCGAAAGAGTAGAGAATGAGCACGGCCTCTGCTAATGCACCGTCATCCCCAATGGAACGCAGCTCGTTCCAGTCAACAAGCCGCTGAGAGAGGAATGGCTTGTCCTTCAAGGAATTATAGCGTTGAGTATGCTCTGCCTTAGCAAAAGTTCCCATTCTTCCCAAAATCTGCGCAGGGCTTGCTGAAGCACGACCGGATCGTTGATAGGCCTTGACTATAGGGCGGCGTCTAGGTTCCATTACAGCAAAGTAAGGAAGGGAGATATGAAGTTGAGGGATCCTACCGGAGGAGAGAGAGACGAACCACCGGAGAGGAATCAGAAGAAGATGAGCGCCGACAACGCACGCGCAGCGGACCAAGCAGGAGATTAGGGCGCATGCACAGTGGACAGCAGCTGGAAAATAAAAAGAAACCGGGCATGCGCACGACCAGTGGTCGTGCGATTATAAGTAGTGCGCACGACCAGTGGTCGTGCGCCGTGAAATCTTTCACACGCCTGAGTTTTCAGTCTATTTCACACTGCTGACCACGTGGTGCAACAGAGAGCTCAACACACAGCTGGGCTACCACACCCAAATAATGAAATACAAACAAAAATTGTAACAAAAGAAACACTATCATAGATAACTGTTGGGTTTATTGTCTCCCAACAGGACTTATACAAAATCTGAGCATCTCCTAACTTATGGGCGAATGAAACTGGAAATGCTCAGGCAGAGGTTCATGGTCACGCTATGGTAGCGGGTACCGGAACGGAGATAGAACATAAGCCCCAATACCTGTATACATATACCTATCGGAAGTTTCAGGCATGGGCAGAAAGTCACTTGGGAAGCTCATCGGCTCCAACTCCATCTACATCCGGTTACAATAAGTCCGAGGCCACATTACAGGCCCTTGTACTGATTGGACCAATTCCACAATGTGGTCCTGCATGGGAGTAGACACGAGAGCAGGGTCAAGAAATAAACTAGAAGAATAACATAAACGGACCTCGATCTTGGGGATGATCCCGGAGTCATCCCCCGTCGGCGGAATTGTGGATGCTTCCAAACAACTGTCTACGCTAGTGCAGGAATGTTCTGAAGCTGCATCTGCCTCGTCCATGCCTCGGACATCCTCACATGGGATGGAGGTCACAACTTCTGCCACGGAGTCGTCCTCCTCGACTGGATCTAACAAAACGCGGGAAATGCTAATTTCCACCTGCGATTCAATCTCAACAGCACTGTCAGAAGAAGAAAGAATGTTATGCAAAGAGGAAGGTGAAGACACGAAGCTTGGTAGGACGTTGAGCGCTGGCTCTTCACAACTAAAAGATTCTATGCTAGTTAAAGTATGCACCTCAGGAGTATAAATCGCAGTGTCGGAATGGGGATAAGCACATGTATTGGTGCACATACCTGGGATGTCTTCTCCATAACATAGAGATGGCAATGGCACATACCCCGATACAGAAGGGATGTTGCCCAAGGTTGAAGTGGAGACAATCCGAAAATCCGGCTCGTCATCCACCGCTAGCTCAGCTAGGTACGCGGCGCAATCCTTCAATGCATGATCCCAACTTCGACAAAAATGCACTGCTTAGCCGGCTTCGGCGGTGCAACTGGTGCTGAAGCTGAATAAAAGTAGTGCGGCAATGGCTCCGCAGGTCGGTAGCTAACCGGCTTATGTCGACGATATGTCGATTCATGAATTTCCTGGCTACTATACTTCTGAGGGCATCTGTCGCTAACATGAGAGATGTCTCCACAATGACGACAATAGATATTGAAATTGGCCCACATTGCAGCGACTTTAAATATCAGGGATACAACTACTTGGCAAAGATTCTGCGAATAAAACTAACAATTCCATCTGACGGAATAACAACACAAGAGAAAAGGGATCAAAAACAACAAAACAACTCGTATAACGAAATTCTCAGTCATCTGGAGTCGCTCTATTATTGCATTCCCCGGTAACGGCGCCAAAAACTTGATGCGTGTAATTCGGCAAGCGCACCGGTCGCACAAGTAATAAAGTTTTATGAATAAATCCCCAAGTGTCGGTCTCTTGAGGAATGCAATTAGCGTAGAACGACAACAGTACCGAGAATATTGTTATGAGAGTTAAAAATAGAACAAAAAGGGAATAGCGGACTAGGGAGATTGTGGATGTTTGATCTACTGAACTAGTAAAAGCTATGCGGGTCGAAGGCACCGCTTCGCAAGGTGAAGTGGGTTTGTCGGCCGCTATGCCGAACTTCAGTTGGGCGAGTGGAAGGGAAGCTAATGGATTGCAGCGTTCTTGTGTGGATTGCAATCGGACAAGGCACAGGAATGAAGTGGATGTGGGGTGAGCGAGGCGCATTCACAGACAGAACTCACAAGCATAAGAAGAGACTAACATTCCATTATCTATAAAGTAAACTTGATGTTCAGGGATGGAAATGTTCATTACACTGCTCAAAACATTCATAACACAGAGGAAGGGGAAGAGGAGTAAACCAAAAGAGAATGAAGATCCACCGTGGGTCGTGGCCGGAGTAGCGAGTTGTCAATCCGCTTCCGGGCTCAGTCCAAGGAGGCTTCCGGTACCAACGATTTGTCACCTCGAAGGCCTTTAAGTCCGTTCTCTAGGTTATCTACTTCACCAACTCTGCAGGAAAGCTTGGAGTTGAAGTCATCAATCGCCGAGGGCTTCGCCGGAGTGTTGAAAAGCTTCGGAGTAGTTGGAAATGGCTTCCCGACGAAGGTGGAAGTGATGGAGTAGCTGGAGAAGTGAAAAGGCGATTCCCGCGCACTCTCCGATAGCAGCAAATGACAGGCGTTGACCTAAAACGCGGAGCAGGGCCTTATATACGAAGGCAGCAGAAGCAGTGCGCACGATCAGTGGCGCACGACCAGTGGTCGTGCGCACTGTAGGTCGATGATCGTGTGGCTTTTCCAAATAAACCTGCAACCTGGACAAGAAGAATCAGCATATAAGCGCACGAGCAGTGGCGCACGACCAGTGGTCGTGCGCACTATGGCCAGTGCTCGTGCGATTACCGAGACAGGGTTATGAAAAAGGGGGTGTAATGCGCACGGACAGTGGCTCACGACCGGTGGTCGTGCGCAGTAAGTCCAGTGGTCGTGCGCAGTATTCCTGTATCGTCGGAGTCTCCCGAGCAGTTCCGGAGCACGCACACGACCACTGTACCAGCAGAAGGGGCAGAAAGGCCACCAGAACGTGCACACCACATCCCCGAGATAGGGCTAAAGAATAACAACAAAATGGAAACACAGAAAGCACACAGAAGCGGGCCTACAGTGCACTTAATTGTGAAATAGGTACATAAGCACAAATAAGCAATAAAGGCTCACAAGTGTAGTGCTAAGACGATAAAACTAGCCCAGATGAGTCCAAAAATCAATGTAAAATGTGGACTCATCACTTTCCGGGATTTCCTGCACTCTGGGGTTAATCGTGCGTTTTCCATCACGCACGGGCATACGCGCCTGTGCGTGAGTAAATCACATGGTTCCTCTTCGTTATCTTGCTTTCAAGCTCTCTGTGGTTACCCCCGCATTTTCCTTCATACACGGTCATTTGCACCCGTGCTTGAATAAAATGAACAGGTCAACTCCTCTTCCACTAAGGAGAGAAGCTCCGACCATGCTCGTAAAGCTTACATCTCGCCGGTGCTTGCGCTCGGCCTTCTACTTAACTTCTTTGCTCTATTGCAAGTTTTGATGTTGTATCCATCAAGCAAAGGGAACCTTGCAACCTTCTTACAGATCGTGACACGAAGAAGACGGGTCCATTGGAGGGTAGTGACATCCTTCTCTACCCCGAACGTAGTTGAGGACCGAGCTTGGACACGGATTGACAACCCGGCGATTCCTTCTGCGACTCCTCGACGAGCCTTCAGATTCGGTCGATTTCTTGTCTTGTTCTTGCTTTATTGATGTAAATGCGTGGATAAATCTTTATATAAAGTTGATGTGGCGGTTTAGCTGTAGCATTATTAGTTTCATGTCTATATGAATCTTTATCGTTTTACTGCTTTAGTTGCTTGTGCAGTGCCTATATTTCCGCCTTCCACCATAGTTGGTTCTGTTGCTCTAGCGATTGCTAGAGGCGCGCGTTGAGACAAGGTGTTTGCGACCCTTAATCCTCCGTTCTATTCACTTCCTACGCCTGTATTTTCCTCCATTCCGTCGAGCGAAGCAGCACAAGGCGGCTTGTATAGGAGTAGATTTCCTTTGCTTTTATTTTCTTGCTTCTAAAACCAAATCCCTTAGTGACCTCGAACTAAGGACTTCAATCTCAAGTCCTCCTTGAATGACAACTCCACCTTGCGGTGTTCCTTAAGAGATTCGATACTTGGAAGGCCTCCCCATTTTATATTACTTATGCAAGTGGTACACTTGCCGTAAGCTCATCAATATGCGACTTTCGAAGGTATTGCCCCAGCTTCTCATCTTCTACTTTCCTCTATTCAGGCCATCAAAGCACATCTGCAGGGAGTCAAGGTTTATCAGGTGTTGTTTGAGATTGTCGAGGGCAAGGAATCAATTCCTAGTATCCCGATGGTGCAGGATTTTTCTGATGTATTTCTGAAAATTTACCAGGGCTAACCCCGTATCGGGAGAAGGATTTTCAAATACAGCTCATGTCGTGGGCTAATCCGGCATCCAGATCTCCTTACCAGGTGGCGCCGAAGGAGTTAGTAGAGTTTTGAAGCCAGCTGCAGGAGCTAGTGGAAGCCGGATTTGTTCAGCCAAGTTCTTCGCCATGGGTGCTCCGGTGTTGTTCGTGAAGAAGAAGGATGAGACACTCCAACTGTGCATCGATTACAAGGCACTAAATATGTTGACGGTCCGGAACAATTACCCACTACCGAGGATTGATGAGATATTTGACCAGTAGTAGGCAGCCTACTGGTTTTCGAAGCTGGATCTGAGGTCAGGATACTACCAGCGGCAGATTCAGGAGGAAGACATCCCGAAGACCACTTTCAATAGTAGATACGAGCTATATGAGTTCACTATGATGCCCTTCGGACTCACAAATGCACCATCCGTATTCATGAGTTTTATGAACCGGGTGTTCGAGCCATATCTGGATGTCTTCTTCATCGTGTTTATTGATGACATCCTCATCTATTCGAGGACTGAGGAGGAGCATTCGCGTCATTTGGCTCTGACCCAAGAAAAGCTCCGAGAGCACGAGTTATATGCTAAGTTCAGCAAGTGCCCGTTTTTGCTAAAATAGGTGGCCTTCTTAAGCCATATCATCAGTAGGGTAGGCTTGCTAGTGGATCCAGCGAAGGTTCAGACAGTACAAGATTGGCCATTGCTGAAGACGACCACTGATGTGAGGAGTTTTCTTGGACTTGTCGGATACTACCGGAAGTTTGTGGAGGGATTCTCTCAGATTTCTCTCCCTCTCACATCTCTGACGAAGAAGGAGACTCCATTTGTTTGGACGCCATGGTGCGAGGTTGCCTTTCTCGAGCTGAAGGGTAGGCTTACCTCAGACAATATCCAAGCTCTTCAATCTGGGAAGGATGGATTTCAGGTTTATACGGTCGCATCATATCAGGGGATGGGTGTCGTTCTGATGCAAAACGAGCACGTGATAGCTTACGCCTCCCGTCAGTTGAAGAAATGCGAGCAAAACTACCTGGTGCATTACTTGGAAAAGGGAGACGAGGTCTATCAGGTGCTGTTTGAGATTACCGAGGCCAAGGATTCCATTCCTAGTAACCTGGTGGTTTAAAAAAATGGATCTTACAAAAATGGAGATGTCAGGGCACACTCTGATGATTGCCAACACCTTTGGGCTACAACAAGGTTTCTTTAGGATGGAACTGAAGAGGGTGCCGCCTCTCTACTATGAGGAGCTGATGAAGAGGGCGGCGATGGAAGTCAACTGGGAGGCGTCGAACCCCGAGTTCGTGAAGAAGTTGCTTGTTTGGCCACTGAAGAGGAGAAGGGGCCAGGAGGTGGCCGAGGTCAGGAGGTGAGGAGAGCCGAATCCCGATAGAGATAGCAGCAATAGCAGCAGCAACAACCAAGTTGGGGACGTCAGGAGCCGAACAACCAGCTTGGTTGGAGGTAGCAAGAGTGGCTTGACCAGGGGGAACAAAGAGGTTTCCATGGAGGAGACAACAGTCAGGTGGGGGGGGGGGGCAATGTCAGTTCAACCGCCAGGCTGGAGTCAGGCCCAGAGGCCTCCTCTCCCCGATCATCATCATACTATGGAGATAGCCCTGGGGAGAAGGAGGAGAGGCAACCCGAGGAGGATGCAGGAAGCCAAAATGGGTGGCCCTTAAGTTATGGATGATGAATTGAAATGCTTCTACTCATGAATTGTTCACCTAACCCCCCTTTTTTCTAATATGAATTTTCTTGACACTTTTACTCACTCGCAATGAAGTGAATGAACGGATAAGAAAGTGTACCTAAGTCCCGAGCTTTCTTCTGTTGTTAGTCTCTCACCTAGCTGGTAGGGCAGGCGTCCTCGGTGGAGATTTTTGTTGCTCTACATCCATCTCACGATCTTTCTCCCGCTGGTATGCTCTCACCTAGCGGCAGGCCAGGGGCCTCAGTGGACAATCTTCTTACTCTAGAGCTAAGTCCCGAGCTTTTTCCCGCTGTCATGCTCTCACCTTGTTGGCACGGCAGGGGTCCTCGGTGGACAGTGTTGTTGCTCGGCAGCCAAGTCCCTAGCTTTCTTCCGCTGTCAAGATCTCACCCAGCTAGCAGGGCAGGGGTCCTCAGAAGTCATGCTTACTTGTGCCCCGGTCTTCTTGCGCCTTTGAGGTATCCTTAGCTCGACATTTGGCTAGGGAGGGGAAGTGCTCTAAGTTCCTCCAGGTATATGGTGGGACATCCACGCCGAGCCCTTGGGTATGTCCCATGTTTTTTTTCCTTAGTCGTTTGGCTTGCGAGAGAGAAGTAAGTGTGCGATCACCACTTCCCCAAGGGTGAACTCCACAGAGACCGAGTTTTCGATTTCGATAGTAACATTAATTTCTATTCAACGTAACGTCTACTAGTTTGATACTATGGAGAGTTTTGGATCATATCGATGCAACGTCAATAAATATATCAGGAGTTGTGTCGAATACTGTTAAAAGTCATAAAACTTTTAATAGTATTCGATATAGCATTGACTACATTAGGTGCTCAACTATTTCTGCCCTAATTTGTCGATGTTTCGAGTACTTCTACAAGACTTTGTATTTCATTCAAAACTCTTCATCTTCCCTACTTTATTTTCTTGCCTACTTTCTCTCGTATTGTCATGTGATTTTTGCAGGTATCTGAATAATAATTATAATCAAATATTTTCATGATGACTGAGAAAGAAATATTGGAGGTTCTTTTTTAAGCCCTAACACCATTGGTGTCTGGATGTACAAAGGAATTCTTTCTTTTTAGAGACGAATGCAATGGTAAACTTTTAAAACTCCAAAATTGGATAAATGAGTTATCAAGCTCTTTGCAAATTCTTGATCAAAAAGTTGATCAAAGTTAAATCCCTGCCAAAATCTTTAAATCATTCTTTAAAGATTTAAAGATGTGGGAGAAAAATCTAGTCAGGGATGGCTGGATTAACAGGATGCAAGACTCAAATTCAGTTCAAACTGGCAACACAAATATTGAAGAGATTTCAGGAAGACCAAATGAAGATGAAGTTTCGAAAATGACCTATGAAAATGAAGGTGTAACTGAAAAACTAACTATAAGTATAACTCAGAACATAATGATATTAGATAATATTGTCTTGACTACAGAATTAGAGGTGGCTAAGAAGTCTGCCATACATTAAAAGAATCTTTCAGCTCTGTTAACATAGATATCTCTGACACAGTGGGAGAGTTCATCAACAAACTTAATCAAAAATATACAAGGAAAAAATACTTAAGACTGTAAGCTGGAAAAAGTTTTTGAACAAATAAGAGAAAGAGATGAAGCTGAGTTCAATACATATGAAGATGACCTAGCTGCTAAGAAAAGAATTTTTATGGACATGTTAAAAGTTAAGGGTTCCGGGAAAAGGAGTGTGTCGGATTTACCAATTACACTTCAGGAAACTATCTTTAATTATAATAAATATGTCAAGAAACCTTCTAATACTCAGATTTTGGACACAACTGGACATAGTGACAAAAGAATAGCAGACCTGGGTTATAATCAGGATACATATATTCCTTTTGTGTAAAAGAATCAACCACTAATGTTTGCGTAACTGAAGAGAAGCAGAAAGAGAAAGATATTTTTCCTGATGACATACTAGAGTCTATCAATGAACTTTCTACAAGCATTTTGAGCAAAGGATATACATTTAATTCAGCTTCGTACACTGTAGAATCAGAAATTCAAAAGATGTTCGATGTTTACCAGTATATACAGTCATACAGATAAAGCAAAAGGATTTTATTTTGAATTTGTTGAGAAGATGTCAATTAGAATATACATTTCTCTTTCAACCTATCCTGCCGACAAGGAAAAGAAGTAATACTATATTTTTGAACCAAAGGATAATCTCATTTATTAAGTTACCTTATATCCATGTCCTATATTATTCTTTTCTATTATGGGTACATGCTCAGTCAATTTTGTAATTTTTATTGTTGTACATTTGTAAAATCACTTTTGAAGTTTTCTAAAATTTGTTAAGTTGAATATTGGGAGATTTGGGACAAACCCTTATGATTTAGCTTAACAATCTATATTTAGGGATTTTACATCCTAGGTCTATTACCCCTGTTGCATAAAGAGGGTAATTTGGTCTTAGATGTCCAAGGGTGTTATTGATATAAAAGAAATATATAAGACATACTAAATTGAAGAGAAAAATCATAAAGTGCCAATACGTCAACTAGATCTCGACATAATGCCGGCTGGAATTTGATGTTACTTTGAATAGAAGTTAGAGTAACTTAATTTAGATAAGTCAACAATACTTAAAGATTAAATTGAAGTATACTTTAACATTATATCGACCGAATGTAGACTTCAGTGATTTTCATAGAGACAGACAGAATTTGAAGTTTCTTAGACTAGAACTCGACGTTACGTGGACTGGATTTCATAACAGAATTTGTTTTGTAGCTTCAATCTAATTTAAATCAACAAGTGGTTTACATATTTGATTCTTGAAAATGTTGGAGGTAGTTAGTCTATATATATGATTGGTTATAAAGAAATAATAACAGAGATAAGAGATCTATCATAGTTTATCAAACATCAATTAGTAGACGATCAAGAAATTATATATCAGATCGTAGGAAGATTTAATTCGACAGAGAAAGTTTGGAAGATGATCAACATCAATTGAATATCTTCTATTATTACTCTATTGGTTTGATCGTTGCTGAGTCTGATTAGAGAATTAGTACTTCTTCTCCTCGAGAGGAGATTACATCATATTCAAAAAAAAATTGAAAGATCATCTGAAGATTGGGATTACAGTCTTTGACATTTAAATATTCAGAGATTTATCAGAAAGACCAGAGATCATCATTGATTTTCCTCAAAAATCTTAAGAGAGAACACAAAGAAGAGAATCATTCAAACTCAAATCTTCTCTTAATTTACTTTTTGTAATTGATGAAAAGAGTTTTGGGAATCCATCATCAAAGGATTGTGTGAGAGGTTCTAAGAGTCTCCTTGAAAAAAGACTCAGATTGTAATTGGTTTATGGTGGACCCATTAATCACAAAGTCCCAGATTTGAAGAAGGCTTACAGGACAATGGCATTAACATGTTTTTATTTGATGCATACCCTAAAATATATGTATGTAGGTGGTTGTTACAATGATTATATAGGTTGTCTAAGTAACAGTGACAAGTGGACACATAGAAGAATGCTGAAAAGACAGAAATCTGTAAGTCCACAGGCTTTGGGTAAAGATAGATCAATCAATGTCTGATGACCTTAAGCGTTGAGTAAAGACTCGATAGTCAAAGCCTCAACATTGCGAAGGTAGAAAACTGGCTAAGTCCAGAAGCGTTGAGTGAAGGCAGTTCACTCAACGCCATGAAGAAAAAGTATCGACAAAATATAGTTCAGTCAGAGATGCTGTATTGGTTGATACAGAATTCTGCCCAAGGACAGAAGCTTTGTGTGATGTCAAGTCACTCAATGCCTATTCAATAGAAAATCTATCATAGGATAAAAGCATTGAGTGAAGGCCATTCACTCAACGCCTCTTCAACAAAATAGGCTAAGGCAGAAAGCAATTAGTGAAAAAAACACACTCAATGCCTCCATACAAATAAAATTAGCTAAGTCCAAATGTGTTGAGTGATGAACGTTCATTCAACACCTAATTAGTTAGACTGCAAAAGTCTATATTCATTGAGTAATGTCAAATCACTCAATGCATGGTGTTTATAAAAAACTGACCATGTGTTTTGGTGTTGAGTGGCAAGCCTCCACTCAATGCCTATGTTGAATTGTTTGAATTTGATTAAGTCCATATGTGCTGACATCAGCAGAAATTTAAATTTTGCGGGAAGTGAACATTACACGACAATTGGAGTCACTTGCCTATTGTACACCATTTAATGCAAAAGTAGAGCTACAACTACCAACTCAAGGTGGGCCCAATGCTCAAAGAGCCGTTGGACGACGGGATAGAAAAGACAAGATCAAAGAATAACAAATTAACTTTTGGAAAGTGTTGAATTTCATCTTCTTCTTCTCGACTGTGTTGCAAAGATTGGGGAAGTAGTTCATTCTTCTGATCTGAAAGTTCAAGAAAGATAGTTGCTGATATTTTTATCTTCAACACCAAGTTCAGAGAGTCTTCTATATGAGTTAGAAGTTGCAGAACACGCTAACCCTAACTATAGTGTCTTCATAGACAAGAAGAACTACTCGTGAAGATACATTCCTAGGGCCTTGAAGAAAGAATGACGAAGAAATCTCAGTTCAGGAAGAGAAAGACATTCTGTAGAATCTTAACAGATCTGAGTTGTAAGCCTAAATCATAAATGCTAAGTGGTATGGCCTATATGCTTGAGGTAGGATTCTTGTATGGATCTGAGTTATAGGGCCTTTGTGCCTGTGTTGTATGATCTGGTTCAGATCTGAGGTATGAGAGTCATTCTCTCGGAGTTGTAGGGCTATCCTCCTAGACTGAGGTGTATAACTTTGAGAAAAGTATGAGCTAGGTGATTTCTGGATCACTGAGCAATATGAGCATTGTGTGCTCTGAGTGGTAGGGCCTTCAGCCTGACGTAGGACTTGGAGGAGTCTAAGAGATCCTTAGGCATCTGAGTTGTAAGATTATTGACCTGTGTTTGGAGAAGTTGCCTTATCTAACAATCTATTAGAAAGGTGGGACAGATAGTGGATGTACCACAATCTGGGGAACCACTATAAATTCCTTGTGTGTTATTCATGTAATCTTGAAAGCTAACATAACACAAATCGCAACACACCAAAGAATAGAGAAAACTCAAAAAGATCTAAAAAAATATTCACCCCCTCCTCTTGGTGATTAGCTACTCTTGAAGCTAAAGACTTTCAAGTGGTATCAGAGGGAGGATGCTCAGAAAGGACTTAACAGTCTGAGATATTCTCCAAAGAGTAGCTAAGAATATCCTAATGGGTTCAGGAGACAACAATAAGGAACTGGGCTCCATGAAGCTTCCAATCTGCAGGAAGGAGAACTTTGGCATCTAGAAGGAAGGGATCAGATTATTCATGGATGCATCAGACCCCATGATCCTCATCACTATACAGGAGAACCCTTGATCCCCATGAAGGTTACAATTCTGGATGCCACTGTCCAAACACCTATGGAATATTCTTAGATGACCAAGGATGAGATCATTTTGGCTATCATAGACAAAAGGGTATAGAACATAATTATTAGTGTCATTGATGATTCTACATTCCAGAATGTTGCTCACTGCAAGACTTCCAAGGAAATGTGGGACACTCTTGTTGTCTATATGGAAGGAACTGAAGAAGTCAGGGTTGACATGAAATCCCTACTTAATCAAGAGTAAGATGCCTTCAGGCAAACCATGAAAGATAACATAGCTGACTGCTATGAAAAATTCTTTAAAGTGGAAAATGAGCTAAGTACCTATGGGAGGGTGTTCATCAACTATGAACTGAATGACAAGTTCCTCAGATCTCTAGCCAGAGAGCGGGATATCAATATTTGTGAAACCAGAGAGGTGGCCAAGCTTGCTGAAACTCCTCCACATACTTTATTTGAGAAGATGCTCTCCTATGAGATACAGCTATCTGCCAGAATAGAGGAGGAGATCACCAGCAGATATCATGCCAAGGAGAAGAAAGTATCCTTCAAGGCTTATTCCTATAAGAAGGGCAAGGAGGGGATTGCCTCTCCATCAAAAAAACCAGCTGATTCAGACAGTTCTGAGTTAAGTTCATCTAACAGCAACATGTTAGATGGGGAGTTTGCAACCTTCTCAAGACAGTTCCAGAAGATGATGAAGAGGAAGCAATGGAGGAAAGGGCCTTCCTCCTCCTCTCATCACAAGAGGGACCACAAGAAGGCTGAGAAGAATTTCTCCAAGGGAGACAGGTATGACACTAAACCCAGTAAACATTTTTCTTCTCATGTTGTTTGTTAATGTTTTGGCAAGACTCAGCTTCTTCAGATTCTGAAGAAGAAGAAGCCTACATAGGGTTGTTTGCTATTATTGCTAATAAAGATGAAGAATATCCTACTGCAAGGATGGGTATCATGGCCTCTCTATTTGTAACAACTCCATCCATTTACATAGTATATACTAGAAGGTCCGGCTGGGGCCCCACAGCATATACCACAAAACAGGCGGTGAAGTAACGGTATGATACCAGAGTAGCGCAGCACACCCTAACACATTGCATTCTAGCGGAATCCTAAACACTAAACCTGAACTCCACACCTGAATGTCCAACATATAAAAGCTCCTCATTTATATATACCATAGGAATGTTTTACAAGTACAAACAGTTGGCCTTATGGCCTTACAGGGCTTTCACAATAGTGGCCTCAACATTGGCTCGCAGGCCGGCCACGTACAAATAAAACAAAGCCTTTATAAGTTTAGCCTTCAAGGGCTAGCGGCGGCAGCAACAAGAGCAACAGGGACTTCAACCTTTATACATCCCGCTTGGCTCTCCAACACCTGCACAGGGACATTCCACCCAACGGTGGCAAACAGGCAACGGTCAGCATTCAGCTGACCAAATTATGACGACCCCACCCCTTTTCCCGGGGCGGTGGTATTCCTTCCCTACAGGCATAGCATTTCACAACCATATATATATCATAAAATGTGCTTTCACGCACACATTCCATCACAACCGTCAGCCACCCGACCCGACGATCCATACACTCAGGGCACATTCTCGGTGTACCGGCGAACCTGGGTCACACCACCGTATCAGGGTCACAATCCAACAGTAAAACATTGAGCATTTCACTCCATGGCGTGCAGCTGGAGTTCTAGTCATAATGCACCGGGATTGGCCCGAAGCCCCCCATTGTGTCATGGCACGCAGGCCTACGACTCTTGCTATGCGCTCCAACACACCGCACTTTTAGGTCTCACATTGGACGGACATAGTTGCAGAACACGCTAACCCTAACTATAGTGTCTTCATAGACAAGAAGAACTTCTCTTGAAGATACATTCCTAGGGCCTTGAAGAAAGAATGACGAAGAAATCTCAGTTCAGGAAGAGAAAGACATTCTGTAGAATCTTAACAGATCTGAGTTGTAAGCCTAAATCATAAATGCTAAGTGGTATGGCCTATATGCTTGAGGTAGGATTCTTGTATGGATCTGAGTTGTAGGGCCTTTGTGCCTGTGTTGTATGATCTGGTTCAGATCTGAGGTATGAGAGTCATTCTCTCGGAGTTGTAGGGCTATCCTCCTAGACTGAGGTGTATAACTTTGAGAAAAGTATGAGCTAGGTGATTTCTGGATCACTGAGCAATATGAGCATTGTGTGCTCTGAGTGGTAGGGCCTTCAGCCTGACGTAGGACTTGGAGGAGTCTAAGAGATCCTTAGGCATCTGAGTTGTAAGCTTATTGACCTGTGTTTGGAGAAGTTGCCTTATCTAACAATCTATTAGAAAGGTAGGACAGATAGTGGATGTACCACAATCTGGGGAACCACTATAAATTCCTTGTGTGTTATTCATGTAATCTTGAAAGCTAACATAACACAAATCGCAACACACCAAAGAATAGAGAAAACTCAAAAAGATCTAAAAAAATATTCACCCCCTCCTCTTGGTGATTAGCTACTCTTGAAGCTAAAGACTTTCAAGTGGTATCAGAGGGAGGATGCTCAGAAAGGACTTAACAGTCTGAGATATTCTCCAAAGAGTAGCTAAGAATATCCTAATGGGTTCAGGAGACAACAATAAGGAACTGGGCTCCATGTAGCTTCCAATCTGCAGGAAGGAGAACTTTGGCATCTAGAAGGAAGGGATCAGATTATTCATGGATGCATCAGACCCCATGATCCTCATCACTATACAGGAGAACCCTTGATCCCCATGAAGGTTACAATTCTGGATGCCACTGTCCAAACACCTATGGAATATTCTTAGATGACCAAGGATGAGATCATTTTGGCTACCATAGACAAAAGGGTATAGAACATAATTATTAGTGTCATTGATGATTCTACATTCCAGAATGTTGCTCACTGCAAGACTTCCAAGGAAATGTGGGACACTCTTGTTGTCTATATGGAAGGAACTGAAGAAGTCAGGGTTGACAGGAAATCCCTACTTAATCAAGAGTAAGATGCCTTCAGGCAAACCAAGAAAGATAACATAGCTGACTGCTATGAAAAATTCTTTAAAGTGGAAAATGAGCTAAGTACTTATGGGAGGGTGTTCATCAACTATGAACTGAATGACAAGTTCCTCAGATCTCTAGCCAGAGAGCGGGATATCATATTTGTGAAACCAGAGAGGTGGCCAAGCTTGCTGAAACTCCTCCACATACTTTATTTGAGAAGATGCTCTCCTATGAGATACAACTATCTGCCAGAATAGAGGAGGAGATCACCAGCAGATATCATGCCAAGGAGAAGAAAGTATCCTTCAAGGCTTATTCCTATAAGAAGGGCAAGGAGGGGATTGCCTCTCCATCAAAAAAAAACCAGCTGATTCAGACAGTTCTGAGTTAAGTTCATCTAACAGCAACATGTTAGATGGGGAGTTTGCAACCTTCTCAAGACAGTTCCAGAAGATGATGAAGAGGAAGCAATGGAGGAAAGGGCCTTCCTCCTCCTCTCATCACAAGAGGGACCACAAGAAGGCTGAGAAGAATTTCTCCAAGGGAGACAGGTATGACACTAAACCCAGTAAACATTTTTCTTCTCATGTTGTTTGTTAATGTTTTGGCAAGACTCAGCTTCTTCAGATTCTGAAGAAGAAGAAGCCTACATAGGGTTGTTTGCTATTATTGCTAATAAAGATGAAGAATATCCTACTGCAAGGATGGGTATCATGGCCTCTCTATTTGTAACAACTCCATCCATTTACATAGTATATACTAGAAGGTCCGGCTGGGGCCCCACAGCATATACCACAAAACAGGCGGTGAAGTAACGGTATGATACCAGAGTAGCGCAGCACACCCTAACACATTGCATTCTAGCGGAATCCTAAACACTAAACCTGAACTCCACACCTGAATGTCCAACATATAAAAGCTCCTCATTTATATATACCATAGGAATGTTTTACAAGTACAAACAGTTGGCCTTATGGCCTTACAGGGCTTTCACAATAGTGGCCTCAACATTGGCTCGCAGGCCGGCCACGTACAAATAAAACAAAGCCTTTATAAGTTTAGCCTTCAGGGCTAGCGGCGGCAGCAACAAGAGCAACAGGGACTTCAACCTTTATACATCCCGCTTGGCTCTCCAACACCTGCACAGGGACATTCCACCCAACGGTGGCAAACAGGCAACGGTCAGCATTCAGCTGACCAAATTATGACGACCCCACCCCCTTTTCCCGGGGCGGTGGTATTCCTTCCCTACAGGCATAGCATTTCACAACCATATATATATCATAAAATGTGCTTTCACGCACACATTCCATCACAACCGTCAGCCACCCGACCCGACGATCCATACACTCAGGGACATTCTCGGTGTACCGGCGAACCTGGGTCACACCACCGTATCAGGGTCACAATCCAACAGTAAAACATTGAGCATTTCACTCCATGGCGTGCAGCTGGAGTTCTAGTCATAATGCACCGGGATTGGCCCAAAGCCCCCCATTTTGTCATGGCACGCAGGCCTACGACTCTTGCTATGCGCTCCAACACACCGCACTTTTAGGTCTCACATTGGACGGACATAGCGCAGGTCGGATCCTCTATCCCCCCCCCCCCCGTTGCTCAAATCACCTTGGCATTACCGAGTACGGCATACTCGCGGTAACAAAAAGCGCGGTTCGTTCTCACTGATCCTGTTCTGGCATTCAAGCCTCGGTGCTTTCCTGGGCGCACCAGTACTTACTCTTACACCATTTCATATCACACATCATCGGGTCTTTCCTGGGCACACCAGTACTTCCTACTACTCTCTTCACAGGTATAACCCCGCAAATCACAAATGTCAAGGGTATTTCCATGGCTTACTACGCCATTACTTCCTGTTACTTCCTTTCACAGGTCCACCCATGAACATCAAGCAGTACCAAAGGTATTTCCTGGATCTCAAATCCAGTACTTCCTGCTACTTTCTTTCGTAGGTACAACCCAATAGCACATGCATCACAAGCATCATAAGGTTATTTTCCTGGACTACCACTACAGAACTTCCTACTACTTCCATTCACAGGGTTAACCCATCGACTCCTAAACTACACATTTATAACGGAGTCTTCTCCGATTCGTATATGAAACACTACCAATCCAGACCAACCTATCCAGATGGGCTTCACACAAAATTCCTATATCGTACTCCATTGTCGGATCTATATGCCCAATTGGGGATTCCATGAATCAACCCAAAAGACTCCCACAACAAGCCACCCTATGGTTGGAGAATCAGATGCACATGCCAAAAAGGAAGCCTTCACATGGCTAGGAAGAAAAGCTGTTACCCTTGAAAACTGCGTCGGTGCCATGAGCTCCTAGCCGGCTAGAAAGAACCGCAACAGCTTTTCCTCCACAATGAAGGCCTCGGATCTCATCGTGACACTCTCAAGCTCCACCAGAGATCAGCCACTCTTCAGATCGGCCACTCTTCCTCTTCCTCCTTCTTCCTCTTCCTTTCTTTATCGAAGCTTTTAGAAAGATGAAGGCAAAAACATAATGAGAATTCGTTCTCAGTTTTCGGCCTTAAGGAAGCAGGGAGGACTCTCAGTTGTTAGATCCCAGCTGAAGAAAATGGACGGCGAAGAAAAAGCCTAAAAATCACTTTTCGGGTCGGACACGCCCTGTGACACTCCCGTGTCATAGTCCGTGTACTCTAAGCGGTGCAAAAACTGCCTTATCCCGAAATAGGTCACGTCCAGGGTACACGCCCGTATCAGCCCAGACAAGCCCGTGTCACGGGGCGTGTGATGTACTCCACGATCGTCGAGCTCATTTCGTCGACTAGAGGGGGACACGCCCTCCGACACGGCCCGTGTCGGAAGGTACACGCCCATGTCACGGGCGTGTTCCCTCTGTCGACCACTTTATCGACCAAAGACTCGAGTGTAGACACAAAGGTGTCGACACAAAGGAGGTGTCGACACAAAGGTGTCGACACAAAGGTGTCGACACAAAGGTGTCGACACAAACGGTGTCGACACAAAGGTGTCGACACAACGGTGTCGACACAAAGGTGTCGACACAACGGTGTCGACACAAAGGTGTCGACACAACGGTGTCGACACAATGGTGTCGACACAAAGGAGGTGTCGATACAATGGTGTTGACACAAAGGAGGTCACGCCCGTATCACGGGGCATGTCCCTCCCGAACACGTCGTCGAACGCATTTTTGTCAAACTCGCGACGACTCCGCACCCGAGCAAGACATGCCCTGGGACACGCCCGTGTCCCAGGCAGTGTCACCTAAATTTTCCCCTTTTCAAATTTGGGCTGTTACAACCCTCCCCTTCTACAAAACGTTTCGTCCTCAAAATTAGTACACAGGAAGGAAAACAACAAGCAAAATGTTATAATGTCAAAATTTTATGTTACGACAAAACTTGCACTATACAACCAGTTTACAGAAATAGCTCGGGAAATTCAGCTCACATGTTTTGCTCTCGCTCCCATGTTAGCTCCTCATGGCCGCAATTATCCCACCAGACTTTGACCATCCCAACCGTCATGTTCCACAACTGTTTCTCGGCTCGATCGTCGATTTGAATGGGTCTAACCCTCATCGTTAGCCTATAGTCTACCGGCACACGATCATCCTTGATCACCTGAGTTGGATCTTTCACGGCTTTATGCAACACCGAGATGTGAAACACATCATGTAATCCACTCAAGTCTGCCGTCAGAGCTATCCGATATGCAGCCTCCCCGACTCGCTCTACCACTTCAAATGGACTGAAATATCTTGGACTCAACTTTTTCAAATGTCGAATCCTGGATATTCCTTTGAAGGGCTTGATTTTCAAGTATACCCAATCGCCTACCGCGAACTCTACGTTTCGGTGCTTGCCGTTGTAGTACTTCGCTTGTCGATCCTGGGCTATGAGTAGCCTTTCTCGAATAGTACGTATGGTCGAGTTTGCTTCATCGACTTCATTACGATTATAAACTCTAGCTTCGCCCGCTTCTACCCAAGCCAAAGGAGTACGACACTTCCGTCCATACATAGCTTCATACGGTGCCATACCGATGCTCACTTGGTAGCTATTATTATAGGCAAACTCCACCATATAGAGATGATCTTCCCATCTCTTTCCAAAGACTAGGTGGCACATCCGGAGCATATCCTCCATCGTCCTGTTGGTCCGTTCAGTTTGGCCATCGGTTTGGGGATGAAAGGCCGTACTGAATGTCAACTTCGTGCCCTACAGTTGATGAACTAGCCTCCAATCATTTGATGTGAATCACCCATCTCGATCACTTACGATACTCTGTGGAACACCGTTTAGCCGCACAATCTGCTCAACATACAATTTTGCCAAAATTTCCAACGAATCATCTCGTTTGTTCGGCAGGAAGTGTGCCACTTTCGTTAGCCGATCAACAATCACCCAAATCGAATCATTTCCGCGCTGAGATCTCGGCACTCGTGCACGAAATCCATGGAAATATCGTCGAACTTCCATTCTGGAGTCGGCAACGACTTCATGTAACCACCGGGCTTCTGGAATTCCGCCTTCACCAATGCACAAGTTTGGCATTTGGCCACATAATGAACAACATCTCTGTTCAGCCCTGGCCACCAGAACAACTTTTTCATATCCCTGAACATCTTTGTGCTCCCTGGGTGGATTGAGTACTTTGTATAATGTGCTTCATACATCGGTTCTTCCTTTAATTTACCCAAATTCGGAACGCACAAACGACCTTCTTTCCGCAAATGATCGTCATCCCTGGAGAACTTGCCCTCTGGCCCATCTTTAGCATAGCGTAGGAGATCTTCATCTAGCCCCGTTGCTCATCGAATCTGATCTGCAAGGTCACACTACACCTCCATCCAGTTCAAACAGGCATTGGCGGTGGAATTCTAGTCAATACAAGAAATCTCCAACACTTCTAGCTCCTGGATGAGACATTCATCATGCCTCTGCAACCAACTCGCCCTTACCGGAGTTCTCCGACTCAAGGCATCCGCGACTGCATTGCCCTTTTCGGGAGTATAGTGAATCTCAAAGGTGTAGTCCAAGGAACTCCAACCACCTTCGTTGTCGCATATTCAATTCCTTTTGCTCCAATAGGTATTTTAGTCTCTTATGATCTGTATAGATCTCCACCTTCACACCATAAAGATAGTATCGCCACAGCTTTAGTGCAAAGATCATTGTACAACCGCGTGTTCGTCGAACGGGCCCCACCAGGAAGATTGAGCGGACCCAGTCCCGCGACCCGCACCCAAGCAACGAACAGACATGCGGGCAAGGGAAAGTCCGCTCCCGCTCACTTCAGGCGAGCGAGCCAGGCGAGACGGCTCCCCTGTCCCTCCCACTCGCTCAGAGAATCGCCAATCGGAGCGGAGGGCGCAATCGTTTGAGCCAGTACTCACAGATGGGTTCGGCGACCCGCGATCTGCAAGCCGTTCGAGGGTCACAATGGCCGCCAGTCCTCCCCCTATACGCGACTTGTCTCCTATCCGCCTCGGCAGAGGACTGGCAGGTCGTGGCGGTCCGGCTCGCGTTCGCCCGAGAAGAATAGGCGAGCTGCTAGAACCAGGTCGCGCCCGCCTCTCGCGGAGAGGGATGGATGGCGAGCTGCACCCCCCCCCCCCATAGGTGCGAATAGCTATTCAGAACAGTGGAGTCACGCTGTTGGCAGACCAGCTTGGACTGCGCATAGCTGTTCGGAACAGCGGAGCTTGGCTGTTGGAAGACACAACCAACGGCTTTTTGGTATTTTCAGTTCAGTTCTTCTGGTTATTGGCAGTTCAGATTCCAAAAACTATAAGTAAGACCCAAGGGGTACCTCAGAAGGCACGCTTTGAGTGCCTCCCTGCTCCTGTTTTCAAGTGCTTTCTGAGGGTACCTTAGCTCGGCTTCTGGCTAAGGAGGGGAAGCGCTCAGAGATCTTTCGTGTTTGTGGTGGGACCTCCCTGCCGAGCCCTTGTGTCTGTTTCTTCTTGCCTTCTTTATTGTTTTTCTTGCAGGAGCAAAGTAGGCGCGAGACGACCCCTTCTCCAAGGGTCGAACTCCACAGGAGACCGGATTCCGGTTTCAACATTTTGGTGCGGTGAGCGTGGAACGTGGTCAGTGCAGAAAAGCTTCCGCGAGTCAATGACAGGAGGACAAGGATCTGACAGGCAGAACTCGCCGCCCCCCCCCTCGCCTCTCGCAACAGTGTGGTTGTGGAAGACTTCAGGAACAAGGTACTGGGCCTCGTCAAGTTCGCACTTAGCGCGCAGCCGGCGAGTGCTCGACTCCGACAGCCCAGATCGCGGCCGCCCCCTCTTTGGGCGAGGACTCTCCGGCAGGCGAGCTGAAGGAGGTGGCCGAGGAAGGCCGGGGGTGGGAAGTCGGGGGGGTGCGAACAACTCCACGAGCTCTTCCCCGGCTGGGCAGGCTGAGGCCGGTTCGGCGAGCTGGGCTCGCGAGACTCGCCGGCTCGCCTAGTGGGGGGAGGCAGTCCTTTCAGCGAGCTGGTCTCATCAGCTCCAGTTCCAGACGGTTCAGGGAGCCCGAGATGTCCTACTACACCGGGAAGGAGACCCGGTCCAGCATGTCCAATGGTTCGAGGATGTGGTCTCCATCTGTCAGATGTCGGACGGATTCAAATGCCGACTCTTCGCCATCACCCTCCGGGAGAAGGCAAGGGAGTGGTTCCACCAGCTCCCGGCCAGCTCCATCTACTGCTTCGAGGACCTACGCCGAGGGTTCATGCTGAGAATCACCACCTCGAAGAAGAGGAAGAAGTAGTCTGAGTCTTTGTTACACATTAAGCAGGGGGTGAACGAGACGTTGGGGAGCTATGTGGACCGATTCAGGAGGAAGTTACTCAAGTCCAGGAGATGTCGGGCCATAGTCTGATGATGGATTTTACCCTGGGCCTGCAGCAGGGTTTCTTCCGAATGGAGCTGAAGAGAGTTCCCCCCCTCTCCTACGAGGAGTTGATGGATGAGGGCGGCGAGAGAGGTCGACGGGGAAGCGTCGAACCTGAAGTTTTGCAAGGAAGCTGGCCAGGTGGGCCACGGAGGACGAGAAGGAGTCGAGAGGAGGAAAGGCACAAGAGGAGAGAAGATGGGAGCCTAGGCAGAGGGAGCAAAGGCAGCTCTAGTGGCAGCATCAGCCGAGGTGGGGCACCAGGAGCCCGACCGTCGGCTGGGCTGGAGACCTGAGTGGCAGGGGCCACCGAGAGGATACTACGGAAGGGGTCACCACCTGGGGAGACAAGATCAGTTCCACCCTCCGGGCTGGAGGCAGGGCCAGAGGCCCCGGCTCCCCGATCAGGAGGAGGCCATGACCATAGCCTTGGGAGCAAGGAGGGGGATCATGAGGAGGAGGAGAAGGGAGGTCAGGGTGGAGCTGCCCTTTTGTGACTTCCATCAGGAAGAGGGGCATGCCACAGCCACCTGCCCGGACTTCCTTGAGAGGAGAGGGAATCGGGAACAACAACAGCAGCAGGAACAGCAGGGAAGGATGGCAAGAAGTGAGGATCGAGGAGGTCCTGCCTCGGTCGAGTAGGATCGTTTGCGAAGACCGGGTGGATGTCGGAACCCGCGGGGGATCAGAGTGATCCACGGGGGGGGGGGGGGGGGGGGGGGGTCGGGATCAAGCTTCCCGCAAGGCAAGTCTCCACACCATGTACCGGCAAAGCGTCCCCTCCACATCCCAAACCCCACCCCGGAGGAAAGGATCACTTTCTCCAGGAATGATATGCCAGACCATGAGGACCCATTCTGCGATGCGCTGGTCATCAAGGCCACCATCGAGAATTTCACTGTCTCTCAGATCCTCGTGGACAACGGGAGTTCCGTCAACGTCGTCTTCAAAAAGGCGTTTGACGCAATGAAAGTGGAGGCTAAGAGGCTGCTGGCCTCAGACGGGCCCTTGTTGGGTTTTCAGGAGAAAGGAAGGAAGTGGAGGGAGGAGTTGGCCTCCATGTCACCTTGGGGGGCAGTCCTGAAACTGCAAGTTCGTCATTGTGGACACCCCCAGTAGCTACAACGCCATCTTCGGGAGGCCCCTTATCAGCGCCTTCCGCTGCGTCTGATGATTTTTCTTGCTAACAAGTAATAACTCAATGTGATTTCATTCTACATTCTAATACAATTATGTAGATGGACTTAACTAGATTGAATTAGCATTCAGGCAAGCGCACATATCAATCGTAATATCTGAGAAATCTACATCTCGTGTCGTATTCCACAGGGTCGTTTCAACTATTCGTACTCACCCTCCCTTTATTATCATACCTCTAAACAAAAGTGATATTTAAACTACATTAACCTAACTATGACCAATTGGATGATTCAGTATTGGAGAAATAAAAACGATAAAAACATGAAGCTTTTAAATAATTACATGAACAATTTCTATTTATCAGTTCAATTATAAGCGATCATGACATGAAAAGATTGTTACATTCGTGTAATGTAAAAGTTAATTTTCATCAAAATTTCTCTCGAGCAATTCCAAATCTAAACCTAAGATAGTAAATTTTCTCTCGAACAATTCACAACACTCAAGTTCGCATTAAGCAAAATACCTTTATTACTACATAAATTCATGAATTTTATCTCTAATTTAACATGAATCCTTTTATTCGTGTTCTAATTTTCCAAAACAATATATCTCTCGATCATAGAGTTTGAATTACAAAGGGAATTATCATCACAATATGAACATACCAAAATCATTGCAAAGAACCAATTTCTCAATCTAGCCAATTGCAAATTGTGTAAAACAAATAAGTAATTCATAAGGAGGATTAAACTCTTTGTTTGATTGCATAAACACAATAAAATACTACAAATGTAACATAAGCAAGGTGATACATGATTACTAGAATGTTCAAAGAGAAATTCATGCAAATTAAAACATAAATTGAAGATGAATCATCAAGATAAAGGAAGGATTCAAAGGGTTAATGATTAAATAAAAAATACATATGAATACCCTTCAATCCTCCTTGTCTTGGATGCTCCCCTTCGGCCTCCAGCAGTTCTCCAATCCAGAAATGATCCAAAAGTTCTAAACAAATTTTTCTACAGGAAATTTATAGTTCCATTGCAAACAGGTCGGACACGGGGTCACACACGGCCATGTGGCAGGCCGTGTGGACGGTTCCTAGGCTGTTCCTGAGCGGTTCCCCACGAGAAGGCGTGTCTGGTCGTGGGCCGTGTCAGATGACACGGGTAGGGACACGGCCGTGTGTTCAGCCGTGTTCCTCAGACACGGGTTGGTCTGCAGTCGTGTGCAAGGATGACACGGGTAGGCACACGGGCGTGTGCCATACCCGTGTGAGGTTCCATCGTCTGCGCCCAAATTCTTCTGCTCCAGGTGCATAGGACACGGGTATGCACACGGCCGTGTGTCTGGCCGTGTGCACCAAATTTTCGTCCTGTCATCAGCCATGTAGACTCCGTGAACTCCTCTGTTTGCTCCGAGACTTTTAGGCCCATTGGTTGGCATTACCTGCAATAGAAAAATGATTGACTCAGTAAATAGTTTTATTACAAGAACTGACAAGGACTTCTAAATACGCTCTTCTATCTATGATACGACAATTTCTTTACTATTATCATGAAATCAACACAAAAAGGGGCAGGAAATGGTAAACATGATTACAATTATGGTAGTAAAAAGCCTATCATAATCGTACTCATCAAATACCCCCAGACTTAGATGTTTGCTTGTCCCTAAGCAAACTAATTCAAACACCTGGGTTACCATTAAATAATTTTGCCTCCGCACACTGGTTGCTATGAATTTAAGAGAACTTTGATGATGTAATCATATAGGAAATAATTTAGCAGACTTTTCTAAATATATATTTATCTTAAAATTCTTCTAATATATCATTTTAACTATCTCTCACTCGCTTTTAGAAATAAAAGTATTATCATCTTTAACAAATATGAGGAGAAAATAACAATCTCTATAAGATACGTATTAGTGTTTCAAAACTTATAAGTACTCTTACTGATAATCATGAGCTTACCCTTTTTACACCCTCATCACAGCACAATTTAGAATTAGTAAGGTTGGATCCTTAGGACTTGAATTTTGGTGTAGCCTTTTTGGCTTAGGATAGAAGATTAAAGGTGAGGTAATCAAGGATAATTTCGATGAATTTTTCACACCTAAATCTTGATTAAGCCTTATGTTGGAAGATACCTTAACATATTTCAATTTTATGTAAACACCCTCAGACTTTGCAATTTGTATATTTCCCACATTTTGAAGGGCACTCTATTTTTTTTTTTTTTATATACATATATTTTTTTTTTAACCAAGGGACCATAGTAGGGATCATTCCAAGTGGGTGCAAGTATACACGCACTCAGGCCACATATCACTATGTCTTTTTTTGGGGTTCAAAGTAGGGATCATTCCAAGTGGGTGCAAGGATACACGCACTCATGCCACATATCACAATGAACAAATCATTCCAAGCAGGCATCAATGATAGGTGTGCTAATAGGTAAGGGTTTGGCCTTGGTGAATGTTAATAGTAGAGCATCAAAAGGATGGGGAGTAGGTTCAAATTGGGTGTGCAAAGGTATCATGTTAAAGGTGTTGGGATAACAAGGCTCAAGCTATCCAATAGGAGTCCTAAGTCATTTCCTCCCTTACTAATTAACTTATGTAATGTTTTGAGGAATGCTAGAGGGTGAGTCCTAGACATCAATATGGAGTAATTTTTAATTTTAAAGCCTTAATACCAAATTATAAAAATGTTACACTCATCGACTAACTTTATTATAGATAAATATATTTTCTAAAATAGAGTGTTGGATAGTTACTAATATAGAGGAGTAATCTTAAAATTAAATTATATAGAGAAAATTAAGCTAAAAAAAATTTCTATGCTTAATTACTAAATCAACAAAGTTGAATACTCTATGAGTCTACATCAATTCATTTTAATCAGTGTGCGAAGTTAAATTAAATATTTATAATCCCAAATGAAAGAATAATGAGAGCTTAAAAGGTCAAACAAACATTTGTTAGGGGGGTATAACAACTTGAGTATTATGATAAGCAGATTAGAATCAATTGTAACCACATAAATAACCATTCTACCCCCAGACTTAAGAATTGCAATGTTCTCAGTGCAATGTAAAAAGCGGACACAGAGTGATTTCATGATTATATAAGAGAAAAAAAACTGCTATTATAATAGAAGAGCACAGTAAAGAAACATAAGCTGTAATGGAATGCACTGATATATAATAGCTGACAGAACTGAATATACTGATATAGAAAAAATACAAGATACGATACATAAAGATAGCACTACATCGATACATATCAGAAGTAATCATGGTGGCCTGTCGAATCGTCCGGTAAGGAAGGCGGTGCTGGAGCTGGCGGCTGGCAAGGGGCGATCCCAAGGTGGTCCCTGATCTGTGTGAGGAGGTCTTCGGTCCGCTGTTGTGCCTCCTTAATGTCCTGTAAGCGCGGCGAGAACTCGGTCTCGAAAAACTGTCGGAACTCACGCGAGTACCGTGAACGAGGTGGAGGAGGTGCAGTAGACGACTTGCCATGAGCGTAGGTGGAATGGGGTGGAGGCACCAATGGCACGTCGAGGTCAGGATCTATCTCATCATCACTGTCATCCTGGATATGTGGTCCACGTCGAGCAATAGAATATATAACCCCTCCCCGGCCCTGACGGGCGATGACGAGGCGGAGGGCGCGAAGACTAGCCATCATGATAGGCACGGTCTTTGCGACCACTGTCATCTGGGGGAGGGCTAAAAAGATGCCCATATTCTTCACGAGGCGAGTAATGTATGGTGCTACACAAATAGACCCTATACGAGGGGTGTCAGCCTGATGGAGAATGAACTGGGCTAGAAGATAACCGAGATGTAGAGGATATCATGAAGTCATGCTGTAGAGGTATAACAGGTCCTGCCTACTAACAACTTCGGAGCTTTCGCCCCGGCCGCTCAACGTGTGGCTGAGGAGATGGTGGATGTAATGGAGGGCGGGGGAAATCAATTTAGATGCCTTAGATCTCTTGGCCTCGCAGGCGCCAGTGTCAAAGGAAATCTGGCGCCAGATACCTCCGGCCATATCGCGGTTGGGGAGTTCGAAGTGGAGCTCGGGGTAGGCAGCACTGAAAAGGAACGACTCCTCATACACCCCTAAGTATTGGGTGAACTGGAGCATGGTGAGTGTATAAAATGTGCCACCCACTCGAAATGAAACTATCCCTTCGGGCGCGTGCGGTGCGTCGATTAAATTAGGCCTAAAGCTGGAATAAAATGAAGATAGGAACTCTAAGGTGAGTTCCCTAAAGCCTAACTCCTCTATGGCAAAAAATTCATTCCACCCCGTTACAGAAATTAGCCCCCTGACATCTCCAGCTAAGTTTATCTCCTCGAGTACGCTCCAATCAATTATACGTATATCTTGAAATTTTTTTGATTGCAAGCGGTTGAAGCGGGCGGTGTGCGACGCATCTGTGAAAATTAGTGGAGAAGCGGCATCCCGCCTCTCCGTTGAGACTTGTAATTCCGGTCGGCGACGGCGACCTCCACTTCTTCCGGAAGATATGATGTAGAAGGGAAGGTACGAGTAAAGAGGGAAAAGGATTGGAGAAAATGGCGCTTCTGAGGGCAGGCCAAGGGAGGGATTTGTGCTGGGAGAAGGTTTGAAATGAGCAGGGAAGATCAAAGACACGGCCCCTATTTATACATGTTGAACACGGGTTCGCACACGGGCGTGTGCGAACCCGTGTTAGGGAATCTGCAGCCTCGTGGAACACGGGGTGCATCGGTCCGTGTAAAAATTGGGAACACGGGTGCGCACACGGCCGTGTGTGCCCCCGTATTAGGGGATCCGAGGCCTCGTGGAACACGGGGCTGCCTCGGTCCGTGTGGTCAAACTAGCTCAGGTCAGCGCATCAGGTGGACACGGGCGACAACACGGTCGTGTGTTGCCTGATTGTCTCTGAGATATCTGCAAAGAGAAAATACCAAACTAACAATTCATCAAGGCAAGTATACCTATCGAAATGCAGCTAGGGGACACAAGTGTCGTATTGAAATCCGGGAACAGTTGAGTAAGCTTACTCACACGAAATCTATTATTTTATCGACGGCAAAATAAGGTTTGGCTAAATGTACTAAAGAAGAGAACTACTTGTATGAACAGATAAAGAGAGCTAAAAGAGCGATTAACTTAAGCTTAGTAACGATGAAGGGAAAATGCACTCGATCAGAAATCACCTCGGCAAGAGTGGTTAGAAAAATACGATAAATAAACCTAAGCTAATTAGGGTAAAGGTCTTTGACCATGGAGGTTCTTTGAATATTGACACGCTTCTCTCGAAGGCCGTGCCTAACTGAGTTTAGGAAGGTCCGACCGACTTTCGCCTAAATCGGAGGCCTAAAACTCGCTTTACGCGGTGAACCCCTCTAATGGATTTTACTCCAATCCGGGAGATTTGAACGTCTGCCTCTCTCTAGGGGTGCGAACAACTCCCTTTACTCTTGAGTGCTCATTTCAAACCTTCGGCCTCTCGGCTAGCCCAGAATGAAAGCAAAGGTGGAGTGTATATATCGATAATATACCTCCAACCCGTGATAAATCAAGAGTAATTCAAAGCTAAACCCTAAAAAGAAAAGGTAAAATTCAAAGCATCATAACCTAATCACTCGAATCTCGGATCAATTAGATCGAGTACATAGAGGATTAGTTAATCATGGTGAGGTGGAAGAGGGAGATGAGTAGAAGAAAAATCCTGAAAACAGAGCAGGAACGAAAAAGAAAACAACACTTTTTATTAAGAGAAACAGTGATCTACAGCTTGAAAATGAGAGATTACAAGAACATGAAAAGGAAACTACACTATCATTAGCGTCATACTACAGAAAGAAGCTAGGAGCTAATACAGGAAAAGCATAAAGCTAGAGCTACGAACTAGAAATGAAAATACATGCTTAAAAGTTCAGAAAAACAAAGGACAGAACCTCCCCTCTCAAAGCGAAAAGTTGTCCTAAAACCCCTGGAGTTGGGCTCTATTTATAGAATTTTTCGGGTCGGGTAACGCCCCCCTGTCACGCCCTGGTCGGGCGTGACCCTGGGGCGTGACACATTCGGCGCGACTTTTTCGGGCAGGAATTGAATTCTGACGGAGTTGTGGCGGTACACGCCCACCGGTCACGCCCTAGTAGGGCGTGACCCTGGGGCGTGTTCTTTGCAGCATGACTTTGGGAGCTGAAATTGAATGCTGGAGGTGACGGGCGGAATTGCTGAAGTACACGCCCATATGTCACGCCCGGGTCAGGCGTGACCCTGGGGCGTGACAATTTCGGTGCGGCGGTGGAGCGGGAAAGACGAGCGCGCTGCGGAGATTCCTCGGAACCTGGGGACACGCCTCTAGTACACGCCCGTGTCGGGTGTGACACGGGCGTGACCGAGGGCGTGTACACTAAGTTTCCACGGAATGCAGTTTCGGACCAATTGCTTCATTCCTCTGGGTTACACGCCCTAGGTACACGCCCTGGTAGGGCGTGACCTTGGGGCGTGTCACAGCAAAATTCGGCTGAAAGCCGTGAATACCTGCAAAAAGCAGAAAAAATGCATTAGCGACAAAAATATATACAAAGGGGAATCAAAACAAGTACTTTACAAGACATGATTGGCTTTAAAACCCCGAAAATATCCTAATAAAATTGACTACAAACGTATTATCAAATTCCCCCAAGCTTAAGTTTTGCTTGTCCCCAAGCAAAGATATAAAGACTAGCTAATCATAAGAGTGACTAATTCAAAAAGTTTTAATCATACTCACACAAGTACTATGCGAAATTCTAGGTAGGGAGAATGTAAAACGTAATTCTAAAACAATTATTTAGGTATGTTTTAACTTTTATAAACTTTACTTAATAAAAATAAATCATCCAGAATTTTGACGAAATTCTTTAAATAGATTTGAGCAAGGTAATGAAAATGAAAAGAACGTATTGAGTTATTACTAGATCCAAGCAACGCATTATAATTATATCAATTAAATAACAAAAATCTAAGTTTAAATCCAAAACTAAAACTGATTTACTTTTCTTCTTTTCTTAGTTGTTAAATAAAATTAAAAAAAAGGGCGTGAATCAAAAGGACTTAATAGGACCGAAACGTTTGGTTTAGGAATATGAATAGGAGTGGAATTCAAATATAAACATGGAGGCTTAAAAATCACACTAAACCAAAACAACGAGTTTCAAAAAAAATAAATTTATTTTAAACAAAATATTTATAAATAAATTTATTTTTTTTCTCTTTATGATTATTTATCTCATTTTTTTTTCTCATTTTTGTTTTTTTTTCTTTTCAATATATTGCTTTTGAGTACACCTTTTTCAACAATATCTCCACAGATAAGACAAAATTTCCTATCAAACAAAATTAGCGCGATTAGATAGGTAGGAATTTGGGCTTTGGTGAAAATGAAAATGTGTGTGGAGTTTATCAAATGAATTTGGAAAAATGGCTCAAAAGCGGCTAACTAGTGGTAAAAGAGTTTAGGTTGGCAAGAAAGCTCAAACGTAAACAAAAATGGCCTAAATCATTTTCACGCATTTTTTTTTAAAATTTATTTAAAACATAGAGTCGATAAATTTCAAAAAGCAAGTTCGAGATAATAAAAGAAGATTGATGAAATTATCTTGAAAATAAAAATAATATGTCACTTGGATCGTTCATATCTACTACGTTATTCAAAATATGTTCTTACAAAAATCATCTAAAGACGAAAAGGAAAATAGTGGATGATAAATTTTTAGAGAAAGTAAAGAAAATAAAGAACGAAAAACCATAATAGAAATGCACGGTTTAGAGAAATATTTTACCTTAACATGCTACCGTGAATTAGAAACACAGCATGGCCAACATGTTACTTGTGAAATATGATTAAAAAGAATGATTAGAAAAATTATAATTAACTACGTTGTTTATAAAGAAGTTTGAGAAAAACAAAACATAAACATGGGGTACTTATTGAAATACCAAAATGCAGCTATATATATATAAGAGTTTTATGAAATTTTTTGAAATTTGGAGTTTTTTGGGATATTTACAAAACATGAAATTTTGGATTTTTTGGGGATATTTACAAAACAAAAAAATTTGGATTTTTTTGGGATATTTACAAAACAAAAAGAAAACAAAAAGAAGGAGGAAGTCCTCCCCCAAGCTTAAAATCTACATTGTCCGCAATGGAGAAGGAGGTCGGAGAACGAGAGAAAAGTAAAGTATAGAAATAAAAGACAGAATTGAAAAGCAGGTACTTCCCCGGTTTTATTTTGCTGGGCAAGTTGAGTGATGCCGCTCCTCCATGCCTGTGCTGTGGATCTTCATGAAACGTCGTCCGGCGGACTTTGGCATGGAAGCAGAACCGTTGGAGCAGGCGATCGCAGAAGTTTCAGCTTGCCGGAGCCATTCGGGGCAAAAAGTGTAAAATAAAGAAAACATAAAAAGATAACTTGGGTTGCCTCCCAAGAGCGCCCTTTGTTTAAAGCGTCGTTTGAGCTCGACGCATCAAAATAATAATGTCCCAAATATTGTTTAGAAATAAAGTTCGAATAAAGTTAAAGTTGTGAGAAAAATAAAGTTCAGATTAATCAAATGTCAGGACCGGAAAGATAGAGTTAACAGGGTTTAGACTGACATCATCACAGAAATACAGTTTAAGACGCTGACCATTCACTTTGAAAGTACCCTTATCAGGGTGAGAAATTAAAACAGTACCATAAGAAAAGACTTCTAAAACAGTAAAAGGCCCAGACCAACGTGATTTTAATTTACCGGGGAATAAACGTAAACGAGAGTTATAAAGAAGCACTTGGTCGCCTGGCTTAAAGATTTTTGGGTGCCTAAGATGTCGGTCGTGTAAACGCTTCGTCCGCTCTTTATAAAGTCTGTTATTTTCATACGCGTAAGAGCGCCACTCGTCGAGTTCGTTAAGTTGAAATTTTCGAAAATCGCCGACAGAGTGGGGATCGAAGTTTAAAAATCGCAAGGCCCAAAAGGCGCGGTGTTCTAACTCTACGGGTAAATGACACGATTTTCCATAAACCAACCGATATGGCGTACAGCCGAGGGCGGTTTTGTACGCTGTTCGGTAGGCCCATAGAGCATCGTCCAATTTGGCGGACCAGTCTTTTCTAGATGTTGAAACAGTCTTTTCTAAAATTCTTTTTATTTCTCTATTCACTACTTCGACTTGTCCGTTAGTTTGGGGGTGGTAGGCAGTGGAAAGCTTATGAGTAACGCCATATTTAGTTAGGATTTTTGAAAATTGTGCGTTACAGAAATGGGAACCCCTATCACTAACGATAGCGCGCGGCGTACCGAATCGAGAAAATAATTTTTTGAGGAAATTAACTACGACTCGGGCGTCATTCGTAGGAAGAGCTTGGGCTTCGGCCCAACGTGAAACATAATCAACGGCAACTAAAATATACTTATTCCCGAAGCTAGAAGGAAAAGGGCCGACAAAATCAATCCCCCAGAGGTCGAAAACTTCGCACTCTAGGAAATAATTTTGTGGCATTTCATTTTTATTCGAAATATTCCCCGACCGTTGGCAACTATCACACCTACTCACAAAGGCATGCGCGTCTTTAAACAGGCTGGGCCAGTAAAAACCCGCGCTTAACACTTTGTGAGCGGTGCGAGCAGCTTGATAGTGCCCACCTGTCGGTCCTTCATGCAAATGTTTAATAATATCTAATCCTTCATGCAAGGAAACACACCTCCTGATCACTTGGTCTGCACAGACTTTAAAAAGATGCGGGTCCTCCCAAAAGTAGTTCTTCAGCTCAGAAAAGAATTTCTTCTTTTGCTGAGATGAAAACTCTTTTGGGAGCACACGGGCCACTAGATAGTTGGCGATGTGGGCAAACCAAGGAGAAGTAGATGTGTTAATTATGAACAGCTTCTCATCAGGAAAATAGTAATGAAAAGAATTTTCGTCTAATTGCTCGATAAACGGGTTGTCTAGGCGCGAAAGGTGGTCGGCGGCCAAGTTCTCGGCACCTCGCTTATCACGGATCTCTAAGTCAAACTCCTGGAGGAGTAAGACCCAGCGAATCAAGCGAGGCTTGGCATCCGTTTTAGAGAGAAGATATTTGAGGGCCGAGTGGTCCGTAAAAACAATAATTTTTGAAAGAGTAATATAAGGGCGAAATTTGTCAAATGCGAATACTACAGCTAAGAGCTCCTTCTCGGTTGTGGTGTAATTTTCCTGTGCAGATGTGAGAGTTTTACTAGCGTAATAAATGGGGTGGAAGTTTTTGGAAATACGTTGACCTAGTACGGCTCCCACCGCATAACTACTTGCATCACACATTATTTCAAATGGAAGATCCCACACCGGAGCTATCATGATTGGCGCATTAACTAATTTTTCTTTTATTAAATTGAAGGCAGCTAGACAGAGGTCATCAAAGATGAATGGGGCGTCTTTTTCTAAGAGATAGGTAAGGGGCTTGGTGATTTTGGAAAAGTCTTTTATGAAGCGGCGGTAGAAACCTGCATGACCCAGGAAACTTCTTATGGCTTTTATGTTCGTAGGTGGCGGCAGTTTCTCGATAACTTCTATTTTCGCAACGTCTACTTCAATACCCCTTTCAGAAATTTTATGTCCCAAAACTAACCCTTCCCTTACCATAAAATGACATTTTTCCCAATTTAAGGCGAGGTTAGTTTCTTCGCATCGCTCTAAGACTTTTTCGAGGTTCTCTAAGCAACTATCGAAGGAATTCCCGAAGACGGAGAAATCATCCATGAAGACTTCCATAATGCTTTCTACGTACTTGTCAAAGATGGCGAGCATACATCGTTGGAATGTAGCCGGCGCATTGCACAATCCAAACGGCATTCTTCGGTAGGCGAAGGTGCCGAAGGGACAAGTAAACGTAGTTTTCTCCTGGTCCTCGGGGGAGATGGGGATTTGAAGATACCCCGAGAGGCCATCGAGAAAACAATAAAAGCTATGTCCGGAAAGTCGTTCTAAAATTTGATCAATGAACGGCAAGGGGAAGTGATCCTTGCGGGTGGCGTCATTCAACTTACGGTAATCTATACACATTCGCCATCCGGTCACCGTCCGAGTCGGGATTAATTCATTATTTTCATTACTTACGACCGTTATCCCTCCCTTCTTTGGTACTACCTGTACTGGGCTAACCCACTTACTGTCGGATATAGGATAGATAATTCCTGCGTCTAACAATTTCATAACCTCGCCCTTAACTACGTCTTTCATGTTTGGGTTTATACGGCGCTGAGGTTGTATAGAGTTACGAGAATTATCTTCCATTAAGATTTTATGAGTGCAGAAAGATGGGCTTATGCCCTTGATATCAGATATCTGCCAAGCAATAGCTTGGCGATGCTTTTGTAAAATTGAAAGAAGTTTATTTTTTTGTGCATCCGTGAGGTAGGCCGAAATTATGACAGGCAGCTTAGAGTCCTTTTCTAAGAAAGCGTATTGAAGGTGCTCTGGTAGTTCTTTCAGTTCCAAGGTAGGGGGGTCATCATACGAGGTCTTGGAAATTTGTTCTTTTTCAAAAACTATGTCCTCGTACACTTTTTTATATGTAAAATTAAAAGGGGTGTTGCTAGCGGCCATGGAGGCTTCGTGCAGCGATTCAGTTGGAAAAGTAGAAGAGGAACAGAAATCAAAAAATTCTTTTTCAAAATCAGAGGAGCGAGTGGAGGATTCTTCACTTAGGTGTAGAGATTCAGTTGGAAGAGTAGGAGAGGAACAAAAATTGGAAAATTCTTTGTCAAAATCAGAGGTGGGAGAGAAGGATTCTTCACTTATGGTATCCATGAAAAAACAGGAGTCATCATTAGCTAGTGTGTTCTTCATCGAGGGGGTGATAGAGAAAGTTACCTCATCGTCGCCCACTCGAAGGAAGAGCTTACCATTGCTTACATCAATGATAGCTCGGGAGGTGGCAAGGAAGGGTCGGCCAAGGATCAGGGGAACCTCGACGTCTTCTTCGATGTCTAAAATGACAAAGTCCACCGGGAAGATGAACTTGTCAACTTTGACTAGGACGTCCTCCACTATTCCTAACGGGTATTTGACTGACCTGTCGGCTAGCTGGATACTCATTCGTGTGGGGTTGAGACTACCAATTCCTAACTTTTTAAACAACGAGAGGGGCATAAGATTAATACTCGCACCTAAGTCGGCTAAAGCGTGTTTGACAAAGAGATCACCAAAGACACACGGGATAGAGAAACTACCCGGGTCACTGATTTTCTTCGGTAATCCGTTTGTCAAAACCGCCGAGCACGCGACATTTAACGTGACATGAGAAAGGTTCTCTAACTTCTTCTTGTTGGTTAGGAGGTCCTTAAGGTATTTTGCGTACTTCGGCATCTGGGATATGGCTTCGTGGAAAGGCAGATTTACGTGGATTTGCTTAAACATTTCCAAAAAACGGGTGTATTGATCATCCTGTCGTTGTTTATTAAGTTCGGAAGGGTATGGCGGGGATGGATTATTTTTAAAGGTGGGTGGTGGAGTGAATTCTTTTTCTACGATAGGGGTGATAATTTCTTCGGCAGAGGATGGAATTTTTAAAAGGGGAACGGAGCTTTGATTTTCAAAAACGGGAGCGGAGCTTTGATTTTTCAAAACGGGAGCGGAGCTTGCCTCGGGTTCTTCACTTACCATACCAGGAACTTTCTTCCCACTCCGAAGAGTTATAGCTTTCGCTTGCTCTCTCGGGTTGGGCTCGGTATTGGAAGGAAGAGACCCTACGGGTCGCTCAGAAATCATTTTAGCGAGCTGTCCTACCTGATTTTCTAAGTTTTTAACACTTCCGGTTAAGGTCCTAATCGTAGCGTCATTAGCATTCATGTATTTTGAAAACACTTCCTCCAAATTTGGAGGTTTTGGAAAACTTTGAGGAGGAGGTGGTGGTGGAGCAGAAAAATCACTTTGCGGTGGCGGGCGCACAGCATTCGATGGATTGCTCCACGAAAAATTCGGATGATTTCTTAACGCAGGATTATAACTATTCGGAAAATTAAAACCAGGAGGATGATAATTCGCAGCAGAAAAATTATTAAAAGCAGTTCTAGGCATATTATTTACATAATCCAAATGTTCGGCGGGAGGAGTTGCAGATTCCCATACCTGAGGGGCGGAGGCAGCAGTCATCTCCGTAATTTTTTTGCTTAATATTTCAACTTGCAGTGCGAGTTGTGAGACGTTGTCCACTTCAAAGAGACCTGCAGGTTTGTTTGGGCGGGACCTAGGCACATTCCACTGGTAAGTGTTCATGGCCATGTCTTCAAACAGCTCAAGAGCTGCTTCCGGGGTCTTATGGTTTAAAGTACCGCCAGAAGCTGCGTCTATCATTTGCTTCGTGCTTTGATTTAGCCCATTATAAAACGTCTGCACCTGCAACCATACAGGCAGAGCGTGATGTGGGCATCATCTTAATAATTCTTTAAATCTTTCCCAGGTTTCGTAAAGGGTCTCAGAGTCTATCTGTCCAAAGGCAGAAATGTCATTCCTAAGTTTAGCTGTTTTAGCAGGCGGAAAATACTTGGCCAAAAATTTTTCAGTTAATTGCGTCCAAGTAGTTATGCTATTTTTAGGAAGGGTGTTCAGCCACTGCTTAGCCTTAATTCTAAGAGAGAAAGGAAATAATCTTAGCCTAATAGCATCATTTGTGACACCATTTATCTTGAAGGTGTCACAAATCTCAAGAAAGCTGGCTATGTGTGCGTTCGGGTCTTCATCTTGAAGCCCGTCAAATTGCACATACTGCTGCACCATTTGAATTATGCTAGGCTTCAGTTCAAAATTATTATTATTTATTGCAGGGCGAACTATACTCGTTTCTGTACCCTCGAGATTTGGTCGTGCATAATAGGACATAGGCCTTTGCACGACTTCCTCCACGTTGGGTTCTGCCATTCTTAAGGTAGAAAATGACTCGGAATCCTCAACCGGCACTTGGGTAGTAGGGCCTTGAAATCGCGATCTTCTCCGAAGAGTACGCTCAATTTCGTGGTCCAGGTCCAAAGTAACCGACGGACTACCGCGGGTCATACACTAGAAGAAAAGAGGAGAAGCAAGACTAAAAAGTAAAAAAAAGCTAATGAAGTTGGAAAAGTTTTTTTTTTTGAAATAGATTTTTTTATATTTTAACTCCCGAACTTCCCAAGGGCTACCCGGTGAAGGGTTCGCAAGGTACTAGACAAGATAGTGGCATTTAGAGCCACTTTGCCCTTTTCGAGAGAGTTAGGTGGTGTAGAAAATTTTGTGATGTGGGTTTCTATTACGAATGCGGTAATTAAAATTCAGCCACTTATCTCTGTGCGAGTAGGCAGGAAATGAAAAGCTATACTCACGCACTCGTCAGAAAATTAAAACACACCCACTCGACAGAAAGTAAACACACTCTACTGAAATAAAGCCTGTCAATTAACTCAAGTGAGTAGGCGGAAAAATAAAATACGCACACTTGCTTGAAATAAACCAGCCAATTAACTCAAGTGAGTAGGCGGAAAAAATAAAAGATACGCACACTTGCTTGAAATAAACCAACCAATTAACTCAAGTGAGTAGGCGGAAAAATTAAAAATACGCACACTTAACAAAATCCAGCCATTTAACTCAAGTGAGTAGACAGAATAAATTTAAGAAGGAGGCTGAGAAAGAGAAGTGATAAAATTAATATATTCGCGTTTTCAATTTATCAACAGGCGTTGCTTCCCCGGCAACGGCGCCAAAAACTTGATTGTCTCTGAGATATCTGCAAAGAGAAAATACCAAACTAACAATTCATCAAGGCAAGTATACCTATCGAAATGCAGCTAGGGGACACAAGTGTCGTATTGAAATCCGAGAACAGTTGAGTAAGCTTACTCACACGAAATCTATTATTTTATCGACGACAAAATAAGGTTTGGCTAAATGTACTAAAAGAAGAGAACTACTTGTATGAACAGATAAAGAGAGCTAAAAGAGCGATTAACTTAAGCTTAGTAACGATGAAGGGAAAATGCACTCGATCAGAAATCACCTCGGCAAGAGTGGTTAGAAAAATACGATAAATAAACCTAAGCTAATTAGGGTAAAGGTCTTTGACCGTGGAGGTTCCATGAATATTGACACGCTTCTCTCGAAGGCCGTGCCTAACTGAGTTTAGGAAGGTCCGACCGACTTTCGCCTAAATCGGAGGCCTAAAACTCGCTTTACGCGGTGAACCCCTCTAATGGATTTTACTCCAATCCGGGAGATTTGAACGTCTGCCTCTCTCGAGGGGTGCGAACAACTCCCTTTACTCTTGAGTGCTCATTTCAAACCTTCGGCCTCTCGGCTAGCCCAGAATGAAAGCAAAGGTGGAGAGTATATATCGATAATATACCTCCAACCCGTGATAAATCAAGAGTAATTCAAAGCTAAACCCTAAAAAGAAAAGGTAAAATTCAAAGCATCATAACCTAATCACTCGAACCTCGGATCAATTAGATCGAGTACATAGAGGATTAGTTAATCATGGTGAGGTGGAAGAGGGAGATGAGTAGAAGAAAAATACTGAAAACAGAGCAGGAACGAAAAAGAAAACAACACTTTTTATTAAGAGAAACAGTGATCTACAGCTTGAAAATGAGAGATTACAAGAACATGAAAAGGAAACTACACTATCATTAGCGTCATACTACAGAAAGAAGCTAGGAGCTAATACAGGAAAAGCATAAAGCTAGAGCTACGAACTAGAAATGAAAATACATGCTTAAAAGTTCAGAAAAACAAAGGACAGAACCTCCCCTCTCAAAGCGAAAAGTTGTCCTAAAACCCCTGGAGTTGGGCTCTATTTATAGAATTTTTCGGGTCGGGTCACGCCCCCCTGTCACGCCCTGGTCGGGCGTGACCCTGGGGCGTGACACATTCGGCGCGACTTTTTCGGGCAGGAATTGAATTCTGACTGAGTTGTTGCGGTACACGCCCACCGGTCACGCCCTGGTAGGGCGTGACCCTGGGGCGTGTTCTTTGCGGCGTGACTTTGGGAGCTGAAATTGAATGCTGGAGGTGACGGGCGGAATTGCTGAAGTACACGCCCATATGTCACGCCCGGGTCAGGCGTGACCCTGGGGCGTGACAATTTCGGTGCGGCGGTGGAGCGGGAAAGACGAGCGCGCTGTGGCGATTCCTCGGAACCTGGGGACACGCCTCTAGTACACGCCCGTGTCGGGTGTGACACGGGCGTGACCGGGGGTGTGTACACTAAGTTTCCACGGAATGCAGTTTCGGACCAATTGCTTCATTCCTCTGGGTTACACGCCCTAGGTACACGCCCTGGTAGGGCGTGACCTTGGGGCGTGTCACAGCAAAATTCGGCTGAAAGCCGTGAAAACCTGCAAAAAGCAGAAAAAATGCATTAGCGACAAAAATATATACAAAGGGGAATCAAAACAAGTACTTTACAAGACATGATTGGCTTTAAAACCCCGAAAATATCCTAATAAAATTGACTACAAACGTATTATCATTGCCCCGTGTCGCAGCTGGCACGGTATACAAGCACGGTAGGTAGGCGACACGGCTGTGTGTTATCAGACACGCCCGTGTTCGGTGTCTTGACACATCGGTCTCGATGATCGTCGAGCGATAGACACGGCTATGAACACGGGTTGGTGCGGACCCGTGTTGTGCTCGGGATGAAAATGACCTTTTGCGGAATTAATTCCACACGGCTGGGCCTGAGCCTGTGTCACGTACACGGCTACCCACACGGCCGTGTGGTGAGCCGTGTGCCTCTCCATTTTGAAAATATTTTTACAGAATTTTTTTTTTTTTTTCTTTAAAATTTGATGGAAATTTTTTTTTTCATTAAAATTTTTTCTTTAATTTTTCATTGCAACTAATTAGATTTATACTAAAACAAGAATACTTAGAAACACCTACTATACTAAATATTAAATTAATCTAGACGGAGGCAAGTTTCTAGACGAGCGAAGTCCATAGGGATTTCACCATAATAAGGCTTAAGTCGGTGACCATTAACCTTAAAATCTCCCTTCTCTGGGTGAGTTAACTCGACGGTACCGTAGGGAAAGACTTCTTTAACTTTAAAGGGTCCTGATCACTTAGACCTTAACTTCCCTGGGAATAATCGTAATCTGGAGTTATAAAGGAGGACTTGGTCACCTTTTCGGAATACCTTGGGTTTGCGAAGGTGACGGTCATGAAATAGTTTGGTTTTCTCCTTATAAATCCGGGAGTTCTCATAGGTCATAGTTCTCCACTCATCTAATTCGTTAAGTTGAAGTTTACGCTTCTCTCCTATAGAACTAGCGTCAAAATTTAAGGAGCGTATTGCCCAATATGATTTGTGTTCTAATTCTATAGGTAGGTGGCAAGATTTACCGTAGACTAATCTAAAGGGGGTGGTCCCTATAGGTGTTTTGTAGGCGGTCCTATAAGCCCATAAACAGTCGTTAAGTTTCCTAGACCACTGCTTCCTATTCCCTTCTATAGATTTTTCAAAGATTCTCTTAAGCTCTCTATTGGAAACTTCAACTTGCCCACTAGTTTGAGGATGATACGGAGTGGATATCCTATGTGTAACTCCATATTTTTCTAATACTTTGTCTAGTTGTAGATTACAAAAGTGTGAACCCCTATCGCTAATAAGTGCACGTGGTGTGCCAAATCGTGCGAATAAGGATTTCAAAAATCTAATTACAACCCTACTATCATTAGTAGGCAAAGCTTGCGCTTCAACCCACCTTGATACATAATCTACAGCTACCAAAATGTATTTATTCCCAAAAGAAACTGGGAATGGTCCCATAAAATCTATACCCCACACATCGAATACTTCACATTCAAGGATAAATTTTTGAGCCATTTCATGTAATTTAGAAATATTACCTGCTTTTTGGCAAGAATCACATGAAAGCGCATACCTTTGGGCATCCCTGAATAGAAGGGGCCAATAAAACCCGGAATCAAGAACCTTTTTAGCGGAGCGATTCTCCCCATAGTGACCACCAGCAGGACCTGAATGACATTGCTCCAAAATCTTCCAACCTTCCTCCGCTGATACACACCTTCTTATAACAGAATCTGCACATATCCGAAAAAGAAAAGGGTCCTCCCAAAAGTAATATTTCAAGTCAGAGAAAAATTTCTTTTTCTGCTGATATGAAAAGTCTTTTGGAAGGACCTTAGACACATGATAGTTTGCATAATCTGCAAACCATGGATAATCTAGATGTATATTGGTAGATATGGCAAATAATGATTCCTCAGGAAATGTATCGGAAATTTCAGATTCATCTAACATTGATCGTAGTGGGTTTTCTAAACGTGAAAGATGTTCTGCCGCTAAGTTTTCCGCTCCTCATTTATCCCTAATTTCTAGATCAAATTCTTGTAGAAGCAGAACCCATCGGATTAAACGAGGCTTTGCTTCCACTTTGGCTAGCAAATATCTAAGTGCAGAGTGATCCGTATAAACTACCACTTTGGACAATGTTAAATATGATCTAAATTTATCAAAGGCGAATACCACTGCTAGGAGTTCTTTTTCAGTAGTTGTATAATTCTCCTGTGCATTATTAAGTGTTTTACTAGCATAGTATATTGGGTGAAAATGTTTGTTTCGGCGTTGTCCTAAAACAGCCCCTACCGCAAAACTACTAGCGTCACACATGATCTCAAATGGTTGACTAAAATCAGGTGCGATCATAATAGGAGAATTAATTAATTTTTCTTTTAAGAACTCAAAGGCATGTAGACACTTTTGTTCAAAAATAAAAGGTGTGTCTGTTTCTAAAAGCCTTGTAAGTGGTTTAGCTATTTTAGAGAAGTCTTTAATAAAACGGCGGTAAAATCCCACGTGTCCTAAGAAACTTCTCACTGCCTTTACGGAAGTTGTGGTGGTAATTTTTCTATGGTCTCTATTTTTGCTATCTACTTGAATTCCTTGGCTTGAAATTTTATGGCCAAGTACTAACCCTTCTTGTACCATGAAATGACACTTCTCCCAACTAAGCGCTAAGTTCGTCTCCTCACACCTCCTAAGAACTTTCTCTAAATTATTCAAACACAACTCAAAGGAGTCGCCAAAGACCGAAAAATCATCCATGAACACTTCCATAATATCTTCAACATACTCGTTAAAGATGGCTAGCATGCACCTTTGAAATGTGGCGGGCGCATTACATAACCCGAAAGGCATACGTCTATAGGCAAAGGTACCAAATGGGCAAGTAAATGTTGTTTTCTCTTGGTCTTCTAGTGCTATAGGAATTTGAAAGTATCCAGAAAGTCCATCTAGAAAACAATAATAAGAGTGTCCTGATAAGCGTTCTAATATCTGGTCAATGAAAGGAAGAGGGAAATGGTCTTTCCTAGTGGCATCGTTTAATTTCCTATAGTCTATACAGACACGCCAACCTGTTACTGTTCGCGTTGGAATTAATTCATTTTTATCATTTGCTACTAAAGTCAGGCCACCCTTCTTAGGAACTACTTGGACAGGACTAACCCATGAACTATCCGAAATAGGATATATAATACCAACATCTAATAACTTCACAATCTCAGCCTTAACTACCTCTTTCATATTAGGATTTAGCCTACGTTGCAGTTGAATAGACGACTTATAGTTTTCTTCCAAAAGAATTTTATGAGTGCAAAAACTAGGATTAATACCCTTTATATCAGATATTTGCCATGCTATTGCACCTTTACATTTCTTCAATACGGTTATCAATTTTTCTTTTTCAATATTGGAAAGATTTGAAGATATGATAACTGGGTATGAAGAATTTGTTCCTAAGAATGCATACTCAAGATGATCCGGTAATTTTTTTAATTCTACTATTGGAGGATCCTTAGTATTATTCTTAAGAATTTCATGATCTCCTTCAGTAATTAAACTATATTCCGTTGTTCTATTCATATCAACACAATTTTCTAGAAAAAATAAATGTTCAATAATGTCATCATTTTTATCATCTTCTAGATAGTTGTTAGTTATGCAAATTTCTAAAAGATCTTTATAATAAAAATTTGAATTTATAGAAGACATAAAGTCATCAATACCATGAGAAAAATAGCAATAATCATCGTTATCTAAAGATTGTGTTGGAACACCCTATTACTAATTTAGGTCAGGATCACTATGTCTCTAGGAATCTGTGTTTGACCTTCTGTATAGCTTAATAGGTCAATTAGAATTGAGTCTAAGGGTTAGAAGTCTAGGATTGGAAGTTGCCCTGAAGACCAAGTTTTTCTGTAGACCAAGTCTAATCGTCGAGCTCAGCACGACGATTCGTCGAACTCCAGTCGACGATCGTCTAGATCAACTTCGACAGATCGTCGAGCTCCATTCGACGATCGCTGAGCTCAACCTCATAATATCGTCGAGCTCCACTCGACGATCGCTGAGCTCAACTTCGCAATATCGTCGAACTCCATTCGACGATCGGTGAGCTCAGGTCGACGACTTTAACTCTGCATTGGATCCTTATCTCTGAGCTCAGTTCGACGATCTTTGAGCTCAGATCGACGATTATCTTGCTACTTGGATTTTCCAGTTCGCTGAGCCCAGCTCGACGATAGCAGAGCTCAGTTCGACGATTTCAGTTATCCTTCAGAATTCAAATTCAAATCAATTAGAAGTTATTCTGCAATTAATTCAGAAGATCTGCCAGCCGTTTTCATTTACTTCTGGAGCAAGTTTCAAGGGATTTTTCAAGGAACAATTCAGTGGACTTTCCTTCAAAAGAAATTATGCAATTAAGGCTGTAATCAATGCAGACCAACAGCTATCTTTGATAGAGTGATATTCTATTCTGGCACAGAGAATAAAAGACAGAATGTTTTTTGAATCAACACAGATGAAATACAGAGTTTGACAAGAAGAGGACACACAACTCAGTATACAGAAACACTTTTCAAAATTTCTGTCAACAAGAATTCAGAAGAACACTCATCAGAGAGATCAAGTTTTCAAAAATCTTCAGATCTCTTCAGCTCTCAAAGTGTTCAAGGCCAACATCATTTCAAGACTCCAGACTCTCAATATTTCAGCTTGCTGAAATCATCTTATGCTGGAGATATATCTTTGAAGGCCTATCACCCTCAGCAAAGCTCATCTTCCTGAAGATCAAGGACTCAGGGGGAGCTTTGACATCAATCCACTTAGTCTTCTCAGTTGCTTGAGAAAGAGAAGACTGCCATCACTCTCTCACCCCCACTCTGTAAAGGGTTTTTCAAACTCCCTTCAAAAGTTTGAATCTGGTTTTTGAGCACCTTGTCAAAAGCTCATTGGTGGCAAGACACCTGATCAAAAAATCTGATTTGGTTTTTGAGCACCTTATCAAAAGCTCATTGGTGCCCAGGACACCTGATCAACTCATCCTGCAGTGGATTCCTACCAGGGTGGTAGAAGAGTGGATGTACCCAAGTTTAGGGGAACCACTATAAATTCTTGTGTCGTCTGGTTTTGCATGCTTTCATTTTTGTTTCTGGCCTTGATTTTTCTGTGCTTAGTTTGTGCTTAGCTTAGTGCTGTGATTAGATTTATTTTTTGCTTCCCTGCTCACACAGATTACAACAATTGTTGTAAAGCTTTGCAAAAGTTTTTCTTTGTGTTATAAAAGCACCATATACTCTATTCACCCCCCTCTAGAGTATATCAGATATAGTTTCCCTTTCAATTGGTATCAGAGCCAGGTTTGTTAAACATACCAAACCTGATTGGTTGTACAGGCTAACACCTGAACCCCAAGATCCCAAACTAGATCTTTTTGTTATTATTAGATTTTGTTTGCACAAATCATGGCCCAAAACAAAGATTATGCAAGCACCAGACCTCCAGTGTGCAATCTGTCAAAGTTTGCACTCTAGAAAGCAAGGATTAGACTCTACATGAATTCTATTGACGAAGATATATTTAATTCTGTTTTGACAGTGTGTCCAAGACCCCCAGAAAGCACAAGTACAAATGCTGTTCCACCTCCATCAGGAACAGATGCTGACATCAAAAAGTGGAAAGTAGCTGATGCCAAGGCTATGAATATTCTAGCCCAGACAATGTTAGATGACATTTTTCAAAAGGTAGCTGAATGCAATTCAGCCAAGGAAATTTGGGACAGGCTCTCAGAAATTGTCTCTGACTCAGCTGATGAGAGAAAGGACAGAAGATCCCATCTCATCTCCCAATATGAGAACTTCAAGAAGGGAGAGACTGAGTCAGTGGGAGACATGTACAACAGACTGAGTCTAATTGTCAGTGAGCTGAGGACATTAGATAAAGAGATCTCACTGACAGAACTTAATGATAAGATCCTAATGTGCTTTCCCAGCACTTGGGATTCAAGAATCTGGCCAATTAAAGATGCCAGAAGTCTGAATGAGATCACCACTGAAGCCTTGTTGGGTAAGCTCAAATCTTATGAGCTACTCATCAAGAACAGAGAGGAAGAACAGAAGGCTGCTTCACCAGCCATAAGAAAGGAGAAGACCATAGCATTCAAGGCAACTGAGGATCTGCATGAAGAAAAAGGAACATGCAATGATGAACTTCTCAGCTTGTTGGCCAAAAGATTCTATAAGATGGCCAGAAAGGACTTTAGAAGAAGATCATACAAGGAGCAGGATAAGCCAAGGTATGACAAGTCCATTGGCAATAACAAAGACATTATTTGCTTTGGTTGCAGGAAACCAGGGCATATAGTTCCTGACTGTCCAGAGAACAAGAACAAGGACAGAAGGGAAAGAAAAGAGAGAAGAAAGGAGAAAGACTCCAAAAGGAGTGGCAATAGCAAACCTTCTTCCAGCAAAAATAAGCATACAAGGAAAGGATTTGTTGCTGAATCCTGGAGTGAGACTGAAGAGGAGTCAGAAGCCTCCTCCAGCTCTAGTGATGATGAGGATGATACAGAGGAAAAGGAGTTCTGTATGATGGCAATCAATGACTCACAACACAACTCAGAGGAAGAGGAGTCAGAGTCAGACTCAGAGACTCAACCTGAAGAAGATCAGGTAATCAGCTCTTTTGATTTTACTTCAGAAGATTTTAAATCTGAATTTAAAGCACTATGTCTAGACCTGCTAGAGTCTGAGAAAGAGATCATCTCTCTCAGAAATCAATTATCTGAACAAAATGTTTTAAAATCAGAAAACCTCAAACTCTCTCAGGAGTTGGAGAGCTATAGGGAACAGATAGCTACACTGAAAAGTGAGCTCTCTGAGGCCAAGAAGCTTGAAGAATCTCTCAATGGGAGAAGCCTCAAGCTGATGGACATCACAAGCACAGTGAACTCAAGATTCAACAGTACACTGGGCTTGGGTGCCTCATCCAGCCAACCTATTGTTCTGAACAACTCCCATCAAGTTCATTTCTGACAAGGGAAAGGGAGTTGTAGAGGTTGCCAGGAAAAATTCTGATCTGCCTCAGAAAACTAAGTCCCAGCTGAAATCGTCGAACGGAGATCGACGATCGCCGAACGAAGATCGACGATCGCCGAACGCAGCTCGACGATCTCAGGACAAATCGTCGAACGCAGATCGACGATCTCAGCCAAGATCGTCGAACGCTGGTCGACGATCCCATATACCTGACCTCAGCCATAGTCGACCGTCGAACGGAGCTCGACGATCTGACCCACGATCGTCGAACGCAGCTCCAAGATCGTCGAACAGAGGTCAGAGCTCTGGAAACTCTTTCAAAGGCAAGTCAAAATTGAATCCTAAGGGTTCTCCATCCCAAGCCTTCAACCCTTATACTGAATGGATTATACCTCCAAGGAGATATCATCCTGAAGGATATAAGAGTCAGCCAGGGATGTCTTTCATTTCTGAATTTAGAGGTTATCAACCTAGGCCCAAGGTAAACTGGGTCAAAAACAAGTGAATTATTTTATGTGCAGGTGAAGACCTATCCAACATCTAACCAGCAATGGTATTTGGATAGTGGGTGCTCTAAGCACATGACAGGGAACAAGGACAACCTCAATTCCTTTAGAGCCAAGCTTGGACCCAAAGTTATCTTTGGTGACTCCAACTTTGGACAAACTAAAGGATATGGTGCAGTCCAGATTGGTTCAGTAACCTTCAAGAAGGTAGCATATGTGGAAGGACTGAAGCACAACCTAATCAGCATCAGTCAGCTATGTGATGAAGGCTACCAGGTGACCTTCAGCAAAACCTTATGCAAAATCAAGTCAGAGGACAACACAACTGTGTTGACAGGTAAAAGGAAAGGTAACATCTACCTAGTAGATTTTCTTTCAACTTCTATAGATATCTGCTTGTTTAATTCAGTCTGTAGACCAAATGTGTTATGGCATAAGAGACTAGGACACCTAAACCTTAGAACTATTGCTAGGCTCTCCAAGGACAACCTTGTTAGAGGACTACCTTCTGGCCCCTACAAGAAGGAAGGACTATGCAAGGCTTGTCAATTAGGCAAGCAAACTAAAAACAGTTTTAAGTCACTTAATAAGAGTGATTCACCTAGGATATTGTATCTGTTACACATGGATCTATTTGGACCCATCACAGTACAAAGCCTAGGAGGGAAATCCTACACTTTAGTAATTGTAGATGACTTCTCTAGATTCACTTGGGTGTTCTTTCTAAGGAAGAAGTCTGATAACTTTAAGTGTCTGACAGAGTTTCTCAAATGTATACAGATTGAGTTCAATACTCACATTGCCCTGATCAGAAGTGATCATGGGACAGAGTTTGATTCTCTTCTTATGCAAGAGTTCTGTCAGAGTGAAGGGATCAGGCATACTTTCTCAGCTCCTAGAACTCCTCAACAAAATGGGGTAGCTGAAAGGAAAAATAGAACCCTTATTGAATCTGCCACTACATTGTTGTCAGATGCTCATCTACCTCTATCCTTTTGGGCAGAGGCAGTGAACACCTCCAACTATGTGCTGAACAGAAGTCTGATACATAAACTAAAGGGAAAGACTCCCTATGAATTACTCAAAGGGAAGAAACCTAAAGTTGACTATTTCAGAATTTTTGGTTGCATTTGCTATATTCACAATAATGATAAGAAATATTTAGCAAAATTTCAAGCCAAAGCTGATGAAGGAGTGTTTCTGGGATACTCCATGATCAGCAAGGCCTATAGGGTCTATAATAAATCATCTTTGAAAATTGAGGAATCTGTTCATGTTTCTTTTGATGAAACTAACATGTCTTTCAAGGAGAAGATTTCTTCTACCATAGAACCTTTGCAGGAACACTCTCTAGTTGAAGATATGAACAAGCTACAGGTTGCTCAAGAAGATGAAAGCAGTGAAGATGAAAGCAATGCTCAACATATTGAACCACCACTTGAAGAGCCAGTTGTTGTACCACAAGAGGAAACAACAACACAGGATTGGTGAACAATCAACACCCCCTGTTGATTTAGTAACATCAAGAGACCATCCAATTACCCAAATAATTGGAGAACTCTCAGCTGGTGTGCAAACCAGAAATCAGGTCAACCAAAATCCTGTTGCACACCTGCTTCCTTTCTCAAATTGAACCTCAGTCCATTCAAGATGCAGAGCAAGATCCACACTGGATCATTGCAATGCAAGAGGAGTTGCATCAATTTGAGAGGAACAAAGTATGGGAACTAGTGCCAAAGCCAAAGGATCATTCCATTGTTGGAACAAAATGGGTATTCAGAAATAAACTGGATGATCAAGGAGTAATAATAAGGAACAAGGCAAGGCTAGTTGCCCAGGGATATTCTCAAGAAGAAGGAATTGACTACGACCAGACCTTTGCACCTGTTGCAAGATTGGAAGCCATCAGAATATTTCTAGCTTATGCAGCTCACAAAGGCTTCAAGGTTTATCAGATGGATGTCAAGAGTGCCTTCTTAAATGGAGACATCAAAGAGGAAGTCTATGTCAGACAACCTCCAGGTTTTATCTCTCCAACTTATCCTGATTATGTTTTTAGACTGAACAAAGCATTATATGGTCTCAAGCAAGCTCCTAGAGCATGGTATGAGACCCTAGCATGCTTTCTCTTGGAAAATGGTTTTATAAGGGGTAGAGTAGACCAAACTCTTTTTATTAGAACCCATAAGTTCCATACCCTACTAGTACAAATTTATGTAGACGATATCATTTTTGGCTCTACTGACTCAAAATTGTGCAGAAGGTTTTCTAACCTGATGCATTCTAAATTTGAGATGAGTAGCATGGGTGAGCTATCCTTCTTCCTAGGATTGCAAGTCAAACAACATGCTGAAGGCATCTTTATTTCTCAAACCAAATATGCCAATGAGTTGGTTAAGAAATTTGGTATGTCTGAGGCATCTTGTATGAAAACACCCATGCCTACCAATGCTGTATTGGATGCTGATGAACATGGGAAACCTGTTGATCAGACAACATATAGAGCAATGATTGGCTCTTTACTGTATCTTACAGCTAGTAGACCAGATATAATGTTTGCTACATGTATATGTGCTAGGTTCCAAGTTAGCCCTAGAGAGTCACACCTAACATTAGTAAAGAGGATTCTCAGGTATGTTAAAAGTTGTCCAAATCTAGGTCTCTGGTATCCAAAAGATTCAGCATTTGAGTTAACTGGATTCTCTGATGCTGATTATGCTGGATGCAGAATTGACAGGAAAAGCACCAGTGGAACTTGTCAGTTCCTTGGTGATAGACTTGTCTCTTGGTTTTGCAAGAAACAAACATCTGTGTCAACTTCAACTGCTGAAGCTGAATATATGGCTGCAGGCAGTTGTTGTTCACAAATACTGTGGATTCAAAATCAAATCCTAGACTATGGTTACAACTTAGAGAAGTCTAAAATCTTTTGTGACAATACAAGTGCTATTTCCATAGCTCAATATCCAGTCCTCCGTAGTAGGACAAAACACATAGAGATTAGGCATCACTTCTTAAGGGACAATGTTGAAAAGAATAAATTGAACTGCAATATATCCCAACTGATTTACAACGGGGAGATATTTTCACCAAGCCTTTGGATGAAAAGAAACACACTTTCTTCCTAAATCAGTTAGGAATGTTAGATGGAGGAAGTCTTAATTAATACCCAAGATTTTGAAAGCTAAAAATTGACCAAGACTAGGCAAAATTCTGATTTTTCTTAATGTCTAGGATTTTATGATCTCTGAACTGCGCTCGACGATTTCCCCAAAGATCGTCGAACGGAGTTCGATGATTTCCAGAATCGTCGAACTGAGTTCAGCGCCCCTCAGATAGTATGAACTATCTCTTCCGGTCAACGATCGTCGAACGGCGCTCGACGATTTTGTTCACTGAACGATCGTCGAACGGAGCTCGACGCCTTTCCAGATCGTCGAACGGAGATCGACGATGTTGGAGTCTCTTCAGATTCCTTTCGAAGCCTCGATCGTCGAACTGAGTTCAACGATCTTTCCAACTCTGCGTCGAACCCTAATATAAAACTCATTTTTCGCCGTCGTTCTCTCTTGCGCTTTCAATTTCTCTGCAAGAATTTTCTTCCCTCCCAACAGTTCTACGCTTGTTCGGTTTGTTTGTTAAGTTTTTGCAGGTACCATGGCCGTCTCAGTTGCTGTCCTCGCCGCAATGAAGTTTGATGCAGGATTTGACATTGATCTGGACTCCTTCAACACCACTGATCAAATCTTCCAGGACATCCTGAGTTTATTCAAGGATCAGCATTTGTCTGCCCTCATGACCACAAGAATCAAACTTGCCTCAGATGAAATAAAAGAATGGGTCTATACTGCTCACAATCTAGACAACAACACCATAGTTGGATCTATTGCTGGAACCCAGGGACCTCTGACCCCAACAGTTTTAACAGAGGTTTTTGGCTTGAGAAATGGTGAAGACACTGCTGAACTATCTGGAGAGGAATTTTCTGATATACTTGCCAGGATGGGTCATCCAGAGGGAAACCCTAGCAAGTTGTTTAAGAGGAACTTGTCAGTTGAATACAGGTTTCTAGCTGATGTTGTAGGCAAGGTGCTGTTGGCAAAGCATTCTGCACATGATACCATCTCCAGACATCAGCTCTGCCTCATGGGAGCTCTAGTAGATAGGAAAAGCTTAAACTAGGGAGAGGTCTTCTTTGACCTGATAAAGAAGAAGATTAATAAAAGCTTTGTAAATTTTGGAAGAATTCTTGGAGTTTTCCTTCAGGCAAGGTGCCCTGCTCTGCTGGTCTCCTCTGGAGTGCACATCAATGCCTCCAAGAGACTTACCTGTGCCCTATTTGGCAAGTGGGACAGGCAGATTAGCAAACCCAGCAGGCCCTCTTCAACTGCTCCTTCAGGCACCAGGACTCAAAGAGTCACTCCCCCACAGGTTTCTGCTGCTGCAGAAGACCTGGTTGTTGCTGGTGCTGCTTACTCTCCTCCTCCAAGTTCAACCCTACCTCCAGCTCCATCCACCACTCCAGTTCCATCCACCATTACCATCTCCAGCCCATCCCCAACCTCAATTCCATCTCCAGCAACCACTTCATCACCTCCAGTAGACCAATTCCACCCATTATTCTCATATCCACCACCAGATGTCACCTCATCTCCATCCATACCATCATTCACCCTTCTGGATGAATCCTACATGGATGATTCCCCCTCTTCTCCTCAAGAATTACCCTCCTCCTCAACATCTTTCCAAGATCTCCTCCACCACATCCTTGACCAACCATCATTCACTCCATCCATATCCATACCCTTGTCCTCCATCTCCACAATCCCCACACCTCAGCCATCCATCCCTCCACCATCCAGCCCTCCACTTCCAGCATCCTCAGCCATCCCAATACCCTCTACCTCTGCTCCTGCCATTGAGCATGTAGATCTGCCAGCCTTAGCTGACAAGTTGTATGAGCTACTTGCCCCCAGGCTCTCTCTTCTCATGGAGGCCTCCTTAGCTCCTCTACAACAGTCAGTGGCAGCCCTGTCTGCCAGGCTTTCCTCTCTCCTTCCTCAAGCAGCACCTCCAGCAGTGTGCCTTGATACAGAGGTATCTGCATCCAGGCAGGGGGAGATGCCCTATGAAGCCAGCCTTCATGCTGCTGTTGCTGCTGCTTCTGCTCCTGCTGTTGTTACTGCTGCTGCTGCTGCTGTGTTTGTATCTGCTGCTCCTGTTGCTGCTGCTCCAGTTCAGGCTCCTACTCCAGTCTTAGCAATAGACCTAAGGTCTTTGCTCTCTGCATTTGATACTGCATATTACAGCTACCTCCCAGAGCCAAATGCTGTCCAGCCCCCAGAAGATCTGTCCAAGGCTCTGGTGCCTCTCTCTGGCTGTGACCCCAACATTCTTTCCTCTTTTGTACTCTCAGTGATGACTGCTGCTGCTGCTGATGAAGAAAAGCTGTATCTGCTTCTGAAACTGTCTTTGCTGCTGCTGAAGAAAATGTTCCAACTGCTGCTGAAATTCAAATTGTTTCTGATGAGCCCACATCCCAGGATTTTCTGATGACAGAGGCTGCTGTTTTTGAGCCTGCTGAAGATTTTGTTGTTGTTTCTGAAGCTGCTGCTGCCATCATTCCTGAAGTAACCAGTGTTGTTTCTGCTGTAGCTCCTGTATCTATTGTTACATCTGCTGTTGTATCTGTTTCTGTTGCTCCCTCTGCTTCTGCCCCATCTGTTGCTGTTCAACTGAAAGAAGATTTGATGAAGAGGATTGATGCTTTATATGATGCTCAGAGCTCTGAATCTGATGAATACAACACTGCCTCTGATGATTCTTCTGCCACCATTGCAAGGAAAAGGAAGGCAAGAAGTAAGGCAATGAAAAGGGTTCCACCTGCCAAAGTAAAAGATGATAATGATATTCCATACTATATTCTGCACAACTGCCCAATTACTGAACATTGGATGCAGTTCTCTAAAAATCAGCTAAAAGCAATGAAGAAGAAAAGGAAGTATGAGAAGGGCTCCTCCCAGTTCAAGCACCCTCATCCTCCTCCACCACCTCCACCTGATGCAGGTGCAGGTGGAAGCTCTGCAAGTTCAGCCCCAGCTAGAAGCCAGGCTCCCTATCAACCCCATGCTAGAACCTATCAAAGGGAAAGCCAGTCTAGGGGCTCTTACTCTAGGAGGGGAGGATATAGGGGAAATCAAAGAGAGACTCAAGTTTATTCTAAAGGGCATTCCAGGCAGCATCCTTACTCCAGGGGAGGACATGCTTCATCTGATACTTCTTCTGGTCCATTCCCCTATAAGCTCAAAGAAACTGTGACTGCCAGGACTCCTCAAGATAATTCTTCCAACAGGTATGAGCCACCTGTACCATTTGAGGACCCTGAGAAGAATCTTGTTGCTTGGACTGCTAGGATGAAGGAGTTGGCTGCATTAGACCAGATAAAGAAAGCCAAAGAACAAGGCCTAGACACTTCCAATACTTCTACTATGTCAGAACAAAGACAGAAAGAGTTAGAAAGATATGCCTCCAGCAAGTTCTTTGATGCAGAAGATACATGGAGTTGCATCCTGCTGCTGTAGTTCCCAGGACTTCAAAGCAAATTTATTTGGGTGCAGCGGATGACACCAGATCCAAACAAGAAGCCCTGAATCCTAACAGAGAAATCAAGATGGTTAAAAGCAAAGAGAAGAAGTAACTCTGTAAGGTGACAATCCTTGGTTTTTCTGACTGCTGTCTGGATATCATGTTATATATATATCTCTGTGATGTTTCTGCATTGTGTCTAGCTGCTATTGTTTTCATGTTTTTCTGATTGTATGATGTTATTTGATTTTTCCAAAGTCTGTAAATAGTAATCCTAACCCAAATAGGGGGAGATTGTTGGAACACCCTATTACTAATTTGGGTCAGGATCACTATATCTCTAGGAATCTGTGTTTGACCTTCTGTATAGCTTAATAGGTCAATTAGAATTGAGTCTAAGGGTTAGAAGTCTAGGATTGGAAGCTGCCCTGAAGACCAAGTTTTTCTGTAGACCAAGTCTAATCGTCGAGCTCAGCACGACGATTCGTCGAACTCCGGTCGACGATCGTCTAGCTCAACTTCGACAGATCGTCGAGCTCCATTCGACGATCGCTGAGCTCAACCTCATAATATCGTCGAGCTCCACTCGACAATCGCTGAGCTCAACTTCGCAATATCGTCGAACTCCATTCGACGATCGGTGAGCTAAGGTCGATGACTTTAACTCTGCATTGTATCCTTATCTCTGAGCTCAGTTCGACGATCTTTGAGCTCAGATCGACGATTATCTTGCTACTTGGATTTTCCAGTTCGCTGAGCTCAGCTCGACGATAGCAGAGCTCAGTTCGACGATTTCAGTTATCCTTCAGAATTCAAATTCAAATCAATTAGAAGTTATTCTGCAATTAATTCAGAAGATCTGCCAGCCGTTTTCATTTACTTCTGGAGCAAGTTTCAAGGGATTTTTCAAGGAACAATTCAGTGGACTTTCCTTCAGAAGAAATTATGCAATTAAGGCTGTAATCAATGCAGACCAACGACTATCTTTTACAGAGTGATATTCTATTCTGGCACAGAGAATAAAAGACAGAATGTTTTTGAATCAACACAGATGAAATACAGAGATTGACAAGAAGAGGACACACAACTCAGTATATAGAAACACTTTTCAAAATTTCTGTCAACAAGAATTCAGAAGAACACTCATCAGAGAGATCAAGCTTTCAAAAATCTTCAGATCTCTTCAGCTCTCAAAGTGTTCAAGGCCAACATCATTTCAAGACTCCAGACTCTCAATATTTCAGCTTGCTGAAATCATCTTGTGCTGGAGATCTATCTTTGAAGGCCTATCACCCTCAGCAAAGCTCATCTTCCTGAAGATCAAGGACTCAGGGGGAGCTTTGACATCAATCCACTTAGTCTTCTCAGTTGCTTGAGAAAGAGAAGACTGCCATCACTCTCTCACCCCCACTCTGTAAAGGGTTTTTCAAACTCCCTTCAAAAGTTTGAATCTGGTTTTTGAGCACCTTGTCAAAAGCTCATTGGTGGCAAGACACCTGATCAAAAAATCTGATTTGGTTTTTGAGCACCTTATCAAAAGCTCATTGGTGCCCAGGACACCTGATCAACTCATCCTGCAGTGGATTCCTACCAGGGTGGTAGAAGAGTGGATGTACCCAAGTTTAGGGGAACCACTATAAATTCTTGTGTCGTCTGGTTTTGCATGCTTTCATTTTTATTTCTGGCCTTGATTTTTCTGTGCTTAGTTTGTGCTTAGCTTAGTGCTGTGATTAGATTTATTTTTTGCTTCCCTGCTCACACAGATTACAACAATTGTTGTAAAGCTTTGCAAAAGTTTTTCTTTGTGTTATAAAAGCACCATATACTCTATTCACCCCCCTCTAGAGTATATCAGATCTAGTTTCCCTTTCAGATTGTTTCATAGTATTGCCAATTTGAAAAGTGACTTCATCTTCTCCTACTCGTAATACTAATTTACCATCAAAAACATCAATAAGTGCTCTAGATGTAGCTAGAAATGGACGACCTAGTATGAGTGGTACTTCGACATTTTCATCCATATCTAAAATAACAAAATCAGCAGGGAATATAAATTTATCTTCCTTAACTAATACATCTTCTACTATTCCTCTAGGATACTTAACCGATCGATCTGCTAATTGAATACTCATTCTTGTTGGGCTAAGTTCTCCTAGGCCTAGTTTCAGATATAGTTTATAAGGCATTAAATTTATACTTGCTCCTAGATCTGCTAAAGCCTTATTTACTTGTAAATCACCGATTAAGCATGGAATTGAAAATGAACCGGGATCCTTAAGTTTTTGTGGTAATTTATTTTGCAAAATAGCAGAACATTCTTCACTTAATGTTACTAATGATAATTCTTCTATTTTCTTTTTATTAGAAATCAAATCCTTAAGAAATTTTGCATATTTAGGCATTTGAATAATTTCAGAAAAAGGTAAATTAACATGTAATTGCTTAAACATAGATAAAAATTTACCATACTGCGCATCCATGCGCTCCTTGTTAAGCTTTGCTGGGTATGGTAATGCTGGTTGGTACTCCATCAGTTGTACGTTCATCTCGCTTGGTCCTTCGCCACTAGACTCCTTTTGGGGTGCTTCTTTTGCAGGCCTTGGGTCTTGTAACTCCTTTACGCTCCTCAATTGAACGGCTTTTGCATGCTCCCTTGGATTTATCTCTGTATTCCCTGGAAGTGTTCCTTCCTGCCTTTCAGAAACCATCCTTGCAAGCTGACCAATCTGATTTTCCAAGTTCCGAATTGAACCCTCTTGATTTCGGAAGGCTACATCGGTAGTTTGCATGAATTTGGTAAGCACATCTTCCAATGTAGGCTTCCTTGGTTCTAACTGTGGTTGTTGTCCAAACATGGGCTGCTTCCCTTGATTTCCTTGTCCTCCCCAAGAGAAATTGGGGTGGTTTCGCCATCCAAGATTATATGTAGAACTATATGGGTTGTTTGCTTGATTGAAAGGTGGCCTAATATTGTTACCCATATAGTCAACATGCTCTTGAACTTGCGGTTCACATCCAGGCATTCCAGTGCATGAAGGGTCCCATTGTTGAGGTGCCATGGAGGGTGATGCTAATGGCAAGGTTGTCCATCTTTTGGTGAAGTTTCTCCACTTGAATAGCTAAAGCGGTGACGACATCTACTTCATAAATTCATGCGGGCTTGCTAGGCTTTTGTCTTACTGTAGTCCATTGGTAATTGTTCATTGTCATGTCCTCTATCAACTGCTGAGCCGCTTCAGGTGTCTTGTTGTTCAAAGTTCCTCCACTAGACGCATCAATCATTTGTTTGGTGGCTGGATTTAGACCATTATATAAGGTCTGAATCTGAAGCCATGAAGGTAGAGCATGGTGGGGACATCTCCTTAACAACTCCTTGAATCGTTCCCATGTGTCATACAACGATTCAGACTCCAATTGAATGTACGTAGACATGTCATTCCTTAACTTCGCAGTCTTTGCAGGTGGAAAATACTTCATCAGAAACTTCTCAACCATCATGTCCCAAGTAGTGATCGACCCTCTAGGTAAGGAATTCAACCACTGCTTCGCCTTATGCCTTAAAGAAAATGGAAACAATCTCAATCGAATGACGTCGTTGGAAACACCATTGATCTTAAATGTGTCACATATCTCTAAGAATCCGGCCAAGTGGGTGTTAGGATCCTCATCTTGCAAGCCATCATATTGGACATACTGTTGAACCATCTGTATCACACTAGGCTTCAATTCAAAGTTATTGGTAGCTATCGGTGGTCTAACGATGCTCGACCCGGTTCCTTGGAGATTAGGTCTAGCAAAGTCAGACATGGTTTGCTCATTTTGGTTGGCCATGGTATCTAAGTTTTCAAGATGATTCTCTCCTTGGTTTACTGTCTCCTCTTCTGATAGTCCGTTTGAAATATCTGTGGTATTAATTCCCACGTCCCTTAAGTTAGTGTTATGGAGAATTTGTTCTGGGTCAGGATGAAATGGTGCTAGCCCAGAATTTCTGCCCCTGGTCATAGACTAACAAACTACAAAAAAAAATATTACGCAATATAATTATATAAATACTAATTTACAACTATATAAATGAAAATTGGTAGATCAATAAAAATTAGGATTTCAAAATATAGAAAACGGTTCCCCGGCAACGGCGCCAAAAACTTGATGATTTTTCTTGCTAACAAGTAATAACTCAATGTGATTTCATTTTACATTCTAATACAATTATGTAGATGGACTTAACTAGATTGAATTAGCATTCAGGCAAGCGCACCTATCAATCGTAATATATGAGAAATCTACATCTCGTGTCGTATTCCACAGGGTCGTTTCAACTATTCGTACTCACCCTCCCTTTATTATCATACCTCTAAACAAAAGTGATATTTAAACTACATTAACCTAACTATGACCAATTGGATGATTCAGTATTGGAGAAATAAAAACGATAAAAACATGAAGCTTTTAAATAATTACATGAACAATTTCATTTATCAGTTCAATTATAAGCGATCATGACATGAAAAGATTGTTACATTCGTGTAATGTAAAAGTTAATTTTTCATCAAAATTCTCTCTCGAGCAATTCCAAATCTAAACCTAAGATAGTAAATTTTCTCTCGAACAATTCACAACACTCAAGTTCGCATTAAGCAAAATACCTTTATTACTACATAAATTCATGAATTTTATCTCTAATTTAACATGAATCCTTTTATTCGTGTTCTAATTTTCCAAACAATATATCTCTCGATCATAGAGTTTGAATTACAAAGGGAATTATCATCACAATATGAACATACCAAAATCATTGCAAAGAACCAATTTCTCAATCTAGCCAATTGCAAATTGTGTAAAACAAATAAGTAATTCATAAGGAGGATTAAACTCTTTGTTTGATTGCATAAACACAAATAAAATACTACAAATGTAACATAAGCAAGGTGATACATGATTACTAGAATGTTCAAAGAGAAATTCATGCAAATTAAAACATAAATTGAAGTTGAATCATCAAGATAAAGGAAGGATTCAAAGGGTTAATGATTAAATAAAAAATACATATGAATACCCTTCAATCCTCCTTGTCTTGGATGCTCCCCTTCGGCCTCCAGCAGTTCTCCAATCCAGAAATGATCCAAAAGTTCTAAACAAATTTTTCTACAGGAAATTTATAGTTCCCTTGCAAACAGGTCGGACACGGGGTCACACACGGCCGTGTGGCAGGCCGTGTGGACGGTTCCTAGGCGGTTCCTGGGCAGTTCCCCACGAGAAGTCATGTCTGGTCGTGGGCCGTGTCAGATGACACGGGTAGGAATACGACCGTGTGTTCAGCTGTGTTCCTCAGACACGGGTTGCTCTGCAGTCATGTGCAAGGATGACACGGGTAGGCACACGGGCGTGTGCCATACCCGTGTGAGGTTCCATCGTCTGCGCCCAAATTCTTCAGCTCCAGGTGCATAGGACACGGGTATGCACACGACCGTGTGTCTGGCCGTGTGCACCAAATTTTCGTCCTGTAATCAGCCATGTAGACTCCGTGAACTCCTCTGTTTGCTCCGAGACTTTTAGGCCCATTGGTTGGCATTACCTGCAATAGAAAAATGATAGACTCAGTAAATAGTTTTATTACAAGAACTGACAAGGACTTCTAAATATGCTCTTCTATCTATGATACGACAATTTCTTTACTATTATCATGAAATCAACACAAAAAGGGGCAGGAAATGGTAGACATGATTACAATTATGATAGTAAAAAGCCTATCATAATCGTACTCATCAGCGTCCCCTCATCTTTCCATCAGTGCTTGAAGTTCAACGCTGAGGGGGTCCAGGTCAGGGTCAGGGGGGACCCAAAGGTGGCATGGGAGTGTTATGTCACTGCGGTGAACACCATCTCCTTGCAGGAGGGAGCCGAGGAGATGGGGCAAAGGATGGAGGAGGTCGAGCAGGAAGCAGGAGAGGAGGAGCTGGAAGTGAAGGACTGCGCAGAAGATGCGGCAGGAGGAGATCTGGAGGAGGTGGCCGAAGTGAGGGGCGTGGGAGAAGAGATGGAGGTAGAGGTCCCCGTTCCAGAGGAGGGGGATGCCGAGGGATGGGGGTAGCAGGCCAGGCTGGAGGCAGCAGAGGAAGTGGTGGAGCTGGAAGTGTTCACCAGAGGAGGCAGGATGGAGAAGATCCGCGTCAGCGGGGGGCTGAACCCGGAGGACCAAGGCAGGATGCTGGAGTGCATCCAGAAGAACGTGGACATCTTTGCTTTGAACGTCACGGAGATGCCGGGGGTTGACGCGGATGTGGCTTGCCACCGCCTCAACCTGGACCCGGGAACACGCCCCGTTCAGCAGAAGAAGAGGTAAACTGCGGACAAGCTGACGGAGCCCATCAAGGAGGAGGTGGCGAAACTCCTCAAGGCCGGCTTCGTGTTTGAGATTCAGTACCCCGGCTGGGTCTCCAACGTGGTTATGGTTAAAAAAGGAGACGGCTGATGGAGGATGTGTATCGATTTTTCCTTTCTTAATAAAGCTTGTCCTAAGGACTGTTATCCTTTGCCTCGAATCGACGCGCTGGTTGACTCAGCCGTCGGTTATTCTGTAATGAGTTTTTTAGATGCTTTTTCAGGTTATCATCAAATCAGGATGCACCCCCCAGACATCAAGGATGTCTCGTTCATCATAGGGGACAGATGTTACTGCTACAAGATGATGCCCTTCGGGCTGAAGAATGCTGGGGCAACCTACCAGAAAATGATGGATAGGGTCTTTAAGGAGCAGAGGGGGAGGAATTTGGAGGTGTATGTAGATGACCTCATGATCAAAAGTCGGGATGTGGACTCCCACCTCCGGGACCTGGAGGAGACCTTCACCACCCTGTGCAAATACAAGATGCGGTTGAACCCCCTGAAATGTGTCTTTGGGGCCAGCAGGGGAAAGTTCTTGGGGCACCTCCTCACCCCCGCGGGGGTCGAGCCGAATCCAGATAAGGTCAGGGCTATCTTGGAGCTGGGGCCCCCGCGGAATGCTAAGGAGGTCCAACGGCTGACGGGGAAGTTAGCAGGGCTGAGTCGCTTCCTTTCTCGGGCAGGGGAGAAGTGCTCCCCCTTCTTCAAAATGCTGAGGGGTGGTCAGAGGTTTGAATGGATCAAGGAGTGCGAGGAGGCATTCCAGGCCCTCAAGGTGCAGTTGACACAGGCCCCGCTGCTCCAAGGACCGAAGGAGGGGGAGGACCTGTTCCTATATCTGAGCTCCGTCTTGGTTCGTGAAGAGGGGAGGAGGCAGCTCCCTATTTATTATGTCAGCCGGGTCCTGAGGAAGGCCGAGCTCCGGTATCCAATTTTGGAGACGCTAGCCTTCGCCCTAATCATCTTGGCTCGGAGGCTGCGACCTAACTTCCAGGCACACTCAATCCGAGTGGTGACCGACCATCCTCTCCACAACATCTTTGAGGGGGTGGAGCATTCAGGCAGGCTGGCTAAGTGGTCGGTGGAGCTGAGCGAGTTCGATGTCTCCTTCATTCCGCAGCTCTCGATCAAAGCTCAGGAGATGGCCGACTTCCTGGCCGACTACGTGGTGGAAGTAGCGGAGGAAGAGCTCACCCGCCCGACTCCTTGGAAAGTGAGGGTGGATGGAGGCTCAGGGAGGCATTCCCTTGGAGTGGGCGTGATCCTAGAAAGCCCTCAAGGGACTCGAATTGAGCAGACGGTGGTGGTGCACTTTCCCATTACCAACAACCAGGCCAAGTACGAGGTCGTGATAGCAGGGCTACGCCTGGCCAGGGAGCTGGGGGTGTCGGATGTGGAGGTCCTTACTGACTCCATGGTAGTAGCTTCCCAGATTAACGGGGAGTTCGAGGCTAGGGAGCCCACCCTGCGATCGTACTTGGCCAAGGTGAAGGGGGTCATTGGCACTTTTCAAACTTTCACCATCCGACACGTGCCCAGGGAAGAGAATGAACAAGCCAATCAGCTGGAAAAGCATGGTCCCCAGGTGGGGGGCACCATCACCGACCTATTCCGCCCCTCCATCGAAGAAGTAGAGCTCATGGAAATTGATCAACAAGCTTCGTGGATGGATCCAGTTGTAGTTTTCCTCTCCACGGGAGAGTATCTGGAAGGAGTAGATAAGAAGAAACTAAGGCACAAGTCGGCTTATTACCTCCTCCAGGACGGGCAGCTATACAAGAAGACCCTCTCAGGGATGCTGGCTCGCTGCGTGGCCAAGGGCGAAGTGCAGAGGATCTTGGAGGAAGTCCACTCCGGAGAATGTGGGAGTCACTCTGGGAGTCGGACCCTGGAGGGAAGGATAGTCAGGCAAGGGTATTTCTGGCCCACCCTGGGCCGAGACGCTGTAGAGTTCGCGAGAAGATGTAATAAGTGCCAGCTGTTTGCCCCTCTTCTGCTACAGCCGGCCCAATGAATCAGGAGTATCACGGCCTCCTGGCCCTTCGCAATCTGGGGAATGGATTTGGTTGGGCCATTTCCCCAAGCCAGCGGCCAGAGAAGGTTCCTCCTATTGATGATTGACTACTTCTCCAAGTGGATGGAGGTAAATGCACTGGCCAAGGTGACCTCCCAGGCGATACGGAACTTTGTTTGGGGGGAGATCATTTGTCGCCATGGGCTTCCCCAGGGCATCGTCACGGACAACGGGCCCCAGTTCTCCAGTGCCGAATTCACCAGCTTTTGCGAACAGCTTGGGATCTGTTGAAATTTGTGAAGTGGAAGTGGGTGACGGGACAGGCCGGGCGGCCTGGGGTGGACAGCTATGGCGGACTGGGCGGACTGGGCGGACTGTGATGTGCGGCCTAGTGAGAAGTCCAGTGGAAAGCCGGCTGTCTTCTGAGCGGGTGGTTGCATAGAGACCGCGAACTATACGGCCTGGTTTCTGCGGATAGGGTGTTTGCTGATTGGCTTTGCCAAGGAGCGGCCTGAGCGGATAGAGGCTTGCGGACTGGTGCATTGCCTAGTGGCCACGGGTGGAAGCTTGTGCTGACAGACGGGTTGGCTCATGTTCGCGGGAAGCTTGCGGACTGGTGTGTCCGCGGTTTGGGCTGGTGCGGACTGAGCTTAGAGCTTGGCTGAGGCCTTGTCGAGCTCTGGTGTTACAGCAGGTGCCTTGCTGTGGAGATCGATTGGCGGACTGGGTTTGGAGTCTGAGGATGGCTGCTGCATTGGACAGAAGTGCGAGTAGCTCGCGGACTGATGGCGATCTGTGCTAAGGTGTTTGGCGGACAGGAGTTTTAGTCTGCCAGGCTCGCATTGGCCTTTGATGGTTTTGGACTTGGTCACACTCTGTTCCAAGACCATGGTGTCCACCGTATCCGCCAAGTCCGCTGTGACTGGGCGGACTGTTGCTGTCTGCCTTTGGTCGTGGACTTGTGGCGGATTAAGGTGTGAGTCTTGCGGACTGCCTCGTGTTGGTGCGGACTGCCATTGAAGGGGGTTTGCTGTCCTGTAGTGGTTGGATCTTTGCGGGCTGATGCCTTGTCCGCATAGCTTGGGCGGACTGGAGAGTGTTCGTCAATGGTTGCCTTGCTCCTGGCGGTTTTCCTTGGTATCCGGCTAAGTCCTTGCGAACTCGGCGGACGGAGTTTTGCTATCGCGCGGGCTGGGGCGATGTCGCTATCTCTTGGGCGGTGACCACACTCCTCACCTTGCCTATAAATAGGACCCTCGGGCACATCTACAGTAACCTAAGTAACTTGAGTGAACAATAAGTTGGGTTGAGCGAAGTGCTGCGGTCTCAGTTTGTCAGTCCGCGCGGATTGTTTCAGTGCTGACGTTTGTTGTGTGCAGGTCGCACGGGTAGCTTCAAGGAGCCAGGAGTTTGGCTGTGACTTCGGTCAAGTACTTGGAAGTGTGCGGTCTCTGCGGACTCAGCAGGAGGTCGCTCTGTGACTTATCAGCCCTGTTTCATCTTTGCCAGCTACAATAACCTGTCTGCCGGCTTCAGGCAGGTAGGGGTGTTCCTCAGTTCAGGTTCAGCAGGAGGCAAATAACGCTGTGTCCGCGTGGCCTCGCGGCTTCGGCGGACTCCGTGGCTATTCAGCGGATTGCAACGTAGCCTGGGCGATCTCAGCGGACTCAGGTGACCTCGGTGACCTCGCGGTCTCGGCGGACTCCGGTGCTGTCCGCCCGGCTTGTTTTTGGTGCTTTCTGTTCACAGCTGTTATACTAGCGAAATCATGTCTCGCTATGTATGCCTCGTGTTGTAAAGAAGTGAATGAATAAAAGACCTACTTGTGCTTCCATTGTTTGTTGGGATTAACCTCTGTTCCTTGGTTTCCGCTGGTTCAACGTGTGAACTGGGTAGTTCCGAAGATATTAATTTGGCGTTTGGGCTATCTTGCTGACCACGTTGAGAAAATTTAACATGGTATCAAAGCGAGGTTTCTGAGGTTCAGTTGCATGAGCGGAAGTCAGCCAGTGTTGTAACTCTGTGACTGAGTGGTGATCAACCTGTGTTGTTGCTCGGAGCTGCTGAAAGGTTGCCAACAGGTGTTGCAATGGAAGGGAGTTTTGCAAGAGGTCTTGGCATTGAACTCTTAACGCCGACTAACTTCAAGAAGTGGAAGTCGTGCATGAAGAGTTATCTTCTTGGCGAGGAGCTGTGGGAAGTCATCGGTGGTGACGACAGGCAGGAAGTCACTACTTCTTTCGGTACTGCTGAGCAGGTTAGGCTCTGGAGAAGAACAAATGCTAAGGTGGAGTTCATTCTAAAGAGAGCCGTGTCTCCGGAGCTGTTTGATCACATCGTTGGGTGTGAGTCGGCTGCTGATATTTGGACAACCATTGATGAGTTGTTCAATAGGAAGAATGTGGCACGGCTTCAGTTCCTGGAGAATGAGTTGGCCAGGGCAACTCAGGGAGACCTTTCCATCTCCAAGTACTTCTTAAAGATGAAGAGCTTGTGTGCTGAGCTGTCGGCACTGGATCCTGATGAGCCTATCTCCGAGGCAAAGATGAAAAGGCACATCATTCGCGGCTTGCGGAAGGAGTATGTGGCCTTTGTCACATCTGTTCAAGGGTGGGCTACTCAGCCGTCTTTGCTGGAGCTGGAGAATCTGCTTGCCTTGCAGGAGAGCTTAGCAAGGCAGAAGGCTGGAGTGAACCTGAATCAGGAAGGCATCGAAGCTCTCTTCTCAGGCAAGAAGAAAGGATGGGAAGGGAAGAAGAAGAAGAAGGTGCAGGCCGCTGGTGAGAAGGAGACTTCAACTTCATATCCGCCGGAGAGGAGCAATGCTTCTAAGGACTGGAAGAAGAATCTGAAGTGCTACCGGTGTCATCAGTGAGGGCACTTCAAGCGGGACTGCAAGGTCAAACTGCAGCCTGGGCATGCTGCGGGAAAGGAGGAAGCTTGCTCGAGAAGTGAAGAAGCAGGATGGGGCGGAGCTTTTATGACGGGCACTTGTGTCCGGGCCTTGTCTGGTGAGGACTTCAACAGCGAGTGGATCGTGGACTCCGGGTGTGGTCATCACCTCACCGGAGACAAATCGAAGTTCACCTCCATGCAGGCTTACTCAGGTAATGAAGCTATTATAACTGCTGATAATACTGTTTATGCAGTAGAGAAGGAGGGGGTCGTGTCTTTGGGTAGTGATCAGGGGCCACTCACGTTAAGGAGTGTGTATCACGTGCCGGGCATGAAGAAAAACCTCTTCTCGGTGACCAATGCGGTGGACGCTAGGTATCACGTTCTGTTTGATCCAACGGACGTGAGGTTCCTTCGCAACGTATCAGCGGTAAAGGCTGATGTTGCTCATGTTGGGAGGAGGGTGAAGAACATGTTTGTTCTTTCCACCAGTGCTTATGTTGATAAGATGAGGGCCAATGATAGCATTGCTATCTGGCATGAGAGGATGGGGCATGTTGGCATGGACAAGCTGAAGGCGATGGCGAGTAGAAGTTTGGTGAGGGGGTTGCCGAAGTTGTCCTCCTTTGGTGATGGGCATGTTTGTGCGGGCTGTCAATACGGTAAGGCACATCGCCTTCCGTTTGATAAATCACAAACAAGGAGCAAGAAGCCACTGGAGTGTATTCATGGCGACCTGATGGGACCAACGGTTACTGCCAGCCTTGGTGGAAGCAGATACATGCTTGTCTTGGTTGATGACTACTCAAGGTATACTTGGGTGTACTTCTTAAAGGAGAAGTCGGAAGTATTCTATTTGTTTGTGGAGTTTAAGGAGTTGGTAGAAGGCCGGCTTGGCTTGCGGATTAAGAAGCTTAGAACTGATAACGGGGGTGAGTTTGTCTCCTCCGAGTTTTCTAACTTCTACAGGAAGCACGGGATCCAACGGGAGCTTACTTGTGCTCACACTCCACAAAAAAATGGGGTAGCGGAGCGGAAGATCCGTCATCTGACAGAGACCTGCAAATGCTGGCTTCATGCGAAAGATATCCCAAGGTCCTTTTGGGCGGAGGGAATGTCTTGTGCTACTTATATTATCAACCGGATGCCACTCAGCCCTATCAACATGAAGACTCCTATTGAGCTGTTGCTAAAGGAGAAGCCGAGTGTTGGACACCTTCGGGTGTTCGGTTCAACTTGCTACGTGCATGTCCCGGATGCTTCACGGACAAAGCTGGATGCGAAGGCTAGGAAACTTGTCTTTGTTGGCTATTATGAGCGGAAGAAGGGATGTAAATGCATGGACCCTGTGGCGAAAAAGTTCATGGTGTCAAGAGACGTTGTCTTTGACGAGCTGGCGTCATATGGAGGTGGCTCGGTGGAGCTAACCAGAAGTAGCAAGGCTGATGAAGCACCGGTGGAGGCTGCTGAAGGCTTGGAAGAGGAGCTTGCTGTTTCACCAGCAGCTCCTGTTGCTTCGAACTCCGAGGCTGAGCCTTCTGGCTCAGGAAACAGGGGGAGTGTTGGAACACCCTATTACTAATTTGGGTCAAGATCACTATGTCTCTAGGAATCTTTGCTTGACCTTCTGTATAGCTTAATAGGTCAATTAGAATTGAGTCTAAGGGTTATAAGTCTAAGTTTGGAAGCTGCCCTGAAGACCAGGATTCTCTATCTGGAGACCAAGTCTGATCGTCGAGCTCAGCATGACGATTCGTCGAACTCCGGTCGACAATCGTCTAGCTCAACTTTGACAAGATCGTCGAACTCCATTCGACGATCGCTGTGCTCAACTTCATTATATCGTCGATCTCCATTCGACGATCGGTGAGCTCAGGTCGACGATTTTGACTATGCTTTGGATCTTTATCTCTGAGCTCAGTTCGACGATCTTTGAGCTCAGATCGACGATATTCTGCTGCTTAAGTTTTCCTGATCGCTGAGCTCAGATCGACGATAGCAGAGCTCAGTTCGACGATTTCAGATAACTTCCAGAATTCAAATTCAAATCAGTTAGGAGTTATTCTGCAATTAATTCAGAGATTTGCTAGCCGTTTTCATTTATTTCTAGACCAAGTTTCAAGGGATTCTTCAAGGAATGTTTCTGTGGACTTTCCTCCAGAAGAGATTATGCAATTAAGGATGCAATTAATGCAGGCCAACGGCTATACTTGACAGAGAATAATATTCTATTCTGTACCAGAGAATAAAAGACAGAACTTTTTGAATCTCTCAGATAGAAGAACACACACAATACAGATTACAGAGACACTCTCAAAAATCTTCTGTCTAAAAGAATTCTGAAGAACACTCATCCAAGGAGATCAAGTTTTCAAATCTTCAGATCTCTTTAGTTTTCAAAGTGTTCAAGGCCAACATATTCCAAGACTCCAGACACTCAACATTTCAGCTATTGCTGAAATCATCCATTGCTGGAGTTCAATATTTGATGGCCTATCACCCTCAGCAAAGCTTTTCTTCCTGAAGATTTCAAGGATTTAGAGGGAGCTTTGACATCAATCCACATAGTCTTCTCAGTTGTTTGAGAAAGTGAAGACTGTCATCACTCTCTCACCCCCACTCTGTAAAGGGTTTTTCAAACTCCCTTCAAAAGTTTGAACCTAGTTTTTGAGCACCTTGTCAAAAGCTCATTGGTGGCAAGACACCTGATCAAAAAATCTGGTTTGGTTTTTGAGCACCTTATCAAAAGCTCATTGGTGCCCAGGACACCTGATCAACTCATCCTGCAGTGGATTCCTACCTAGGGTGGTAGAAGAGTGGATGTACCCAAGTTTGGGGAACCACTATATTTCCTTGTGTCTTCTGGTTCTGCTTGCTTTCATTTTTGTTTCTGGCCTTGATTTTTCTGTGCTTAGTTTTTGCATATCTTAGTGCTGTGATTAGATTTATTTTTGCTTCCCTGCTCACACATATTACAACAATTGTTGTAAAAGTTTGTAAAAGTTTTTAAAGCACCATATACTCTATTCACCCCCCTCTAGAGTATATCAGATCTAGTTGCACTTTCAATTGGTATCAGAGCCAGGTTGGTTGAACATACCATACCTGATTGGTTGTACAGGCTAACACCTGAACCCAAAAATCCCAAACTAGATCTGTTCTTCTTTTGTAGTGTATCATTAGATTTTGTTTGCACAAATCATGACCCAAAACAAAGATTATGCTAGCACCAGACCTCCAGTGTGCAATCTTTCCAAGTTTGCACTTTGGAAGGCAAGGATTGGACTTTACATGAATTCTATTGACGAAGATATCTTTAATTCTGTTTTGACAGTGTGTCCAAGACCCCCAGAGAGCACAAGTACAAATGCTGTTCCACCTCCATCAGGAACAGATGCTGATATCAAAAAATGGAAAGTAGCTGATGCCAAGGCTATGAACATCCTAGCCCAAACAATGTCAGATGACATATTTCAAAAGGTAGCTGAATGCAATTCAGCCAAGGAAATTTGGGACAAGCTCTCAAAAATAGTCTCAAGCTCAACTGATGAGAGAAAGGATAGAAGATCCCACCTCATCTCTCAATATGAGAACTTCAAGAAGGGAGAGACTGAGTCAGTGGGAGACATGTACAACAGACTAAGTCTAATTGTCAGTGAATTAAGGACATTGGACAAAGAGATCTCTCTAACTGAACTTAATGACAAGATCCTAATGTGCTTCCCCAGCACTTGGGATTCAAGAATCTGGCCAATTAAGGATGCCAGAAGTCTGAATGAGATCACCACTGAAGTCTTCTTGGGTAAGCTCAAATCTTATGAGCTACTCATCAAGAATAGAGAGGAAGAACAGAAGGCTGCTTCACCAGCCACAAGAAAAGAGAAGACCATAGCATTCAAAGCAACTGAGGATCTGCCTGAAGATAAAGCTACAGGCAATGATGAACTACTCAGTCTGCTGGCCAAAAGATTCTACAAGATGGCCAGAAAGGACTTCAGAAGAAGATCATACAAGGAGCAGGACAAGCCAAGGTATGACAAGTCCATTAGTAATAATAAAGACATTATTTGCTTTGGTTGCAGGAAACCAGGGCACATAGTTCCTAACTGTCCAGAGAACAAGAACAAGGACAGAAGGGACAGAAAAGAAAGAAAAAAGGAGAAAGACTCCAAAAGGAATGGCAATGGCAAACCTTCCTCAAGAAAAAATAAGCATACAAGAAAAGGGTTTGTTGCTGAATCCTGGAGTGAGACAGAAGAGGAGTCAGAAGCCTCATCCAGCTCAAGTGATGATGAGGATGATGCAGAAGAAAAGTAGTTCTGCATGATGGCAATTAATGCCTCACAGCACAATTCAGAGGAAGAAGAGTCAGAGTCAGACTCAGAGACTCAACCTGAAGAAGATCAGGTAATTAGTTCTTTTGATTTTAGTTCAGAAGATTTTAAATCTGAATTTAAAGCACTGTGTTTAGACCTGCTAAAGTCTGAGAAAGAGATTATCTCTCTCAGAAATCAATTATCTGAACACAATGCTCTAAAGTCAGAAAACCTCAAACTCTCTCAGGAGTTGGAGTGCTGTAGGGAACAGATAGCTTCACTGAAAAGTGAGCTCTATGAGGCCAAGAAGCTTGAAGAATCCCTTAATGGGAGAAGCATCAAGCTGATGGACATCACAAGCACAGTGAACTCTAGATTCAACAGTACACTGGGCTTGGGTGCCTCATCCAGCCAACATATAGTCCTAATAACTCCCATCAAATTCATTTCTGACAAGGGAAAGGGAGTTGTAGAGGTTGCTAGGAAAAATTCTGATCTGCCTCAGAAAATTAAGTCCCAGAAGAAATTGTCAAACGGAGCTCGACAATCGTCGAACGGAGATCGACGATCGCCGAACGCAGCTCGACGATCTCAGGCACAATCGTCGAACGCAGATCGACGATCTCAGCCAAAGTCGTCCAACGCAGGTCGACGATCTCATATACCTGACCTCAGCCATAGTCGACCGTCGAACGAAGCTCGATGATCTGACCCAAGATCGTCGAACGCAGCTCCAAGATCGTCGAACAGAGGTCAGAGCTCTGGAAAATTTTTCAAAGGCAAATCAAAATTGAATCCTAAGGGTTCTTCATCCCAAATCTATAACCCTTATACTGAATGGATTTTACCTCAAAGGAGATATCATCCTGAAGGATATAAGAGTCAACCTGGGATATCTTTCATTTCTGAATTTAAAGGTTATTGAAAGATATGGTACCTAAACACCTAGAGGGGGGGTGAATAGGTGACCTAAACCTTTTTTTAAAACTTTGTTGGCAGCACAACAATTATTACAGCTAGCAGCAATTACAGAAATCAAACAAGTAATCCACAGCACAGCACAGCACACCACAGCAGACACACTAATTTATAGTGGTTCCCCAATCTTTGGGTACATCCACTTTCCCCCTTCGCCTATCTAGCAGTGTACTAGATTCGGCGAAACTTCTCCACTAACTCAGAACCAAACTAGGTTCCTACCTCAGGCCCAAAGCCTTACACTCAGCCAAAAGGCCTACACTCAGCCACCCAGGTCTACACTCAGCCAATTAAGGCCTACACTCAGAGTTCTTCAACTCCTACCCTCAGGAAACCAAGCCCTACCCTCAGCCTTTATAAAATAGGCTTACAATTCTCTCAGATCCAATGGATCCTACAAGTTAAAATAGAAAGTACAATAGTTAACTCTACAACTCAGAAAATAGGAGAGGAGTTGAGAGATTCTTGAAGAGTTCTTGGAAGAACTCAGTTAGATCCAAACTGACTTAGCTTCCTTCAAAGCTTCTTGATTAGAACTGAATTAGTCTGAATCTTCTGCAGTTGTTCCTTGACCTCTGCTTCTTGAAATCCAGATGACTCTGAATTCTTCTTCTCAGCCTTAGTTCCAAAGACTGAATACTTGGTTGGAGCTCTCTCTCTCCAACTTCTTAGATCTGCTGATGCACAGCAAGATCTTCTTGTGTTGATACTCAATATACCACTTTTACAAAGATCTGATCTCTCTTTGTAAAAACTTTTTCAACCACTTCTATATTATCTCAACAATCCTTAATCACTTGATCAATCTTTTTCTGTAAACTATGGGTGCCTATTTATAGGCTTCCTTCATGGTAACCGGCTGGTCCGGTTCATAACAGACTTCTGATATCACTAACAGTTGATGTAGACCGGCTGGATCGGCAGCTGTCTTGTCAACCAGTCACTTCTTGAAATTCCTCTAACTGTCAGATAGTGTCGAGACTTTCTGTTCTTAAGTGTCGACACTTATAGGCCAAGTGTCGACACATGTTGTGTAAGTGTCGACACAAGTCTACAAGGTGTCGACACAATTCCTTGTATGTCTCGACACAGTTTCTTCTGCATGTGTCGACACTGAAATTGAGTGTCGACACAAGTACTTGTACTTCATTCTTTAACTGTATTCTTCTAAGTGTCGACACATCTCCTTTGTGTCGACACATCTTCATGTGTAGAAACTGTCAAGTGTCGACACTGCTTCTTGGTGTCGACACAAGTCTTCAATCTTGTTTCTTCAGCTGAGTGTCGACACATTCCTTTAGTGTCGACACTTGTACTTAGAATATTTTGTAACTTTTCTGTTCTTTGCTAAGTGTCGACACAGCTCCTTGTGTCGACACTTTCTTCAAGTGTAGCGTCTTCAACTAAGTGTCGACACATTGTGCTGGGTGTCGACATTTCCTTCAAATGTTGACTATTCTGGTTGTGTGTCGACACATTGTGCTGAGTGTCGACACAAACTTCAAGTGTTGACTCCTTTGAGTGTGTGTCGACACATTGTGCTGAGTGTCGACACATTCTTCATATGTTGACTCTGCTGATTGAGTGTCGACACATTGTGTTGACTGTCGACACTTGTACTTAGTCTCTGCAGAATTTTGCTGAGTGTCGACACAACTCCAAGTGTCGACACTTTCTGGTGTTGACTCAGCTCTTCTAGGTGTCGACACTTCTGCTAAGTGTCGACACAGCTTTTCTGCATTCTTCTTCACTGAGTGTCGACACAGCTCCAAGTGTCGACACTTTTTGACTGGTGTCGACTCTTCTTCCCAGGTGTCGACACAATGACTCCAAGTGTCGACACTGCTTGTCTGGGTGTCGACACAAGTCTTCTCAAGTGTCGACACTTTCCCTCTGGGTGTCGACACATGGACTTAGAATTTTTAGCTTCAGTCCAGTGTATTCCTAACCTGCACAAGTAACTCAAACAAACATCAAATACACTATGATGTATATCATTGAGTTAGGTGAGGCTTCTTCAAATCAGGTACATTTGACCAATGTACCCAACAATCTCCCCCTATTTGGAGAAGTCATAACCCTTAGTCAATGATATACATCACTCATAATTAAAAATTATAAAATGAAGTAAAAACAGATATATGACAACAGAGTTAAACTTAAACATGTAATAAAGCACACATGTATACTCATTCAGCATTACAGAACAAACAAGAATTAGACACATTCTACTGAACAATCATGAAATATATATTTATCAAAAATTGTTCATACATTGTTGTTAATACACTTTCAATGATTTACACAAAATGTTTGATTACAACATTCTTCAGTTTTAATCTTAGTCTAATTCTGCTCTGGTTCTTTAATGACTATGCCTTTTCCAGCTTGCACTTTGGCTTTCACAGCAGCAGCAGCAGCAGGCTCAGCTTCAGCAGTCTTCTTCCCTTTGGAGTCCTTCTTCTTCTGTTCTTCAGCCTTGATCTTTTGCCTTTCAAAATAATGATAGGGCTTAGGAAAGTACTTGCTAGGCTCCACAGCTGTTGGAGGTAGCTTTCCTAACTTAGCCTTCCTTCTATGCTGGACAATGGCTTCCTGCCTACTCTCATGTTTCCTCCATTCAGCCTCTGAGAACCACTTGTTCCTCTCATGGGCATTGTCCTTGGCTGCTTTCCAGGCAGTGAGAATGATGTTCCTAGAAGTAGGGCTCCACTGTTCAAAATCTGGTTTTTGTTCAGCAAGTTCCCTGAACTTCTTCTTTGATAGCCTAGTCTCTTCTTCTTTGTCCAAAGCCTCTTGCATAGCAGCTGTGATAGGTTGAACAACCTTTTCCAGAATAACATTGGGCTTGCCAGCAGTTGGACTATACATTGTGCTTACATCAGCATGAACCATTTCAAAATCTGGAGGTGGATAGATTACATCAGCCACTGCCTGTTGCTCACCTCCAAGATATGTTCCTTGAATACCAGATTCAGCTACATTGTCATCATCACAGAGGGGAGGATAGCCCAGTGTAGCCCTGATGGAATTGGATATCCATTTTGCATGGTCAGAACTGGCTTTGACTAACACCCTCTCCCCCTTTATGACTTCTTGTTCCACATGATCTCTCACATCATCTTTCTGGAACCTGATTTGGCTGTCCAAATACCTTATGCCCTCTTTAAAGAAAGGTCTTAGCTTGGTAAGCTGTTCAGAAATGACCTTCTGGGAATCCTTGATGGCAGTCTTGACAGCAGTTAGTTCAGCTTGAAAGAGTTTATCAAAATCAGCTTTGGCAGCAGCAGAGGAGGTTGATGGTTCAGTAGACTTATTCTTGATTTCAGTGACTATTGCATTGTGAGATGCAGTCAAATTATCATTCATCCTCAATTGATTTTCCAACACATATCCTTGCTTTAGTGCAATATCTTCTACCTTTTCTTTTATGGTTTCTTGATGTTTAGCCAGATAGACCACTGCATGAGCACCCTTTGTAAAACAATCAGTCATCTCCTTTTTATTAAGGTTCATTTCAAACCTTATTGACTTGATTTCCTGTCCCAGATCAGATTGTAGTGCCTTGTGCCCTTCATCAACATAAGTTTCTAAAGCTTTCCTTTGTTCATCCATCTTGATTTGCATTGCAAGCAGTAGAGCACTGTAATCAGTGGATGGAGCTTGTTGAACTAAGGAGTGTTGAGCAACTGTTTGTAGAGCCTTCTTATAGCTCTGGCTCCTTCTCTTGAATACAAAGAATTTCTGCTTCTTAGCTTGCTCAGCTTCATCATCCTCAGACTCTGATGTACTGTCTATATCCACCCTATCCTTAGGGCTGGATGGTTTTTCAGTGTGCACATCTTGTGCCTTCTCAGTATCTAGCCTTATAGGCTCTTCTTGAATATCCAAGTTCTCCCCCTCAGCAGCAGCATCCTTCACTGCATCAGCAGCATTCTTTTCCATATCAAAATCATCTTGATCTAAATTCAGAAATAGATCTTCCATTGTATATTCTGCTGGAGACTGTGCAGGAGATGTTCTGGTTTCATCAGCTACAACAGATGTGTCTTGGAGAACAACATCTGGTTCTTGAGTTGCTGGCTGATTTTGCTGATGGTCATCAGACAAATCAGAATTTATTATAGAAAAATTCAAAGTATTAAGGTCAACAAGTACCTCTTGAATGAGGAGGGTGGCTTGCTCACTCTCCAGTGTAGATGGTTCTGCTACAACTGGAAGCTCCCCCTGGATGTCAGCTGGCTCCTGAGGAGCAGGTGACTTTTCTGCAGCCTTATCCATTGGATTATCAGGAGTGAAGACCACATGTTCTTCACTGCCTGAGCTGCTGGAGGACTCTTGAGGCACAGCAGCAGTCTTCCTCTTCTTTCTGGGAGGAGAGTCTTTCTTAGAAGCTTGTTTTTCAGGGGTGGTCAATTCCTTTGACACCAGCACCCTTTCCCATCTAGAGAATATCCTTGAGTCCATTCTCCTCATGTGATTGATTTTTGTTCCTGCAGCAGTGCTCATTACCTCTGGAATTGATCCAGCCAGGTAGAGACTTAGTATCCTGCCCAGATTGGGCTTCTTCAGACTTTCTTTTACTTTCTCAAAGACAATCATAGACCAGTCTGTCTTAAGGTTGAAGATGATTCTGGTCATGATACTGAACATAGAGGCTGACACCCTGTCATGCCCTCCTGGTTTGCTTAGAATAACCTTGCCTACAACTTCAGACAGGAATTTGCCTTGAGTGTTCATGCCTTTTCTGTTGAAGACAGAACCTATTCTCATCTTAGAATCAAGACCACACCAAGTGAGTGCTTCTCTAGTCTTAGATGTGGTCACTTCCTCTTCTTCTTGAATCTTAGGTAGCTGAAGTACCTTTCTCAAGGACTTGGGTGAAACCTTGACCTTGGTTCCATGCACTCTGGATTTGATTCTGGATCCAGAGTCGTCCACAGTTGCTCCAGTAAGAAATTCAATCACTTCTTTCTTCCATATCTTGGTTGGCTCTGAAACCAAGTATTCCAGTCCTGAATTGCTGACTAGGGTTATCACTGATTTGATTTCCTGATCACCGTCGTCGAATGCGCCTCGCACGAGCTCATAGCCTTCGTTAACGTTCTCTTCCAGCTTGGGAGCCATTAGGGTGTTGAGAAATAGTCTTTAGAGAAGAGAAATGTCGACACAGGAGTTTAGTCTCGAAACTCTGAAAGCGTGTCGACAAACACAAACAGAACCCTATTTATACCTTTCTTGTTTGAAGACGAACAGGCGGGATGAATTTCTAAAGATGTGTCGACACTGTCAATAAGTGTCGACACAGACTTATAATGTCTCGACACACATGTGTCGACACAAGTTTAGTTAACAGATTTTATGTGTCGACACTTGGTTAAGTGTCGACACCACTATACTCGACATGTAGTCGAGACTTTACTTAGAAAAATTCTGAGTAAAACTTAAGTGTCGACACTTTATTGGATGTGTCGACACCTACTCGACATGTGTCGACACTAACATTCTGAAGTGTCGACACTAACTTCCTAGATGTGTCGACACCATTTTCCTGAAGTGTCGACACTTATTATTCTGTGTCGACATAGACTTGTCTATGTGTCGACACCTTTTTACTTAGCCAATTTTTGTTCTGTATACTTAATCTAAGTTTATCATACCTAGTTCAATTTTGAACCTATTAAACTTAGCTTCATCTAAGGGCTTAGTGAACATATCAGCTATCTGATTATCAGTTCTAACATATTCAAGTGCGATATCATTTCTTTCTACATGCTCCCTAAGAAAGTGATATTTAATCTCAATATGTTTAGTTCTACTATGTGATACAGGGTTGTTAGCTATTGAAATAGCACTAGTAGAATCACAATAAAGTGGAGTTCTACTTACCTGACATCCATAGTCTTCTAGCTGATGTTGAATCCACAGAAGTTGAGCACAGCAACTTCCTGCAGCTACATATTCTGACTCAGCTGTGGAGATGGCCACACTGGTTTGCTTCTTACTACTCCATGAAATGAGTCTTCCACCTAGGAACTGACAGGATCCAGTTGTGCTCTTTCTATCTTCTTTGCATCCTGCAAAGTCTGCATCTGAATAGCCTGTTAGATCAAAATCTCCATTCCTAGGGTACCAGAGGCCTAGATAAGGTGTGCCCTTTAGATATCTCAAGATTCTCTTGACTGCAGTCAAGTGAGACTCTTTGGGGCAGGCTTGATACCTGGCACAAACACATGTAGCATACATAATGTCAGGCCTACTTGCAGTCAAGTATAGAAGAGAGCCAACTATCCCTCTATACAAGGTTTCATCTACAGGTTTCCCTGCATCATCCTTGCTTAGAGACATACTTGACCCCATAGGAGTCTTCATGGTACTGGATGAATCCATACCATATTTCCTTATGAGTTCCAGGGTGAACTTTGACTGACATATGGACAAGCCACTTTCAGTCTGTTTAACTTGGAGACCCAAGAAAAACTTCAGCTCTCCCATACTACTCATCTCAAATTGACTTTGCATAAGCTTTGCAAACTTTTTGCAAAGGCTACTTTCAGTAGACCCAAATATAATGTCATCTACATATATTTGGACAAGTATTACTTTGCCTCTAGATTCCCTAAGGAATAGAGTCTTATCTATTTTCCCCCTTGTGAACTTGTTCTCAATGAGGAAACTAGATAGGGTTTCATACCAAGCTCTAGGAGCTTGCTTTAACCCATACAATGCTTTCCTAAGTCTATAGACATAATGTGGAAGAGTAGAATCAACAAAACCTGAAGGCTGCTCCACATATACTTCTTCTTTTAAATTACCATTAAGGAATGCTGACTTCACATCCATTTGGTATACTTTGAATCCTTGGTAGGTTGCATAGGCCAAGAACATCCTTATGGCTTCCAGTCTGGCTACTGGAGCAAAGGTTTGATCAAAATCAATACCTTCTTCTTGCCTATATCCTTTTGCAACCAGTCTTGCCTTATTCTTAATGATGACACCTTGTTCATCTAACTTGTTCCTGTAGATCCACTTTGTTCCTATCACATTGTGATCTTTAGGCTTAGGAACCAGATCCCAAACCTTGCACCTTTTGAACTGATTAAGCTCCTCCTGCATTGCTTCAGTCCACTGTGGATCTTGTATAGCTTCTTCAAATTTCTTTGGTTCTATTTGAGACAGAAAACTTGAATATACTACAGCATTCTGATTTCTGCTTCTAGTCTGAACACCTTGTCTTGGATCTCCAATGATCAGCTCTACTGGATGATCCTTAGATGCCTGTTGGCTGGAGGCATCCTTACTTCTGGTTGAACTTCTTCAGCATCTTCATCAAGCTGAGTTCCTTGTACTTCTACAGCTCCTGGTACATGTAGTTCTCCCCCTGGACATAAGCCATCTTCTTCTACTTGCTGTCTTGCAGCAGGTACATCTTCTATGGTTAGCTTGTCCATCTTCTTAGTAAGACCTGTGGGGCTGCACACACTACTAGACAACTCATTGTTAATTAGTTGTGACTCATCAAAAACTACATGCACAGATTCCTCTACAACTTGTGTAGTCAAGTTGTAGACTCTATAAGTCTTACTATTATTGCTGTACCCAACAAACACTCCCTCTTGGGACTTGGCAGCAAACTTAGTTAAGTAAGACTTCCCATTGTTAAGTATGAAGCATTTACAACCAAAGATCCTAAAATAGGACAGATTTGGTTTCCTGCCTTTCACTACTTCATAGGGGGTCTTGTTTAACCTTTTAGTGATGGTAGCCCTATTTATCACATGGCATGCAGTGTTTACTGCTTCAGCCCAGAAATATTCTGGCAGTGATGAATCACTTAATAGGGTTCTACCAGCCTCTATCAAGGTCCTATTTTTCCTTTCAGCAATGCCATTTTGCTGAGGTGTTCTAGGTGAAGAGAATTCTTGAAATATCCCATAGTCTTCACACAGCTTTGTCATGCTTTCAGACTGAAACTCAGTACCATGGTCACTTCTAATTTTGACCAACTGTACAGTTTAATTCATTCTGAATTTGCTTAACAAAACTATAGAAGACACTAGGTGTTTCAGATTTCTGCTTTAAGAAGAACACCCAGGAAAACCTTGAGTAGTCATCAACAACTACAAAGGTGTAGACCTTCCTACCTAAGCTGTGAACTGGCATTGGACCAAATAGATCCATATGCAAGAGGTATAAACACCTCACAGCATCTTTGTTGTCTAAGCTTCTAAAGGTGGATTTAGTCTGCTTGCCCTTTTGACAAGCTGAGCAAATGCCATCTTTGACACACTTAACTTGAGGACCATTCCTCACTAACTCTTTACTAAAGAGTTTGCCAATAGTCTTGTAATTAAGATGAGCAAGCCTCTTGTGCCATTTGACACATTGAGAGACTGTCTCATCAGCTACAAGACAGACTGGAGAACAATTGTTCTCAACCATAATGTCTAAGCAGTAGACATTTCTCTTTCTATATCCAGTCAAAATGATCTCTTGATCACTTGACCTCTTGATATGACAACCATTTTTAACAAATGAGATGTCATACCCTACATCACTTAATTGACTTATACTAATGAGGTTGTGTTTCAAACCTTTAACATAAGCCACTTGAGTAATGGTAACAAGGTTAGAAGAAATGTTACCAAACCCTTTGATGATTCCTTTTTCAGAACCACCAAAGGTCACCTTTGGACCATTTTTGATTGGGATGTAGTCCTTCAGTAGTCCCCTAGTTCCAGTCATGTGTCTGGAACAACCACTATCCAAGTACCATGTAGGGTTATGGTCACTTGGATTCACCTGCAAAACAAATTAATGAACCTTAGAACCCAAAGTAAACTTGGGTCCTTGGTGATTGTTAGTTTGCAATTTGACATAGCTACCTGCTGGCTTTCCAATAGGTAACTTGCTACTCAACTTGGCACTGGCATTATGCCAACAATCCAAGGCAAAGTGGCCAACCTTGCCACAACACCAGCATTCAAACTTGTTGTACCTTTGCTTAGGTACAACCTTTGCTGTCTTGACCACAGCAGCCTTGTTCAATGTTGGGGCTTTGCCCTTGGACTTGGACTGATCCTGAACAGTCCTCACAGGCTTAACAAAACCCAATCCAGCCTTTCCTTTATGATGAACAAATTCATCAATCAAGGGTAGCACTGATTTAGGTTTTGAAAACCTAGCAACTAGCTCTTTTTCCTTCTGGAGATTGATCTCCAGCAACTTAATTTGATCATTTTTAAATGTAATAGTACCCATCTGAATCACAGTAATGTGTTTCAGCCTGGCTACTTCATTCAGTTTTTGATCATACTCCTTCTCAAAATCTGTTGCAGCTGCCTTGAGATCAGCAATCTCCTTTGCCTGACTTTTGGCTAGGATCTTGCTTTTCTTATAGGCTTGCAACAGTACTTGGTATTCATCTAAGAGCTGATGAATATCTCCCTCAGATTCAGAATCACTTCCATCACTTGATGAAGATGATTCTGACTCTGAACTAGAACTGGAATCTGAACTTAAGGTTAGACTTTGTACCTGACTAGGTCCTGACTGCTCCAGGGGTTTGGTACTTTCAGTCAATGCCATTAGTCCTTGGCACTGAACCTCTTCTTGTTCATAGATTGATTCCATGATCTGCATAAACTCTTCTTCTTCTTCAGCAAATAGCCCTATATAGGCTTCAGCATCTGTCTCAGTGTCTGAAGAAGAAATGTCTGAAAGAGTCTTCTCATTCTTTGCAACAAAGGACTTCTCCTTCTTTCCTTTGAAGTGAGTCTTCTTTTTGTCACTGGATTCTTTCCTTCTTTCAGGACAATCTGCAATTACATGACCCTGTCTGTTGCAGCAGTAACACACAATCTTAGACCCAGTTGCCTTGCTAGTCTTTGTCCTTTGCTTGTCCTTCTTTGAAGGCTTCTTCTCCTGATACTGAACTTCTTTCCCTTTGGAAAATGAAGGTCTGGACTTCCACTGTTTCTTCTTCAGGAATTTCTGAAAATGTCTGGTAAATGCAGCAAAGTCTTCATCACTTTCACTGCTTGTAGATTTAGTGCTAACAGACTCATCAGAATCTGATTCAACTACCTCTGGAGGAGGAGTTGATGACTTAGTCCTGTTCTTTCTAGGTACTTCTGACTTAAAGGCAACAGTCCTTTCCCTGTGTTCAGTCCTTGTTGACTTTTCCTCCTCTTTTCTTACTGACAATTGCATCTCATAAGATAACAACTTGCCAAACAGTGTGGGAGGAGGAATTTCTCCCAACTTTGCCATTTCTCTGATGGCACAGATCTTAGTGTCCCAATCTTTGGTTAGGGACCTCAAGAACTTATCATTCAATTCATAGTTTGTGAACTCCCTTCCATAGGACATGAGTTCATTAACAATTCTGTAGAACTTTTTGTAGCATTCAGTGATGCTATCTCCTCTTCCTTGCCTAAAGCTCTCATATTCTTGATTAAGCAAGGATTTCCTATCTTGTCTTACTTCTTCAGAACCTTCCATGTAGACAATGAGGGTATCCCACATTTCTTTTGCTGTTTTACAGTGAATAAGGTTCTGGAAGGTGGCATCATCAATTGCACTAACTATGATGTTCTGTGCCCTTTTGTCCATTGTAGCTAGGACAATCTCATCCTTGGTCATCTCAGAAAAATCCTTTGGAGTTCTCTGTGTAGCATCCAAGACTGAAATCTTCATGGGCACATAAGGCCCTTCCTTGACTGTGATGTAGATCCTAGGGTCAGAGGCCTCCATGAACAGCCTTACCCTTTCTTTCCAGATTCCAAATATCTCTTTTCTGCATATGGGCAGTTTCATTGAACCCAATTCCTTGTGATTCTCTGAAGATCCCATGTTTCTTGATTTTCTTGAAACTGTTTCCTGACTTATACTGAATCTGCCAAACTGGATCTCCTCAGACAGTTAGTCCTTTTTGAGGAACCTGGCTTTGATACCACTTGAAAGATATGGTACCTAAACACCTAGAGGGGGGGGGGGGTGAATAGGTGACCTAAACCTTTTTTAAAACTTTGTTGGCAGCACAACAATTATTACAGCTAGCAGCAATTACAGAAATCAAACAAGTAATCCACAGCACAGCACAGCACACCACAGCAGACACACTAATTTATAGTGGTTCCCCAATCTTTGGGTACATCCACTTTCCCCCTTCGCCTATCTAGCAGTGTACTAGATTCGGCCAAACTTCTCCACTAACTCAGAACCAAACTAGGTTCCTACCTCAGGCCCAAAGCCTTACACTCAGCCAAAAGGCCTACACTCAGCCACCCAGGCCTACACTCAGCCAATTAAGGCCTACACTCAGAGTTCTTCAACTCCTACCCTCAGGCAACCAAGCCCTACCCTCAGCCTTTATAAAATAGGCTTACAATTCTCTCAGATCCAATGGATCCTACAAGTTAAAATAGAAAGTACAATAGTTAACTCTACAACTCAGAAAATAGGAGAGGAGTTGAGAGATTCTTGAAGAGTTCTTGGAAGAACTCAGTTAGATCCAAACTGACTTAGCTTCCTTCAAAGCTTCTTGATTAGAACTGAATTAGTCTGAATCTTCTGCAGTTGTTCCTTGACCTCTGCTTCTTGAAATCCAGATGACTCTGAATTCTTCTTCTCAGCCTTAGTTCCAAAGACTGAATACTTGGTTGGAGCTCTCTCTCTCCAACTTCTTAGATCTGCTGATGCACAGCAAGATCTTCTTGTGTTGATACTCAATATACCACTTTTACAAAGATCTGACCTCTCTCTGTAAAAACTTTTTCAACCACTTCTATATTATCTCAACAATCCTTAATCACTTGATCAATCTTTTTCTGTAAACTATGGGTGCCTATTTATAGGCTTCCTTCATGGTAACCGGCTGGTCCGGTTCATAACAGACTTCTGATATCACTAACAGTTGATGTAGACCGGCTGGATCGGCAGCTGTCTTGTCAACCAGTCACTTCTTGAAATTCCTCTAACTGTCAGATAGTGTCGAGACTTTCTGTTCTTAAGTGTCGACACTTATAGGCCAAGTGTCGACACATGTTGTGTAAGTGTCGACACAAGTCTACAAGGTGTCGACACAATTCCCTGTATGTCTCGACACAGTTTCTTCTGCATGTGTCGACACTGAAATTGAGTGTCGACACAAGTACTTGTACTTCATTCTTTAACTGTATTCTTCTAAGTGTCGACACATCTCCTTTGTGTCGACACATCTTCATGTGTAGAAACTGTCAAGTGTCGACACTGCTTCTTGGTGTCGACACAAGTCTTCAATCTTGTTTCTTCAGCTGAGTGTCGACACATTCCTTTAGTGTCGACACTTGTACTTAGAATATTTTGTAACTTTTCTGTTCTTTGCTAAGTGTCGACACAGCTCCTTGTGTCGACACTTTCTTCAAGTGTAGCGTCTTCAACTAAGTGTCGACACATTGTGCTGGGTGTCGACATTTCCTTCAAATGTTGACTCTTCTGGTTGTGTGTCGACACATTGTGCTGAGTGTCGACACAAACTTCAAGTGTTGACTCCTTTGAGTGTGTGTCGACACATTGTGCTGAGTGTCGACACATTCTTCATATGTTGACTCTGCTGATTGAGTGTCGACACATTGTGTTGAGTGTCGACACTTGTACTTAGTCTCTGCAGAATTTTGCTGAGTGTCGACACAACTCCAAGTGTCGACACTTTCTGGTGTTGACTCAGCTCTTCTAGGTGTCGACACTTCTGCTAAGTGTCGACACAGCTTTTCTGCATTCTTCTTTACTGAGTGTCGACACAGCTCCAAGTGTCGACACTTTTTGACTGGTGTCGACTCTTCTTCCCAGGTGTCGACACAATGACTCCAAGTGTCGACACTGCTTGTCTGGGTGTCGACACAAGTCTTCTCAAGTGTCGACACTTTCCCTCTGGGTGTCGACACATGGACTTAGAATTTTTAGCTTCAGTCCAGTGTATTCCTAACCTGCACAAGTAACTCAAACAAACATCAAATACACTATGATGTATATCATTGAGTTAGGTGAGGCTTCTTCAAATCAGGTACATTTGACCAATGTACCCAACAGTTATCAACCTAGGCCCAAGGTAAACTGGGTCAAAAACAAATGAATTGTCTTATGTGCAGGTGAAGACCTATCCAACATCTAACCAGCAATGGTATTTAGATAGTGGGTGCTCTAAGCACATGACAGGGAACAAGGACAACCTCACATCCTTCAGAGCCAAGCTTGGACCCAAAGTTATCTTTGGTGATTCAAACTTTGGACAGACTAAAGGATATGGTGCAGTCCAGATTGGTTCAGTAACTTTCAAGAAGGTAGCATATGTAGAAGGACTGAAGCACAACCTAATTAGCATCAGTCAGCTGTGTGATGAAGGCTACCAGGTGACCTTCAGCAAAACCTTATGCAAAATCAAGTCAGAGGACAACACAACTGTGTTGACAGGTAAAAGGAAAGGTAACATCTACCTAGTAGATTTTCTTTCAACTAATGTAGATATCTGCTTGTTTAAGTCAGTCTGTAGACCAAATGTATTATGACATAAGAGATTAGGACACCTAAACCTTAGAACTATTGCTAGGCTATCCAAGGACAACCTTGTTAGAGGACTACCTTCTGGCCCCTACAAAAAGGAAGGACTCTGCAAGGCTTGTCAATTAGGAAAGCAAACTAAAAACAGTTTTAAGTCACTTAATAAGAGTGATTCACCTAGGATATTGTATCTGTTACACATGAATCTTTTTGGACCCATCACAGTACAAAGCCTAGGAGGGAAATCTTACACTTTAGTAATTGTAGATGACTTCTCTAGATTCACTTGGGTGTTCTTTCTAAGGAAGAAGTCTGATAACTTTAAGTGTCTGACAGAGTTTCTCAAATGTATATAGATTGAGTTCAATACTCACATTGCCATGATCAGAAGTGATCATGGGACAGAGTTTGATTCTCCTCTTATGCAAGAGTTCTGTCAGAGTGAAGGGATCAGGCATACTTTCTCAGCTCCTAGAACTCCTCAATAAAATGGGGTAGTTGAAAGGAAAAATAGAACCCTTATTGAATCTGCCACTACATTGTTGTCAGATGCTCATCTACCTCTATCCTTTTGGGTAGAGGCAGTGAACACCTCCAACTATGTGTTGAACAGAAGTCTGATACATAAACTAAAGGGAAAGACTCCCTATGAATTACTCAAAGGGAAGAAACCTAAAGTTGACTATTTTAGAGTTTTTGGTTGTATTTGCTATATTCACAATAATGACAAGAAATATTTAGCAAAATTTCAAGCCAAAGCTGATGAAGGAGTGTTTCTGGGATACTCCTTGATCAGCAAGGCATATAGGGTCTATAACAAATCATCTTTGAAAATTGAGGAATCTGTTCACATTTCATTTGATGAAACTAACATGTCTTTCAAGGAGAAGATTTCTTCTACCATAGAACCTTTGCAGGAACATTCTCTAGTTGAAGATATGAACAAGTTACAGGTTGCTCAAGAGGATGAAAGTAGTGAAGATGAAGGGAATGCTCAACACATTGAAGCACAACCTGAAGAGCCAGTTGTTGTACTACAAGAGGAAACAACAACACAGGTTGGTGAACAATCAACACCCCCTGTTGATTTAGTAACATCAAGAGACCATCCAATTTCCCAAATAATTGGAGAAATCTCAGCTGGTGTGCAAACCAGAAATCAGGTCAACCAAAACCTGTTGCACACCTGCTTGCTATCTCAAATTGAACCTCAGTCCATTCAAGATGCAGAGCAAGATCCACACTGGATCATTGCAATGCAAGAGGAGTTGCATCAATTTGAAAGGAACAAAGTATGGGAACTAGTGCCAAAGCCTAAGGATCATTCCATTGTTGGAACAAAATGGGTATTCAGAAATAAACTGGATGATCAAGGAGTAATTATAAGGAACAAGGCAAGGCTAGTTGCTCAGGGATATTCTCAAGAAGAAGGAATTGACTACGACCAGACCTTTGCACCTGTTGTAAGATTGGAAGCCATCAGAATATTTCTAGCTTATGCAGCTCACAAAGGCTTCAAAGTATATCAGATGGATGTCAAAAGTGCTTTCTTGAATGGAGACATCAAAGAGGAAGTCTATGTCAGACAACCTCCAGGTTTTATCTCTCCAACTTATCATGATTATGTTTTTAGACTGAACAAAGCATTATATGGTCTCAAGCAAGCTCCTAGAGCATGGTATGAGACCCTAGCATGCTTTCTCTTGGAAAATGGTTTTATAAGGGGTAGAGTAGAGCAAACTCTCTTTATTAGAACCCATAAGTCCCATACCCTGCTAGTACAAATTTATGTAGATGATATCATTTTTGGTTCTACTGACTCAAAATTATGCAGAAGGTTTTCTAACCTGATGCATTCTAAATTTGAGATGAGTAGCATGGGTGAGCTATCCTTCTTCCTAGGATTGCAAGTCAAACAACATGCTGAAGGCATCTTTATTTCTCAAACAAATATGCAAATGAACTGGTTAAGAAATTTGGTATGTCTGAGGCATCTTGTATGAAAACACCCATGCCTACCAATGATGTATTGGATGCTGATGAACATGGGAAACCTATTGATCAGACAACATATAGAGCAATGATTGGCTCTTTACTGTATCTTACAGCTAGTAGACCAGATATAATGTTTGCTACATGTATATGTGCTAGGTTCCAAGTAAGCCCTAGAGAGTCACACCTAACTTTAGTAAAGAGGATTCTTAGGTATGTCAAAAGTTGTCCAAATCTAGGTCTCTGGTATCCAAAAGATTCAGCATTTGAGTTAACTGGATTCTCTGATGCTGACTATGCTGGATGCAGAGTTGACAGGAAAAGCACCAGTGGAACTTGTCAGTTCCTTGGTGACAGACTTGTCTCTTGGTTTTGTAAGAAACAAACATCTGTGTCAACTTCAACTGCTGAAGCTGAATATATGGCTGCAGGCAGTTGTTGCTCACAAATCTTGTGGATTCAAAACCAACTCCTGGACTATGGCTACAACTTAGAGAAGTCTAAAATCTTTTGCGACAATACAAGTGCTATTTCCATAGCTCAAAATCCAGTCCTCCATAGTAGGACAAAACACATAGAGATTAGACACCATTTCTTAAGGGATAATGTTGAAAAGAATAAAATTGAATTACAATATATCTCAACTGATTTACAAAGGGGAGATATTTTCACCAAGCCTTTGGATGAAAAGAAACACACCTTCTTCCTAAATCAGTTAGGAATGTTAGATGGAGGAAGTCTTAAATAATCTCCAAGATTTTGAAAGTTTAAAAATTGACCAAGACTAGGCAAACTTTCTGATTTTTCTTAGTGTCTAGCATTTCTCTAATTTCTGAACTGCGCTCGACGATTTGCCCCAAGATCGTCGAACGGAGATCGACGATTTCCAAAATCGTCGAACTGAGTTCAGCGCTTCTCAGATAGTTTGAACTATCTCTTCCGGTCAACGATCGTCGAACGGCGCTCGACGATTATGTTCACTGAACGATCGTCGAACGGAGCTCGACGCTCTCCAAGATCGTCGAACGGAGATCGACGATGTTGAAGACTCTTCAGATTCCTTTAGAAGCCTCGATCGTCGAACTGAGTTCAACGATCTTTCCAATTCTGCGTCGAACCCTAATATAAAACTCTTTTTTCGCCGTTGTTCTCTTTTGCGCTTTCGATTTCTCTGCAAGAAGTTTCTTTCCCTCCAAACAGTTCTACGCTTGGTCGTTTTGTTTGTTGAGTTTTTGCAGGTACAATGGCTGTATCAGTTGCTGTCCTAGCTGCAATGAAGTTTGATGCAGGCTTTGATATTGATATAGAATCTTTCAGCACCACTGATCAGATCTTTCAAGATGTACTGGGTTTGTTCCAGGAACAGAATCTGACTGCCCTCATGACCACCAGGATCAAGTTGGCTTCTGATGAAATCAAGGAGTGGGTTTATACTACTCATAATCAAGATAACAACACTATAGTTGGGTCAATAGGTGGAAATCAGGTACCCTTGACCCCCACAATTTTAACAGAAGTTTTTGGATTGAGAAATGGAGAAGAATCTGCTGAGTTATCTGGAGAAGAGTATTCTGACCTGCTTGCCAGGATGGGTCATCCAGAGGGAAACCCTAGCAAGCTATTCAAAAGGAACTTGTCTGTTGTGTACAGGTTCATGACAGATGTGTTGGGAAAAGTGCTACTGGCAAAGCACTCAGCCCATGATACTATATCCAGACATCAGCTCTGTCTCATGGGAGCTCTTGTGGACAAGAAAAATCTGAACTGGGGAGAGGTTTTCTTTGACCTCATTAAAAAGAAAATAAACAAAAGTTTTGTTAATTTTGGGAGAATTATTGGAGTTTTTCTACAGACCAGGTACCCTGCCTTGCTGGTCTCCTCATGAGTTCATATCAATGCCTCCAAGAGACTAACCTTTGCCCTCTTTGGCAAGTGGGACAGGCAAATAAGCAAGCCTAGCAGGCCCTCCTCCAGTGCCCCTTCAGGCAAAAGGACTCAAAGAGTCACTCCTCCACAGGTCTCTGCCCCTGCAGATGACCTGACTGCTGCTGTTGCTACCTCTCCTCCTCCTCCAATTCCATCCCTACCCCTAACATCCACCACTACAGCTCCCTCCACCATCACCATATCCAGCCCATCTCCAACATCAACTCCATCTCCAGAACCCATTCCACCTCCACTAGAAGACCAATTCCACCCACTGTTCTCCTACCCTCCACCAGATTTCACCTCCTCACCCTCTATTCCATCCTTCACCCTCCTGGATGATTCCTTCATGGATGATTCACCCTCCTCACCTCCTGACCTACCCTCATCCTCCACTTCTTTCCAGGATCTCCTACACCACATCATAGACCAGCCAGCATTCACCCCATCCATCTTCATTCCTCTGTCCTCCATATCCACCATACCAACACCTTAGCCATCCCTACCAACATTCTCCAGCACTCCACTTCCAGCATCCCCTGCTGTTTCCATACCATCTACCTCTGCTCCAGCTGTTGAGCAAGTAGACCTCTCAGCCCTAGCTGACAGGCTGTATGAGCTGATTGCCCCCAGGCTCTCTCTACTATTGGAGACCTCCTTGGCTCCTCTACACCTGTCAGTGGCAGCTCTTTCTGCCAGGCTCTCCTCCCTCTTCCCTCAGGCAGCACCTACAGCAGTATGCCTTGATCCAGATGTATCTGCATCTAGGCAGGGGGAGATGCCATATGAAGAAAGCCTTCATGCTGTTGCTGCTGCTGTTTCTCTGCCTGCTGCTGCTGTTTCACTGCCTGCTGCTTTGAGCCCTCCTGTTGCTGCTGTTTCTCTTTCTGCTCCTATTGCTGTGCCTCCAGAAAGTCAGAGTTCTACTGCAGTTCTTGCAATTGACCTCAGGTCTTTGCTATCTACCTTTGATTCTACCTACTCTAGCTGTCTGTCAGTGGTCCATGCTGTCCAGCCTCCAGAAGACTTATCCAAGGCACTTGTGCCTTTTTCTTGCTGTGACCCTAGCATGCTCTCGTCCTTTGTAAATTCAGTCATTGCTGCTGCTTCTGAAGAAAGGACTGATTTTGCTTCTGAGAATGTTGATGATGCTGCTGCTGAAGATATTCATACTGCTGCTGAAGTTCCAACTGTTTCTGATGAGCCAATATCCAAGGATATTCTGATGTCAGAGGGCATTGATTTTGAGCCTGCTGCAGTTTTTGATGATGAATCTGCTGTTTCTACTGCTGTAAGTGAGATTGTTACTGCTGCTGTCACTTGTCCAGAGCCAACTGCTGCTGTTGCTGTTACACCTTCTCCATCTGCTGTTGTCCCTGCTGTTACCATCTCAACTGCTGCTGCTGCTGCTGCTGTCTCCACTTCTGCCTCTGTTCAGTTAAAGAAAGATCTTATGAAGAAAATAGATGCTCTATATGATGACTAGAGTTCTGAATCTGATGAATTCAAAACAGACTCTGATGACTCATCTGCTACCATTGCCAGGAAAAGGAAGGTAAGGAGCAAAGCAATGAAAAGGGTTCCTCTTGCTAAAGTTAAGGATAACAATGATATCCCTTATTATATCCTTCATAATTGCCCAATCACTGAACACTGGATGCAGTATTCCAAGAACCAGCTGAAAGCCATGAAGAAAACGAGAAAATATGAGAAGGGCTCATCCCAATTCCAGCACCCTCATCCTCCTCCACCACCTCCTCCTGATGAAGGTGCAGGTGGAAGCTCTGCAAGTCAACCCCCAGCCAGAATCCAGGCTCCCTATCAACCTCATGCCAGATCCTATCAAAGGGAAAGCCAATCCAGGGGCTCATATTCTAGGAGAGGAGGATATAGGGGTAATCAGAGAGACATTCAAGTATATTCCAAAGGGTACTCCAGGCAGCACCCATATTCTAGGGGAGGACATATTTCATCTGATACATCATCAGGTCCTTTCCCTTATAAGCTAAAAGAGACTGTGTCTGCCAAGCCTCCTCAAGACAATCCTTCCAACAGGTATGAGCCACCTGTACCTTTTGAGGACCATGAAAACAACCCAGCTGCTTGGACTGCCAGGTTAAAGGAATTGGTTGCACTGGACCAGATTAAAAAGGCCAGAGATCAAGGATTAGATTCTTCCAACATTTCTACAATGTCTGAGCAAAGACAGAAAGAATTAGAAAGATATGCTTCCAGTAAATTCTTTGATGCTGACAGATACATGGAATTACATCCTGCAGCTGTGGTTCCCAGGCCTACAAAGCAAACATATTTGGGTGTAGCAAATAACACCAGGTCCAACAAGGAAGCCCTAAATCCTAACAGAGAAATTAAAATGGTTAAAAGCAAAGAGAAGAAATGATATTGTAAGGTGACATTTTCTGGAACTTCTGATTATCTGGATGCTATATATATATCTCTGTGATGTTTCTGCATGTCTAGCTGTTGTTTTTATATTTTGCTGATTGTATGTTGTTATTCAAATTTTTCCAAAGTCTGTAAATAGTAATCCTAACCCAAATAGGGGGAGATTGTTGGAACACCCTATTACTAATTTGGGTCAGGATCACTATGTCTCTAGGAATCTTTGCTTGACCTTCTGTATAGCTTAATAGGTCAATTAGAATTGAGTCTAAGGGTTAGAAGTCTAAGTTTGGAAGCTGCCCTGAAGACCAGGATTCTCTGTCTGGAGACCAAGTCTGATCGTCGAGCTCAGCACGACGATTCGTCGAACTCCGGTCGACGATCGTCTAGCTCAACTTCGACAAGATCGTCGAACTCCATTCGACGATCGCTCCGCCATTTCCTTTGGCACGACGTGATATGGCGAGCGGGCTATAGGTTTCGCACCTAGCACCAACTCAATCTTGAATTCAATCTCTCGATGGGGTGGTAGCCCAGGGAGATCCTTGGGAAACACCTCTGTAAACTCTGATACAATCGGAAGATCACTCACACTGTCCTTAGGCTCCTCAGCATGAATTAGCGTGAAGTATAACTTCGCGCCCTTCCGAATAGCTTTGACAACTTGGAGTGCAGACATCAACGTCCCGCCAACTCCTCGCATACCCGCGAACCGCGTTTCCTGTTCGTTATTCTGGCCCAACGTTATCTCTTTGGACTGGCAATCAATCAAGGCATGATGCTCCGCGAGCCAATCCATATTAAATATCACGTTGAATTCTGATATCGGCAATATAGATGCAGTTAAGCACAAATCCAGACTTCCTAATTACACTGCCACATCGAAGCTTGATCCGCAAGCATCATACAACAATTCGGAAACACCACTCTGACGCTATCTGTCTTCACACGACTAGGTATCCCAAGCCGTGCTATGAACTCAATAGACAGAAAGGAATGCGATGCACTCGTATCAAACAGTGCTCGCGACAGCGTGTTCTGAATCATCACAAATCCTGTGGCAATCATGTCACACACTCAAACTGCATACGCAGATGCCATAAACAAAGCATGCAAGCAATACAATACTCAAAGACTAAACTCGTACCTATAACGACATCACTTTGCTTGATGGCCTCCTGCAGGCCAATATTGTAGACTCGGGGCTGCGCCTACGAGGCAGAAGACTCCACGACTGCCTTTCCATTCTCCGCATATGACGCTCCCGCCTTCTTTTCACTCTTTGGCGGCACCCGACATTCACGGGCTATATGCCCCACCGGTCCAAAATTAAAGCATGTACGAGTATCCGGTCTTGAGGTGGCCCCCGACGTTGCTCCCGAGGCAACTAAAGAAGGAGCTTGTCCCGCCGTCTTGGACTTCTTACCCCATCTCTTCTTCGAAAATGACTTCACCGGTTGGGGCACCTTAAACTCCGCCTGTTTCACAGCCAAGGCACGATTCCATTGCACCCTCTTCATATCTTTTTCCAGCGCGCACACAGTGTCAACCAACGCCTGGAATCCTTGGTTCACCAAACTAGAAAGCATGAACCTCAACTCGTCTCGCAGTCCTTCATAGAACCTATTTGCCTTCCTCTACTCATCTACAAATATAGAACCCGCATACCGCCCCAAGCGTGTAAACTCATGCAGGTAAGCTTCCACACTACCATTACCTTACGTTAGCCTTTGGAATTCATTATCCATGGCAATACGCTGTGCCGCCTGGAGGTGCTTTGCCAGGAAGAGTCTAGAGAATTCCTCCATCGACACTTGTGTCAACAGTCTACCCGCCAAATGGTGTAACTCCCTCTCGTACCACCACAAACGAGCTTCGCCTTCCAATAAGAAGGTAGCTAAGGTGACCTTCTTCTTCTCCTCCTACCCAATCACCGTCATTATCCGCTTGATGCGCGATAGCCAATCCTCAGCCTGCGCAGGAGATCCCACTCCCGAGAACATAGGCGGATGAAAGCTCATATACCGCTTCAACAATCGTTCAGCTGCCTGATGGTCCACAGCCGCAACATGTTCTGGCCTCGCCGCCACATGTTCTGGCCTTATTGTCGGCATTCGGCTGGGCTTGCATCATGGCGAATAAAACCTCAACAACTAATCGTACAGCTTCCGCAGATGGTGGAGGTGTAGGAACCTCGGCTAGTGTCGTACTTTCATCAGAACGTTGGGGCTCTGATTGCCCAGCTCCACTCCGTGTCACATATAGGTGAATAAGACACACATTAGCGACCGTACACATGCAAGAGCAACAAGGTAGGAACATGCAGGTTCCTCAAACACATGTATTTGCATTCCTACAGTGGATATTCAGGAGTTCAATCGTGTTAACTTGGTTCGCATAGACACGTGCCTCTGATACCAAAAATGTAACAACACCATCCATTTACATAGTATATACTAGAAGGTCCGGCCGGGACCCCACAACATATAACACAAAATAGGCGGTGAAGTTACGGTATGATACCAGAGTAGCGCAGCGCACCTTAACACATTGCATTCTAGCGGAAGCCTAAACACTAAACTTGAACTCCACACCTGAATGTCCAACATATAGAAGCTCCTCATTTATATATACCATATGAATGTTTTACAAGTACAAACAGTTGGCCTTATGGCCTTACAGGGCTTTCACAACAGTGACCTCAACATTGGCATGCAGGCCGGCCACGTACAAATAAAAAAAAGCCTTTATAAGTTTAGCCTTCAAGGGCTAGCGGCGGCAGCAGCAACAACAACAGGGACTTCAGCATTTATGCGTCCCGCTTTGCTCTCCAACACCTGCACAGGGACATTCCACCCAACGGTGGCAAACAAGCAACGGTCAGCATTCAGCTGACCAAATTATAACGACCCCACCCCTTTTCGTGGGGCGGTGGTATTCCTTCCCTGCAAGCATAGCATTTCACAAGCATATATATATCATATAATGTGTTTTCACGCACACATTCCATCACAACCATCAGTCACCTGTCCCGACGATCCGTGCACTCAGGGCACATTCTCGGTGTACAGGTGAACCTGAGTCACACCACCGTATCATGGTCACAACCCAACCGTAAAATATTGAGCATTTCACTCCATGGCATGCAGCCTAAGTTCTAGTCGTAATGCACCGGGATTGGCTCGTAGCCCCCCATTGTGTCATGGCACACAAGCCTATGACTCTTGCTATGCGCTCCAACAGGCTGCACTTTCAGGTCTCATGTCGGACGGACATAGCGCAGGTCGGATCCTCCACCCCCCATTGCTCAAATCGCCTTGCCATCACCGAGTGTGTCGTACTCGCGGTTACAAAAAGCCGCGGGTCGGTCTCACCGATCCTGTTCTGGCATTCAAGCCTCGGTGCTTTCCTGGGCACACCAGTACTTTTCTTACACCCATTTCATATCACACATCAGCGGGTCTTTCCTGGGCACACCAGTACTTCCTTCTACTCTCTTCACAGGTATGACCCCGCAAATCACAAATGTCAAGGGTATTTCCATGGCTTACCATGCCAGTACTTCCTGTTACTTCCTTTCACAGGTCCACCCACGAACATCAAGCAGTACAAAGGGTATTTCCTGGATCTCTAATCCAGTAATTCCTGCTACTTTCTTTCGCAGGTACAACCCAATAGCACCGGCATCACAAGCATCACAAGGGTATTTTCCTGGACTACCACTCCAGTACTTCCTGCTACTTCCATTCACGGGTTTAACTCATCGACTACTAAACTACACATTTATCACAGAGACTTCTCCGATTCGTATATACAACATCACCAATCCAGACCAACCTGTCCAGATGGGCTTCACACAACAGGACTATTTCGTACTCCATTTTCAGATCTATATGCCCAATTGGGGATTCCATGAATCAACCCAAAAGACTCCCACAACAAGCCACCCTCTGGTGGGGGAATCAGATGCACATGCCAAAAAGAAAGCCTTCACATGGCTAGGAATAAAAGTCGTTACCCTTGAAGACCGCTTCGGTTCCATGAGCTCCTAGCTGGCTAGAAAGAACTGCAACAGCTTTTCCTCCGCAAAGATGTCCTCGGATCTCAGCTTAACACTCTCAAGCTCCACCAGAGATCAGCCCCTCTTCCTCTTCCTCCTTCTTCCTCTCCCTTTCTCTCTCTAAGCTTTTAGAAAGATGAAGGAAAAAACATAATGAGAATTCGTTCTCAGTTTTCGGCCTTAAGGAGGCAGGGAGGACTCTCAGCTGTTAGATCCCAGCTGAAGAAAATGAATGGCCAAGAAAAAGCCTAAAAATCACTTTTCGGGTCCGACACCCCTGTGACATGCCCGTGTCACAGGTCGTGTACTCTAAGCGATGCACAAACCACCTTATCCCAAAATAGGTCACGACCAGGGTACACGCCCGTGTCAGCCCAGACATGCCCGTGTTATGGGGCGTGTGACTTACTCGATGATCGTCGAGCTCATTTCGTCGACTAGAGGGGGACACGCCCTCCGACACGCCCGTGTCGGATGGTACACGCCCATGTCATTGGCGTGTTCCCTCTGTCGAGCACTTTGTCGACCAAAGACTCAAGTATCGACACAAAGGTGTCGACACAAAGGAGGTGTCGACACAAAGGTGTCGACACAATGGTGTCGACACAAAGGTGTCGACACAACGGTGTCGACATAACGATGTCGACATAAAGGAGGTGTCGACACAACGGTGTCGACACAACGGTGTCGAAACAAAGGAGGTCACGCCCTAGGTCACGCCCGTGTCACGGGGTTTGTCCCTCCTGAACACGTCATCGAATGCATCTTCATCGAACTCGCGACATCTCCTCACCCGAGTAGGACATGCCCTGGGACACGCCCTTGTCCCAGGCCGTGTAACCAAAAATTTTCCCCTTTTGAAATTTGGGTTGTTACACTATCACACTCAGAAAGTGATGTTGAGGTGTATGAAGATGATTATGGCTGCTATGGTCTCATGGCCATAATAGATGAAGAATCCGGCCAGGATGAGCCTGGTCTAAATAAGGATAGTCCAAGTACCCATACTCTAATATGGTACTTGGATAGTGGATGTTTCAGGCACATGAATGGAACAAGATGTCACTTGAAGGACTACACTAATATGAAGAATGGACCTAAAGTTATCTTTGGAGGTTCAGACTGAGGGTTCACTAATGGATATGGTATGATTACAAATGGCATAGTAGTAATCTCAAAAATGACTTATTTGGAAGGGTTGCAACACAACCTGATTAGTACAGGCCAACCGTGTGATCTTGGCTATGCAATTGTATTCCACAAGGATGAGTGCCAAATTTAGAGGTTAAATGATCAAGAGGTCATCTTGATAGGCACTAGGAGTGGAAATGTTTATTGTTTAAACTCTATATGTTTGAGTAAAGACTTTTATATATATCTAGTTGCAAATGAGAAAGTCTTAGATTGTGTACAATGACACAAGAGACTAGCTCACTTGAATTATAAGACTATAAGTAAGCTCTTCAGTGAAAAGCTAGTCTGGAATTGTCCCAAAATTAAATGCACTAAGGAGGGAATTTGCTTTGTATGCCAAAAGGGCAAGCAGTACAAAGCTTCCTTTAAGTGTATTTGGTCAAGGACTCTGTGAGGTAATTGTACCTCATGCATATGGACTTGTTTGGTCCTGTACCAGTTCATAGTCTAGGTAGGAAAGTTTACACAGTTGTAATAGTTGATGAATTCTCCAGGTTTGCTTGGGTCTTCTTCTTGATGAAAAAAGCTGAAACCCTTGACATCTTTAGGACCTTTGTCAAGCAAATTAATAATGAATTGGACAGTTTTCTGGTCAAAATCAAAAGTTACCACGACACTAAATTTCAGTCTGATGGCATGACAAAATTCTATGAAGCCCCTGGGATTCTCCAAGAATTTTCTTACCCAAGAACACCCCAGCAAAATGGGATAGCTGAGAGGATAAATAGAACTCTCATAGAAGCTGGAAGAACACTACTAAGTGACACATCTGTCCCAGAATATTTCTAGGAAGAGGTAGTAAATACCCCATGTCAAGTCCTGAATAGGGCTTTTGTCTGCAAATTTCACCAGAAGACTCCTTATGAGATCAAGAAAGGCAGAAAACAAAACATTGACTATTTCAGGATCTTTGGTAGCAAATTATATGTGCTTAATAATAGGAAGTCATATCTAACTAAGTTTGCTGTCAAATCCTAGGAAGGAATATTTATTGGGTACAATAACCAGAGCAAAGCATAGAGAGTCTATAACTTGAAAATCAAGTTTTTGAAAAGCCTATAAATGTAGTTTTTGATGAATCTTTTATGATTAACAGTGAGCTACCTAGCTCCTCATCTAGATCTATAGGTATAGAATAGGAAATGGACAAGCTAACCATGAAGGATGCTCCTCCTACTGCCCATGATGAAGATGAGGGAGTATACATTTCAGAAGGATGACAAAGCACACATGATATAGATGAAGATTAGGAGGATCTAACCATTGGAATCAATGATGCTGAAGAGAGATTGCCTCCTTCAGTTAGACATCTAAAGGATCATCCCATACCTCAGATAATTGGAGATTCCAGCCAAGGGGTTACAACAAGGATCAAAAGCATGAACATAGCTATTGTAATAACCTCGATTTTTTGATGTTTAGTTTAATTCACTTTGGTGTATTTATGACTTAAGTGCATTACGTTAACCCGTGTTTGGAAAGTGCCGTGGTTAGAGCGTGACTTTTGATCTTTACATTTTTGGTGTGGCTGGGTTTAGCCTATTTTCAAGATTCCCTTGCTAGCAGAGTCTATTTTGTTGTCTCGGTGGAGTCTTTTTGGGAATGCTTGTATTTTGGCTTTGGGAGGTGTTTGCCAAAGTCTGGTTTGTCAGATCTCGATTCTAACTTCGTCGTTGGATTCGTAGTGTCAGTATTTAGCTACGATGCAAATTTCGTTAAATTCAGGGTCTTTTTGGAATTTATTAATAATTAATGTAAAGTAATATTATATTATTATAATTAATTATATACGTATATAAATACGTCGACAGTACTGTTCATCTTCTTCCCTACACGATGACGCTGTTTTGCGGAAATGGAATGAGCGGCGGTCGGGCTTGTTTCGGCAGGCGATTTCCGTTGATCCGGTGGTCGGATCCGTCAATAGTGTAGAGATTTGGAAAGCTCTCGGCGAGGGCTTCGCGAACATGGTAAGTTTTCCCCGATTCCTCGATTTTTATACGTTAGGGTTAGCGATTTTGATCCCTTTTACCCTCCAAATGTTTAAGAAATGTTGCTATGGCCTTTTTACGGCCGATCCTTATCACGGTGCTAGCGGGCTGCGTTTCTTTGAAGGTTCAAGGAAAGTGGTTTTTCCCCATCTTGCATGTCCATTTTGTTTTTCATTTTCTTCCCCTTTTCCAGCTTCCTTAGAGAATTGGAGTAGTATATGTTAATCATGAAAAGAACCCCTAGGTTAGGACTTGATTTCGGCAAAGCCAAGGAGTCTAGGGTTAGCGGTGCAAGTCAGTTTCGGCGCGTATCAGCCAATGAGAATCATCGGGACAGGTAAGTGAATTTCATCTAGTTTCATAGGTCGGTTCGTCAAGTATTGACGTTAGGGAATTTGACGAGTATTAGTATCTAGCCTATGTAGAATTCGGTGGGTAACATGTAGGAATTTGGCGAGTATCACTAAATTATGTTAAGTCATTTTTCGCAAGTATAGATAGACATTTTCGCCGAGTATCATAGGGATTCGCGGGGTATTGTAAATCATCGAACCTTGTAAAGTTGACAAGAAAAATTCGGTGTGTATCATTTAAATTTGTTGAATATCGTAGGTCATTTCGCCTAGTATCATTAGGATTCATTGAGTATTGTTTAGTCTATTTCACCAAATACTGCATAATTCGTCGAGTATCAGGGCAATTCGTCTGGAATACTTGTCGAATTTGGCCAGGACATATAAATTTTCACTGTTTGTGGCCCAATTCATCGTGTATGGTCCTTAGAGTGGTTTCAGGACTTGTTTAAGTTTTTCTTTCGGTTTAGACTTGGGATTTGGTTAGGGTTTGATGTTTTTTCGACTGTGAAGGTTGGTAGTGGATAAAGGACTGCCAAATAGACGTCGGTTTGTGGATCATTACACTTGATGATTGTTTGGTCTCTGTTTTGTGGACTTTTGGTTTGGGTTGGGACAAATGGTAACCATCGCAGTGCCTTCTTTTTTTGAGACATTTGGATATGGGAGCCTGGTATGGGATAATTGGTCACCGACTCTAGCCCGGTTGATATTACTAACTGTTAATGATTTACGTTTTCGACCTGTTTTGTGCTTAGTTTGCTTCTTAGATCAGTCTATGTTATTTATGCAAAACCTTGCTAATTTTTTTGAAGCATGGCTTCGTTCCGCATTGGTGCATATATTCAATTAACTCCATTACAAACATTTACTGTACTTGTATTTATTTGGCTAATCAGTTGTGGTTTTCAGCATTTCTTATACTCGGGTCTAGTAAACCCTTCCTTGCCATGGTACTTTTAACAAATTATTTCCTTGCCACTTGTATTTTCTTACTGAGGTGTTTTTCTTTTGAATGCCACAAGGTTTAAGGTTGTAGCCGGTGTAGCGACTGAGTTGTGTAGTAGCTTGTGGTCTGCAGTGTTGCGGTGGTTTTCCTCGCCCTTGTGAGGTAGTTTTTGGTTGTATCCTTGTTTATATATACATAAATACCTTTAGTGGGTTCATTTCAGGATGTTGACGCCCACTGGTGATTTTCTTTTAGGTTATTAAGTATTTGCTAAGCTGCTGAGTTTACCCTTTTTTGGTTATTTTTACTTGCTCTCTGGGCAGGTGTATCCTAGGTTGCAGTGTTAGGTATTTTATAATATAAAAACTATTATTATTACCTCATACATGTCATATTTGAAAACTTAAATAACTATATTTAAACTGTTGTAAAAGCTACTTTTAATATTATTACAAATCTAGAGTCTTGCACATCATGAGTTGTCCTCCGGGGATGTTTATACACATGTAGGATATTAAATCAACCAAATGAAAGTATTTCCACAGTATATAACTATATTTTTCTAGTTGACTAGTTGATATACTGTGCCGAGGGATACAGCTAACTGCTTAACTTAAAGTAGATTTTCTCTAAATACCTCACAAATCTTTCATAAAGGTGTATAATTGGAGTTTTGCATGAGCGTCTGCAGTTATCACCTCCTAACATGGCATCATGACACGCATTTTACCTTTCTCTGATATATTGTTAAATGCGAGAAAATGCGGGTTGTGACAGCTATGTACTCCGTCTTTTTGTCTCAGGTTTAGTCGATGAGAATTGAGGATATCAACATAGACCAATATTGGATTATGGCAATGCAAGAGGAACTGAACCAATTCAAGAGATGTAAGGTCTGGACTTTGGTTCCTAGACCATAAGGACACAACATCATTGGAACCAAGTGGATCTACAAGAAAAAGTTGGTTGAAAATGGTGTTATAAGTGAGAATAAAGCTAGATTGGTGGCCAAGGGTTATATACAAGAAGAAGGTATTGATTTTGATCAAACCTTTTCCCAAGTAGCTAGACTAGAAGAAATCATACTATTCCTTGCATATACTTCCCATAAGGGATTCAAAGTCTAACAGATTGATGTGAAGTCAGCCTTCCTAAATAGTGACTTAAGAGAAGAAATCTATGTTGAGTAGCCATCAGGTTTTGTTATTCATAACTCGCCTGATCATGTGTATAGACTTATGAAAGATTTGTATGCATTGAAACAAGCCCCTAGGGCATGGTATGAGACCCTATCTAGCTTTCTAATTAAGAATAAATTCTCAAGGGGAAAGATAGACAAGACTTTATTCCTAAGAAAATCCAAGGGTAAGATCATACTAGTCAAAATTTATGTAGATAACATAATCTTTAGGTCTACTGATGATAACATTTGAAAGAAGTTTGGCAATCTTATGCATGAGAAATTTGAGATGAGCAGTATGGGTGAGCTCAAGTACTTCTTAGGCCTCCAAGTAAGACCGTCCAAGGATGGAATATTCGTCTCTCATTATAAGTTCATTAGGGAGTTAATTAAGAAATTTGGTATGGAGAGTGCCTCTATAATGAAAACTCCCATGGGGTCAAATATGTCAATAGTCAAGGATCAAACAGGGAAACCTATTGATGAGACCATGTTTTGAGGCATTGTTGGCTCCCTCGTCCATTTTACTTGAAGTCATCTAGACATCATGTATGCTACATGTCTTTGTACAAGATACCAGACTTGTCATAAGGTGTCTCACTATTCTGTAGCTGAAAGAATTTTGAGATATCTTATGGGCACACTAGATCTTGGCATGTGGTACCCTAGGAATAGTGATTTTGAGCTAACTGGATATTCAGATACAGATTTTGCAGGCTGTAGAGAAGATTGGAAAAGCACATCTGGCTCCTATAAGTTCTTGGGTGGAAGACTTGTATCTTGGAGCAGCAAGAAGAAAACTAGTGTTACAATATCAACAACATATTCAAAATATATTTCAGCTGGAAATTTTTGGGCTCAGTTGTCGTGGTTCCAACACCAGCTCCAAGATTACAACCTATTGATAAGTAACACTCCATTATATTGTGATTCAACTAGTGCAATCTCTATTGCTAGGAATCTTGTCTCTCACATCACCACTAAGTATATAGAGATTAGGTATCACTTCATTAAAGAGCATGTGGAATGTGAAGACATTTGTCTTGAATTTGTCCCCACAGGTAAGCAAGTGGCTGACATATTCACTAAGCCACTAGATGAAACAAAATTCAACACCTTCAAATTTGAATTGGGTATGTTGAATATAGCCCAGCTTCAGTAGATATTCATATAGTTTTTTGTTGGTTGCAGGTAGAGTTAATCCCTGCATGATAAATAAAAGAGAAATGAACTAATTATCTAGATATCAAGTGCATTGAGACAAGATCTGTAGCCATGTGTGATAAGTCTAATTGCTCAGGCGTCAAGTGCATTGAATGAATTATAAGCATCGAGAGCAATAGGAGTGTCGAGTTCAGTCAACGCACGCTCCTAGTGAGTCTATTTTGCCGCTGAATATCAGATTCAATTCCAGTCGTTGATCAATTCTTGATCATAAACAGGTACGCGCCTCTCCATCTTCTAAAAATAGAAATCACTATAAATAGAAGGTTGTGTATGTAAAACAAAATACACTATTCCTAGCCATTCTCTGCCCCTTGTGATGAATCGACAAAAGCTTAGAATATCTTATTCAAGGGATCGAAGCTAGTGCGAAATGGATTTCAGGATGCGCCTTAGGAAGTACTGTTTGATCTCCACCTGCTTTTGGTGGCAAACCTAAAATTTCTTTTTTCTTAGCCTAGTCTGCTGTGGAAGCGAGAGGTACTTGAGTTATACTCAAATGCTAAGGTGGACTCATTATCCAGTAAAATAAGGACCTTCATCAGGGGTAGGAAGATTAAGATAAGCCCTAGGAGACTGAGCAAGGCACTACAACTGCCCAAGTTTAAAGAGTCAGAAGAAAAAGATTAACTGGATCAGACTGATATCAAATCTGCACTGAAGTGGTGTGGACTCTCTAAACACACCACTAGATCGATTCTGAGGAAGGAGTTGAATCAAAAGGTCAAATTCCTAGATGATGTAATTAGGAAAGACCTATTGTGCAAGACTGGCTCACATGATAAGATCTCCAAGAGAATGTTTGAACTAATGGCAAGGATAATCCTGTCCAAGAAGACTAATTGGGGAAAGATACTATTTCAAACCTTGGAGCTGGGCTCGGCAGAGCCGCCCTGCGGGACATTGGGCGGAACAGCAGTCAGGGCAGCTATGCGAGCAGTTGAGTCTTGGCGAGCTCGATTAAGGCGCTCTTGGATCACCTTGGGAATCAGCATCTCGGCAGGGCTATAACAAAGGGAATGGTAAAAGTCAGGCAGGTATGCATGTGTATATATATAGCCGCAGGTGGACCCCACCAAAAGATTCCCTCTGATCCACCCCGCGCTCGCCGAACACTTGGGGTTGAATGTTTCTTTCCGAGCTTTGCCAAGCTTAAAAAGAGTAGGTATTGTGTATAAACCCGTATCCGGCGAGTAGGGTGAACCAAGAACTAGGCCGGCCAGCTCAGATTACCAAGGCCCCAGGCAAGCTGGGCAGAGAAACCCGAGCCTGAGCTCGGCATTCATCGACCGCGACCTCGACATTTGCCGAGCTAAGCCAAGATTCATCGAGCTGAGGTCGACTAACAGAGGCCGACCGATTGGCGAGCTCGTCATCCCAACTCGCACTCGCGTAAAGGAGCTCAGCAACAGCAGGCGAGCAGGATCCGCCGAGTTGGCCAGGCTCCCCAGCTCGCTCAAATCTATGAGGTACTTTTTACTATTTAGCCCCCGCTGGTCTGCCCATAGCACTTCAAAATAGCGGAGTTTGGCTATTGGCATACCCAACCCAGGGCATTTTGGTAATTTCAGGTCAGTTTAGTTTGGTTATTGGCAGTTCATATCCTGAAAACTATAAATAAGAGCCAAGGGGTACCCCAGAAGACAAGGGCTTCCTGTGCTCTCTTGCTCCAGTTTTCAAGTGCTTTCTGAGGGTACCTTAGCTCGGCCTTTGGCTAAGGAGGGGAAGCGCTCTCAGATCTTCCGGGTGTGTGGTGGGTCCTCCCCGCCGAGCTCCTGGGTCAGTCCTCCCTTGTTTCTTTTCTTATTTTGCTTGCAGGAGCGAAGTAGGTGCGCGATCCCGGGTCCCCAAGGGTAAACTCTACAGGAAACCGATTTTCGGTTTCAACACCCGCGAATGCGATTTTCCATGAATACCTGGAAGGGTGAGCTCCTCAAAAACAAAATAACAATATGCAATATATAAAGAAATACTAAACTAACATAGACATAAAAAAAAAAATGCAGAAAATGAAAGATAAGTACTGGGGTTACTGTCATCCCAGCACGACTTATTAAATTCTATACATTTCTAGCTAATAGGCCTATGAAAAGAAAAATGCACAGGCAACTGTTCCATTATCAGTTGTGGTAACAGGTACCGATATGGAGATAAAACAGTTACCTCTTTACTTGAATAATAATACCTGCAAACTGCAAGTAAAGGAAATAGAATGTAAGAGGAGGAGGAGGCCTGGTCCTCACTCATCTCACACAAAAAAAACCTTGCCCTGCAAGGTATCATCGACAACAGGTCTGTAGGAGGTTAAGAAAATGAATGAGGCTTCCTCAATGGAGGAGGGATCAACCTCCTTGCATATAAGGATGCTGTGATCATTGACTTGAGCAGCGGGCTCCAAGTCCTCCTGAAGCTCCTGCAGAGACTCAACCCGCACGGGCTCAGATACTGAAAGGGGATCAATAAATAAAGGAGGTGAAAAACTAAAATAATCATAAATAGAGGGAGTAGTCCCGGTCTCACTCACAGCAGGATCCAAACATAGATCACCATCGATGTCATATGAGTCATAGTGAGGGGAATCCGAGAGCTCGAGGTCCTCAGTGGTGGTTTGGACCTCCTCATCCAATAAGGAAGTGAAAACTTCCTCATCAGAAAGGATCTCGTCATCAACACACCTCGGTGCGTCCACATGTTCCAAGATGTAATACTCTCCATTGATGAGAATAACGTCCTCATCAGACATGGGCACATCCTCAGGCTCAGAATCACAATCTGGCATAACATCATCAACCGACTTCACTAAAAATAGGTATAGATGATTCTTGCAAAGAAGGTGGAGGAACAAAAGCATTAGAGAAAATATGTGCGGGTTACTCCGGGGGTGAATCAATGAGAGGGGAAGAGTGCATGGTGAGAGACGGCGCCACAATATCGTCACACCGATCAGCAGAAAGTCTAATGCGCATATCTGCAGCGGTCCCCCATAGACATGCTGGTGCTGCGAAATATCATCAGAATCTGATGGGGCAGCCATTTGAGAGGGTGATAGAGTGAATCAGATACCAGGTTCTTCATCCTCCTCCAACTGGCGCTGATATTCTACTCAATCTTTCAACACGTGGTCGGTGCTAGGACAACACAAACATCACTTTCCATTACTCCTCAGTCCAGGTGGGACAGGAGAGGAATAAGAAAATGATGAATGCGTAGAGGAGGAGTGACCATAAGACCTGGGTTGGGTGTATGAAGTACCATAGGAAGACGGTGATCCATACACAGAACCACGAGAATTATGCTCCCAATCTTCAGTGGGGCACTCATCCCTACCATGCCTATAATCCCCGCATCATCGGCAACGGATATTCGTATAAGAATACATCGTGCAACAAGAAGAATTCACCAACATAAAGTTTCTAAGCAACAATTAACTACACACCACAGATAAAAAAAAGGAATGTCTGCTGCTGTAAAATTAAAACTAGAAAAGGAACAAAGAAAAATAAGCAATAATTATAAAAACTAAAGAAAAGAAGAAACATGAAATATACAAAGGGAAAAGGGCTTCTATCTCCTATCTCCCTCTCCAAAAACTCACACGACTGGGGTCCTCGGCAACGGCGCCAAAAAACTTGATGCGTTTGAACTGCAAGTGTACCAGTCACACAAGTAATATAAAATGGGTGGCTTTCCCAAGTATCGATCTCTTCAAAGAGAACAGTAAGGGGTGAGTTAATATCGAGGAGGACTTTAGATTGAAGTCCTAAGGTCGGATTTAACTATGGGTGTTTTGATGGTTGCAAAAACAAAAAATAAAACACTAACAACTACTCCTATGCAACGCCGCTATGCGATGCTTCGCCAGGCGGGATGGAAGACTACATGGGCCGCACCGAATCGCTGGACGGATGGACGAGTAGGCAAGCGTAAGAACCAGGATTTGAGGGTCGTAAGCACCTCTTCGCTATGCATGCTTCTATCAATTGCTAGAACGACAAGAACGGATGATGGTGGATGGATAAATAGGCACAACTCAAGCAACTTAAGCAAAAATAATACAAGTTCACATAGACATGAAACTAATAATGATTACAACTAAGACAACATCCTCCACATAAACGTTCTAACACATAAACAATAATAAAGGATAAATAAGGCAAGAGATCGACCGAATCCGAAGTCTTGTTGATGGTTCACGGAAGGAATCGTCGGGTTGTCAATCCGCATCCTAGCTCGGTCCTCAACTGCGTCTGGGGTAGAGAAGGGATGTCACTACCTCCAAATGGACCCGTCTTCTTCGTGTCATGATCCGAAAGAAAGTTGCAAGCTTCCCTTCGCTTGTTCGCTATAGCGTCGAAGCTTGAAATAGAGGTTAGAAGATGAAGGAGAAGGCCGAGAGCAAGCACCAGCAAGGTATAAGATTCGCGAGCATGGCCGGAGCTTCTCCCCTTGGTGGAAGATGTGGAGAGGAGTTGGAAGGGCAGAACTTTGCCCTAAAAGACAGCTGGAATTTCCAGAATACAAATCTCCCCTAAAATGGCTGAAAACCTTCTCTTAAATAGAAAACGATCAGAAAATTGGTCACGCACGGTCCATCGTATGATCGTGCGTCAACCGTGCGATATTCGCACGCAGATAATGATCCAGCAAGAAGAAGCGTTGACCCGTGAGTTTTACTCGCGCACGGGCGATTCTGCCCGTGCGTGAAGGCAATCGCACAGGGTAAACACATAGCGCAGGAAAGCAGGGATAAACGGTGGAACCGTGTGTTTTACTCGCGCACGGGCACTGTTGCCAGTGCGTGAACAAATCGCATGATTAACCACAGATCATTGGAAAGCTTTGCAAAAGGTGCAGGTCGTGCGATTTCTTCTCGCACAGTTTGGACAAAACCGTGCGGAACAAATTGCACGGGTAAAACAGATGCCCCAGGAAAGCTGTGTAAAATGCACGATTGGACTGGACGTGCGTGAAGAAATGCGCACGACCATGCAATGTACATAGAAACTGGATATGGAATTCGAGACATCCCGACTACCTGCACTACAATAAAACTAGGTTGGAGCACAAGCTTCCAGCACCAAAATTCACACAAAACTAAACAGAAAGATAACGAGGAGAACCATGTGCATACCCCCGACAAAAGAATGCACAATTGTACACCCACATGCCCAAAACAATGCACTATTGGTGAAGTGAAGCCCTAAACAAAACTATAACTTTTCCAATTGAAAAGGTTGTGCACATGCAAGAAAATAAGCCCAGATGAGTCCTAAAATCCCTATATAAATCGGACTCATCAACCATCTATGTTGATGGTGCCTCAGGCAGAAATTCTCCTGGAGCAGGAGTGTTTATGATCAACCCAAATGGCATCAAACTTGAGCAGGAAATCAAGCTATATTTTCCAGTAACCAATAACCAGGCAGAGTATGAAGCCTTGTTAGCAAGCTTGAGGCTTACAAGAGAGCTCGAAATTGATCATGTTCATATAAAGACTGATTCTCTGCTGATGGCATCACAAGTTTTCGGTAACTTTAAGACCAGAAAGCCTGTATTAAAGAAGTATCTTGCTCTTGTGAAAGTAGAAGTTGGCAAATTCAAAAGCTTTACCATTAAGCACATCCCTAGATCAAAACATGAGGAAGCATATGTCCTTGATAATGATGGACTTCCATCAGGATGAATAACTTCTGAACTCTTCCGCCCGATAGTGGATGAAGAAGAGTTGATGCAGATTGATCAGCGTCCCTCCTGGATGGATCCATTCATTCTTTACATGTCAATAGGGAACATTCAGCATTTGATCAGAGATCAGAAAAATGTTCAAGATAAAAGCAGCTCACTATTACTTTGTGACATGTGTCCTTTACAGAAAAACCTTCCTGTCTGCCATTGCAAGGTGTGTTTCAGAAGAATAATCTCCGATTGTTTTACATGAAGTTCATTCCGGTGAGTGTGGAAGTCACTCAAGAGCAAGAACATTAGAAAGACGGATCCTGCGACAGGGTTATTTCTGGCCTACCATGATGAGAGATTCTGAGGCTTATGCCAGAAAATGTGTTCAGTGCCAGAAGTTCGCTCCACTTTAGCATCAAGCTGCTCAGTCACTCAGATCAATTGCAACTCCTTGGCACATTGCAGTTTGGGGGATGGATCTCATTGGTCCTTTCCCCATGGAAAGCGGACAACGACGCTTTGTCATAGTGATGATTGATTACTTCAGCAAGTGGATTGAACCAAGGCATTGACATAGACAACGACTCAGGTCGTCAAGAACTTCATTTGAGGAGAGATTGTCTGCCGGCATGGAATCCTAACGACAATAATCACCAACAACGGACCACAGTTCAACAATGTTGAGATGATTGATTTCTGCAAGCAGATCGGAACAGAGCTTCAGTTTGCATCAGTTCATCATCCCAGAAGCAATGGTCAAGTTGAAGCAGCGAACAAGCAGGTCCTCAACTTACTAAAGAAGAAAGTGCAGAATCTCAAAGGTAGTTGTGCTGATCAAATTCCATCGGTCCTCTGGTCCTTAAGAACAACACCTTCATCCGCAACTGGTGAAACTCCGTTCAAACTTTCTCATGGCTCAGAATCCCTTATTCCAGTTGAGTTTGAAGTTCCATCACCTAGAGTTCTGCTTGCAAGGCAAGGTGTTGAGGACTGATTTGAGCTGAATAATGAAGAGATGAAGTTCAGCTTGGAGCACATTGAAGAAATCAGAGACAAAGCAACAATAAGGCAGGAAGAGGTCAAAAGAAGGATGGCACAATACTTTGATAAGAACATAAGGATCAAACTCTTTCAAGTGGGAGATCTGGTTCTTAAATTTGACGCTGCTGTAAGAGCCAGCTCAGTAGGAAAGCTTAATCCGAATTGGGTCGGCCCCTTCATTGTCAAAGAAGTTCTCAAGAGTGGGGCATACCGCTTGCAAACATATGAAGGAGAGGATGTTCCACACGCATGGAGTGGGGATGATCTAAAGCGGTTCTATTCCTGAACCTCCTCCTTTCATTTTCTTCCTATGTAATCATTCTCAAGAACCGTTATTGATAAAAATTGCTTGCTGACATTTGTTCAAGTGTTTTTATCTCTTGAATAGTGACAGTTAGCACATTGAGCAGGGATGATTTCAAATCGGTTCAATCTTTGAACTTTCTTTTCTCTCTTATGTAAATCTTTCAAAAAGTTTTTATTGATCAAAGACTTCATACTGACACTTTTTCAAGTGCTTTCTCTCTCTTATGTCTCCTGAACAACAATGGTTGTCTGATAGCAGGAGACATCTCCGAGTTCAGCTGAAACCTCCCTTACAATCGTTTTCATTAGCGTAACACCACAAAGACCACGTGTTGCAGGGAGATTTCGCACCGTGCAGTGCGACCTTGCAGGTTCTAGTGCGGTAGACACTGAATTTTGGATCCCGGCTAGTACCTGACACCACCTCTACATTATGGATGGACAGGGTGGGAGTTAAGCTCTACCATGCCATTTAAGGGAGATCGTTGCAACTTTGATGATCGCGTGTGAAAAGAAATGCCACTCTGACCGCACCTGCCCACAGATTATCTTAGCTAGTGACCCTCAAACACTCCGTGGTACCCTCAAGCAGTGCCTGCAGGAGACCCACAACCTGGTTGATCTTGAAGGAAAGCAATGCCGCTCCGGCTGCACCTGCCAAAAAGATCAACTTAGATTGTACTCTAGGTAAGAGGGCAGTGAACCGTTCCATTGAGTGTGTAGATCTTGAGGCCCGGTGTGAAAAGTAATGCCGCTCTGGCCGCACCTGCCCACTTGGTCAGAAGTCTACAGCTCATTCTTCACAGGGAATTAATTCAGTGCGGACTGTCCTTTGGTATCCGCTCAGTCCGCTGGCTCTCTTGGGTTGACCTTATAGCTTGTGGCCCTACGAGAAAAGCAATGCCGCTCCGGCTGCACCTGCCCGCTTGGTCATGAGCTATGGATCATTTCCGTTATGCGCGGACTGCATCTTGGTATCCGCCCAGTCCGCCAGTTTCTCTGGGTTGATCTTATAACTTGTGTCCCTATGAGAAAAGCAATGCCGCTCTGGCCATACCTGCCCGCTTGGTCACAAGCGAAAGATCATTTCTCTATCAGCGCGGACTGTATTCTGGTATCCGCTCAGTCCGTAGAATTTCTTTCGGTTGATCTATAGTTTTCAAGCCCCGGCGTGAAAAGCAATGCTGCTTCGGCTGCACCTGCCCACTTGGTAATGAGCTATAGATCATTTCTATTCAATTATGTACAGACTGTAAGTTTGCATCCGCCCAGTCCGCACGATTGGTCCCCGGTTTTAATTTTTTCAGCTTGCAGTTTAGCAATAATTATAAGTCTGCAACATATATTATTAATGATAAGCTTGAAAAGGGTTTTAAGTTTTGGCAAAGGGAATTGCGGACTGCTAATGAAACTCGGTAGAGTCCGCGTATACTTTGTATTATATTTGCAAGCAGGCAGAAGACATTAACCTTAATGTTGTAGCGAGCTGTAGTTGGATTACTTGATAAGGTTTTTTAATTGGCAAGTTGAAATCTTGTATCGCGCGGATAGTTTCTACAATGTGCAGATTGATACACAGAGTTTGCTCTTAACTATGTCAGATTGCATATAAATAAAAAAACAAGGAACATTGCAGAAGACGCATACTGATACCAGAATATCCTTTTGTATTTCATAAAAATCAAGTTACAACTTTTATATGTTTGGCGGACTCCAAGCTTAAGTCCGTTCCCTTTACAAAAATATTAAAAACGAAAATACATTATTCTGCTTCGCTCCTCTTCTGCTTTATCTCTGCAGGGGGTTCAGAGCTTAGGCCTTCAACATCAATCTCTGGAGAATATCCCTCTAAGCCGCTTCCTCCACTGCTATCTAAACTAGTGCTGGCAGCGGACTCGCTATGCGAGCTCTTGCCAGCAGAGCTAGATGAAGAGGCGTCGGACTCGGCGGACTGATCTCTGCCTTGCTGGCTTGAACCACCGTCGTCAGCAACTATCTCGGAGTCACCGCATCAACAATTACCTCCTTGCCTTTTGCAGTCCGCCCCATGGCCGCGACCTGCTCTTCTAGCTCAGGGAAAAGCTGCAGAAAAGGCACGCCGTCCACTCCCTCCTTCGCGAAGCCGCCGCCAACAAACCGCTCAATGGCGCTCTCGACGGTCTCTTTAACAAAAGGGAGCATGGCGGCCTCGAAGTTGTCATTCTCCAGGTCATACACGACCTGTAAAAGGAAAACGCGAACGTCAGTTCGCGGCGGACATCAAATGGAGACCGCTGCAAATACAATTTACCGCCAGCTCTTCTTTCTTCTTAGCGACCCTTTTCCCTAGCCGCATGTTTCTTTCCTTGAACAACCTCATTTCTTCCTGAAGTTGCTCATTCTGTATGAGCAGGTCTCTAGTCAGGGATCAAACAAAGTGATTTATCACCGTTCTGTTCGCACTTGTATGGGCGGCCAGCAAAGGGAGGTCGGCCGGGGCAATACTCTTCAAGTCGCTCAGGTTGCGCTTCCCGTATAGCGCGGAGATCGCGACATGAGCGTGGCAGGTTATCTTCGGACTCTTCCATGATGGCAGCACTGTCGATAGGCGGACATGCTTGTTTTTACTATGCCAGTGGATCATCGGGTTCCCCCTCAGATCCTTCTAGAGTTTGTCGAAGCCTTGCATCGCAAAGCTTTCGGATGAAGAGCAGTCCACTGCGGGATCCCCTTCCACTTTACTTTTCCTTGCAAGTTCTTGCTTTCTTTCCCTCTGTGTAGGTGTGAGTCCGCCGGGCATTTGTGATAGATTTGTGGGCACAACCAAGATTGCTTCAAGGAAAGAAATTGTCAACATGTAGGTCGCGGCAGATATAAATAGTCAGTCCTCTGACACTTACTTTCTTCGCGGGTTATGCCATCCAGGCTCACCAGCAGCGGGATGTAATACTCAATGTCTAGCCTGGCTTCTGCGAGAAACCGGACGATGGCGGACTCCACATCACAAAGCCGGACACACTTGAAAGCGGAGTCCACACGCTCCTACGGATAAGAGTGTTGTGAACCCTAGGTCGCCCTCGAAGATCAGGAGTCTAGAGGTCCAGTTATGGATCTTATTCGGCAGACCCATTACTTTCATCCCTCGGCAGTAAAAGTATATAATCCCCTTATATGGGAGGCCTCCGGAAGGTGTTATCGAGCGGACTTAAAACATCTTGCAGAAGATGTTTAGAGAGAAGGGGGATCTTCTCAGATCGCAGGTATGCAATGAAACTATAGATCGCTGCAAGTGTGTTGGGCGTGAGCTGGCCCGACACCATTCCATAGTGTTCGAAAACCTCTTCTATATCCCATAGCAAATGGAATTTGAACCCGCTGTCGAAGTGGTCTACAGGTATCGTGATCTGGTTTGTTGTTTAGAAATTCAATCTTTCCTCTTCGGCGGGAAGGCAGACAATCAAAGTCGAGTCCGCCATATGCTTCTCAACAAAGGCGTCGAGATCAGCCTCCGTCAGTGTGTATTTCTTGTGATCAGCAGCGTGGAAAGCAAGAGCAGCATCAGTTCTAGCAGACACCATGTTTTAATGCCGCAAGGTCTTCTGCTGCAACTGCTTTCCTGCATAGAAGAAACAACAAGGCTATATTTATAGTAGTGAGGCCTGACAGCTTTTTTGCCAGGCCGCACAACTCGATTATCTATTCCGCCTAGTTCACGCAGTTTGTTGTTTCCAGCCTCCAAAGTGCCTGCCAAGCAAACTTCAAAGCATAAATTAAGCAGACACAATTTCAGTCCGCCCAGCTCGCAACATTTCCCACCGGAAAATTGATCAAGTTCAAATCAAAGAAGCGGATGAAATATTAGTCCGCACAATTCGTCACAACACAGCACAATCCAAATCACGCAAACCACAGCATTACTCAAGCAATAATGCAATTCAAGTTCATACATCGCAGCAGCAGAAAAACATAGAATTGTTCAACACAAATTATACAACAGATCAAAGTTCATCTAATCGCGACCTCAATGGTCTCGATTCTCTAATCGTGCAGGCCGCTCGGTTCTATCTCTACATAGATGCACTACCTGGTCGCTCATCTGAAGAACTTCACCATACAAGCAGTAGATGTGGTGGTGAATGGTGTTGATGGTCCGGTGCATGTACGCGGCCTCCCGGTCAACGCGGCTCAAAGGAACCGGCTCAGTTGCCGGCCATGCTACCTCATCCACCGCAGGCTGACTGCTTTCTGCTGGGACTACAGCATCCATTGGAGCAGCGCGATCTAGAGGTGACAGTATCTCCTCTGCGACCTCAGCAGTCAGCTTGCCTTTATCAGCCCGAATCACTGCTTGTTGGATCCCTAGTTGATTTGGGCTAGGTTCACTGACTTAGGATGTGACCCATCATGTATAGCCAGGGTCAAGTTGTGTGCTAGAGTCTAGGCCAAGTCCTTAGGGTCAATTTCAGATTGACCAGCTATCAACAAGACCATCAGAGACTCCAGATTTAGATGTTTAAAAGACTAAGTCAAATGAGTTCGACGTTCGTCGAACTCAGATCAACGAAAGGTGTTCTGCGCTCAACGATCGTGAGACAATTCTTAGTGCTGAGCTCGACAATCCTTGTTCTCTGATCGACGAATGTTGAGGTTCTTCATCAAGCCAAATTCAGGACAACTTCAGAATTTTTCTAAGTCCAGCTTCAAGATTTGGTCGACGAATTAGATTCTGAGCTCGATGAACTTGGACCTCAGGTTCTCAACTTCTCAGGTCGACGAAGTCAGCTTCTCAGGTAGACGAATGCATTACTCTACTCGATGAATTCTGAACTCAGAGTATTTGTGTCGACACTTAGGGCATGTGTCAACACCAGTCAATATATGTCGACACCAGAGGATTTGTGTCGACACCAGGATATTAGTCAACACCAATTCTTGTCGACACCAGAAGATTTGAGTCGACACCAAGATCAATCAGTCGACACCAGCTTATGTCGACACTGAATATCAGTAGATGCAGAATATTTGGCTACGTCCACAATCTTTCTTCGCTCGACGGATTTGGATCTTAGTTCGACGAATACTGTCTGAGAGTGATAATTATCTGCTCGACGAATGAAGATTGTCTGTTCGACTAATGAAGATTGTCTGGTCGACGAACTTCAGCTCAGCTCGACGAACTCAAGCTCAGCACGACGAACTCAAACTCAGCTCGACGAATTGCGCTCTTCGTTCGACGAAACCAGACTGGGTCATCTTCAAGTTTCCCGTCCCAATTCTTGGCGATGATTCCGGAGTTATTAATGCCAGATCTTCTCGGAATGTTACTGTTAGAATGCGCATTGACTATGAACGATTACATGTCATTTTTCCATGGGACAGTTGGGGAAATCTTTGATTGTCGCTTCCTTTCAAGGCCGACTGCAAATACTGCTCAACATTCGAATTTTGAAAGTTCTCAGTCAGTCAAAAAGATATTGACAAGAAAAGAAAGGATCAAGAAGAATCAATCAGTAATAGTGTAGTACAAGCAAGCAAGACAGACAATCAGACAGACACCCATATTGCACAGAAGAACAATCATACTCAAATCAAAAGTTCTACTGCAATCAGCTTGACCAGAGAACATCTTCAAGAAGGAGAAGAAGAACAATCAAGTACCATCAAGATTCTTCTTCCTTCAACTCTGCAGGATAACTTCAAAGGACAACAAAATAACAATCTGTCAAAGGAGTTCCTGAAACAAATCCTGGTCCAGGCATTCTAGGTCTTTGAAGACCTATCACCCTGAAGTAGTGCTCCAGCATTCCTGATAAATTCAAGATCTCAGGGGGAGCAAGATATGCTACAATCAATCCACAAGTCTTCTCAGCTGTTTTGAGAAAGAGAAGACACCATCACCTTCTTTCCAATTCCTGTACAGGGTTTTAATTCCCTTCAAAATTATTCTGGTTGCAAGTCTCCTTCCAAAAGACTTGAGGTTTTGGTTTTTGAGCACCTGAACAAAAGCTCATTGGTGTCATGCACTTGATCAAAAACCTGAGTGGATTCCTACTAGGTTGGTAGAAGAGTGGATGTACCCAGGTTGGGGAACCACTATAAAAATTTCTTGTGTCGTCTGCTTGCCCTTCTTTGTGTTTTGGTTGTGCTGTTCTGTGATTAGTTAGTTTGCTGTGCTGATTTATTTTATTTGTTGAATTGTTCACCTAGGCTTACAACAAAAGTTGTAAAAATTTGTAGTGAGCACAATACTCTATTCACCCCCCCCCCCCCCTCTAGAGTATTTCAGATCTAACCTGCACTTTCAATTGATATCAGAGGCAGGTTGGTTAAAATATCACATCTTAGTGGTTGCACAGGCTAACACCTGAACCACAAAGATCCCTATAGTTAGATCTATTTGTTTGCTTCTGTTATTAGATTTATCTCTTCACAGACATGGCCCAAAACAAAAACTATGCAAGCATCAGACCTCCAGTGTGCAACCTCAACAAGTTTGCCATCTGGAAGGCAAGAATGAATTTATACATGAATTCTATTGATGAGGATATATTTTCTGTTATTTTGACAGGTGTACCTCCAGCACCTACAGCTTCTACCAGCACTTCTACCAACATGACTGCAGTTCCTCCTCCAGAGAACAATGATGCATACAAGAAAGCCAAGATGGCAGATGCTAAGGCAATGAATATCTTAGCCCAGACTATGTCCGATGACATATTCCAGAATGTGGCTGAGTGCACCTCAGCCAAAGCCATTTGGGATTCCCTAAACCAAATGGTAGCTGGCTCTGTAGATGAAAGAAAGGACAGAAGATCCAGTCTCATTTCCCTATATGAAAACTTCAAAAAGGATGAGAATGAATCAGTGGCAGAAATGTACAACAGGCTGAGCACAATCATCAATGAGCTCAAAACCCTGGATAATGACATCACCCTGACAGAGATGAATGATAAAATTCTGATGTATTTCCCTAGCTCTTGGGATTTCAGAATCTGGCCAATCAAAGAAGCCAGAAGCCTCAATGAGATATCAACTGAATCTCTACTAGGCAAATTAAAATCCTATGAGCAGCTGGTTAAATCAAGAGAAGCAGCAGAACAGAAGGCTACAACTCTAGTTAGAAAGGAGCACAACATAGCATTCAAAGCATCTGAAGAAAGTGAGACATCAACTTCCAATGAATAACTCATGAGCCTCTTTGCCAAAAGGTTCTACAAGATGGCAAGGAAGGATTTCAGAAGGAAATCATCCAGACAAGATGATAAGCCCAAGTATGACAAGACACCACCCAAGGAGGTTGTGTGTTTTGGGTGCAGAAAGCCTGGACATTACATCTCAGAATGTCCAGAAAACCAGAAGAAGGACAAGAGTAGAGAAAAGGATTCCAGGAGAAGACATAGCAGCAGACCCTCCTCCAGCAAACATAAAAGAAAGATAAGGGTTTTGTTGCTGAGACTTGGAGTGACACTAAAGAAGAAACATCCTCTTCCAGTTCAAATGAAGAAGAGGAAGAAGCAAGATCTAAGGAGGTGTGCCTAATGGAAATTGATGCCGCCAGGAGTAATTCCGGATCAGAAGAAGAATCTGAAGATGAAGCTACCTCAGACTCAGAGGCAGATCAGGTTATTTCTAGCTTTAACTTTAGTTCTGATTTATTTAAAGCTGAATTCAAATCTATGTGCTTAGACTTAATCAATTCAGAAAAAGAAATAAAAACTCTTAGAGAAAGACTAGGAAGTCTTGAATCTGTAAATTCAGAAAACATTAAGCTAACAGACCAACTAACTCTAGCTAATGAACAAATAATTAAACTAAAATCTGAATTATGTGAGGCCAAACAACTTGAGCAATCTCTCAATGGGAGAAGCCTCATGCTGATGGACATTACAAGCACAGTGATAGCCAGATTAAATGGCAAGCTGGGCTTGGGTGCTTCATCAAGTTTACCCCCCATAATCAGGAAAAATATTCTTTCAACCCCCATCAAGTTTATTTCTGCAAAGGGAAAAGAAAAATTAATAGACAAACCAAGGTCAGAAAACAACTCTAAACCCCTAGACAAGAGAAACAGAAAATAAAAAATAGTTAATAAAACAAAGTTCAGCAGCATTCGTCGACCTCAGATCGACGAAATGTGGCCAGTTCGTCGAACCCAGATCGACGAACGCTGAATGCAAACTTCAGTTATAATAATTCATCTAACTGCGATCGACGAACTATGTATGGTTCGTCGAGCAGAGGTCGAAGAACTTGGGGCGCAGACAATGACTACTGTCATTCTCTGAGCAGAGATCGACGATCTCATCCCTATTTGTCGAACTCTGGTCGACGAACTTACAACAATTCGTCGAACCTAGAAAGACAAAACCTAAATCATTTCTCTTACAGAAACTCTAAACCAACTAATAAGACATTTAATCCAGTAGCTGATTAGGTAATTCCACCTAGGAGATATCACCCCTTAGGTTATAAATCTCAACCTGCTTTATCAGTTATTTACAGCTTTTCATTTCAACCAAATAAAGGACCCAAGGTAACCTGGGTCAAGAACAATTGAATTTTGTTTTTCTTTGCAGGTAAATGTGAAGAGCTGTCCAAGGGTAAGTCAAACCTGGTACTTGGACAGTGGTTGCTCCAAACACATGACAGGCAGCAAGGGCATTCTATCCAATTACAAGCCCAAGCTAGGACCAAAGGTGATTTTTGTAGATTCAAACAGTGGTCAATCAGAAGGATATGGGACAGTGAAGATTGGATCAGTGACTTTCAAGAAAGTAACTTATGTAAGAGGTCTCAAACATAACCTTATATCCATAAGTCAATTATGTGATAAAGGTTATCAGTACTTTTTAACTCTACTTCCTATTCTATTATTGGTAATAATAACAAAACTGTTTTAATTGAACTTAGACAAGGCAACATATACTTAGTAGATTTTATTTCTGTCACAACTGATATCTGCTTACTTAATGTTACTAGTAATCAAAATGAGTTATTGTCACAACCCGCATTTTCTCAACGGTAAAAACGTATCAGAGTAAGAGAAAACACGCACCGTGATGCCACGTCGTGCAGGGGATAACTGCACACGCTCAGGCAAAACTCCAGACGTTAGAATTTAAGGAAAATTGTTAATTAAGTATGAAAGAAAATCAGTTTTATTGAATGGCCGTATCCCTCGGCCCGGTGGATCAGCTAGTCCACAGTTAAAACTATATTTATACGCAACAGAAAATACTTTGGTTCAATTAACTTGACACCCTAAATGAGCATAAGTATCCCCGGGGGGGGGACGACTTATACGTGCATGACTCTAAGGTGAATATAATAGGTAGGAAAAATAGTATTTTACGTTGAGGAAAAGTAGTGTCTTTGATTTAGAAACATGTTATGCATGGGGGTACATATAATAATACTTTTAGGTTTTAAAATATCTAACATGCAACCTAGCATAAATCCTTCCCAGAAGCAAGTAACCAACCTCAAATAGGCAAACACAGTAGTTTAAATTCATATTCGGCATCACAAAAAGCCACCAGTGGGCGCCAACAACCTGACACGAACCCACTGACGAGTATGTATGTCTATACAGAAGAGTAAAGAACTACCTCACAACAAACGGGGATCAGCAATCTCAGCTACCCTAGAGGCCACCAACAAGCCCCACCAAAGAACTAGCCGCTGAACTGGCTACAACCTGGACCTGAGGCATTCAAAAAAAGAACACCTCAGCAAGGAAACAATCAAAAGTAAATAGAGCAATAGATTAATGAGTAAATAAGATGAAGGATTTACCGACCCGGCAACAAGCTGCTTTAAGAAAAGAAAAAAAGAAAGGCAGCAAGAAATGAGTACTGTCTAAAACACCGCAGAGCACACCAAGGGCGAGCATTAAAACCAACATGCCCTACCAATAAAGACTGCAACAGCATCAAGACATATACCTATGCCAAAAGAAATGAAAACATAAACAGGAAAGGGACTAACAGCCCTAACACGTGGGTAAGTGGCAGTGGTCAAAACATGGGTCTGAATGCATAACCAAATCAGACCCAAAAAGGGCTAAGGGGTCAAACAGTGGCAGCTCTAGGGTCCCACACACACCAACCCAAACCGGGGCAAAAGGCAGTGGCCACAGCTCTCCACATAAAACCACCCCTCCAGAGGCCACCAAAACTCCACCACCTGCCACAACCCAAGAGTCGGCATGCAGAAATTAGCCGAGCACCCAAAGCCTCCCCCTAGGGAAAAAGTCACTCTAACAATCCTAAGAAACACACGAACCCCCGGACAAAAACGTCGGGTCCAACTGACGTGGCCTTGCATGCCTAACCCGAACCATCCCCGAGTCTACCTGACCCCAAAACAAGCACAGCACCAGTGTCGACATGATGTGTCGACACCGGCAAGGCTGTAACGCCCCCGGTTTTTCTGTGCTTTGTTTGATCTTTGGCTGGCGTTACGATGGAGTATTTCTGGCTTTTTGCCGTTGTAGAGCGTGGTCTTAGCTCTTAGGGTTCCCTGTGTAGCCTATTTGTAGCCTGTTAGCAAGATTCCCCAGCTAGCCGGAGTCTTTTTGATGACTCGGTTGGGCCTCTTAGAGAATGCTTGTGTTTTGGCTTCGGGAGGTGTTATCCCGGGTTTTGTTCGTCGAATGTTAATTTCGACTTCGTAGTTGCGTTCGTAGCGTGGGTTTTTAGCTGCGGCGTAAATTTTGTCTTTTTTCGAGAAGTTGCAGGTTTCGTGTTGTTTTGATGTTGAGAGTAAATAATTATTATTATGTATTATTGTTTATTATTATTACTGTTGATATATATAGTCTTGGGTCAGATTAGGGCTGGGTTCCTTTTTGGTTCTTTTTCCTGTTTCTGTGTTTGGAGGAAGCTGTCGCATGTACGAGAGGAGAGGAAGAGCTCTGCCGGACCACCCTAGCCTTGGGACGCCGCTTTCCTGGATATTTAGCGGTCGGATTTCGGTTTCGAGGGTGGATCTGGACTGCCCCCGCCGGGATCTGCCTTCTTTCTGCTCCTCAGCTTGCTGCCCTGCGGCCAGATCCGCAAGCGGGGGAGGCCGCCGACCGAGTTCCTGGTATTGAGGCAAGTGATGTACCCTCATCCTTGCCTTAGTTGATCTTTGCCTTCTTTTGATTTAAATTTTTATCTCTTTCTTGTTGGGAATTTTAGGTGTAAGCTAGGGCTTGTTCCCGATCATACCGTGGTTAGTGTAGAAGGTTCCAGTTAATCCCAGTTTTCCTGAGGGATTGTGTCTATTAGGGTCAGATTTAGTTCGGTCTAGGTCGAGTAGTTTCCATTGCCGATGGAGGTTGTACTCGAGAGAGAAGAGAGAATCCCCGTTCTCGTTTGTGGTCGTTTGCTGGATCTAGCTCCTGTAGCCAGGTGGGGTGTCGACACTGTTGTGTTGACACTGGCCAGTCCTGGTGTTGACACTTGTTGTCGACAGCAGCAGTGGCAGTGTCGACACAAGGTGTCGACACCGGCTGCAGTGGTGTCGACACTTGGTGTCGACACCAGCGGCTGCAGTGTCGACACCATGTGTCGACACCGGCAGCAGTGGTGTCGACACTTGGTGTCGACACCAGCGGCTGCAGTGTCGACACCATGTGTCGATACCGGCAGCAGTGGTGTCGACACTTGGTATCGATACCAGCGGCTCCAGTGTCGACACCATATGTCGACACCGGTAGCAGTGGTGTCGACACTTGGTGTCGACACCAGCAGCTGCAGTGTCGACACCATGTGTCGACACCGGCAGCAGTGGTGTCGACACTTGGTGTCGACACCAGCGGCTGTAGTGTCGACACCATGTGTCGACACCGACAGCAGTGGTGTCGACACTTGGTGTCGACACCAGCAGTGGCAGTGTCGACACCATGTGTCGACACCGGCCGCTGTAGTGTCGACACTTGGTGTCGACACCGGCCGTGGTTGTGTCGACACCTTGTGTCGACACCGGCTTGCCGAGGTGTCGACACATCATGTCGACACTGGTGCTGTGCTTGTTTTGGGGTCAGGTAGACTCGGGGATGGTTCGGGTTAGGCGTGCAAGGCCACGTCGGTTGGACCCGACGTTTTTGTCCTGGGGTTCGTGTGTTTCTTAGGATTGTTAGAGTGACTTTTTCCCTAGGGGGAGGCTTTGGGTGCTCGGCTAATTTCTGCATGCCGACTCTTGGGTTGTGGCAGGTGGTGGAGTTTTGGTGGCCTCTGGAGGGGTGGTTTTATGTGGAGAGTTGTGGCCACCGCCTTTTGCCCCGGTTTGGGTTGGTGTGTGTGGGACCCTAGAGCTGCCACTGTTTGACCCCTTAGCCCTTTTTGGGTCTGATTTGGTTATGCATTCAGACCCATGTTTTGACCACTGCCACTTACCCACGTGTTAGGGCTGTTAGTCCCGTTCCTGTTTATGTTTTCCTTTCTTTTGGCATAGGTATATGTCTTGATGCTGTTGCAGGCTTTATTGGTAGGGCATGTTGGTTTTAATGCTCTCCCTTGGTGTGCTCTGCGGTGTTTTAGATAGTACTCTTTTCTTGCTGCCTTTCTTTTTTTCTTTTCATATAGCAGCTTGTTGCCGGGTCGGTAAACCCTTCATCTTATTTACTCATTAATCTATTGCTCTATTTACTTTTGATTGTTTCCTTGCTGAGGTGTTCTTTTTTTGAATGCCTCAGGTCCAGGTTGTAGCCAGTTCAGCGGCTAGTTCTTTGGTGGGGCTTGTTGGTGGCCTCTAGGGTAGCTGAGATTGCTGATCCCCGTTTGTTGTGAGGTAGTTCTTTACTCTTCTGTATAGACATACATACTCGTCAGTGGGTTCGTGCCAGGTTGTTGGCGCCCACTGGTGGCTTTTTGTGATGCCGAATATGAATTTAAACTGCTGTGTTTGCCTATTTGAGGTTGGTTACTTGCTTCTGGGAAGGATTTATGCTAGGTTGCATGTTAGATATTTTAAAACCTAAAAGTATTATTATATGTACCCCCATTCATAACATGTTTCTAAATCAAAGACACTACTTTTCCTCAACGTAAAATACTATTTTTCCTACCTATTATATTCACCTTAGAGTCATGCACGTATAAGTCGTCCCCCCCCCCCGGGGATACTTATGCTCATTTAGGGTGTCAAGTTAATTGAACCAAAGTATTTTCTGCTGCGTATAAATATAGTTTTAACTGTGGACTAGCTGATCCACCGGGCCGAGGGATACGTCCATTCAATAAAACTAATTTTCTTTCATACTTAATTAACAATTTTCCTTAAATTCTAACGTCTGGAGTTTTGCCTGAGCGTCTGCAGTTATCCCCTGCACGACGTGGCATCACAGCGCGTGTTTTCTCTTACTCTGATACATTTTTACCGTTGAGAAAATGCGGGTTGTGACAGTTGGTATCAGAGGGAGGTTGCTTGACAAATGGTTGGGCAACCTTTCCCTTGTCTGCATTAGTGTTTAACATCATACCATCCACACACTGATATGTCATCAGCACGTCTTGGCCGAAGCACGAACACTACACTCATGAGCATGAAGAAGTATACAGGGCATATTATGTAGTATGGGATGCATAATATGTGTTTGTATATGGATCCACCATAGGAGGCAACATGTGAGGGTTATGTAGTATGGGATGTATAACCTCACCACATGAATGCGGCTAGCACGTTTTCCTTTTCATTACATGGGAATGTTATGTAGTATGGGATGCATAACATTTTCATGTGTACGCCGCCCATTGCATGCACTAAGGCCTTTTTAGAATGCATAGCACATCATGCATAGCATAACATTTCATAAGCACAACGTGCCAAGCTAAAGATTTGCAAGATGACATATGTACACACATGGTTTCGAGTCAAAAAAAAAATACAAATGCATGCATTCATGGTTTAGGCACATGAGTCAGTATGATGGTGGTGAACCATCTTAGGATAAGCATAACATCATCATGGTAAAAACAACTCCCAGAGCAAGTTTTTGCAGTTGAAGTTCATATTTAAGTGTGTTTGTCCGTACCGGGTAGTTTCGTTCTAGTTGATGGGCTAGGATTTGTCTAAAGCTTATGCGATTTTAGGATGGCGAGACGTCCTGCGACGAGATCGACCCCCCAATCCGAGGGTGAGATGTCAGGAGCGCAGAGCGATGTGTTGGTAGAAAGCCTGCGGCAGAGTAATGAGGAGTTATCGAGGCAGGTAGTGGCTATGCAGGCTCAGATTCAGTCTCTTGTAGCAGTGGTGGCGGGACAGACCCCGAGAGCTCAGAACCCCGCAGAGGGGGTAGCTGTCCCTGCCCCTCCTGCTCCTCCCGTGCCTTTGGTTGTGGTGCCTCCGGAGATGGCGTTCATATCCCAGTTTCAGCGGCTGAGACCCCCTACCTATGATGGGCAGGCAGATTTCATGATTTTGGATGACTGGCTGATTACCATTGAGGAGATGTTCTCTTACTCAGGGATTACGGACGATCAGAGAGTGATGCTCGCTGCTTACCAGCTCAAGGGCTTGGCAAAGAATTGGTGGCTGAGAGATAAAGAGAGCTTAGTGGCAGGTTGCACTTGGGAGTCGTTTAAGGTGCTGTTGTTAAGTAAGTTCCTGCCTTCAGTCGAACGAGACCGGCTAATGAACGACTTTCTTCACCTAAAGCAGAGGAAACTCACGGTTAGTGAGTATGAGATCAAGTTTAGTAAGTTGAGTCGGTTTGCTCCTGGTCTGGTGAGTGTTGAGTCAGACCGAGTTAAGCGATTTCTGGGTGGACTAAGAAGCGACATACAGCAGTTAGCGAATGCCTATGGAGCCGTCAGTTACACCAGTACGGTTGAAGCTGCTTTGAGAGTTGAGGCCATTGAGAATGCCAAGAATAGAGGCCAGCAGTTAAGGAAAGATAAGCGGAAGTCCGGTGGAGGGAAGAGCCCTCAGGAACCTGATGCTGTCTTGAGAAAGAAGGTCAAAGAGATTTGTAGCTTTTGTGGCCGGCCAGGCCACCCCTTCGAGAAGTGTTTCAAAAGGTTGGGAGTGCAGAAGAAGGAACAGGTGCACGCGATTCAGGGTACTTCCAGGGGAGACTTTGTGTGTGCCTTGTGTGGAAGGAAGGGGCACGAGGCTGCCCATTGTTGGCTAAAAGATATGGTCTGTTTTCAGTGCGGCCAGAAGGGTCATCTCAAGACAAGGTGCCCTCAGACCCAGTCTATTCTGCAGCTAGTTCCCCTCCAGGCTCTGCCACCGCCTCAGCGTGTGGATAAAGGAAAAGGAAAGCTAAATGTGCTATCGGCAGACGAAGCGCAGACCTCGACCAAGGTTATCTCAGGTTCGACTCCTCCCCAGTCGTTTCGTTACGTTCTCTTTTCGGGTGTAGTTTTCGTTTTAGCGCTGGTTGCCTTAGATGCGTATGCAATTCGTAGGGCGATTTAAGGTAAAGAACCGCTGGGCGCGCGTTCTCTTCGATTTCGGTGCTACCCACTCGTTTGTGGCTAGAGCCTTTGTGGAGCGGTTCAGTCTGGGCTTAGATCGTGTTGGTGGTGCCTTCTGCGTTAAGTTCCCCTCCGGTGACTCTGTGGTTACGGACTTGGGTATCCTCGATTGTCCAATTTTGTTGGGAGATTTTCTAGCCAAGGCAGATTTGAAGGTGATTGACCTGGAGGACTTTGACGTTATTTTGGGCATGGACTGGTTGTCAAGGTACGATACTGTGATCCAGTGCAAGGGTAACCGCTTGGACTTCGTCAAAGACAACGGTCAGCCAGGGAGCATTTTTGGGTATTCCCTCCAGGAGTCTCCAGTCATTTCTGTGGTGCGTGCTCTTAAGTTGCTTGTTTCTAGCTGTTTTGCCGGTGTGGTTTCTCTGGTAGGGTCGATTGTTAGTGAGCCCCGTTTGGAAGAGATTCCTGTGGTGTGTGACTTTTCTGATGTGTTTCCAGACGACCTTCCCGGTCTTCCACCCGATCGAGATGTCGAGTTTGCCATAGATTTGGAGCCAGGCACGCGTCCTATCGTGAAGGCGCCGTACCGGATGGCCCCGCGAGAGCTGTAAGAGTTGCGAGGTCAGCTGGATGAGTTATTGGCAAAAGGCTTTATAAGGCCAAGTTCTTCACCTTGGGGTGCGCCAGTGCTGTTCGTTAAAAAGAAGGATGGGTCGATGAGGTTATGCATCGACTATAGAGAGCTGAACAAGGTTACTATCAAGAATAGGTACCCTTTGCCGCGAATCGACGATTTGTTTGACCAACTGCGTGGTAGTGTCGTGTTTTCCAAGATAGATCTTCGTTCGGGCTATCACCAGTTGAGGATTCGAGAGTCAGATGTTCCGCGGACGGCGTTCCGCTCTCGTCATGGGCATTTTGAGTTTTTGATTATGTCATTCGGTTTGACTAATGCGCCCTCAGCTTTTATGGATTTGATGAACAGAGTTTTCAAGGATTTTCTAGATAAGTTCGTGATTGTCTTTATAGACGATGTTTTGGTGTATTCTAAGGATGCAGAGGAGCATGATCGACATTTGCGGCTGGTCTTGGCGACTCTGAGAGACCATAAGCTATACGCCAAGCTGAGCAAATGTGAATTTTGGTTGCCTCAAGTTTCTTTTCTAGGCCACGTGATCAATAAGGAGGGAATATCGGTGGACCCAGAGAAGATCGCTGCTGTCATGGAATGTGCGAGACTAGTTACTCCCAAAGAGATCAGAAGCTTCTTGGGATTGGCTGGTTATTATAGAAGATTTGTAGAAGGTTTCTCTACCTTGTCCGCGCCGTTGACCAAGTTGACGCAGAAGAATGTAGCCTTTTTATGGGATGACAAGTGTGAGAAGGCTTTTGAGGAACTAAAAAGAAGGTTATATTCGGCTCCGATTTTGTCTTTGCCCACGGAGGGCAGTGAGTATGATATTTATGTGGATGCGTCGCATGTCGGTCTGGGCTGCGTTTTGATGCAGGACGGAAAGGTGATTGCGTACGGGTCGAGGCAGCTAAAGACTCACGAGAGGAACTACCCTACACATGACCTGGAGTTTGCAGCTGTGATCTATGCGTTGAAATTGTGGAGGCATTTGCTATATGGCGCGCAGTGCAAGATTTTCACGGATCATAAGAGTCTGAAGTATGTCTTTACTCAGAAAGAATTGAATCTGCGCCAGCGGCGGTGGTTGGAGTACGTGGCCGACTATGATGTTGAAATTCAGTATCATCCAGGTAAGGCAAATGTGGTGGCCGATGCCCTGAGTCGGAAGTCAGGTAAGATTTTTAATCTTTCCGCCGAGCGTCTAGTTGAAGAGTTTCTGTTGATGGACATTTCTGTGGGAAGCTGTGATTCACAGAGTAGCATAGCTATAGCAGAACCTTCGTGGATTACGCTTACGAGACTACATCAGAAGGACGATCCCGATCTTCTGCATTTGTATCTTCGAGCTGAGAAGGGTGAATTACCAGATTTCTCTTTAGATGATGCGGGTACCTTGAAGTACCGTGGCAGGTTTTGCATCCCCGCAGTTGGGGATATCCGAGATATGGTGTGCAGAGACGCCCACGGATCTAGTGTTGCCTACCATCCAGGGTCTACCAAGATGTATCATGATTTAAAACAGATTGCCTGGTGGTACGGGATGAAGAAGGACATAGCCGGATTTGTTTCAGAGTGTTTCACTTGCAGGCATGTGAAAGCCGACCATGGGAGGCCTGGTGGCAAGCTGACTCCCTTGGAGATTCCGATGTGGAAGTGGGAGAGTATCTCGATGGATTTCATTACCGGCTTACCGAGATCTCCTAAGGGGCATGATTCAGTTTGGGTAATTGTAGACAGATTGACGAAGAGCGCTCATTTCGTACCGTTTAAGATCGATTATCCGATGAGGAAGATAGCCGAGCTGTATCTGGAAGAGGTTGTCAGATTTGTTGGAACCTTAGGTTCTGATTTGGGTTAGGATCACTATTAGGCTGATTAGTTTGACCCAAAATGTATAGTCTAAGGGTCATAGGGCTTTCCAAGTATTCCTCAGAAAGAATCCCAGAAGAAGTGCAGAAGAATTCCAGAGAAAATCAATTTTAAAGTTCAGAAATTTTAGCTCTCAGAAATAGTCAAACGGATTTCAACTATTGCAGTCCAGAGATAGTCGAACGGAGTTCAACTATTACAGTCCAGAGATAGTCGAACGGAGTTCAACTATTGCAGTCCAGAGATAGTCGAACGAAGTTCAACTATTGCAGTCCAGAGATAGTCGAACGGAGTTCAACTATTGCAGTCCAGAGATAGTCGAACGGAGTTCAACTATTGCAGTCCAGAAATAGTCGAACGGAGTTCAACTATTACAGTCCAGAAATAGTCGAACGGAGTTCAACTATAGTCGAGCGGAGTTCAACTATTTCTGTGTTCAGCTCTAAGAGAACAGATAACTCAGATGCAGGTCAACTATAGTCGAACGGAGTTCAACGATAGTCAAACGGAGTTCAACTATAGTCGAACGCAGATTGGAGAAGCTTTTTAGATTAAATTTTGGTGATTTCCTGTGCAGTTATTGGAGACAGCTGGCTAGAGTTATTCAAGGCTTAAGTAAAGGAATTTACAGCTAATATATTTAATGCTAAATATTCTTATGAATATAGCCGTTGGGAGGCTGCATTAAATATGAATCAATTCAGAGGTTTATTGTCAGTTACCTTTCCAAGACAGTCTCCTTTCTTGAAAATGTCTCTGCCGCATCAGACAAGAATGAAAATGACTTTCCTCAGCCCAGTGGATACATATATATATTTTATATAGCAAGATAAAAATATATATATGGTAGAGAGGCTCAGAAATAACAACAAGAGACAGAGAGAGAAAAAGCTTTCAAGAGACAACATATTCAGATTTGTCTACAGAGCTTGCTAGAGATTTTCATCTAGTTGAAGGCCTACACCCTGAAGCAAAGCTTCCACTCCTGAACTATTCTACATCTCAGGGGGAGCTTTGACAACATCACTGAATCCACATAGTCTTCTCAGTTGCTTGAGAAAGAGAAGACTTCCATCACTCTCTCATCCCCACCTCTGTAAAGGGTTTTTCAAACTCCCTTCAAAAGTTTGTGTTTGGTTTCTGAGACCTTATCAAAACTCAGTGGTGGTAAGACACCTAATCAAAAAATCTGGTTTGGTTTTTGAGAACCTTATCAAAAGCTCATTGGTGCCCAGGACACCTGATCAACTCATCCTGCAGTGGATTCCTACCAGGGTGGTAGAAGAGTGGATTACCCAGATTTGGGGAACCAATATAAATTTCCTTGTGTCGTCTGGTTTGCTTGCTCTGTTTTCTTCCTTATGTGCTGTGAATTTTATTTTGCATTTTAGTTTCTAAAAACTCTTAAGCATATCAGATCTATCACCTCACTTTCAATTGGTATCAAAGCGAGGTTGGTTAAACATACCACACCTTGGTGGTTGTACAGGCTAACACCTGAATCAAAAGATCCTTGATAGATCTTATTGTTCTTAAGAGTTTTTCATGGCACAAAATGAAGAATGGTCAAGCACTGGACCTCCTAAGTGCAATCTGGACAAGCTTGCACTATGGAAGGCAAGGATTAGGCTTTTTATGAACTCTATTGATGAAGCCATTTATAATTCTATTTTGTCAGGTCCCTTTACACCATCTGCAGCTACAGAAGCTCAAAAACAGCTTAAGATGGCTGATGCACAAGCAATGAACATTCTTGCAGAATCAATGTCTGATGACATTTTTCAAGAGATTGTTTAATGTTCATCTGCAAAGGAAATTTGGGACTCTCTCACAGTAATGGCTGCTGGATCAGCAAAAGAAAGAACATCAAATGCTGATTCCTGGAGTAACTCTGAAGCTTCATCTTGCACAACTGAGGATGAAGAAGAAGCAAGAGCAAGAGAATTTTGTCTAATGGCAATAGATGCATCTTGCAAAAGGTATGATGAAGATAAAGAATCTGAATCAGATGATGATGAAGATCAGGTTATCTCTACCCTTGACTTTTTATCAGAAGAACTTAAAACAGATTTTAAATTATTATGTAAAGATCTGATTCAATATAAGAAGAAAATAAAACTTCTTAGAGAGAAAGTAAATAAACTTTCTTCTAAAAACATAAAATTCAATGAAGATTTAGAAATTTCTTTAAATCATATACCCTCATTAAAATCAGTTAAAGATTTTCAGAAAATCTGTGTTCAACATAATTCGTTGAACTCAGGTCGACGAACTCTGAATAGAGGTCAACGAAATTGGAACAGAGAAAACAACCTATATTATTCTCTGAACCGAGATCGACGATCTCACTATAAATCGTCGAGCTCAGGTCGACGAAAATATTCTTCGTTGAGCTCAGATTTTCATAGCAAAGATTTTAAATTATTTCATAATCAAAAATTTAAAAATCCTTATACCCAGTGGTTCATCCCTTCTAGGAAACTTCATCCACTTGGCTATAAAGATTTCCGTGGATATTACTTTACTTCAAATTATTATTGTGAAAGAAAAATAAGACCCAAGGCAAATCTGGGTCCAGAATTCCTAACATCTCCTTTCAGGAAAATTGTTCAGAAGGCTACAACTATAGGGGGAGATTATCAGAATCTCAGAATGAAAATGAACAAAAGTGCAGCTGTCACTTTATTAGATTCTATGCAGCTTCCCCTTAGTTTCTGTTTGTATTTCTTTTATTTTGAATCCCTTTTTAACAAAGCACCCATGTACATCTGCTATTATATTATAATTCAGGCAAATCTTTTTGCTTTGTATTTTGTTTTTATGTAAATAGTATCCTCACCCAAATAGGGGGAGATTGTTGGAACCTTAGGTTCTGATTTGGGTTAGGATCACTATTAGGCTGATTAGTTTGACCCAAAATGTATAGTCTAAGGGTCATAGGGCTTTCCAAGTATTCCTCAGAAAGAATCCCAGAAGAAGTGCAGAAGAATTCCAGAGAAAATCAATTTTAAAGTTCAGAAATTTTAGCTCTCAGAAATAGTCGAACGGAGTTCAACTATTGCAGTCCAGAGATAGTCGAACGGAGTTCAACTATTACAGTCCAGAGATAGTCGAACAGAGTTCAACTATTGCAGTCCAGAGATAGTCGAACGGAGTTCAACTATTGTAGTCTAGAGATAGTCGAACGGAGTTCAACTATTGCAGTCCAGAGATAGTCGAACGGAGTTCAACTATTGCAGTCCAGAAATAGTCCAACGGAGTTCAACTATTGCAGTCCAGAAATAGTCGAACGGAGTTCAACTATAGTCGAATGGAGTTCAACTATTTCTGTGTTCAGCTCTAAGAGAACAGATAACTCAGATGCAGGTCAACTATAGTCGAACGGAGTTCAACGATAGTCGAACGGAGTTCAACTATAGTCGAACGCAAATTGGAGAAGCTTTTTAGATTAAATTTTGGTGATTTACTGTGAAGTTATTGGAGACAGCTGGCTAGAGTTATTCAAGGCTTAAGTAAAGGAATTTACAGCTAATATATTTAATGCTAAATATTCTTATGAATATAGCCGTTGGGAGGCTGCATTAAATATGAATCAATTCAGAGGTTTATTTCAGTTACCTTTCCAAGACAGTCTCCTTTCTTGAAAATGTCTCTGCCGCATCAAACAAGAATGAAAATGACTTTCCTCAGCCCAGTGGATACATATATATATTTTATATAGCAAGATAAAAATATATATATAGCAGAGAGGCTCAGAAATAACAACAAGAGACAGAGAGAGAAAAAGCTTTCAAGAGACAACATATTCAGATTTGTCTACAGAGCTTGCTGAAGATTTTCATCTAGTTGAAGGCCTACACCCTGAAGCAAAGCTTCCACTCCTGAACTATTCTACATCTCAGGGGGAGCTTTGACAACATCACTGAATCCACATAGTCTTCTCAGTTGCTTGAGAAAGAGAAGACTTCCATCACTCTCTCATCCCCACCTCTGTAAAGGGTTTTTCAAACTCCCTTCAAAAGTTTGTGTTTGGTTTCTGAGACCTTATCAAAACTCAATTGTGGCAAGACACCTAATCAAAAAATCTAGTTTGGTTTTTGAGCACCTTATCAAAAGCTCATTGGTGCCCAGGACACCTGATCAACTCATCTTACAGTGGATTCCTACCAGGGTGGTAGAAGAGTGGATTACCCAGATTTGGGGAACCACTATAAATTTCCTTGTGTCGTCTGGTTTGCTTGCTCTGTTATCTTCCTTATGTGCTGTGAATTTTATTTTGCATTTTAGTTTCTAAAAACTCTTAAGCATATCAGATCTATCACCTCACTTTCAAGATTGCATGGTGTACCCGTAAGTATCATATCAGATCGAGACTCCAGGTTCGCATCTCGTTTTTGGAAGAGTCTTCAAGAAGGGTTGGGTACAGATTTGAGATATTCCACAGCTTATCATCCGCAGACCAATGGTCAGACGGAGCGAGTAAATCAGATTGTGGAAGATATGATCCGATGCTACATTCTGGACCACGGAGGAGCGTGGGACGAGCGCTTGCGGCTTATGGAGTTCGCATATAACAACAGTTACCAAGAAAGCTTGCAAATGGCTCCCTTTGAAGCTTTATATGGGAGGCGCTGCAGGACTCCCTTGTTTTGGGCTGAGCTTGGCGAGGGACCTTTGTTGGGTCCAGAAGCGCTTGAGGAGATGGAAACCGCCGTGAAGCTTATTCGGGAAAAGCTTCTGATAGCCCAAGAGAGATATGAGAAGAACGCCAATCGGCGTAGATCGGACTTGGAATTTGCTCTGGGGGACTCGGTGTTTTTAAAGGTCTCCCTGTTGATTGGAGTCAAGTGGTTTGGCAAGAATAGGAAGTTGGACCCGAGGTACGTGGGGCCATTTCCGATTGTTGAGCGGATTGGGGTATCAGCCTACAGGCTGGCTTTGCCCGCAAATTTCCCTGGCGTACATGATGTCTTTCATGTCAATCAGCTGCGAAAATGTGTGATGAATGGCAGACAGGTTTTGGATTCTGTGCCTCAGTTGGAGCCGAACCTTTCTTATGTGGAGGTGCCTGTTCGCATTCTGGATTCTCAAGTTCAGGCGTTGCGGAAGAAGACTATTCCTATGGTTAAAGTTTTATGGAGGAATCAGGATGTGGAGAGCGCGACTTGGGAGTTGGAGTCGGCTATGAGGGAGGCTCACCCTCGTCTGTTTCCCTGATTTTGTGCCTGGTATGCTCTGTTTTGTTCTTATTTATTTGTGGCTCTTTCCTGACTCCTTCTCTCTCCTACGTTATAGGAGTGTTGTGAGTAAAGTTTCGAGGCGAAACTTTCTTTTAGGGGGGGGGGGGGGGGGGTGGCTGTAACGCCCCCGGTTTTTCTGTGCTTTGTTTGATCTTTGGCTGGCGTTACGATGGCGTATTTCCGGCTTTTTGCCATTGTAGAGCGTGGTCTTAGCTCTTAGGGTTCCCTGTGTAGCCTGTTTGTAGCCTGTTAGCAAGATTCCCCAGCTAGACGGAGTCTTTTTGATGACTCGGTTGGGCCTCTTAGGGAATGCTTGTATTTTGGCTTCGGGAGGTGTTATCCCGGGTTTTGTTCGTCGAATGTTAATTTCGACTTCGTAGTTGCGTTCGTAGCGTGGGTTTTTAGCTGCGGCGTAAATTTTGTCTTTTTCCGAGAAGTTGCAGGTTTCGTGTTGTTTTGATGTTGAGAGTAAATAATTATTATTATGTATTGTTGTTTATTATTATTACTGCTGATATATATAGTCTTGGGTCAGATTAGGGCTGGGTTCCTTTTTGGTTCTTTTTCCTGTTTCTGTGTTTGGAGGAAGCCGTCGCATGTACGAGAGGAGAGGAAGAGCTCTTCCGGACCACCCTAGCCTTGGGACGCCGCTTTCCTGGAGATTTAGCGGTCGGATTTCGGTTTCGAGGGTGGATCTGGACTGCCCCCGCCGGGATCTGCCTTCTTTCTGCTCCTCAGCTTGCTGCCCTACGGCCAGATCTGCAAGCGGGGGAGGCCGCCGACCGAGTTCCTGGTATTGAGGCAAGTGATGTACCCTCATCCTTGCCTTAGTTGATCTTTGCCTTCTTTTGATTTAAATTTTTATCTCTTTCTTGTTGGGATTTTTAGGTGTAAGCTAGGGCTTGTTCCCGATCATACCGTGGTTAGTGTAGAAGGTTCCAGCTAATCCCAGTTTTCCTGAGGGATTGTGTCTATTAGGGTCAGATTTAGTTCTGTCTAGGTCGAGTAGTTGCCATTGCCGATGGAGGTTGTACTCGAGAGAGAAGAGAGAATCCCCGTTCTCGTTTGTGGTCGTTTGCTGGATCTGGCTCCTGTAGCCAGGTGGGGTGTCGACACTGTTGTGTTGACACTAGCCAGTCCTGGTATCGACACTTGTTGTCGACACCAGCAGCGGCAGTGTCGACACAAGGTGTCGACACCGGCTGCAGTGGTGTCGACACTTGGTGTCCACACCAGCGGCTGCAGTGTCGACACAAGGTGTCGACACCGGCTGCAGTGGTGTCGACACCATGTGTCGACACCGGCAGCAGTAGTGTCGACACTTGGTGTCGACACCAGCGGCTGCTGTGTCGACACCATGTGTAGACACCGGCAGCAATGGTGTCGACACTTGGTGTCGACACCAGCGGCTGCAGTGTCGACACCATGTGTCGACACCGGCAGAAGTGGTGTCGACACTTGGTGTCGACACCAGCGGCTGCAGTGTCGACACCATGTGCCGACACCGGCAGCAGTGGTATCGACACTTGGTGTCGACACCAGCGGCTGCAGTGTCGACACTTGGTGTCTACACCAGCGGCTACAGTGTCGACACCATGTGTCGACACCGGCAGCAGTGGTGTCGACACTTGGTGTCGACACCGGCAGTGGCAGTGTCGACACCATGTGTCGACACCGGCCGCTGTAGTGTCGACACTTGGTGTCGACACAGGCCGTGGTTGTGTCGACACCTTGTGTCGACACCGGCTTGCCGAGGTGTCGACACATCATGTCGACACTGGTGCTGTGCTTGTTTTGGGGTCAGGTAGACTCGGGGATGGTTCGGGTTAGGCGTGGAAGGCCACGTCGGTTGGACCCGACGTTTTTGTCCTGGGGTTCGTGTGTTTCTTAGGATTGTTAGAGTGACTTTTTCCCTAGGGGGAGGCTTTGGGTGCTCGGCTAATTTCTGCATGCCGACTCTTGGGTTGTGGCAGGTGGTGGAGTTTTGGTGGCCCCTGGAGGGGTGGTTTTATGTGGAGAGCTGTGGCCACCGCCTTTTGCCCCGGTTTGGGTTGGTGTGTGTGGGACCCTAGAGCTGCCACTGTTTGACCCCTTAGCCCTTTTTGGGTCTGATTTGGTTATGCATTCAGACCCATGTTTTGACCACTACCACTTACCCACGTGTTAGGGCTGTTAGACCCTTTATTGTTTATGTTTTCCTTTCTTTTGGCATAGGTATATGTCTTGATGCTGTTGCAGGCTTTATTGGTAGGGCATGTTGGTTTTAATGCTCGCCCTTGGTGTGCTCTGCGGTGTTTTAGACAGTACTCTTTTCTTTTCTTATAGCAGCTTGTTGCCTGGTCGGTAAACCCTTCATCTTATTTACTCATTAATCTATTGCTCTATTTACTTTTGATTGTTTCCTTGCTGAGGTGTTCTTTTTTTGAATGCCTCAGCTCCAGGTTGTAGCCAGTTCAGCGGCTAGTTCTTTGGTGGGGCTTGTTGGTGGCCTCTAGGGTAGCTGAGATTGCTGATCCCCGTTTGTTGTGAGGTAGTTCTTTACTCTTCTGTATAGACATACATACTCGTCAGTGGGTTCGTGTCAGGTTGTTGGCGTCCACTGGTGGCTTTTTGTGATGCCGAATATGAATTTAAACTGCTGTGTTTGCCTATTTGAGGTTGGTTACTTGCTTTTGGGAAGGATTTATGCTAGGTTGCATGTTAGATATTTGAAAACCTAAAAGTATTATTATATGTACCCCCATGCATAACATGTTTCTAAATCAAAGACACTACATTTCCTCAACGTAAAATACTATTTTTCCTACCTATTATATTCACCTTAGAGTCATGCACGTATAAGTCGTTCCCCCCCCCCCCCGGGGGATACTTATGCTCATTTAGGGTGTCAAGTTAATTGAACCAAAGTATTTTCTGCTGCGTATAAATATAGTTTTAACTGTGGACTAGCTGATCCACCGGGCCGAGGGATACGGCCATTCAATAAAACTGATTTTCTTTCATACTTAATTAACAATTTTCCTTAAATTCTAACGTCTGGAGTTTTGCCTGAGCCTGTGCAGTTATCCCCTGCACGACGTGGCATCACGGTGCGTGTTTTCTCTTACTCTGATACGTTTTTACTGTTGAGAAAATGCGGGTTGTGACAGTTATGGCATAAAAGACTAGGACATGTAAACCTTAAAAATATATCTAGGTTATCTAAAGACAACCTTGTTAGAGGTTTACCTTCTGGCTCCTACAAGAAGAAAAGCATATGCAGGGCTTGTCAATTAGGCAAGCAAACCAAAACTAGTTTTAAATCCATTAATAAAAGTGATTCACCTAGGATTTTGTATTTGCTTCATGTGGATCTATTTGGATCCATTGCAGTGCAAAGCCTAGGAGGGAAGTCTTATACTTTAGTGATTGTTGATGACTTCTCTAGATTCAGTTGGGTAACCTTTTTGAGAGCTAAGTCAGATACATTAAAGGTTCTTACAGATTTTCTCAGGACCATACAGATTGAGTTCTCTACTCATGTTGCATTGATCAGAAGTGATCATGGCACAGAGTTTGAGTCTCTTCTTATGCATGAGTTCTGTGAGAAGGAAGGTATCAGGCAGTGCTTCTCAGCTCCTAGAACTCCCCAACAAAATAGGGTTGCTAAAAGGAAAAATAGGACACTCATTGAATCTGCAAGTACATTATTAGCAGATGCTTACATGCATCTATCCTTTTGGGCAGAAGCTGTAAATACTGCTAATTATATTCTGAATAGAAGTCTTATACATATGCTGAAAAATAAGACCCCCTATGAATTACTTAAAGGGAAGAAACCTAAAATCACTTACTTTAAAGTTTTTGGTTGTATATGCTATATTCACACTAATAACAAAAGATACATTAGAAAGTTTGAGGCTAAGGCTGAAGAAGAGATTTTTTTAGGATACTCCCAAGTAAGCAAGGCCTATAGGGTTTTCAATAAATCCACCCTCAAAATTGAAGAATCTGTTCATGTATCTTTTGATGAAGCTAACATATTTTATAGGGAGAAAGTGATTTCTACCAATAGCCTTTTGCAGGTTCCACAATTGTGTGAGTCTACGGATGGACTAAACCTTACCTAAGAGGTATCAACCCATCCTACTCCACAGGTTGCTGAAGATAGTAAAGAGGAAATTCAAGAGGAAGTGGCTGAACTTCCCTCAACAGCTAGTACCATTCCTCAAGAGGAATTAATTACAGAAGTTGTTGCTCAACCAACTCCACCAACTGATCTTGTCACACTTAGAGATCACCCCAGAACTCAAGTGATTGGAGACATTTCAGCAGGTGTACAGACAAGACATCAACACAATCAAGACTTGATGCATTCCTGTTTTCTCTCTCAAATTGAACCTCTCACCATCCATGAAGCAGAGCAAGATCCCCACTGGATCATTGCAATGCAAGAGTTACTAAATCAGTTTGAGAGACGTAGAGTTTGGGATTTGGTTCCAAGACCCCATAACTACCCAGTTATTGGAACCAAATGGGTCTACAGGAACAAGTTGGATGCTCAAGGGAACTTAGTGAGAAACAATGATAGGCTTGTTGCTCAAGGCTACAGGCAAGAGGAAGGAATTTATTATGACCAAACCTTTGCCCCTGTTTCAAGGTTAGAGGCCATAAGAATCTTCCATGCCTATGTAGCTCATAAGAGATTCAAAGACTTTCAAATGGATGTCAAGAGTGCATTTCTGAATGGAGTACTCCAAGAAGAGGTTTATGTAGAACAACCTCCAAGTTTTATCTCTCCAACTTATCCCTCTTTTGTTTTTAAATTGCATAAAACTCTCTATGGTTTAAAGCAAGCTCCAAGAGCTTGGTATGAGACCCTAGCAAGCTTTCTTTTAGAGCATAAATTTACAAGAGGAACCATAGATAAAACTCTTTTCACCAGACATCATAAGGACCAAATTTTGTTAGTACAAATATATGTGGATGACATCATTTTTGGGTCTATGATGAGTCCATATTTTACACTGATTTTTGGACTCATCTGGGCTAGTTTTATCGTCTTAGCACTACACTTGAGGGCATTTATTGCTTATATGTGCTTATGTACCTATTTCACCATTAAGTGCACTGTAGGCCCGTTTCTGTGTGCTTTCTGTGTTTCTGTATTTTTGTTATTCTTTAGCCCTATCTCGGGGATGTGGTGTGCAAGTTTTGGTGGCATATCTGCCTCTTCTACTGGTGCAGGGGTTGTGTGCGTGCTCCGGAACCACTCGGGAGACACCAATGATGCAGGAATACTGCGCACGACCACTGGAATTATTGCGCATGACCACTGATCGTGCTCCACTGATCGGGCGCATTACACTCCCTTTTTCCAAATCCTGTCATGGTAATCGCACGAGCACTGGTCGTAGTGCACACGACCACTGGTCGTGCGCCACTGCTCATGCGCATATATGCTGATGCTTCTTGTCTAGGTTGCAGGTCTATTTGGAAAAGTCGCACGATTATCGACTGACAGTGCGCACGACCACTGGTCGTGCGCCACTGATCGTGCGCACTGCTTCTGCTGCCTCCGTAGTTAAGGCCATGCTCCGCGATTTAGGTCAAATCCTGTCATCTACTGTGATCGGAGAGTGCGCGGGAATCGCCATTTCACTTATCCAGCTGCTCCATCACCTCCACCTTCGTCGGGAGGCCATTGCCAACTACTCCGAAGCTTTTCAACTCTCCGGCGAAGCCCTCGACCATTGATGACTTCAACTCCAAGCTTTCCTCCGGAGTTGGTGAAGTAGACAACCTAGAGAACGGAATTAAAGGCCTTCGAGGTGACAGCTCATTGGTACCGAAAGCCTCCTTGGACTGAGCCCGGAAGCAAATTGACAACTCGCTACTCCGGCCACGACCTGTGGTGGATCTTCACTCTCTTTTGGTTAACTCCTCTTCCCCTTCCTCTGTAGTATGAATGTTTTGAGCAGTGTAATGAACATTTCCATCCATGAACATCAAGTTTAATTTATAGCTAATGGAATGTTAGTATTTTCTTCTGCTCATGAGTATTGTCTGTGAATGTGTCTCGCTCACCCGACATCCACTCCATTCCCGTGTCTTATCCGATTGCACTCCACACAAGAACACTTCAATCCATTAGCTTCCCTTTCACTCTTCCAGCTAAAGTTCGGCATTGCGGCCGACAAACCCACTCCACCTTGCGAAGCGGTTCCTTCGACCCGCATAGCTTTAACTAGTTCAGTAGATCAAACATCCACAATCTCCCAAGTCCTTTATTTCCTTTTTTTTCTTTTTATAACTCTTATAACGATATTCTCTGTACTGTTGTCATTCTACGCTAATTGCATTCCTCAAGAGACTGACACTCGGGGATTAATTCCCAAAACTTTATTACTTGTGCGACCGGTGCGCTTGCCGATTTACACGCATCAAGTTTTTGGCACCGTTGCCGGGGAATGCAACTGTAGAGCGACTTCGAATGACTTCAAATATTGTTATAAGAGTTAGTATTGTTTCTTTTTGACTGATGTTTCCTTCTAGTGTGTAGTTTTTGCCACAGTGAATGCAGGGTCGAGGCACAGGAGATCTAGTAGCCTACTACCCCTTTTCATTTAATCCTCTCTCAATGACTACAATTCAGCAGCAGACTTATAAAGCAAGCCTTATCAACCTCACATACCGAGCAGAAACGGGAAATAATAGTTTCGAGATCTCGCCTGACCTCATCGAATACATCATCGAAAACTGTCAATTCAGCGGAGACGGAAAAATAGATGCACTATGCCACGTGCAGCGGTTCTTAGAAATTTCCAACACTTGTATGCCAAATTCTGCCAACAACGAGCAGCAGAGGATCCGACTCTTCTCCTTCTCCCTGAAAGACGAAGCAAAGCGATGTTATCATGATATCCGAAAGGGCATATCCTCATCCTGGAAACAACTCGAAGGGAAATTTTTGGCCAAATTCCGACAACCGATGCTAGCAATAGACAATTACAAGGAGCTCATCACCTTCACCCAAAGAAATGAAGAGACCTTGTTCGATACATGGGAGCGTTTCCAGTCCCTGCGAAGGGAATGCTGCAGAATGGAAATGTCAGACATCCTCCTAATCCAAACTTTTTACTTCGGCATCACAGACAGATTCCGTCCATTACTTGACATCGCAGCTGGTGGAACTCTGTTTAACAAATCCAGCGAGTATGCCTGGGAAGTTATAGACAACATTGCCCAAACTAGTAGGCATTGGAACTCTCCGCCTTCTCCCGACTTTCCGGTAGAGATAAATTCAGTCGTCTCTGATGAAGCCACCGACCACAATCTCTCGTCAAAGACAAAGCAATTTTTTGCTTACGCGTGCAAAATGATGGAGATGTTCAATGACCAAGCCACCACCATTCAGTGCCTACAAACCGCCTTCGGGATTCTCACGGAAACGTTACTATGTTCAGTCAATCAGAAACAGGAAACGGTACATACTATGAGATTGAGAAGCGAAAAAAGCCTAGAGAGGGCCTCGCCTCCTGACCCTCCCGCACAATCACTCCGCGAGCCCATCGTCGATTTGATAAAGGAACCCCCGTCCTCACCTACCGCACAAGAACCCATGGCAGTACTACAACCTGTGAAGAATGCCGTGAAGCCGCCATTTCCCCACCGACTGCAAAACGACAAGGCTGAAAAACAATTCCATAAATTCCATGAGATCATGAAAGGAGTACAAATAAGTATACCTCTGACAGAAGCTATCACTCAGATCCCAAGATATTCCAAGTTCCTAAAGAACCTTATCTCACGGTGTAAATCTTTAGAAGGACTGAAAATGATCAATCTCACTGAAGAATGCTCAACTATCCTCGCCAACTATTCCCCAACCAAACGAAGAGATCCGGGCAGTTTTACCATCCCCTGCAGAATTGGCCTCCACCGATTCGGAGGCGCATTATGTGATTTGGGAGCTTCAATAAATCTTATGCAGCTCTCCATCTTCCGCGAGCTAGGAGTTGGGATTTTACAGCCCACCCACCGGAGGTTGCAATTAGCTGACAGATCGGTAAAACAACCGGTCGGAATAGTCGAAGATCTTACTGTGATGGTCAACAACCTCGCCTTCCCAGCAGATTTCGTCATTCTCGACATGATGGACGATCCCAAAGTGCCTATAATACTAGGACGACCCTTCATTGCCACGGCCCGTGCCATTATCAACGTTGACCAAGGAGAGCTCACCCTAAGTCTGGGGGAAGAAATGATTTCTTTCAACGTCCACGAACCTTCCCAACATCTCAGAATCATTAATTGCGAAGAAGCAGGTTTGATCGACGAACCGGACATGTACAACGAAATGATTCTTGACCCAGCCGAGCCAGTGTGGGAAGAGGAGGATGCTTCCGACATAACCACCCACACTAATGTCCCAAGAACCTCGCATCCAACAAAAGAACCTTTCATCACATCTACCGTCACAACCACTGCCACAACTCTGAAGCCACTGCTCGAATCCCTGAAATACACTTTCCTAGAGGAAGGCACAGCGTGCCCAGTCATTATCTCTGCATCCCTGTCCGTCGACAACGAACTCTCCTTGGTCAATGTCTTAAAGAAATACAAAAATGTGTTTCGACGTTCATTAGCCGACATAAAAGGGATCAGCCCGGCGTTCTGCATGCACAAGATTCTGCTTGAAGATCAATACAAGCCGTTGGCATAACCTCAAAGGCGACTGAACCCCAAAATGCATGAAGTGGTACAAGCAGAAGTAATAAAATTGCTTGATGCGGGTATCATTTACCCCATCAGCGATAGCAAATGGGTCAGCCTAGTGCAAGTGGTGCCCAAAAAGGGCGGGATTACTGTGGTGGCCAACGAAAAGAATGAATTACTACCCACCCGCATGGTCACCGGGTGGAGAGTCTGCATAGACTACCGGAAACTGAATGAGGCCACCCGCAAAGATCATTTCCCGCTACCCTTCATCGACCAAATGCTGGAAAAATTGGCCGGTCAAGAATACTATTGTTTCCTCGACGGGTACTCAGGATACAATCAAATCACAGTTGACCCCGATGACCAAGATAAAATGACGTTTACATGCCCTTCGGGCACCTTCGCATTCAGGAGAATGCCATTCAGATTGTGCAACGACCCAGCAACCTTCCAGAGATGCGTGATTGCCATCTTCGGTGACATGATTGGAGACTTTCTCGAAGTCTTCATGGATGATTTTTCCCTTTTCGGTAACAGCTTCGATTCCTGCATTGTGAATCTAGACAAAGCTCTGAAGCATTGTGAGGATACAAACCTTGTCTTGAATTGGGAAAAATGTCATTTCATGGTTCGCGAGGGCATTATCTTAGGCCACAAATTCTCGCACAGGGGGCTCGAAGTCGACCAAGCAAAAGTCAATATCATTAAAAATCTTCCTCCTCCATCTTCCGCAAAGGGGATCCACAGCTTCTTGGGACATGCCGGTTTCTACAGAAGATTCATCAGTGATTTCTCATCCATATCCAAGCCCCTCACAAATTTGATGGCCAAGGACATCCCGTTTGACTTCGAAAAAAAAATGTATGCAGGCCTTCGAGACTCTCAAAGATCGACTCATCTCTGCTCCAATCTTGGTGGCACCAGATTGGACTTTGCTTTTCGAAGTCATGTGCGACGCAAGCGATGTTGCATACGGAGCAGTGCTCGTTCAAAGGAAAAACAAACTCTTTCATACTATCTCCTATGCCAACCGGACTCTCAACGATGCTCAACTGAATTATACCACTACGGAAAAGGAGCTATTGGCAGTAATTTTCGCTTTCGAAAAATTCCATTCATACCTAGTGTTATCTAAGGTCATTGTGTACACTGACCATGCCGCACTAAGGTATTTATTCAAAAAGAAGACGCCAAGCCCCGACTAATTCGTTGGATTCTTCTACTACAGGAATATGACATCGACATCCGAGATAAGAAAGAGGTCGAAAACGTCATCGCCGATCACCTATCAAGATTGGAGAGCAACACCGAAGGAGTTGTACCCATCTGCAACCGCAACGAGATTACCGACTGCTTCCCGGACGAAAGATTATTTGCCATCTGTTCGCTCACTCCGACAATCCCGTGGTACGCAGATATGGCCAACTACCTCGCTTGCAAATCTGTCTCCCCTCACCTGTCATCGCAGCAAAAGCGAAAACTACTGTCCGACGCCAAATATTATTTCTGGGAAGACCCATTATTATTCCGTACTTGCAACGACAGCATCATCAGGCATTGTGTACCCGAGACCGAATTCCAATCCGTCTTAACACACTGCCACGATCGGGAGGCCGACGGTCATTTCGGAGCCACCCAAACAGCACGCAAGATACTGGAATGTGGCCTATTTTGGCCAACCCTTTTTAGAGGCACACAAGCTTACGTCGCAAAATGCAATGAATTCCAAAGGACAGGAAATATCTCCAAGCGGGATGAAATGCCTCTCAACAATATGCTCGTCTGCGAACTATTTGACGTTTGGGGAATCGACTTCATGGGACCCTTCCTAATGTCGCATGGAAAAATCTATATTATTGTCGCAGTAGACTATGTTTTCAAATGGGTCGAAGCAGAGGCTGTCGCAGCAAATGATGCCCGCACCATTTTGAATTTCATACACAAAAACATTTTCTCTCGATTTGGCGCCCCACGCACCATCATCAGCGACGGCGGGAGCCATTTTTCTAACAAGTCGTTCTTTCAACTCATGAAGAAATTTGGAGTCCACCACAAAATCTCTCTTGCATACCATCCCCAAACCTGTGGACAAGTCGAGGTCTCCAACCACGAGCTCAAAAGAATCATCGAAAAATCCATCCATTCCAACAGAAAAGAGTGGGCCAAGAAGGTCAACGACGCCTTATGGGCGTACAAAACCGCCTTCAAAACCCCTATCGGTATGAATCCTTTTCAACTCGTCTACGGAAAAGCTTGCCACTTACCAGTCGAGCTGGAACACAAAGCGCTATGGGCAACCAAATTGCTAAACATGGACCTCGAAGCCGCAGCCGATAAGCGCCGCACTCAACTGAACGAATTAGAGGAGCTCCGGCATTTTCCATACGAAAATGCACGGCTATACAAAGAAAGAACAAAAAAATGGCATGACCGTCACATCATCCCCAAAGACTTCCAACCAGGAGACCAAGTCCTGCTGTACAATTCCCGCCTCCGCTTATTTCCCGACAAGTGCAAATCGCGGTGGAGCGGCCCTTTCACAGTGATCGGAGTCTCCCCTTTTGGCGCCATCGAAATAGTCGGGAAAAGCGGAGACAATTTCAAAGTCAATGGGCACCGGTTAAAATTATATGATGGCGGCGCAACCACCAGTGACTCTCAAATCCTACAGCTCGCTGACCCCACACAAAGCAATAACAACACTCCTTGATCAACAATGGCAGCATCACCACTGAGCTAGTCTACCATGCCTTCTGTTTCTTTTCTATTGTTAATATTTTCTGAGCAAGACATCTACTATATTTTTTGTGAGAGCCCATCTGTGAGCCGACTGTTGTTTTTCTTTTTTTTGATATATATCTATATACTTTTTGAACTGCTAATACAGGTATTTGTTCCACCTTAAGGATGGTAAACAAAAGGGCTTTCGGGAGACAACCCAAGTTGAACCGTTTGGTCCTATGCTATGTTTTGATTTCTTTTTATATATTCATATATTCCTGCTTCCATATTTTGTTGGCTGGTATCCTTCAATCGTAGGTGCAGGAATATTTGAGGCGTGGCAACTTGACTGCACTTGGACATCTCATTGCACGACTGGTATGCTCAATTTTGAGCATAGGTACTTCATACCCTAGCTTTTTATCAAATATGACATGCTGATTTTTACTAGTTGTCGACTTTACGTCTGGGGGGGAGAGCATGCCTGTGGTCACTACACCACACTTTCTGTTGCATATCAGTTTCTTGTTTACTTATTTCTTGATTTATGTTGCACACACTGAATCACCCACACGAGTGAGCTCTTACCCACGCGCACAACCCGAGTCAAATTTATTGTTTTTGTGTAAACTTTAAAATAATGGTATTGGCTTAGGATTTCAGAATTGAGTAGTTCGAAACTCATGCAGTGCTCCTAATCGAATACTCATGGTTTGTGTAGATTTAGGATATAATTAATTTTTCTTTATGCTCGTAGATTTATCTTTTTCTGCAACCGTAACTATTGTTTGTACTGCTCAAAATCTGAATCTGGGGTAATCAAACGATAATGTAGGAATGTGTGTAGCCGCCACTAGACTCGTATTGCTCGAGTAGGGAGGAAGGATCATCTTTCTCGGTGGCTAAGAACTTGCCCTAAGCTACTCTCGAAGCATTGGTGCACGGTTAGTCAAGCATGAGCATGACGTAGGCCTTCCTTTTGGCTAGTTTGAGCCTTGTTTTAGCCTTTCTTACCTGTTAACCGTTGCATGCCAAATTTGTGTCTACCCTTCCTTTGATCCAGCTCCACTCACTTTCACCAAGACCTGAAGCTAAACCCACCATCGCAATCAAATGCTTGAGCTGATTTGTATTTACTGTTTGCCGAGGTTGTGATAAGTGGACATTGTTTTTGGGGGTGCTGAATTCATTCACATTTTGATTGCTCCGTTTGGGGATTGCTAGCGAAGAAAAAGAAAAAAAATAAAAAATTAACAAAATAATAAAACGCCGATAAGCGCAAAAGAGAAAAATATGAAAGAATTGCTTTGAGATTTCGATCCCCATCCTCTTTCTTGATTTTGGTCGGGTTCAGCCGTGTTCACACCCGATTTTCAAGCTAAGTCTGGGGGCGTGTGTCCCGTTCATTTCTAAGTGGTTGTATTGGTTTGGGTTTTATTCCCTCGCTTTGGTTGCATAGAGCCTTCATGTTTATCTTTGACTACCCAGCCTTCGCCTAAGCCCCATTGTATCCTACAAGTCCTACTGATTCACGCTTCAGTCTCACCTGCGCCGTGGAGAGAGTGTGAACATGCAAGCATATAGTCCCCGACATTGGTGTATTCCTTTGGAGGTGATCCTGAGTCCCGAACTTTGGCAATGCTCACCTTAGTGGCCTGCCTACTTTCTTCCTACACATGATCGCAAGATCCTCCAGAATTCTAATTTTGAGCAATTACAATATTTATTTACGTCTATCGAATAGTTTAAACTACGTCGCATAATTAAAAAGTTTTTCTATTATCTCTTCTATTCCCATGATGTATTTGATTTCTCGTCTTACTTCTTTTTGAAATTTCTGAGCGAGTTAGCTATTTTTTAGTCCACGGAGTGATGATTTGCTCGGGACGTGCAAATGGTTTTAACGTCTTAGCACTACACTTGAGAGCCTTTATTGCTTATATGTGCTTATGTACCTATTTCACGATTAAGTGGACTGTAGGCCCGTTTCTGTGTGCTTTCTGTGTTTTTGTATTTTTGCTTTTCTTTAGCCCTATCTCGGGGATGTGGTGTGCACGTTTTGGTGGCCTATCTGCCTCTTCTGCTGGTGCAGGGGTCGTGTGCGTGCTCCGAAACCGCTCGGGAGACACCAACGATGCTGGAATACTGCGCACGACCACTGGACTTATTGCGCACGACCACTAGTCGTGCGCCACTGATCGTGCGCATTACACTCCCTTTTTCCTAATCCTGTCTAGGTAATCGCACGAGCACTTGCCGTAGTGCGCACGACCACGGGTCGTGCGCCACTGCTCGTGCGCATATATGCTGATTCTTCTTGTCCAGGTTGCAGGTCTATTTGGAAAAGTCGCACGATCATCGACCGACAGTGCGCACGACCACTGGTTGTGCGCCACTGATCGTGCGAACTGCTTCTGCTCCCTCCGTATTTAAGGCCCTGCACCGCGATTTAGGTCAACGCCTGTCATCTACTGCGATCGGAGAGTCCGCGAGAATCGCCATTTCACATCTCCAGCTGCTCCATCACCTCCACCTTCGTCGGGATGCCATTGCCAACTACTCCGAAGCTTTTCAACTCTCCGGCAAAGCCCTCGGCCATTGATGACTTCAACTCCAAGCTTTCCTCCGGAGTTGGTGAAGTAGACAACCTAGAGAACAGACTTAAAGGCCTTCAAGGTGACAGCTTGTTGGTACCAGAAGACTCCTTGGACTGAGCCCGGAAGAGGATTGACAACTCGCTTCTCCGGCCATGACCCGTGGTGGATCTTCACTCTCTTTTGGTTAACTCCTCTTCCCCTTCCTCTGTAGTATGAATGTTTTGAGCAGTGTAATGAACATTTCCATCCATGAACATCAAGTTTAATTTATAGCTAATGGAATGTTACTATTTTCTTCTGCTCGTGAGTATTGTCTGTGAATGTGTCTCGCTCACCCCACATCCACTCCATTCCCGTGTCTTATCCGATTGCACTCCACACAAGAACACTTCAATCCATTAGCTTCCCTTCCACTCCTCAAGCTGAAGTTCGGCATCGCGGCCGACAAACCCACTCCACCTTGCAAAGCGGTGCCTTCGACCCGCATAGCTTTTACTAGTTCAGTAGATCAAACATCCACAATCTCCCAAGTCCTTTATTTCATTTTTTTCTTTTTATAACTCTCATAACGATATTCTCTGTACTGTTGTCGTTCTACGCTAATTGCATTCCTCAAGAGAACGACACTCGGGGATTTATTCCCAAAACTTTATTACTTGTGCGACCGGTGCGCTTGCTAATTTACACGCATCAGTCTACCGATCCCAAATTATGCAAGAGATTTGCTGACCTCATGCATTCAAAATTTGAGATGAGTAGCATGAGTGAGCTTTCCTACTTCCTTGGTCTCCAAGTGAAGCAGCTCCCTGATGGTATCTTCCTCTCCCAAGCTAAGTATGATAAAGAGCTTATCAAGAAGTTTGGGATGGGTGATGCTTCAGGAATGAGAACCCCTATGGCTATAAATGCTGTTGTGGATTATGGTGCAGCAGGGAAACCTGTAGATCAGAAACATTATAGGGCAATTGTTGGTTCCTTATTATACCTAACAGCTAGGAGACCTGATATAATGTTTGCCACATGCCTTTGTGCTAGGTTCCAAGTGAACCCTAAAGAATCTCATCTTATTTTCCTAAGAAGAATTTTGAGATATATAAAGAGTTGCCCTAATCGAGGACTCTGGTATCCTGCAGAGTCAGAGTTTGAGTTAACTGGATACTCAGATGCTGACTATGCTGGATGTAGAGTGGACAGAAGAGTACTTCTGGAACTTGCCAGTTCCTGGGTATGAGACTTGTCTCCTGGTTTTGTAAAAAGCAGACATCTGTGTCTACATCAACTGCAGAAGCAGAATACATGGCTACTGGCAGCTGCTGTTCACAGATGTTAGGCATACAAAATCAACTCCTAGACTATGGTGTCAACTTAAATAATTCAACATTATTTTGTGATAATACTAGTGTTATTATTATATCACAGAATCCAGTTCACCATTCTAGGACTAAACATATTGAAATAAGACATCATTTTATTAGAGATAATGTAGAGAAAAAGAAAATTAACTTAATCCATATTCCTACTGACTTACAAAGAGCAGACATTTTCACCAAACCCTTGGATGAGAAAACCCATATGTTCTTTATAAATCAACTGGGAATGATTAATGGAGAAGAGTTAACCTAGTTTCTGTCACAACCCGCATTTTCTCAACGATAAAATCTTATCAGAGCAAGAGAAAACACGTGCCGTGATGCCACGTCGTGCAAGGGATAACTGCACACGCTCAGGCAAAACTCCAGACCTTTGATTTAAAGGAAAATTGTTGATTAATTATAAAAGAAAACCAGTTATGTTGAAAGGCCGTATCCCTCTGCACGGTGGATCAGCTAGTCCACAATAAAAGTATATTTATACGCAACAGAAAATACTTCGGTTCAATTAAGTTGACACCCTAAATGAGCATAAGTGTCCCCGAGGGACGACTCATGGTATGCACGACTCTAAGGTGAATATAGTATGTATGAAAGATAGTGTTTTATGCTAAGGAAAAATAGTGTCTTTGTTTTATAAATATGTTATGCATGAGGTACATATAATAATGCTTTTAGGGTTTAAAATATCTAACTTGCAACCTAGCATAAATACTTCCCAGAAGCAAGTAACCAATCACAAATAGGCAAAAACAGCAGTTTAAGTTCATACCCAGCATCGCAAGAAGCCACCAGTGGGCGTCAACAACCTGACACGAATCCACTGGTGAGTATGTATGTCTATACAGAAAGGTAAGGAACTACCTCACAAAATCGGGGATCAGCTATCTCAGCTACCCAAGAGGCCACCAACAAGCCCCTCCAAAAGAACTAGCCGCTGAACTGGCTACAACCTGGACCTGAGGCATTCGAGAAAGGAACACCTCAGCAAGAGAATAATCAAAAAGGTAAATAGAGCATTAGATTTATGAGCAAATAAAAAGGGTTTACCAACCCGGCAACAAAATGCTATAAGCAAAAGAAAGGGCATGACAGTAAGAAAAGAGCACTGTCTAAAGCACAGCAAAGCACACCAAGTGCGAGCATTAAAAGCAACATGCCCTACAAAGAGTTTGCAACAGCAACAAGACATATAAATATATGCCCAAAAGAAAGAGAAAACATAAACAGGAAAGGGAGTAACAGTCCTAGCACGTGGGTTAGTGGCGGTGGTCAAAACATGGATCTGAATAAAAAACAAAAACCAGATCCAAAAAGGGCTAAGGGGTCAACAGTGGCAGCTTTAGGGTCCCACACACGCCCAACCAAAACCGGGTCAAAAAGGCTGTGGCCACAGCTCTCCACATAAAAATCCACCCCTCCAGAGGCCACCAAAACTCCACCACCTGCCACAACCCAAGAGTCGGAATGCAAAACTAGCCGAACACCCAATACCACCCCCTAGAGAAAGGGAAAAGTCACACTAACAATCCTAAGGAAACACACGAACCCAAGACAGAAACGTCGAGCCCACTCGACGCGGCGTTGAGTAAGCTCCACTCACGTGACGCCAAAAAATACTTAGCCGCATATCCTACGCTGGGTGACGACGTTGAGTGAACTCGGCTCACTTGACGCTGTCAGCGCTTTCCACTTAGGGTAAACGTAAGTTTGAGTCAAAACCGCAGCCTAAACTCTCTCAATGCGCGAAAACAGGGAGTTAGAAATTTAATCCCAACCCTTCATTCCATCCTAACTACTCGGGGCTACCGCAACTAAACCTAAACTATAACTAACTGCAGCCTCACCCTAACTCTAGCTACCCACTGGACACCAAACCTCAGAAAAACGAGAGAACTTTGATTTAAATTCTAGAAAAATAAAGGATTAGCCACTTGATTTAAAGCTTGATGTAACAACTCAACCTGCTGCTCTAGGGAGGAAAACAAAGAGAACAGAGCTATAGCACAAGAAATGAAAACAAAGCATGGGTTAGAAATAATTTGGCAAGGTCAAGGGAGCCACTTGCCTCTACCTCCAGGAAAAACAACAACTACCACCCAAGCTTGGCACCGACGGCAAGATCGGCCAACTAGAAGACCAAAACTGAAACTTTGAGGAAGAAGAAAAGAAATCAAAAATTCCTAACTCCTAGAATCAACCCTAAATTAAGAAAAACTTACATGGAAGGGAAGATCTAGACGAGAGCAAGCCAAATCCGCTATCTCACGAGAAAAATGAGTTTCCTCCCGCAAACACCGGCCAAAAGAAACCACCGCCTCCTCTCAAAACCCTTCCGTTGGATGCTATCCAGACTCGGGAACGATAAAAATGAGGAGGAAAAACGGTTCACGGCAACAAAAGATGATCTCAGGGGAAAAAGTACGGAACACGCCCCAGACACGCCCGTGACACGGCCCGACACGCCCGTGTCACGGGGCATGTACTTACACATTCGACGAACGTCGATCTCCACTCAACGAAAACACGGGACACGCCCGTGACACGGCCCGACACGCCCGTGTCACGGGGCGTGTACTCACACACCTACCCACTAGACGATCGTCGATCTCAGCTCGACGAAACAGGTGATACGCCCGTGTCACAGGCCGTGTACCAACTCAAACACCACTCGACGATCGTGGAGCGCCGATCGTCGAACAGAGAGACACGCCCCGTGTCACGCCCGTGTCCGATACGACACGCCAGTGACACGGCCGTGTTCTCACTAAAACACCGCCTAACGACCATCGAGCGCAGCTCGACGAAGTGGGACACGCCCTGTGACACGCCCATGTCACAGGCCGTGTTCCTACAAAAAAACCCGTCGACCGAAAATTCGTCGACCAGAGAAAAGGGAGCCCTACCGGAGCACGACAAGCCCGGGGTCACGTGTAAGACCCCCTTTTTTTTCAACACCGGGGTCTTAGGCCCAGAACCGCCGTTTTGCGGTGACTCCTTCACACCCTGAAGGGTCATCACCACAAAGCGCTGATTCTGCTGGCCAATTCGATCACAGAAAAAGTAGCACAATAATGTAAATTGCAGTCCACAGAGAATCACATGTCATAATAAATATAACTCCACGAAGGGAGTGTCCACAGAATAAAACATCAGAGTAGCAATACAGGCTTATGCCCGGTACATCATATCCTCACTACAAAATCACTCATGCGGAAGCAAAAGCAGAAAAACTACTCAAGGTCGAGACTCACGGTCCCGGCTGTATGAACTCCGGAGCTAGACTGCCCCACCTCCAAGCGCACCGGTCTCTGGGGCTGCTCCTCCATGCTGGTCTCCACGATCCCCTAAATGATGCGGTTCGAAAACCGTTAGTCTAAAAGAATAAGTCCTATCATCCCCCGCCCCTTCCCCCACGGGCCCTAGGCACCGAGCGGAGAGGAAGAAAGGGGAGGACTTGAAGGTGGAGAAAATCAAAAGCAGATGGCAGCGGTTCTAAACTAGCAAATTCTAGAGCATGTAAAGACAATAAGCTGTAATGTGAAAAGTAACCTTCACTTATGTGAGAACACATAAGCCAAGGGGTCTTCTGCAAGGCTCCCATCGTATAAAAAGTCCCATACAAATTTATACGTTGGGGTGTCGGTTATCAAACAGCAGCAAAAATATATATCCAAAATTAACCATAATTTATAAACTTGCCCACACAAGCTTATAGACCAAGGGGTCGTTTTGCAGGTCCTAAAGTATAAGCATCCCATTCCACTTATACTTTAGGTGTCAAGGTTAAAGGAAACGATTATGCTATGACATGCAAGTGGGTATGATGGATCATGCAAGTGCAACACACGCACCTGACTTTGTGCACACAGACCTTTAGTTCCCCCTTTCTGGAGCCGTAACCTCCCAGGATACCTCCGTAGTGGCAGATGGAAGCGGTGGGTTGGGCCTCGCCCACCTCTAAACCAGTAAAGCACTACCGGTCAGACCTATCGTACGCCTCAACGCTTGGTGCACGAAGCAGACTCCTGCGTACTCTTGTCGGCTGGCGCACCGGACTTCTGTTAGCGAAGTGTTAACCACACTTGCCGAGTCAACGTATTGGCGTCGGTGCATCGACCCTCCAATACCGAAGACCCACCACCTTAGTTTTTCCTTCCTTATATGCACATGCAAATTTAGCGTAATCAAACCCGAGCCGAAGCTCCCCGGACCAACACGTCCGACTCAAACAATCGAGTCGAAGCTCCCCGGACCAAAAGTCCGTCTTTTATCCATCCGAGCCGAAGCTCCCAGCTAATTTCCGGTGTCATCAGTGTTTGTGAAATATGCAACCCTAATTACTAAGTTACTCTTTTCAGCTTGTTAAAATAGTTTACGTTAACCCAGGACTGCCCCCGGTATTCCCTGTGAAGGGCTCTCAAGGGGCACTAGGAACTGTGTTGGGATTACGCCCAGCGTTCCCTTTCGCAAGGTACTTATTTTGTTATTGGTTGATTCCCTTACCCATTACTTTCTCATGTTCCGATAGGCTAATCCTAGGGTGATTTTACTCCAACTCTCCTTGGGTAGGACGATCTTTCGTCGGACCCGAACCTCTCTAAACCCTAGACAAAACAACTCCTTACCCACCTAACTTCCATAGATGTACCTAATCCTCCTTATCCTTTCAGCAAACCAACAAGGCCCATCACACGTGCTCTAATACATATCTAAAATGATTTCCTGCAGTTTTGCTATATGCAGACCACTTAAGCTACATGACCCGTAAAAAGGGAAGTACATGAAATACTCATCCAATACCCCTATGATAATTGTTAGAGGCTAAAATGACATTTGTAGCATAAATCCAGAAATTCATAATTTTCCTAATTTGTCGGATAATTTATTTATTTATTCTAGTATCCAAAAAGCCCAAGTTTGAACATGAAGTAGCAATTTCAGACAAGATAATATTCCAATAAATTTATGTTAATTACAAAATGCATAATCAACTCTAAAGCCTAAGTCTTCAAATTTTTCAGCAAGGTTTAGGCCCTTAAATTTAATTTCAAAGATATCTCATAAAAAGTCATTTTAAAAGATTTTACAGTAATAATACCTCCAAAACTTCAGAGAAAATTCAGGGATGAATATGATGGCCTACAAATACCCTAGAAAAAGTTTCATAACTTATCATTTAATAATAAGGCTATACTTGATTTTCTCATGAAATTTCAAGTTTATGGGTTAATGAACCAAGTATACTAATTAACCATCAAAAATTTCCACAAATATTCCCACATGATAATATTGAACTAGGAACACTATGTATCAAGTTTCATAATTTTTCAACAAGTAATGGGCTCTTGCAAGAATTATTTAGTATGTAACCGAAGTAACGCACTTGTGAATTAGATGCCCTAACTAGGTATCCAAAAATTCTATAAAAAATCAAACATGATCAGTAAGGCCTGAAACTACCTCTGCCAATGTTTCATGCCCTTTCAATGGGCAGTGAGATCACAATAGCCAAATTATTAATTATGGCAATCCTATTGGTTACAAATGAAGTGCTACAAATATTAATCAAAACTTCTCAAATAAATTACCAGATACTCAAAGTATCTTTATTCCCTCACTACCCAAATTTGGTTAAATTTCAAGAAGTTTAGCTAACCTAAACTAACATTACAAGTTTTAGGTCCTAAGCTATGGTTAGGGTTTTGTGGACCCTACCCTTTTCAAAATTATTTAACATTTTTACCAGAGGGTTTTATATATCCTAGGACCCTCTATACAAAATTTGAGGTTCATCCAAGGTGTTTAGGGCTCATGCCCTTCACAAGGCAAAAAGGTCCCTCCTTAGGGTTTGGCCTAGGAACTTAGGGCAAATCAATTCCACACTACCCCACATTCCATGGGGAGGTGATTAATGCCAAGGCAAGTAAGTGTCCCAAATTTCAACCTCTGTTGAGGTGATTTGGTCACTCAAAATCAGAAGTGCACTTTTTGACCAAAATACCCTTATTAAGGTAAAGTTAGGGTTGGGTCAATACCTATTCAAAACACATCCAAATTAGGTGAAACTTTATACAGATACATAAATGAGCCCAGGGACCACTCACCAAAATTTGGGAGGGTTTGGAGGTCATTTGACTACTTAATTAAATTACCCTAGCTTTATTAAATAAAGTCAAAACTTTAGGAATATTGTGCCCAAAAATTCTGAGTTTTTGGAAGGCCCTAGGTATAGCTAGGTTAGGCTCCCTGCCAAAATTTCAACTGATTTGGGCTACGGATGAAGTGTGGGCACTCAGTTTAATGACTGACTAGCCCTAAGGGTGTGTCCCACCAAAATGGGTGCCCTGGTCAGACCATGCACCCAAATGGGTTCAAACAAATTTTAAAATAAAATGGACTCAGAGGGCTACAACGTTTGTGTTGAAAGTTTTTCCACCAGATGGCCCTAGGTATTTTTAAAAATTAAAACCATTTAATGTATATAGTGTGACAGAAATGAAATGATCAAGAAATGATTTCCTATAGTTTAATTTCTAATGGAGCACGAATCTTGGCGCAGATGAACGGGATCCGTTCATCACCTTCGTTGAGCCGACGGCCAGGATGCATTCTTCCTGGGCCGACTTCAAGCGGCTGCCGCCGGCCATCCAGCCCCTTCCCCGGCCGGCCACCGCCACCACCACCTCCGTTGAGGTGGGGGCTATCGCCAGGCGGTGGTTCTGCCGCCGGAGAGGCGTTTTCCGGCGGATATAGCAAGAAAATTTCTTGCCGAAACCATGAAATATGCTGGATTTGATCGGGCTCAATTGAGCCTGAATCTTAAGCCTAAGAAGTCCTATGATCTACCCGAGAGTTAAGGAGAGGGGGAGGACCTTCCTGGCGGCCTGGATGCGGGAAGAGCGGCGGGATGCCATTGACGACGGTGGCGGCGCTCGGCTTCTGCAACAGTACAGTGGGATGGCTCGTCTGCTCCAGGTAAACGCTCGAAAATATTCCCCTTTGCCCACTGATGGTGTTTAAATGGCAATTGGGGAAGGGGGGTGGCTGGTTCTTCAATGGCCATCAACACCATTTATGGTGTGGCTCGGGTAGAGTGGAGGGGGGCTGAATCCACCCCTTGGTGGTCGGGAAACGGCTGGAATCAACTCCTCTTCCCTAGAGGAGTTGATTGAAGCCATTAAAGGTGGCTGTTGATCTCCTTTGGCCGGTTTTCCACTCTCCCCTTCCTCTCCCCCATCTTCTCTCTCCTCCATTAACATGGAGGGAGCTCCTTTCTCTCTCCTAGTCACCTCTGGTTGACTGGTCAACCCCATAAGCTAAATGCAGCCCACTTGTTTATGATGATCATGGAAATGGGGTTAGCCTAAGGAAGAAGTGGCTTGGGCTTGGGTTAGCCCTTTTGGGCTAGATTTGACTTGGCTTAAATGAGGGTTGACCTGGGCCAATTTGACCATATGGGTTGACCCCATTGGGTTTTTAGTGGCCCATTGGACTCCCTTAAGGTCCAGGATCACTTGAATAGGGTTGGTTGGGCATCTTGGTGGTCACATGTCCCTTGGTAAGGGCACTTTGACCATTTTAGGGCTAGAGTTGACTTGGGTCAACATGACCAATTGGGTTGACCCCTATGGGTCCTTGGTGACCCATTGGCTTCCCCTAAGGTCTAGGTAGGGTTATGTAGGGTTACCCTGCACTTTGGAGGTCACATACCCTTAGTAAGGTACTTTGACCAGATTAGGAGCTTGAGTTGACCTGGGTCAACCTGGCCTCTAGGGCTGGCCCCAATGTGTCCTTAGTGACCATTTGACCTCACTTTAGGGTTAGGAGGGCATAGGTGGGGTCCTTTAGGATAGGAGCAGGTCAATTGACCCTAAGTAGGCTAGTTTGACCCATTTAGGGCTAGGGTTGACCTTGGTCAACTGAGCCTCTTTGGTTGACCCCAATGGGTCCTTATGGCTCTAATGGGCCTCCCAAGGTATTAGGGGTGTTGTGGTAGAGTCTTGGGGTTAAGGTGTAGCCCATGGTCATCCTAAACCATTGTTCAGAGTTCTACTATTTGCAGACCATGATGGTTTATCCACATTTTATCCCCTATCTCTAGGCCCATTTCTGGCTTCCCAGGATTTTGTCATGACCTAGTCTTGGCCAAAACCACTCTTAGGGGTCTAGTTGGAAATGGGATGTTACATCACAGGTGTGACCCAGGCCATGTCACCCAAATTTTCACAAAAAATCCGCTAACTCCTTAGCAAAAAGACAAGGCACCAGCCTACTAGCTCGGCTACATCAGGCCACGCACAACACAACAAACATTACAGCTAACCAAACAATCGTCGAAACGATGTGAAAGCAAACGATCCCGGATTTCGACCAAAACTCACACCGTAGCTAAACAACCAAGCTACGAAAACAACATACGACGATCGCACACTCGGGTTAACACCTCCCGAAGCCAAAACACAAGCATTTCCCTAAGAGGCCCAACCGAGTCACCAAAACAGACTCCGTCTAGCTGGGGAAACTTGCCAACAGGCTACAACCAGGCTACACCAGAAACCTAAAGAGCTAAGACCACGCTCTACAACAGCAAAGGTCTGGAAGTGCGTCATCGTAACGCCAATCCAAGATCAAACAAAACAAAGAAAAAACCGAGGGCGTTACAGCCACTCCCCCTAAAAGAAAGTTTTGCCTCGAAACATTACTCACAACACTCCTATGAAGAAGGAGAGAGAAAGAGCCAGGAAAGGGCTATATACATATAAATAAAACAGAACATACCAGGCACAAGATCAGGGAAACAGATGAGGGTGAGCCTCCCTCATAGCCTACTCCAATTCCCAAGTCGCGCTTTCTACATCCTGATTCCTCCATAAAACTTTAACCATAGGAATAGTCTTCTTCCGCAACATACGAACCTGAGAATCCAGAATGCGGACAGGCACCTCCACATAAGAAAGATTCGGCTCCAACTGAGACATATAATCCAAAACCTGTCTGCCATTCATCACACATTTTCGCAGCTGACTGACGTGGAAGACATCATGCACGCCAGTGAAATTTGCGGGCAAAGCCAGCCTATAAGCTGATATCCCAATCCGCTCAACAATCGGAAACGGCCCCACGTACCTCGGGTCCAACTTCCTGCTCTTGCCAAACCGCTTGACTCCGATCAACGGGGAGATCTTTTAAAACACAGAGTCCCCCACCACAAATTCCAAGTCCGATCTACGCCGGTTGGCGTTCTTCTCGTATCTCTCCTGGGCTATCCGAAGCTTTTCCCGGATAAGCTTCACAGCGGTTTCCATCTCCTCGAGTGCTTCTGGACCCAACAAAGGTCTCTCGCCAACCTCAGCCCAAAACAAGGGAGTCCTGCAGCGCTTCCCATACAAAGCTTCAAAAGGAGCCATTTGCAAGCTTTCTTGATAAAAGTTGTTATACGCAAATTCCATAAGCCCCAAGCGCTCATCCCACGCTCCTCCGTGGTCCAGAATATAGCAGCGGATCATATCCTCCAGTGTCTGATTTACTCGCTCCGTCTGACCATTGGTCTGCAGATGATAAGACGTGGAATATCTCAAATCTGTACCCAATCCCTCCTGAAGGCTCTTCCAAAAACGAGACGTGAACCTGGAGTCTCGATCCGATATGATACTCACAGGAACACCATGCAATCTGATAACCTCATCCAAATACAGCTCGGCTATCTTCCTCATCAGATAATCGATCTTAAATGGTACGAAGTGAGCACACTTCGTCAATCTGTCTACGATCACACAAACAGAATCATGCCCCTTAGGAGATCTCGGTAAGCCTGTAATGAAATCCATCGAGATACTCTCCCACTTCCACATCGGAATCTCTAAGGGAATCAGCTTGCCAACAGGCCTCCCATGGTCGGCTTTCACACGCCTGCAAGTGAAACACTCTGAAACAAATCTGGCTATGTCCCTCTTCATCCCACACCACCAGGCAATCTGCTTTAAATCATGATACATCTTAGTAGACCCTGGATGGTAGGCAACACTAGATCCGTGGGCTTCTCTGCACACCATATCCCGGATATCTCCAACTGCGGGGATGCAAAACCTGCCACGATACTTCAAGGTACTCGCATCATCTATAGAGAAATCTGGTAGTTCACCTTTTCCAGCTCGAAGATACAAATGCAGATGATCGGGATCATCCTTCTGATGCATTCTCGTAAGCTCAATCCACGAAGGTTCTGCCACTACCAAGCTAATATGCGAATCGCAGCTTCCTACAAAAATGTCCATCAAAAGGAACTCTTCCACTAGACGCTCGGCAGAGAGATTGAAAATCTTACCTGACTTCCGACTCAGGGCATCGACCACCACATTCGCTTTGCCCGGATTATACTGGATTTCAACATCATAGTCGGCCACATACTCCAACCATCGCCGCTGGCGCAGATTCAATTCTTTCTGGGTGAAGACATACTTTAAACTCTTATGATCCGTGAAAATCTTGCACTGCACGCCATATATCAAATGCCTCCACAATTTCAACGCATAGATCACAACTACAAACTCCAGGTCATGCGTAGGGTAATTCCTATCGTGAGTCTTTAGCTGCCTCGACCCGAACGCAATCACCTTCCCGCCCTGCATCAATACGCAACCCAGTCCGACATGCGACGCATCCACATATATCATACTCACTATCTTCAGTAGGCAAGGACAAAATTGGAGCTGAACATAGCCTTCTTTTTAGTTCCTCAAAAGCCTCCTCACATTTGCCATCCCAGATGAAGGCTACATTCTTCTGCGTCAACTTGGTCAACGGCGCAGATAAGGTAGAGAATCCCTCTACAAATCTTCTATAATAACCAGCTAAGCCCAAGAAGCTCCTGATCTCTTTGGGAGTAATAGGCCTCGCCCACTCCATAACAGCAGCGATCTTTTCTGGGTCCACCGATATTCCTTCCTTATTAACCACGTGGCCGAGAAAAGAAACTTAAGGCAACCAAAATTCGCATTTGCTCAGCTTGGCGTATAGCTTATGGTCTCTCAGAGTCGCCAAGACCAGCCGCAAATGTCGATCATGCTCCTTCGCATCTCTAGAGTACACCAAAACATCGTCTATAAAGACAATCACAAACTTATCCAGGAAATCCCTGAAAACTCTATTCATCAGATCCATAAAAGCTGAGGGCGCATTAGTCAAACCAAATGACATAACCAAAAACTCGAAATGCCCATGACGAGAGCGGAACGCCTTCCGCGGAACATCTGACTCCCGAATCCTCAACTGGTGATAGCCCGAACGAAGATCTATCTTGGAAAACACGGCACTACCACGCAGTTGGTCAAACAGATCGTCAATCCGAGGCAACGGGTACCTGTTCTTAATAGTAACCTTGTTCAGCTCTCTACAGTCGATGCATAGCCTCATCGACCCATCTTTCTTTTTAACGAACAGCACTGGTGCACCCCAAGGAGAAGAACTTGGCCTTATGAAACCTTTTTCCAACATCTCATCCAGCTGAATTCGCAACTCTTCCAGCTCTCGCGGGGCCATCCGGTACGGCGCCTTTGCAATTGGACGCGTACCTGGCTCCAAATCTATAACAAACTCAACATCTCGATCGGGTGGAAGACCGGGAAGGTCATCAGGAAACACATCAGAGAAGTCACATACCACAGGAATCTCTTTCAAACACGGCACTCGAACAACTGTCCCTACCAGAGAGACCACACAGGCAAAACAGCCAGAATCAAGCAACTTTCGAGCACGCACCGCAGAAATGACTGGAGACTCCTGGAGAGAATACCCATAAACGCTCCCTGGCAGACCGTTGTCTTTGACGAAGTCCAAGCTCTTACCCTTGCACTGGATAACAACATCGTACCTTGACAACCAGTCCATGCCCAAGATAACATCAAAGTCTTCCAGGTCAATCACCTTCAGATCTGCCTTGGTTATCAAGTCCCCCATCAAAATCGGACTATCCAGGACACCCAGGTCCGTAACCACAGAGTCACTGGAGGGGAACTTAACGCAAAAGGCACCACCAACACGATCTAGGCCCAAACTGAATCGCTCCACGAAGGCTCTAGCCACAAACGAGTGGGTAGCGCCGGAATCGAAGAGGACGCGCGTCCAACGGTTCTTTACCTTAAATCGTCCTACAAATAGCGCACGCATCTAAGGCAACAAACGCAAAAACGAAAACTACAACCAAAAAGGAAACATAACGAAACGACTGGGGAGGAGTCGAACCTGAAATAACCTGGGTCGAATTCTGCGCTTCGTCTGCCGAGAGCACATTCAACTTCCCCTTTCCTCTATCCAATTGCTGGGGCGGTGGCAAAGCCTGGAGGGGAACTGGCTGCAGAACAGGCTGGAACTGTGGGCACATTGTCTTGAGATGGCCCTTCTGGCCACACTGAAAACAAACCTTATCTTTTAACCAGCAACGGGCAGCCTCATGCCCCTTCCTTCCACATAAGGCACATACCAAGTCTCCTCTGGGAGCACCCTGAATCGCGTGCACCTGTTCCTTCTTCTACGCTCCCAACCTTTTGAAACACTTCTCAAAGGGGTGGCCTGGCCGGCCACAGAAACTACAAACCTCTTTGTTCTTCTTTCTCGAGACAGCATCAGGTTCCTGAGGGCTCTTCCCTCCACCGGACTTCCGCTTATCCTTTCTCAACTGCTGACCTCTATTCTTAGCATTCTCAATGGCCTCAACTCTCAAGGCAGCTTCGACCACGCTGGCATAACTGACTGATCCGTAGGCATTCGCTAATTGCTGAATGTCGCTTCTTAGTCCACCCAGAAATCGCTTAACTCGGTCTGCTTCAACACTCACCATACTAGGAGCAAACCGACTCAACTTACTAAAGTCAATCTCGTACTCAACAACCGTGAGTTTCCTCTACTTCAAATGGAGAAAGTCATTCATCAGCCGGTCCCTCTCGACTGAAGGCAGAAACTTACTCAACAGCATCACCTTAAATGACTCCCAAGAGCATCCTGCCACCAAGCTTTCTTTTTCCCTGAGCCACCAATTCTTTGCTAAGCCCTTGAGCTAGTAGGCAATGAGAATCACTCTCTGATCGTCCTTAATCCCTGAGTAAGAGAACATCTCCTCAATGGTAATCTGCCAGTCATCCAAAATCATGAAATCTGTTTGCCCATCATAAGTAGGGGGCCTAAGCCGCTGAAGATGGGATATAAACGCCATCTCCGGGGGCACCACAACCAAAGCCATGGGAGGAGTAGGAGGGGCAGGAACAGCTACCACCTCAGCGGGGTCCGGAACTCTCGGTGTCGGTCCTGCCACCATTGCTACAAGGGACTGAATCTGAGCCTGCATAGTCACTACCTGCCTTGATAAGGCCTCATTACTCTGTCGCAGGTTTTCTACCAACGCCTCGCTCTGCGCTCCTGACATCTCACCCTCGGATTGGGGGGTCGATCTCATTGTAGGACGTCTCGCCATCCTATAATCGCACAAGCTTTAGACAAAACCTAGCCCAACAGCTAGAACAAAACTACCAGGTACAGACAAACACACTTAAATATGAACTTCAACTGCAAAACTTGCTCTGGGAGTTTTTTTTACCATGATGATGTTATGCTTAACCTAAGATGGTTCACTACCATCATACTAACTCATGTGCCTAAACCATGAATGCATGTATTTGTATTCTTTTTGACTCAAAACCATGTGTGTACATATGCCATCTTGCAAATCTTTAGCTTGGCACGTTGTGCTTATGAAATGTTATGTTATGCATGGTGTGCTATGCATTATAAAAAGGCCTTAATGCATGCCATGGGCGACGTACACATGAAAATATTATGCATCCCATACTACATAACATTCCCATGAAACGAAAAAAGAGAAAACATGCTAGCCGCATTCATGTGGTGAGGTTATGCATCCCATACTACATAACCCTCACATGTTGCCTCCTATGGTGGATCCATATACAAACACATATTATGCATCCCATACTACATAATATGCCTCGTATACTTCTTTATGCTCATAAGTGTAGTGTTCGTGCTTTATCCAAGACGTGCTGATGACATATCGGTGTGTGCATGGTATGACGCGAACCACTAATGCAAACAACGGAAAGGTTGCCCGACCATTTGTCAAGCAACCTCCCTCTGATACCAACTGTCACAACCCGCAATTTCTCAACGATAAAATCGTATCAGAGCAAGAGAAAACAGGTGCCGTGATGCCACGTCGTGCAGGGGATAACTGCACACGCTCAGGCAAAACACCAGACCTTTGATTTTAAGGAAAATCGTTGATTAATTATAAAATAAAACCAGTTATGTTGAAAGGCCGTATCCTCGTCACAGTGGATCAGCTAGTCCACAATAAAAGTATATTTATACGCAGCAGAAAATACTTTGGTTCAATTAAGTTGACACCCTAAATGAGCATAAGTGTCCCCGAGGGACGACTCATGGTATGCACGACTCTAAGGTGAATATAGTATATATGAAAGATAGTGTTTTACGCTAAGGAAAAATAGTGTCTTTGTTTTATAAATATGTTATGCATGAGGTACATATAATAATGCTTTTAGGGTTTAAAATATCTAACATGCAATCTAGCATAAATCCTTCCCAGAAGCAAGTAACCAACCACAAATAGGCAAAAACAGCAGTTTAAGTTCATACCCAGCATCGCAAGAAGCCACCAGTGGGCGTCAACAACCTGACACGAACCCACTGGTGAGTATGTATGTCTATACAGAAAGGTAAGGAACTACCTCACAAAATCGGGGATCAGCTATCTCAGCTACCCAAGAAGCCACCAACAAGCCCCTCCAAAAAACTAGCCGCTGAACTGGCTACAACCTGAACCTGAGGCATTCGAGAAAGGAACACCTCAGCAAGAGAATAATCAAAAAGGTAAAAAGAGCATTAGATTTATGAGCAAATAAAAAGGGTTGACCAACCCGGCAACGAAATGCTATAAGCAAAAGAAAGGGCATGACATTAAGAAAAGAGCACTGTCTAAAGCATAGCAAAGCACACCTAGTGCGAGCAATAAAAGCAACATGCCCTACCAAGAGTCTGCAACATCAAGAAGACATATACATATATGCCCAAAAGAAAGAGAAAACATAAACAAGAAAGGGACTAACAGTCCTAGCACGTGGGTTAGTGGCGGTGGTCAAAACATGGATCTGAATACATAACTAAAACCAGATTCAAAAAGGGCTAAGGGGTCAATAGTGGCAGCGTTAGGGTCCCACACACGCCCACCCAAAACCGGTGCAAAAAGGCTGGGGCCACAGCTCTCCACATCAAAATCCACCCCTCCAGAGGCCACCAAAACTCCACCACCTGCCACAACCCAAGAGTCGGCATGCAAAACTAGCCGAACACCAAATACCACAACCTAGAGAAAGGGAAAAGTTACACTAACAATCCTAAGGAAACACACAAACCCAAGACAGAAACGTCGAGCCCACTCGACACGGCGTTGAGTAAGCTCCACTCATGTGACGCCAAGAATACTTAGCCGCAAATCCTACGATGGGTGACGGCGTGGAGTGAACTCGGCTCACTCGACGCTGTCAGCGCTTTCCACTTATGGTAAACGTAAGTTTTAGTCAAAACCGCAACCTAAACTCTCTCAACGCGCGAAACAGGGAGTTGGAAATTTAATACCAACCCTTCGTTCCATCCTAACTACTCGGGGCTACCGCAACTAAACCTAAACTATAACTAACCGTAGCCTCACCCTAACTCTAGCTACCCACTGGACACCAAACCTTAGACAAACGAGAGAACATTGATTTAAATTCTAGAAAAATAAAGGATCAGCCACTTGATTTAAAGCTTGATGTAATAACTCAACCTGCTGCTCTAGGGAGGAAAACAAAGAGAACAGAGCTATAGCACAAGAAATTAAAACAGAGCATGGGTTAGAAATAATTTGGCAAGGGCAAGGGAGCCACTTGCCTCTACCTCTAGGAAAAACAACAACTACCACCCAAGCTTGGCAACGGCGACAAGATCAGCCACCTAGAAGACCAAAACTGAAACTTTGAGGCAGAAGAAAAGAAATCAAAAATTCCTAACTCATAGAATCAACCCTAAATCAAGAAAAACTTACATGGAAGGGAAGATCTAGACGAGAGCAAGCCAAATCCGCTATCTCACGAGAAAAACGACCTTCCTCCCGCAAACACTGGCCAAAAGAAACCACCGCCTCCTCTCAAAATCCTTCCGCTGGAAGCTATCCAGACTCGGGAACGATGAAAATGAGGAGGAAAAACGGTTCACGGCAACAAAAGATGATCTCAGGAGAAAAAGTACGTAACACGCCCCAGACACACCCGTGACACGGCCCAACACGCCCGTGTCACGGGGCGTGTAGTTACACACTCGACGAACGTCGACCTCCACTCGACGAAAACACGGGACACGCCCCACACACGCCCGTGACACGGCCCGACACGCCCGTGTCACGGGGCGTGTACTCACACACCTACCCACTCGACGATCGTCGATATCAGCTCGACGAAACAGGTGACATGCCCTATGACATGCCCGTGTCATAGGCCGTGTACCGACTCAAACACCACTCGACGATCGTGGAGCGCCGATCGTCGAACAGAGAGACACGCCCCATGTCACGCCGGTGTCCGATACGACACGCCCGTGACACGGCCGTGTTCTCACTAAAACACCGCCTGACGACCATCGAGCGCAGCTCGACGAAGGGGGATACTCCCTGTGACACGCCCGTGTCACAGGCCGTGTTCCTACAAAAAAACCCGTCGACCAAAAATTCATCGACCAGAGAAAAGGGAGCTATACCCGAGCACGACACGCCCTGGGTCACGGGCGTGACCCAGGCCGTGTCACCCAAACTTTCACAAAACTCTTGCTAACTCCTTAGCAAAAAGACAAGGCACCAGCCTACTAGCTCGGCTACATCAGGCCATGCACAGTACAATGAGCATTACAGCTAGCCAAACAATCGTCAAAACGACGTGAAATCAAACGATCCCGGATTTCGACCAAAACTCGCACCGTAGTTAAACAACCAAGCTACGAAAACAACGGTGACGTCGAAAACAACATCTGACGATCGCACACTCGGGCTAACACCTCCCGAAGCCAAAACACAAGCATTTCCCTAAGAGGCCCAACCGAGTCACCAAAACAGACTCCGGCTAGCTGGGGAAACTTGCCAAGAGGCTACAACCAGGCTACACCAGAAACCTAAAGAGCTTAGACCACGCTCTACAATGGCAAAGGTCCGGAAGTGCGTCATCGTAACGCCAATCCAAGATCAAACAAAACAAAGAAAAAACCGGGGGCGTTACAGTTTCTGTCTGCATTCGACGAATTTTCCAGAGTTTGTCGAATGAAGTTCGACGAATTAAGGAAAGTTTGGGAGATTCTCGTCGAACGGAGATCGATGACTTCTCTGTGTGAAAACAAATTTCGTCGACCGGAGATCGACGAACTTTGCTTCAGAAGATATTTCGTCGAACGGAGTTCGATGAACTATGTTCAATTCTTCTGGATGAGATCGACGAATTATTTGTCTATAATTTATTTCGTCAAGCTCAGTTCGAACAATTTTTCTTTTTCGTGGAACGGAGATTGTCGATTCATATTCTGAAAATCTTATATCTAGGTTTTCTTCAACCTCCATCCTGCGCTTTCAGTTCTTTTACTCTTGATCACCGTTTTCTCTGTGTCTTTCTTGCAGGTCATCAATGGCGATTCCAGCAGGAGCCTTAGCAGCAATGATATTTGATACTGGGTTCGATATGGACTTCGATTCTTTTCAACATTCGGACCCCATCTTTCTCTACATCTTGGAACTGCTAGAAGAACTGAATCTAAAGGACTTTATGACCCGGAGAATTAAACTACATGCGAATGAAATAAGAGAATGGGTATAGACATCTACAATTTCTGAGGAGTACTGCTGTTCCGCTATCTCCCGCAACTCTTTCTGAAATATTTGGATTGGAAAATGGCGAAGATGACATGGAAATGGATTCTGAAGAGTTTGGTGGTATGCTGAAGCTAATGGGATTTACAGGAAGCAACCCTAATAAGCTGTTGAAGAAGCAACTGTCCGCCGCTTACCAATTTATGGCGGACATCGTGGGAAAGATTCTGATGGGCAAGCACTCAGCGCATGACTACATCACTCGTCACCAATTCCTGGTTATGTGCGCCATTGTGAACAAGAGACAGGTCAACTGGGGCACAATTTTCTTTGAGTTGGTAAAGAAAAAGAATAACAAGAAAGAGGCCTGCTTCGGCAGAATTTTGGGAATTTTTCTTCAGGAGAAGGCTAGTGAATGCATGGTCTCCCCGACCATCTTCATAAATGCCAGCAAGCACCTCACATGCGCTCTGTTTGGCAGATGGGAGAGGACTATCTCCAAGCCTCTCAAAGGCTTCCTCCTCTTCCATTCAAACTTCTGAGAGCACCAGGGCTGTAAAAGCCACTCCCGTCCATGCAGAAGAGGTCATTCCATCTCCGCCATCTCTTCCTGCACAACTTCCAGCCAAATAACTCCCTCCCTCTTCCATTCCTTCTACCACACCTAAATCTCCACCATATACTCATATGCCTACTCCTCCTCCATCTCCACCACTTGACATTACCAACATTCCTACACCATATACTTCACCACATGAGACATCTATTCCTACACCTCCTAAGTCTCCACTTCCCCCTCATTTGTTAACCATTCCATCTTACAGCATACCCACATACTCTGTCATGCCAGATGCCCCCATTCCATCTGTTATTCCTCCTTCCATTCCATCCTCTTCCCCTTCCCCATTTGATCCATCTACCATCATATCCTTGCTCACTCCTCTCATCAAAACTCTCATCCAAGAGGCCATTACACCTCTTGTGACCTCTATCCATTCTTTATCTGCCCAGATTTCTGCCCTATCTGTTGTCCACTCTTCATCCAAGGGCCTGGCTCCAGGTTCTCCTAAACCCAGGCAGGGGGAGATGCTCAGTGATGAAGTTGCAGCAGATACAGATACAGCAGCAGCAGCAGTCACAACAGAAATCCACTCCATAGTAGATGCAGATTCAGATGAAGATGTAGAAATTTTGACTGATTTTGATTCTGAGATGATTGAGTTAATTCATTTTATGGACACTGACATTGATTTGGATGAGTCAGTTGAACAAATAAAAACTGTTGGTGATTTCTCTCTGAATCTCACAGTTAATCTACCAGAATTACTGGAAATTTTTTATACTGTACATTTGCAATTCCTCCCAGAAGATTTTACTAAGCCAAGTTTGGCTATTGTACCCTATACCTCCCCAATAAGTCCAGTAGTTGCTAAGCAACTCTGTGACAGTTTTGCTCCTCCAGTGTGTTGGAACCAGCTTTCCCGTCCCTCCTAAAGTTTGAAACAGGATGCAGCCCACACGTACTCTCCCTGCGCTACCCTCCTGACGAGAGTCAGAGACCTGAAAATAGACCGAGGGGGCTCAGCTCGGAGGTCCCACCTCTTTCCCAGAAGAACTGAATATCTTCCCCTCCCTAGCCAATGCAGAGCTAGGTGCCTGTGAGGAAGATAGTGGGAAGGTTCAACAACCCTCTCAGGCACCTCTACCGGTCTATTTATAGGCCTCTGAACCTGATCTGGAAAAATCACTTCTAAAACAGCCTGAAATGACCAAAATACCCCGGACTGGGTCTGCTAACAGCCAAACTCCGCTGTTCTAGAGAGCTATAAGCAGACCTCCAGGGGTAAAAATGTAAAACTACCTTGGGCACAAAGGTAAAATCCCCCTTGGGGGTAAAAAGGTAAAGACATCTCTTTTCACATGTGGCGAGTGCGGAAAGAACTGACGGGTGAGACGACCACCCTGTCCGTCACGCCGGCCTGTCGCCCGGTGGGCCATCTCGCCCCCTAGGAGGTCTCGCCTACTAAGAGGTCTCGCCTACTTCTGGGGCCTGTCCAAACCTCTCGCCTCTTGCAGGTGGGCCTCCTCCCATCTCGCCAGTCCCCCTTTCTCGCTTGCTGGATCATGATGAATTGTAAATATACCTATTTTCTGTACATTAATTTAGTTATTTTCATTTATTTTTGTCATTTTTACTTATTTTTATTCAATAAAATGCTCCTATTTTTGTAAATATTATACTAACTTGTTTTATTTTATTTTTCAGGAAAAAAATCAAAATCTGGAAAAAATGTCATGTCACGCCCGTGACAAATTGGTCACGCCCGTGACCGGGGCGTGACAGCTCAAAATCCCGTAAATCAGCAAATTTTGAAGAGAAAAGCTTGACACGCCCGGCGTCACACCCGTGTCACCAGAAACGGGGCGTGGCCCAACCCGTGTCCACCCGCTCGACGTTTTCATCTCGATGTTCGTCGACCTCCTCGACACGCCCAGAGTCACGCCTGTGACCTAGGGCGTGACACCTCTTCCCGCTCGACGTTTTCAGCTCTACGTTCGTCGACCTCCTCGACATGCCTAGAGTCACGCCCGTAACCTAGGGTGTGACACCTCTTCCCGCTCGACGATTCTCAACTCGACATTTTTCGCTCAACGATTGTCGAGTGTTGACACCAACCGACACGCCCAGAGTCACGCCCGTGACCTAGGGCGTGACATCTCCAAATGGCCGACAAGACCCGCACGACGACTTTCGGCGCGACCCGTGCCCAGATCTACCTCCTTGACACGCCCACCGTCACGCCCGTGACCTGGGGCGTGACCAACGCAAGACCGACACGTATCCAGCCCGAAGTCCACTTTGATGTCAAATCGACGACCGCTATCATGAATAGTGTCGACACGCCCCCTGACAAGCCCATGTCAGAGGGCGTGTACTTGTAAATTTTTTGCCTATAAATAACTGTGTTCTGCTTGAGTTCTTGTTCCTTCTTTTGAACCATTTTGTATAGGGATATGCTGCTGAAATGAAATCCAAATGCTATGTAAGGGAAATTTCTCCCCCTCTCCTTTATTTTCTTAGCTTTGTAATCTTCGTTTTTAGCTTAATAAAATTGTAGATTTTCTCTTTTTATGGATTTGGACTTCAACTATGTGGCTACTCTTATGCAATCTTATTTATTTCCTTGTTTTAGCTTTATTTTCTTGTCTTTTTAATACGTGTGTGTGTGTGTGTGTGTATGAATTTAGTTTTATGCTTAATAGTTTTCATAATTTTCATAGTTTGGTTTTTAGTGCTTTTTATTTCATTTTTATGAGGTTATAAAGGTATCTGAAAAGTGGTTTTCATCTTCCTTTAACTTAGTTTTTTTTAGGTTTTAAAACTTTTTGTTCTTTTTTTGTTTGATTTCCACTTTTTAAGCTCCTTCATAAAACCATAAGAATGAAAATCTCATCGTTTGAATTTTTCAACTCTTCTTATTTTTGCTTTCTTTTCAAAATCTTTTTGCTCCTTTTATTTTTTTTGTCTTCATTTTAATCATTTCTACCGCATTTTAGCGGTAGAAATGTATTCATTTTTATTTTTCGAGCACTTGGGTTTTCATTTTTATTTGCAAAACTTTCTTCCCGTTTAATTTTTCTTTTCACTTTTTATGCATTTCTACCGCATTCTAGCGGTAGAAATGTAGTTATATTAATTTTTCGGTAACTTAGTTTTTTTTGCAATTTTTTATGTATGTGCATCTATTTCCGCCTACTCGTTAAGAGTTAAATGGAGCATTGCTTTTATTTCATTCAGTAGAGTGTGTGAGTTTTTACTTTCCTGCAGTGTGCGTGTGTTTAATTTATGTCGAGAGTGTGTGTGCGTGTGTTTTACTTTTCTGTAGAGTGAGTGTGTTTTACTTTATGTCGAGAGAGTGTGTGCGTGTGTTGATTTATTTAGTCCTACTCATTTGAGTAGGACCCACTTTCTTTCTCCCGCCCACGCATTTGCGCCGGGACTCGCAATTTACAGCTTTCTTCAGTCCTACTCGTTTGAGTAGGACTTGTAATTTTCAGCTTTCCTTTCCTGCTTTCATTTACTGCTTTCTTTTACCGCTTTTTTTACTGCTTTATTTTCTGCTTTTCCCGCAAGCCGTCCCCATTCCGATGAGTGGCTAACCATTCTTAGCCCTTGGTATCGAAGAGCATTGGGACAAATAAAAGAGCTTAAAATAATTAAAGGTCGTATTTTTCTAATTAATTAAAAGTACTTATGGTTTGCCCGAGGTTAACGATGCGTAGGATGACATATCGATGTGTGGGCCCTATTTCTGTTTTCCATACGCTAGCCGAGAGGCTGTGCGTATGGACAGATCACCCCTTGGCAAAGAGAGTTCCGCACTAACCCTCGAGAGAGGAGGCGCGCCAACTCTTCCGTATTGGGTTCCCCACCCAATAGCGGGTTTTTAGCGTAATGCAGGCGTTAAGAGGAATCCTTCGTCGGACTAACGTTCGGTCGAATAGTCTTAGCGTTCAGGTGAGCGATAGTCCTAGAGATAGGTGAGCTCATTTTAGTGGAACCTCCACGGCCAAGTCTCTGCCTTAATTAATTAGAAATTTAGGAGCTGTTTTTATTAAATGTTTATTTTAGTTCAATTATTTTTTTTTCAGTGCCATCGAGCTAAGCTCTTCATCGGTACCACCTTCATGCTTTCATTTTCTTTCTGCCATTTTCTGCCTTTTTATTATATATAAAATATAACCCTACAAGTTAATTATCGGTAAAATAATAGTCCTCTCCAGGGAAGTGTAGAAATAATCGAACCGACCCCGAGAATAATACGACCTCGATATTCCACCTAGAATATCCTGTACTACTCATGATAGGTGCACTTGCCTCCTTTCATTAAAACACGATCATCCTTTTTATATCTAAAATAAATAAATACGCGCCTCCCGTTTTCTAAATAAAAAACCACTTCCGCTTTACTTAAATAAAACCGCCGGGTCGCCGTGTGACCGTAACTATTTTTGGAGTTTTAACCCTATCAGATCACCTCTCGCGAGCCCAAGGTTGTACACAGTGGTTGCTCCATCATCTTTAGTTATTCCAGAAGTCATTTCAACTCCAAGTTTTGTCATGGATGACTCACCAATGCCTGATTTGGATGAGCTTATCCTTGCTGATATAGAAGAGGAGAATAAGGTAGCAACTGAAAGCCCTATCCCTACTGTTTCTGATTCCTTTACAGTCTCCTCCTCTTCTGCTACTGATATTCGAGTTCCTGAACCTTCTGCCCCTCCTGCAGAAAAAGCAGTTATTTCTGAAAAAGCTTTGAAAGCTTTGGATGCTCTTTATGACATCCCTCAGGGTTCTGATTCAGAAGAAGAAGATGATGATGATTCTGATGAAGATGCTGCCAACAAGAAAAAGAAGATGCTAGCAAAGAAAAGGAAGACTCCTCCTCCTCCAGCTCCCAAGCCAAATCCCACTACAGACACCCCCTATTATATTCTGCACAATGTTGCTCCATACAAGGGTATGCCTGCATGGATGTGGTTGTCAAAGGACCAGCAAAAGGAAAGAAAGAGAAGTAGGAGATTTTCCCCTCCTCCAGTGCACAGACACAGGAAGGATCCTCCTCCTCCTCCTCCAGCAGCTGGTGCTTTTGGCTCCTGTAGCTCCCAGAGATCTGCCCCAATGCAAACATATCAGAGACAATCAGGGAGATCTTCTAGAAGCATCTAGTAGAGGCAACCATCCTCTTCAGGACATCAACACCAACAGCATCAGCAACAGCAGCAATAAATTTCTGATGTATAGAAAGCAGACAGTCCAAAAAGACCTCCCTCTCCTCCAATTCCTTTTGAAGATCCTAAAACTACAAATACTGCAAAAATGGCTAGATTCCAGGAGCTAATTGGCTTATCTCTGATTAATAAAGCCAAGGCTGAAGGCAAAGATACATCAGGGTTAACAACCATGTCAAAGTACAGAAAAGAAGAGATGAAAAGATTTGATAAAGGAAACAAGCTATTCAATGTTGATGACTACATGAAACTTCATCTAGAAGCAGTTGTCCCCAGAGCCACATCATTGAATATTATAGGGGCAGCTGATATGACTATGACAAAGGCTCAGGCTTTAGATCCCAAGAGAGAAATCATATTCAAAAAGCCAGGTGAGCAGACAGCTGAAGACAAGTCCAAGTAGAAGAAGCCAAAGAAGTAATTTTCTTGTTGTTTCAATTTTTGTCTATTTTTGTTTTTCAAACTATGTTATTTGTTTAAACAAAGCTGTGTATATATATATATATATATATCTGCTGCATGTGTTATAATTCTCTGCCAGATATATTTCTTCTCTTGCTTTGTTTTTCTGTTTGTTTCTGTCTTGAGTCTCTGTTAGTGAACTCACCCAAATAGGGGGAGATTGTTGGATCCCTAGTAGATTTGGGCTAGGTTCACTAACTTAGGATGTGACCAATCATGTATAGCTAGGGTCAAGTTGCGTCCTAGAGTCTAGGCCAAGTCCTTAGGTTCAATTTCAGATGGACCAGCTATCAACAAGACCATCAGAGACTCCAGATTTAGAAGTTTTCAAGACTAAGTCAAATGAGTTCGAAGTTCGTCGAACTCAGATCGACGAAAGGTGTTCTGCGCTCGACGATCGTGAGACAATTCTTAGTGCTGAGCTCGACAATCCTTGTTCTCTGATCGACGAATGTTGAGGTTCTTCATCAAGCCAAATTCAGGACAACTTCAGAATTTTTCTAAGTCCATCTTCAAGCTTTGGTCGACGAATTAGATTCTGAGCTCGACGAACTTGGACCTCAAGTTCTCAACTTCTCAGGTCGACGAAGTCAGCTTCTCAGGTCGACGAATGCAGTACTCTACTCGATGAATTCTGAACTCAGAGTATTTGTGTCGACACTTAGGGCATGTGTCAACACCAGTCAATCTATGTCGACACCAGAGGATTTGTGTCGACACCATGATATCAGTCAACACCAATTCTTGTTGACACCAGAAGATTTGAGTCGACACCAAGATCAATCAGTCGACACCAGCTTATGTCGACACTGAATATCAGCAGATGCAGAATATTTGGCTAAGTCCACAATCTTTCTTCGCTCGATGGATTTGGATCTCAGTTCAACGAATACTGTCTGACAGTGATAATTATCTGCTCGACGAATGAAGATTGTCTGTTCGACTAATGAAGATTGTCTGGTCGAAGAACTTCAACTCAGCTCGACGAACTCAAACTCAGCTCGACGAATTGCGCTCTTCGTTCGACAAAACCATTCTAGTTCCATCTTCAAGTTTTCCGTCCTGTTTCTTGGCAATGATTCTGGAGTTATTAATGTCAGATCTTCTCGGAATGTTACCGTTAGAATGCGCATTGACTATGGATGCTTACATGCCGTTTTTCTATGGGACAGTTGGGGAAATCATTGATTGTCGCTTCCCCAACTGACCCATGGACGCTTACATGCCGTTTTTGTACTACTCTGTTACTGACTGTCCCATTGGACGCTTACATGTCGTTTTCCCAGTCAGTCAAAAAGAGATTGACAAGAAAAGAAAGGATCAAGAAGAATCAATCAGTAACAGAGTAGTACAAGCAAGCAAGACAGACAATCAGACAGACACTCAGATTGCATAGAAGAACAAGGATACTCAAATCAAAAGTTCTACTGCAATCAGCCTGACCAGGGAACATCTTCAATAAGGAGAAGAAGAACAGTCAAGTACCATCAAGAGGCTTCTTCCTTCAACTCTGCAGGATAACTTCAAAGGACAATAAAATAACAATCTGTCAAAGGAGTTCCTAAAACAAATCCTGGTCCAGGCATTCTAGGTCTTTGAAGACCTATCACCCTGAAGCAGTTCTCCAGCATTCCTGATTAATTCAAGATCTCATGGGGACCAAGATCTGCTACAATCAATCCACAAGTCTTCTCAGCTGTTTTGAGAAAGAGAAGACACCATCACCTTCTTTCCAATTCCTGTACAGGGTTTTAATCCCCTTCAAAATTATTCTGGTTGCAAGTCTCCTTCCAAAAGACTTGAGGTTTTGGTTTTTGAGCACCTGAACAAAAGCTCATTGGTGTAAGGCACCTGATCAAAAACCTGAGTGGATTCCTACCATGGTGGTAGAAGAGTGGATGTACCCAGGTTGGGGAACCACTATAAAAATTTCTTGTGTCGTCTGGTTGCCCTTCTTTGTGTTTTGGCTGTGCTGTTCTGTGATTAGTTAGTTTGCAGTGCTGATTTATTTTATTTGTTGAATTGTTCACCTAGGCTTACAACAAAAGTTGTAAAATTTTGTAGTGAGCACAATACTCTATTCACCCCCCCCCCCCCCCCCCCTCTAGAGTATTTCAGATCTAACCTGCACTTTCAGTGCCAAGTACTTTCCTTTGTAGAAGAAGATATCATCGCCAAGCCGCTTCTTCTCCCTGTCGGACCTCTCCAGCACCGTGGAGTTGTTGGCGACCTAGTACTTCAAGGCCTTCTCGTTATCCGTCGTAGCGTTCTCACGCTCTACCGCCCTCCTTAACTCCATTCTGATTTCTTGAATTTCAGCATAAAATTTCTTTTATAACTCTGCGATTTTGTCCAGGCCGGGCTGCTCACCTTTTGCGGACTCATCAAGCGAGACTGCGTCAACTACAGTATCCGGTGTGGTCACAATCTCACCACTCTCAATAGAGCCCGATGGAGACGTCCTTCCTGAAATAAAGAAGTGCAAGTTCTTATTCAAATCCAGTCCGCAGCGGACTCAAAATTCAGAGACAAAAATATCACTTTTGGCAAAGGCAACGGTGAGTTGCCGACTATCAAATATATGCCGCCTTATCCATTCTATGTCAAAAGCACTTAGCCGCTTCCTCCATTCACGATGAACCGCAGTTCTCCTCTCAGCCGCTGAGCTCATCAAAACGACTATAACATCAGTTTTTGGGATGATCTTGACTAGCGTCGACTTCTGCTGCGGCGACCTGTAAAGCCACTGACGCTTAAAGTATTTAGGCGCCGGTTGGAGTTTACCTGTCCGCAGCAGCTCTGCAGCAGCTTGCAGGTCTTTAGCTTCCTTGTCCATCGCGGCCTGCATAGAGGACGCCTCTAACATAGCCACACGGGCTGCAATCTGCTCCTTCTACTCTTCAATCCTCTTCATTAGCTTTTCCTTCTCTTCTCCCTTAGCAGTGGCTAAAGAGGGGTGCTCGCCGGTCTTAACTCCCAGGATTTCTACCTCAGGCTACAACACGTCCAGCAAGGATTTGTTGATGATATCAAGCTGCTCGATATATATATAATTCAATATTTCGTCAGTTGACAAACTGACCGTCAAGAGGGAATTATTTCCGTGGATTTGGGCCTCCGGTGTAACGAGGTCTCTTTCAGAAACTTCTCTTTCTCGCATCCTGTGCTGCAAGTCCGCATCCCCAGTCCGCACGAAAATGTTTTTCTCTTTCTTCGCCCGCAGCTTCTTCTCAACCCGCTCCGTGACGGTGGATTTATCTCTTTTCCTCTTATTCTCAGAAGGGGCCTTTTTCCCAGAGGAACCCGCTTCTTCTTGCCCTATGTCCGGCAGATTCTCGCGCACTGTCTCTTGGTTCACAACAACCAATGCCTATGAAGGCACGTCTTTCCCAACTTCCTCTCCTGCAGGTCGCCTACCCTCATCAAGATCAATGACGGGCTGCTGAGCATTCGGTGAAGACTTTGGCTTCGTTATTCGTGCGAACCGTGTCCGCCGAGTTCGCAGACTTTTGTTTGTCAATGGTCTTTGGCAGACTCAGCATTTTGTCCACACTCTTTGATGACCAAATAGATTGAGATGCAGAGGCATCCCTGGATTTCTTGCACAAAGGAGTTTCAACCAGGCGGACTATTTCCGCTGCAGGTTTCTTGCTCTGGGGACTCTCCCCAATAGAGCGGTCTGACGTCCCTCTTTGTATCACTTTCTTTGTTTTCATTGGCGTTTTCGGCTTTACCTCCTTAGCGGTGAGACTGGTTGATGGCCCGAGAACAGACTCTAATGTGGGAGGTTGGTTCGATGAGTCGTTCGTCGCGGGCTTGCTAAGGTGGGCAAGTGCACCTATCGCAAGTAGTACTCGATATTCAGGAGAATACCGAGGTCGTATTGTTCTCGGGGTCGGGTTGATTATTCTTACTCCTCTAGGAGGACTATTATTTTACTGAAAGTAAGGTGGAGATTTTAATTAACTAAAGAAAAGAAAGTGCGAAAATGATTTATAAAAATTCGATGAAGGGTTAACGCTCGACATCGAATCGGATTAAGACTAAAATAACTTTTAATAATTATTGAACTTAGATTTCAAATTAATAAATGGCAACTTGGCCGTTGAGGTTCCCCAAATATGAGCGCACTTATCTCTAGGAATATTGCTCACCTTAACGCTAAGACTATTCGACCGAACGTTATTCCGACGAAGGATTCCTCTTAACGCCCGCTTTACGCTAAGAACCCCGCTATTGGGTGGGGAACCGAATTCCGAAGAATTACGCTTGTCCTCTCTCGAGGGTATGCAGGCAACTCTCTTTACCCAGGGGTGATCTGTCCATACGCAAGGCCTCTCGGCTAGCTAGTGTATGGATAACGGAAATAGGGCCCACACATCGATTTGTGGTCCTACGCGTCCTTAACCCGGGGTAAACCTTAAGTCCTAAAATTAAAGTGAAAATTAAGAACTTTAATTATTTCAAACCATTTTTAAATGTCCCAATGTTCTTCGATGCTGAGGCTAATAACGATTAACCACACATCGGTATGGGGACGACTTTATAATTTGATGAGTTGCGAGTTCGTAATTAAGCGCTAAAGGGTTAAAAGAAAATGACATGAAAATAACAAACATTTAGAAAGCTGAAAAAGTTAGCTAAAATGAGAACTCACACACACTTAAAATTATAAATAAACAAAAAGAATTAAGTTACAAAAAAAGGAAAATTACAAGTCCTACTCGAATGAGTAGGTGGGAATTAAGGGCGTGTCATTTAACTTTTAACGAGTAGACGAAAAAGAAAAAAAAATTTACAAGTTCTACTCAAACGAGTAGGTGAAAAATAAAAGCACGCAATTTTACTCTTAACGGGTGGGCGGAAATAAATGCGCACACGCACACACTCTTCATAATTAAAGAAAGCGATAAAATTAAGCATTAAAATTTATCTCCTACAAACACACACTCTACATAATTGAAGGAAGCATAAAATAAAGCATGAAAATTTATCTCCTATAGACACACTCTACATAATTAAAGAAAGCATTAAAAGTTATACTCATGCACTCACACACACATCATGAAAATTAAAAAGAACAAAATGAAAACCTAACTCCTACACTCACACACAAATTAAAATCAAAAAGAAAGTTACCTAAAATTTAAAACATCTACTTTTTATACTTACGTTTTGCCAAAAACACATAAAAAGAACAAATCAAAGTTAAAAGAACAAAAGTTTTTCAAAACAAGTTAAAAAAACAAAGTCTTTCAAAAATTAAAATTACAACATTTTCATTCTTAAGATTCCATAAAAGTGATTAAAAAGAGAAAAGAAAATGAAAAGAACAAAAAAGGTTTTTACAATCCTACAAAAAAACTAAGTAAAAAAAATACAAAATCACTTTAAAACTTCTTTTACAAACTCTTAAGAATGAAATTTAAAAACATTAAGGAAGAACATGAAGAAAAAAGAGATAAGCATATCATACCATATTTGGAAATAATATCTATAGCAAACTCTAACATTGAGACAAGTAAAAAAAATGAACAAGTTACACTCATACACACACACACACTTTTCATAAAAGAGAAGAACAAGGAAATACAAAAGAAATAAAATATCATTGAAATTGGGCCACTCAAATGCATTCCATATCATCATGGGGAGAGAAAAACTACCAAATTTATTTATGGGAAAAAGTTGGATTACAAAGCAAAAGCAAAAGCTAAAATAAACATAAAAGGGAGGGTGGAGAAATCTCCTTACATTGAACAAAAAGCACCCAAGCAGCCCTCAAACAGCAATATGGTCCAAAAAAAGTGAACCCTTGGACCTTACAGAAATGGGCTATTTATAGGAAAAAAATCAAAGTACACGCCCTCCGACACGGGCATGTCGGGGGGGGGGGGGGGGGCGTGTCACTACTGTTTGCGATGTGATCCGGCGATTTGACGGTATAGTTGACTTCGGGCTTCATACGTGGATGTCACGCCTAGGTCACGGGCGTGACTCTGGGCATGTCGTGGAGATAGATCTGGCGCGGGTTGCACCAAAAGTCGCGGGCGCGGGTCTTGTCGGGCTAGGTGGAGGACACGGGCGTATCAGGTTGGTCGACGAATGTCGAGAGCGTTTCATCGAGCTGGAAGCCTTGATCGTCGATTGGGAAAGACACGGGCGTGTCGGATCATGGGACACGGGCGTGTCCTTGTCGGGTCGACAAACATCGCGCTGGGTCTAGATAGCTGATCGTCGAGGGCGTGACACGGGCGTGTCGGGTCTGGGACACGGCCGTGTCAGGTCGATTTTTTTGACTTTTTCCTGAAAAATTTCAGGAATCAAAATTAACTTAAGTTAGGTAAATATTTACAAAAATAAACATATTTATAAACAAAAATAACAAAAAACTATGAATAAGAGCGAAAATGATATAAATAAAATACAAAAATATGCGTATATTTACAACTCATCAAATACCCCATACTTAAGCTTTTGCTATTCCAAAGCAAAAGATTGAGGTGAACTTATAAGGAATAAAAAAACTCTAAGTTTAGCTACTGCTTAATTAATTATAAGAGAGATTTAAATAAACATACGGGGTGTAAGAGTTAAGTACTAAAATTATGTACATGATTTAAATAGCACAAAAGTTTTGGCCAAAAGACTTCTTGATGTAATCAAATTGAAATCAATAATTGTAATGGTTAGATAAACGAAAATTGTAACACCCCCTATCCGTCGCATAGCATATAGCAGTAGGTCCGGCCAGGGCCCGACGCCATATACCATAGACAGACCGGGTGGTTACTCAATGGAAACCATCCAACTAATCATAACGTCCTACACAGAGCATTCTAGCGGAAGCAATTTTAGAAGTTGCAAATAAGAGAACCCAGCACCAAGCATGAATGTCCACTAAACACCAAAGTAATGTAGTACATACACAAGTACAGGCCTTAAGGCCATACAAATTGGTTTACTTAATATTACATGTTTTCCATACCACATCACGCAGGCCGGTCATACATGAATAAATGCAAGTAAACACTCCAATTAGGCCTTCAAGGGCCGGCTTCGCAATTTGGGCTTTAGCCCGCTGTTGACCACTTGGTCCAGCAACACCTGCAAGCAACAAAACCACCGCACGATGGCATACAAAAGGCAACGGTCAGCATTGCTGACCAAATTATAACGATCTGGCCCACAACTCGGGGCGGCGATGCTCCTTCCCTGCACTTATTAGCATAACCAAGAAGTATATAAATATACATTGCATCACGGGCGTTGGCACGCATGGCCACACATCCCGTGCTCTCAAGGCACATTCTCGGTGAACCGGTCGATGTCACGTCAATTTAAGTCATAGACATTATGATCTCACCACCGCCACTTTGACGGCCAAACATATGAGCATTTTGTTTTCTTGGCCTGGGTCACGTCAATTTAAGCCATAGACCGTCGAAGACCCTCATATATGCCAACAACTCTAACCGAACGACATAGAACGGGTACGATTCCATCTAACCCATGCTCACATCGCAACGACAATTTAAACCATATGCGCGGGTCAAACTTCTCCTGAGTCCCGTTTCCATCACATTTCCCATAACCCGGTTATATTCAAGTTGGCTCCCAGGCCACCAAGTCGGCAAGATCACGCATCCGCCCAGTTTTCCGGGTGCACCTTATGGTTAGTCCCCAAGGCTCCCTGTTACAATCTACCACGTAGAAAACCCGAAAAACAGACAATCACCGTAGAAAGCTCAGGCCACTCCCGTATCGCAACAATCTTCGCCGGATCCACAGCAATACCATCTCCACTCACTATATGATCGAGGAACGCCACTAAGGATAACCAAAACTCGCACTTCGAGAACTTGACATACAATTGATTCCTCCTTAGCGTCTCCAAAACCAAATGAAGATGCTTGAAGTGATCTTCCTCACTCTGCGAGTACACCAAAAAATCGTCGATGAAGACGATCACAAAATGGTCCAAGTACTCCCTGAAGGTCATGTTCATCAAATCCATCAACACTGACAGCGCATTAGTCAGCCCAAACGGCATGACCGTAAACTCATAATGCTCGTATCTCGTACTGAACGCTGTCTTTGGGATATCACTCTCCCTTATTCGCAGCTGTTAGTACCCAGACTTGAGATCCAACTTCGAGTACACCGTCAACCCGACCAACTGATCAAAAAGATCATCGATCCGGGGGATCGAGTACGTGTTCTTTTCCGTCAACTTGTTGAACTCCCGATAATCAATACATAGCCTCAAGCTTCCGTCCTTCTTCTTAACAAAGAGGACCGATGAGCTTAATGGCGAAGAACGTGGGCGCACATACCCTTGCTCCAACAACTCCTGCAGTTGAACCTTCAGCTCCGCCATTTCCTTAGGCGCTAGCCGATAAGGAGATCGTGACACAGGCTTTGCACCTGGCACTAGCTCAATCGTGAAATCTATCTCCCGCTGAGGCGGGGCTCCAAGAAGATCTGCAGGGAACACATCAGGGTACTCAGCTACCACTGATATACTATCCAACGCGGACTTCGGCTTTGCAACCTCCACTAGTGTAAAGAACAGCTCTACACCAGCATGAACCGCCTTCACCACCTGAAGAGCAGACATCAACGTCTTGCTCGACCCCTTTAAGCTCGTAAAAGTCATCTCACGACTTGCTCCCAACTTGACTTCCTTGCTACCGCAATCAATATGGGCCTGCTCCTCCGAGAGCCAGTCCATGCCAAATATAACGTCGAACTCCACCAACGATAGTAACGACGCTTGCAGATCGAACTCTTGATTCCCAATGCGAATCTTAACACCGCAGATTCTATCCGCGTGCATTGAACACCTATTGGGAAACAACACATCCAACTTATCCTTCGCCATCGAAGAAGGGACTCTAATGCGTGATATAAATCCTTCGGACAAGAAGGAGTGTGAAGCTCCCGTATCGAAGAGTGCTCTTGCCAGATTTTCACAAATCAAAACAAATCCTAAACAAGCAGTGGTAAGGTAATAGGTGCATAACAAGTATTTAAAGAAATTAACTTGCCATAAATTAAACCGTACCTGTCACCACATCCGCCTGTTTGATGACCTCCTGTTGGCCAAGATTGTATACCCTCGGTTGGGCCGGAGCATAATGGGACGCAGTTGACTCCACCGCCTTGCCCTTCTCTTCGTAAGTCGCTCCCGGCTTCCTCCTGGACTTGGGACGTCCGCTCCAACAATCGCGGTCAAAGTGCCCCAAATTTCCACAAGTAAAACATGCGCCCGGGGTTCGACCCGTAGTCGCCGCAGAAGCACCAGAAGAGGGAGCTGGACCCGAAGTCCTATATTTCTTGTGGAATCTTCGATAGCCGGAATTTGAAGTAGTCGACACTTTGAACTTAGATTTCTTATCACCCAAACTTTTCTTTGCCTGAACATTCTTCATATCCTTCTCCAAGGACCTGGCCGTGTTGACCAAGGTCGTTCCCAAGAGAGCTCCTCTCGACCGCAATTATCCCATCGGACCTTGACCATCCCGATCTCTTTATTGCGTAGCCGCTTAACCTCAAAATGCTCAATCCGCACGGGCTTGACTTTTGTCGTCAACCCACTACCCACCGGCACTTGATCAACTGCAATCACTTGCGAAGGCTCTTGCACCGCCTTCCGTAGCACTGAAATATGGAATACATCATGTAAACCACTAAGCTCCATCGAAAGCATCAATCGATAGTCTGCTTCACCAACCCGCTCCAGAACCTCAAACGGCCAAAGGTAGCTCGGGCATAGCTTTTTCAATCGCCGCACCCGCGAGACACCCTTGAACGACTTGATCTTTAAGTACACCCAGTCGCCCACAACGAACTCCACGATCCCGTGCTTGGCATTATAGTACTTCGCATGCCGGTCCTGAGCGATAAGCAACCTCTCCCGAATGATACGAACCAAAGACGTAGCATCTTCCACCTCTTGGCTCTTGTACAACTTTGACTTACCCGTTTCTAACCAAGACAACGACGTGCGACATTTTCTACCATATAGGGCCTCGAAGGGCGCCATTTGAATACTCGATTGGTAGCTATTGTTGTACGCAAACTCCACCAAATAAAGATGGTCTTCCCATTGCTTTCCAAATTCCAAGACACACATGTAGAGCATGTCTTCCATAGTTCTATTGACCATCTCGGTCTGCCTATCTGTTTGCGGATGGAAGGCTGTGCTGAATTTTAACTTTGTTCCAAACATTTGCTGCACTAGCTTCCAATCATTGGACGTGAACCGCCCATCTCGGTCACTCACGATGCTGCGGGGCACACCGTGAAGCCGTACTATATTATCCACATATAGTTTTGCAAACTTTTCCACCGGATCATCCTTCCTATGCGGAATAAAATGCGACACCTTCGTTTGCCGATCTACGACCACCCAGATGGCGTCGTTCCCCTTTTGCGACCTTGACAAACCGTGCACAAAGTCCATAGAGATGTCGTCGAATTTCCACTCCGGAATATGCAAGGACTTCAGAAATCCTCCCGGCTTTTGGCACTTCGCCTTCACTAAGGCGCAAGTTTGGCACATCGCCACATAGAGCGCCACATCCTTCTTCAAACCCGGCCACCAAAACAGTTTCTTGACATCGCGGTACATCTTCATGCTCCCCGGGTAAATTGAGTACTTGATGTGATGTGCCTCGTACAACAATTCCACCCACAAATTACCCACACTTGGGATGCACAGACGACCGTCTTTCCAAAGCAATCCATCCTCCATGACGAATTGGGAATTTGACCCATCCAGAGCCTCTACCATGAACTGCTTCATATGGACATCCATATCCAAAGCCTGCCAAATACGATCAGCCAGGTCGTATTGGACTTCAGTCCAATTCAGTACTGCTTCAGCACTTGATTGCTTATCCACACAAACAATATCCAACGCCTCCAACTCCCGAACCAACCGCTCATCCTCGAAGTGTGAGTTTTGGTTATCCTCAATGGCATTCCTCGGTCATATAGTGAGTGGAGAAGGTATTGTTGTGGATCCGGCGAAGATTGTTGCGATACGGGAGTGGCCTGATCTTTCTATGATAGCGGAAGTCCAGAGCTTTTTGGGGCTTGCCGGCTATTATAGGCGCTTCGTAGAGAACTTCTCGCGGATAGCGTTACCTCTAACTACTTTGACGAGGAAGGAGCAGAAGTTCGTTTGGATGCCGGAGTGCGGGCGAGCTTTTGAGGAGTTGAAATGTCAGTTGACCACGACGCCTGTGCTGAGTTCGCCATGTGGGACCGAAGGCTATGAGATTTATAGCAATGCTTCGGGCAGCGGTTTGGGTTGCGTGCTACTACAACACGGAAGTATAATAGCTTATGGCTCGAGACAGCTAAGAGTGCACGAGAGGAATTATCCGGTCCATGACTTGGAGTTAGCGGCCGTGATTTTTGCCTTCAAGATGTGGAGGCATTATTAGTACGGTGTGAAGATTGATATCTACACCGATCACAAGAGCCTGAAGTATCTGATTGATCAGAAAGATCTGAATATGCGGCAGCGTAGATGGATGGAGTTCCCGGGGGACTATACATTCAAGATCCACTACATGTCTGGTAAGGGTAATGCAGTTGCGGACGCGTTGAGTCGCCGGACCCCAGCTCAAGACAATTGGCTACGCAATAAAGAGATCAGGATGGTCAAGGTCCGATGGGACAATTGCGGTCAAGAGGAGCTCTCTTCGGAACGAGAGCAGACTATGCTTGACGAGTATCCGGAGTTTTTCTGCTCAGGTACAATTTAATTTTGGTACTTATCTTTCCTTTATATAATTTCGTGGACGAAATTATATTAAGAGGGGGGAGTTGTAACGCCCCGAAACTCAGAAGAGCGACGGGAGACATTTTGGGCCAGATTTGGAATCTGGCAGGGGGCACACGGCCTAGGACACGGGCGTGTCTCAGGGCGTGTCGAGCCCGTGTCAACGATTTGGCCGCGAGGTCGACGTTTTTCGCTCGATGATATGTCGAGATAGGGCACACGACCTGAGACATGAGCGTGTCATAGGGCGTGTCGAGCCCGTGTCGACGGTCGGCCCGGGGAGTCGACGAATTTCGCTCGACAATATGTCGAGACAAGGCACACGGCCTAGGACACGGGCGTGTCCAAGGCCGTGTCAGGAAGTCGACGAACTTCGCTCGATGAAGTGTCGAGACAGTGAACACGACCTGGAGCCAAGGCGTGTTCGAGTTAGACACGGATTAGGACATGGGCGTGTCCAAGACCCGTGTGAGTCTCGGGTTGTTTTCTGGGCTGTGTCGATGGAGGCACACAGCCGGCCACATGGCCGTATCAGTTGGAACACGGGCGTATCAGGTGGAACACGAGCGTGTTGGATACCCGTGTGTTATTCCAAGCGTGTCGATTTTGATGGCGAATGGGGGACACGGCCCTGGACACGGGCGTGTCGCAGGCCGTGTTCGGCCCAATTTTAATATTTCAGGCCCGAATTAAGGCCGTTCGTTTCTTTATTTTGGGATCCAACGGCTGGAGGTTATTCCTGATGGGATATACCCGGGATTGGACCTTTGAAACCCTCATTTCTTTTGAGTGGTTCTCTTTCTATGTCAAGAGAGAGAGGAGAGAAAAGGAAGAAGAAGAAGCTTAGATTCGGCCATTGGAGGAGCTTCGAAGCTCCAAATCGCGAGCCGACTTCGGATCTACGGAGGCAAAGAGAGTGCGGTGCTTTTCATACGCTTACATTTCCATGGCGCCGTGGAAGAACGCTAGGGTAACGATTCTCTTCTTGAGCATGTGAAGCTCTCCTTCTTTGCATAGGAAGCCCGCTCTCGCGAGTTTGCGGTGAGTTGGAAGCATTCCTTCTGGTAGATATGTAAAGTCCCCATTGTTTAAAGTCCATATTCAAGAATGGACATTGGCATGATGTGTGAAGCCTATCCGGACATGTTGGTCTGGATCGGTGTTGTTGCATTACATAAATGCCGGAGAAGACTTCGTGCGATTCTTTGTTTTTCGGGTTTTCTACGTGGTAGATTGCAATAGGGAGCCTTGGGGACTAACCATAAGGTGCACCCGTAAAACTGGGCGGATGCGTGATCTTGGCAACTTGGTGGCCTGGGAGCCAACTTGAACATAACCGGGTTATGTGACACCTTCTCCAAGGACCAAGCCGTATTGACCAAGGTCAGGAAACCCTGCGTCATCGGCCCCGAGAGTAGTAACCTCAACTCTTCTCTCAGCCCTTCGTAGAATCGATTCATCTTGCGCTCCTCATCCACGATGATGGAGCTAGCATATCGACTCAAACGAGTAAACTCGTGGAGATATTCATCCATGCTACTGTCCCCTTGAACCAACTTCAGGAACTCGTTCTCAACGCTATCCTCTACGCCGAAGGGAGGTATCTAGCCAAGAACAATCTCGAGAACTCCTCCATCGAGACATCAACAAGTTGCCTACCTCTCAATAGGTGCAGCTCCAATCCTTCCCACCACAATCTCGCTTCACCGTCCAAAAGAAACGTAGCAGTGGTGGTCATTTGCCACTCCTCCATCTCTGTTGCTGTCATGACTCTCTTCACACTGGAGAGCCAGTCTTCAGCTTGAGATGGGGTTCCCAACCCCGAGAATACCGGAGGATTAAAGCTCATGACATGTTTGAGCTGTCTCTCGGTTGCCCTCCTTGGCACCAACAGCTCCACTACTACCTGCTCCACCGCAGGAGCGGGCTGCTGCATTTGCCTTGCAGGCTGCGCATTCATCATGGCTAACACTGCTTCGGCCACCAATCGTATGGTCTCAACCGATGGAGGTGTTGTAGGAGCAACATCTGGTGCACTGTTAGCCTCAGAAACTCGACGTTCCGACGGACCAGCACCACTTCTGGTCACCTATAGTGGTACAAAACACCATTAAGCGACCAAATAAAATTGCAAACAGCAATTATAGGAACACACAGGTTCCCCAAACATGTGTATTTTCATTCCTAAGTGGACATTCATGGGTTCTTTTACTGTTATAACGATGACGCACACACATGTGCTCACCACCCCTTAAAAAGAATTCGCCCACGAATTCATTTTAAGCCTGACCGAAACCTCGCTTTGATACCAAATTTTAACACCCCCTATCCGTCGCACAGCATATAGCAGTAGGTCCGGCCGGGGCCCGACTCCATATAAACACAGACAGACCGGGTGGTTACTCAATGGAAACCTTCCAACTAATCATAACGTCCTACACAGAGCATTCTAGCGGAAGCAATTTTAGAAGTTGCAAATAAGAGAACCCAGCACCAAGCATGAATGTCAACTAAACACCAAAGGAATGTAGTACATACACAAGTACAGGCCTTAAGGCCTTACAAAATGGTTTACTTAATATTACATGTTTTCCATACCACGATACGCAGGCCGGTCATACATGAATAAAAGCAGGTAAACACTACAATTAGGCCTTCAAGGGCCGACTTCGCAATTTGGTCTTTAGCCCGCTATTGACCGCTTGGTCCAGTAGCACATGCAAGCAACAGAACCACCACACGGTGGCAAACAAAAGGCAACAGTCAGCAATGCTGAACAAATTATAACGATCCCGCCCCCAACTCGGGGTGGCGAAGCTCCTTACCTGCACTTATTAGCATAACCAAGCAGTATATAAATATACATTGCATCACAGACATTGGCACACACGGCCATACGCCCCGTGCTCTCACGGCACATTCTCGGTGAACCGGTCGATGTCACGTCAATTTAAGCCATAGACATTCCGATCTCACCACCGCCACTTTGACGGCCAAACGTATGAGCATTTTGTCTTCTTGGCCTGGTTCACGTCAATTTAAGCCATAGGCCGCCGAAGACCCTCATCTATGCCAACGGCTCTAACCGAACGACATAGAACGGGTACGGTTCCATCTAACCCGTGCTCACATCGCAACGACAATTTAAGCCATATGCGCGGGTCAAACTTCTCCCGAGTCCCGTTTCCATCACATTTCACATAACCCGATTTTGTTCAAGTTAGCTCCCAGGCCACCAAGTTGGCAAGATCACGCATCCGCCCAGTTTTTTGGGTGCACCTTAGGGTTAGTCCCCAAGGCTCCCTATTGTAATCTACACCTGTAGAAAACCCGAAAAACAAACAATCGCACGGAGTCTTCTCCGGCATTTATGCAATAGAACAACACCGATCCAGACCAACATGTCCGGATAGGCTTCACACATAATGCCTATGTCCATTCTCGAATACGGTCTCTAAACAACGGGGACTTTACATATCTACCCGAAGGAACGCCTCCAACTCACCGCATACTGCCGAGAGCGGGCTTCCTATGCAAAAAAGGAGAGCTTCACATGCTCAAGAAGAGAATTGTTACCCTAGCATTCTTCCTCGGCGCCATGGAAATGTTAGCGGATGAAAAGCACCGCACTCTCTTTGCCTCCGTAGATCCGAAGTCGGCTCGCGATTTGGAGCTTCGAAGATCCTCCAATGGCCGGATCTAAGCTTCTTTTTCTTCCTTTGCTCTCCTCTCTCTCTTCACTTAGAAAGAGAACCACTCAAAAGAAATGAGGGTTTCAAAGGTCCAATCCCGGGTATATCCCATCAGGAATAACCTCCAGCAGTTGGATCCCAAAATAAAGAAACGAACGGCCTTGATTCGGGCCTGAAATATTAAAACTGGGCCGAACACGGCCTACGACACGCCCGTGTCCAGGGTCGTGTCCCCCATTCACCGTCAAAATCGACGCGCCTGGAACAATACACGGGTATCCAACACGCCCGTGTTCCACCTGATATGCCCATGTTCCAACTGACACGGCCGTGTGGTCGGCCGTGTGCCTCCATCGACATAGCCCCGAAAATAACCCGAGACTTACACGGGTCTTGGACACGCCCGCGTCCTAACCTGTGTCTAACTCGAACACGCCTGGGCTCCTAGCCGTGTTCACTATCTTGACACTTCGTCGAGCGAAGTTCGTCGACTGCCTGACACGGCCTTGGACACGCCCGTGTCCTAGGCCGTGTGCCTTGTCTCGAAACATCGTCGAGTGAAATTCGTCGAATCCCCGAGCCGATCGTCGACACGGGCTCGACACGCCCGTGTCTCAGGCCGTGTACCCTTTCTCGACATATCGTCGAGCGAAAAACGTCGACCTCATGGACAAATCGTCGACACGGGCTCGACACGCCCTGAGACACACCCGTGTCCCATGCCGTGTGGCCCCTGCCAGATTTCAAATCTCGCACAAAACGTCTCTCGTCGCTCTTTTGAGTTTCGGGGCGTTACAAAAATAGTTTGGAATTATATGAACTTTAGCTTATAGGCATTTTACTGGAAATAATGCAATTTATAAATTATGCTCTCAAAAAGATTTTTGAATTATTTCTAGAATCGTGAAATTGGCTAAGGGGGTTGATGTTGGTTTATGAAGAGGGTTTGGATATTGAGGTGAGGTGATTTTTTCTCGAACCTCCATTTTATTTTCTTTTTTGGATTATTAGGAAAATGAAATCTTATTTTCCTATTAACATTTTTTTTCAACTTCATAATAAAATTGACCCAATATATTTGTGTGGGAGTAATGAATTTTATCCTCTTACTCCGTAATATATAATCTTTTTAAATTATTGGGTGCCTATGTTTACGGAACGAAAACTTATTCCCATTGACATAGGATATTTTGTTTATATTTGGATATAAATTTTATCATGCCAAGTAAGGCATGATAAGGGGAGAAAAGAAAACTAGATGTTTATTTAAAACAAATTTTTGAGAGTAACCTTAGTAAATTGTACGTTCCAATTTTTCAAAAAGCTAAAAGTAAACATAATTGAATCCTATAGTCATTATTGTCTAACATAGTACACATGCTCCTATCAACGAAAAATTAGAAGTAGTGCCTAAAATGAGTTCGCTATTTTTATAAAGCATAATGAATTCTTTAAAACTTAACCCCGACTATTTAAATTTTTCAATCAATAATTAACAAACGAATTGCAAACAAATAATTAATAAAATTCACATATAAATAAACTCAAAAGAGAATTTTTGGATAGTAAGAAAATTAAGAATGGTATATTTGATTTTAAAACATATTTTTTGGAGTTTTATAGTTTTTATCATCATTTTTTTGTGTTTTTAATTTATAATCTTTTTTTTGAATATTTGTTTTGTTTTAATTAATTTTTTGAATTTTTGACTTATTATCTTCTTTTTTTTGTAATTTTGTGTTTATGTCTCTAATATATACATACTAAAAAAAGGAAAATGCAAAAATAATTGTTTTTTTTTTGAATTTTTAAGTTTTGCGAAATTTTTTGAAATTTTTAAGAAAATTTTCATTCTAGTTACAAAGATTGGGAGAAAAAGAGAAGTTATGTACAAGAATGAGAGAGAAAAGGAAGGGGGAGTGTGAGAAGAGTATTTACAAAAAGAATATTTACAAAAAAAAAATATACAAAGAAAAAAAATATTTACAAAGTAAAATCAAAATAAATTTTTTGTTGAATTTTTGTTTTGTAATTTTTTTGAATTTTGTGTTTTATAATTTTTTTGAAATTTTTGTGTTTTAAAAGGAAAGAAAATGTTTTTTGGATTTTTCATTTTAAAATTTTTGTGTTGTTATATATATATTTTTTGGGTTTTTGAAATGCAGAAAATAGAAGTGCAGAAAATAAAGCACGAAAATACCCTCATACTTAAGTCCAACATTATCCCCAATGTTGTAACGTAAGTATGTAGAACAAACATGAAAGACAATATGTACAAAGAAAATAAAGAAAGGGGGGTAGAAGCTTCCCTGAAATGCATTCGGGGAGGAATTGCCGATTAGAAACCCTGTGTTTATTAGAAGAAAGTAGCAAACAAAATAAATAAAGAGAGAAAAAGATAAGCGAGCGGTGCCTCCCACTAGCGCTTTGTTTATAGTCGTGTAGCTTGACTATTTTGGAGGGGTTATAAATCAAGAAGGGTTATGGTTTCGTAATGCTCGATCACTGGGTCTCCCGCTATGTATAACTTTAGCCGATGATCGTTTACTTTAAACGAACCTCTTTCCTGGTGGGAGACGAGTATGGTCCCATATGGAAAAACTTCTTCAATTATGAAGGGGCCGGACCATCGAGATTTTAGTTTTCCGGGAAAAAGCTTAAGACGTGAATTATAAAGAAGGACAAGATCGCCCGGAGAAAAAAAATTTGGGGACTTTATTTTTCGATCGTGATATAACTTAGAACGCTCCTTATAGAACTTATTGCTCTCGTGTTGAAGTTAGTGACCGGGCGGTCTGGCGGTCTTGATTGGCGGGTTGATGACCGCATGGTTTGACAGTTACCCTTCAGCGGTTTGTTTGCTGTATGTTGCTGTCTGAGGTCCAAGCGGTCTAGCGGGTTGTCTCTGGCGACTTGGAGACCGGGCGGTCTAGCGGTCTCCAATGGCGATCTCTCTCTCTTGTAGTAGCCGAGCGTGAAGGATCAAGCGCATAACCAACTGTTCCAAAATCCCGGACTGTTTGGAAATGGTGCTACTTAATTTCTTAAATAAGTAGAAGAGCGCCACAGATCAAGTGAAGGAACGCCGGACCCAACAATCCCCCCCCCCGGCGTCCAGCACAACCCGTCGGCTCAGAGGTGGAGTTACTACATGGCCCACATGGCTCAGAGGTAGGGTTACCACATGGCCCACACGGCTCAGAGGTGGGGTTACCACATGTCCACGGTTGCACGGCTCAGAGGTGGGGTTACCACATGTCCATGGTTGTCTGACCCGCCGGACCCACACAGGTAGAAGGGAAAAATCAGGATTTAATCGCGCTCCCCCGGTCTTGAACCCGTAACCTGGCTCTGATACCAATTGAAGGATCAAGCGCATAACCAACTGTTCCAAAAGCCCGGACTATTTGGAAAGGGTGCTACTTAATTTCTTAAATAAGTAGAAGAGCACCACGGGTCAAGTGAAGGAACGCCGGACCCAACAGAGCGGTTAGCCCTCTCTGCCTAACCGCGCGGCTTGTGTGGTTTTTGTCTGTATAGTCCGCTTGTGTCATGTAAATTTTTAGTCCCACATCTCTTATTTGTATTCTCTCTTCTCTCCTCCATTCTATATAAGGGAGGTCATACCTTTGTAATAGATACCTTTTTCGGATAATAAAGTTTCATTTAAAACCATTTCGGTTTGTTTTTGTTGGGTTCTTACATGGTATCAGAGGACTCAATCTACTCCTCCTGATTCTGTGCCTTCCCTGTTCGCGCGGCTTGTCTCGCCGGTTTGCACCCTGTCCGCACGACATCTTCCTCTCCTTGTCGTTGCCCTCTGTGTGCGCGACTTTTTTTGTTCTAAGTCGCCGCTTCCTGTCGTCGCGACCAATTTTGTCCCTGCTCCTGTTCGAGCGGCCTGTGCTCTAGCCATCCGACTTCTTCCCCTCTGCTTGGGTCTGCGGCTTGGTCGTGGCTTTTCTGGCTGCTGGTTTCTACCCTCGTGACCGCTGCAGCTTTTCTTCTTCCTATCCGTGCGGGTTGTTTCCTAACCGCCCGGCTTCCCTTTTCCTGCTCCTATGGCTGTTTTTGATGCTTCTACTGCCACCACCCCTGTCACCAATCCGGCTCCGGCTCTTCCACCTACTCCTTCCGGGAACCTTGGCACCGTTTCCAAGCTTGTCGGCTCCAACTACCCGGATTTGAGCGTCTCTTTCACCTTTCTACTCCGCTCGCAACGCAAACGCCACCATCTCGTTAATGACCCACCTCCTATCACTTCACCTCTCTTTGATGACTGGGATGCGATTGATGCGCTTGTGCGTACTTGGCTCGCTAATATTCTTTCCGATGAGTACCTTCCCGTCATCCATCATGATGAGACGGTCAAGGCTGCTTGTCTTCATCTTGCCGCTCTGTACTCCAAGGGAGCTCAGACATCCCGCATCTATACATTGTATGCGGACCTCTTTGCCCGTCCTACCTTGTCTCCTGCTGCTACCTACCAACAGGTTCAGGCTCTTGGGGCTGAGATTCTTCAGAATTGCCCCTTTTCTGCGGATTTGGCTCAACAACACAAGCACTTCCAAGAGCTTCTGGTTGTGTGTTATCTGCTCCGTCTTCCTGATACTTACGACATGATCCGCCAGCAAATTCTGGGTGAGGCAGAATCTCCTACCTTAGATGCCACCGCTTCCCGCATCGCTGCTGTCACCTCTCTCCTTCGGCAGCCACTTCTGCCCACTCCTCCTCCACCGGACAACTATTCTCATCACACTCAGTGGAGTGGCTCTGGTAGCCGCAGTCACCAGTCCGGCGGCCGTACTTCTTCCCGCTACCTTTGCTCTCACTATGGCCGCACCGGACATACTTCTGAACGCTGCTGGACGAAGCATCCCCATCTTCGCCCCTCCGGTGACTCTTCCAAGCCGTCTGCATCTATTGTAACATCCTCAGGTAGTGCCCACATGGTGACTCAAGGTAAATGGCTCATCGACTCTGCTACAACTAATCACATGACGGGCAATCCTCAGTGCTTCTCTTTACTCGAACAACAAGATTGGTTGCCCTCGGTCCTCGTTGCAGACGGTTCTCCCTCCCCAGTTCATGGGACAGGAGAGGTTCATGTTACTCCGTCACTACGCCTAGCAGACACTCTCTATGTGCCCAAGTTTACGTGCAATCTACTGTCTGTTAACTCTTTATGCACGCAGCTTCAGTGTTCTGTGACATTTACTCTGACCTCTTGTTCTTTTCAGGATCCGAGGTCCCACCGAACGATTGCTACTGGGACTGAGAGCGGCGGCCTCTACTTCCTCGACAACGTTTCCGCCTTGTCCGCCTTCTCCTCTTCTTGTACGGATCTTCTCCAGTGGCATCTCCGCCTCGGTCATCCTCCACCACGACTTCTACATCAGCTTCTGCCCCACCTCCCTCCCTCCAGTACTCCTCTCCAATGCGACGCCTGTCAACTAGGCAAGCATCACCGTTCCTCCTTCCCCGAAGCAAGGTCGGGGCTCTACTCTCACCATTGGCCGGGGTAGTTCTTATTTTGTCACTTTTATAGATGATTTTTCTCGATGTACATGGGTGTATCTCCTACGAGATCGCTCTGAACTTTTAGATGTATGGATCTCTTTTTATCCGTTAATTAAAACTCAGTTTAATGTTGTTATTAAAACCTTTCGCTCCGACAATGCTAAAGAGTATTTGAGTCATGCTTTTACATCTTTTTGTCTGCAACATGGCATTATTCATCAGACTAGCTGTGTTTACACCTCCCAACAAAATGGGGTGGCGGAATGCAAAAACCGTCACCTCCTCGATGTGTCTCGCACGTTGATGACCCAGATGCATGTCCCTCGCTCTTATTGGGGCTATGATGTTCTCCTTGCCTGCTACCTCATCAATCGCATTCCATCCACCGTTCTCCATAGGAAAACACCATTCTCCATTATGTATCCGGGCAAGGACCCATTTCCTCTCCCTCTCCGAATCTTTAGATGCACTGCATTTGTGCATGCCCCATCTGCCACCCATGACAAGCTATCCCCTCGCTCTACCAAATGTGTCTTTCTGGAGTACTCCACCACTCAGAAATCCTATTGTTGCTTTAACCCTGTTCTTCGTCAGCAGTTCGTCTCTGCTGATGTTACCTTCTTCAAGAATGCCTCCTACTTCTCGGCTGAATCCTCCTCTTTTTCCCCCACTTCCTCTCCTCTTCCCCCAGCTTCTTGTTCTCCTGCTATTCCCTTCGTTCCCTCGTCGCCTACCGAGAAATCCACCCCTCCACCATCTCCGTCCTCTCCTCTCGCTCCACCTCTCTCTCCCACCTCTCCATCACCGTCTCCATCCTCTCCACCGCCGTCGCTCTCTTCTCCCAGGCCAGCTCTCTCTGCCACAGAAGCTCCGGATACCGAGGGGGCCGTCGACCTGGATCTCCCTGTGGCTCTTCGCAAAGGGGTGCGAACATGTACCCTACACCCCCTTGCTGCTGTTGTTTCATATGATCGTCTTACCCCTTCTCGCAGGGCCTTTGAGCTGGCTATCTCTGCCACTGCCACGCCTCGTTCCTATCAGGAGGCCCTTGATATTCCCCACTGGAAGCTGGCCATGGATGAGGAAATGGCGACCCTCATGGAGCGGGGTACCTGGAATCTTGTTCCTCCTCCCTTCGGTACTGATGTTGTTGGATGTCGCTGGGTCTTTGTGGTCAAATTTGGCCCCGACGGCACGATGGACCGTTATAAAGCTCGCCTTGTTGCTAAGGGCTTTACTCAGACTTATGGAGTTGATTACTTTGACACTTTCTCTCCGGTGGCTCATCTCAGCACCATCTGAGTCCTTCTCTCTGTGGCGGTCAATCGCGAGTGGCCGATTTCGCAGCTGGATGTCAAGAATTCCTTCCTTTATGGTGATCTTCAGGAGGCCGTCTATATGGATAAACCTCCTAGGTATGTTGCTCCGAGGGAGACCCGAGTATGCCGGTTGAAGAAGGCAATCTATGGCCTCAAGCAGAGCCCTCGAGCTTGGTTTGACAAGTTCAGCGGCATCGTGGCGGCCGTTGGTTTTGTGCGTAGCTCTGCCGATCACTCGCTATTTATTCGCAAAACCACCTCGGGCCTGGTGGTTCTTGCTGTGTACGTCGATGATATTCTTCTCACTGGCGATGATCAGGAAGGGGTAGCCTTGACAAAGCGGCATCTTCGTCAACATCTGGTCACGAAAGATATGGGCTCTCCGAAGTACTTTTTGGGGATTGAAATCTCTCGGAAGCCCAACTCCTTAGTCCTCTCCCAGCATAAGTATGCTCTAGATCTTTTAAAAGAAGCAGGATTGACTGGAGCCAAACCTGCCCGATGCCCCATGGCAATTGGAGAAGATAAAACCTGGACGGATGATTCGCCCCTTCTTTCTGATACTACGCGGTACAGGCATCTAGTTGGTAAGCTCATATATCTCACAGTGACCAGACCCGAAATTTCCTATGCTGTGGGGAAGGTAAGTCAATTCATGCAAGCTCCTAAGGAGTGTCATCTACAGTCTGGCTTGAGGATCTTGGAGTATGTCAAAGCAGCGCCTGGGAAAGGATTACTCTTTCAGAAGAATGGTCACCTGAGTGTTGAAGCATACTTAGATGCAAGTTACGCTGATGACAAACGGGATATCAAATCTACCTCCGGTTTCTGCACCTTTGTTGGGGGAAATCTGGTAAGCTGGAAGAGCAAGAAGCAGTCTGTTGTTTCCAGGTCCAGTGCTGAAGCAGAGTATCGGAGTATGCCATCGACCACTTGTGAGTTAAATTGGCTACGAGCTCTCATGCTGGATTTAGGAGAGGTCTACCAACATCCTCTACCTATGTTTTGTGACAACAAGGCTGTCATATACATCTCCAAAAATCCAGTCTTTCATGAAAGAACCAAGCACATTGAGTTCGACTGTCATTTCATTCGTGAAGAGATTTTGAAAGAACAAATTTACACTCCCTTCGTCACTTCTGATAAAGATCTGGCTGACATCTTCACCAAGCCAGTATCTACAACTTTTCTCCATATTTGTGACAAGCTGGGCATGATCGATATATATGCTCCAGCTTGAGGGGGAGTGTTGAAGTTAGTGACCGGGTGGTCTGGCGGTCTGGCTTGGCGGGTTGATGACCGCACGATTTGGCGGTTAATCTTCAGCGGTTTGGTTGTTGTATGTTGTTGTCTGATGTCCAAGCGGTCTAGCGGGTTGTCTCTGGCGACTTGGAGACCGGGTGGTCTAGCGGTCTCCCATGGCAATCTCTCTTTCTCTGGTAGTAGCCGAGCGGTTAGCCCTCTCTGCCTAACCGCGCGGCTTGTGCAGTTTGTGTCTGTATAGTCCGCTTGTGTCATGTAAATTTTTAGTCCCACATCTCTTATTTGTATTCTCTCTTCTCTCCTCCATTCTATATAAGGGAGGTCATACCTTTGTAATAGATACCTTTTTCGGATAATAAAGTTTCAGTTAAAACCATTTCGGTTTGTTTTTGTTCGGTTGTTACATTTCGTAAGCATTCGCATGCCATTCATCGAGCTCGTTTAGTTGCAGTTTTCTATTCTAAACGGCTTAGTTTGCGTCGAGGTTTAAGAGTTTTAAAGCCCAAAGAGAGTGATGCTCTAGTTCTACGGGTAAATGACACGCTTTGCCATAGACTAACCGGAATGGCGTACAACTAATTGCGGTTTTGTATGTCGTCTGATACGCCCACAACGCATCGTCGAGTTTAACGTACCAATCTTTTCTATTTAGTGAAACGATTTTTTCTAAAATTCGCTTGATCTCTCGATTGACTACCTTTACTTGGCCACTAGTTTGCGGGTGGTAGGGGTGGCGAGTTTGTGCATGACTCCGTATTTAGCTAACGTCTTAGCCATAAGAGCGTTACAGAAATGCGTTCCCCTATCACTAACAATTGCGCGAGGCATGCCGAAGCGAGAAAATAGATTTTTAAGAAATGTAACGACGACTCGCGCATCATTGGTGGCGAGAGCTTGCGCTTCCGCCCACCACGATACGTAATCGACCGCTACTAAAATATACATATTTTTGAAAGAGGGAGGTAGGAGGCCAACAAAATCTTGGCCCCATAAATCGAAGACTTCGCATTCTAAAAACATGTTTTGGGGCATCTCGTCGCGACGAGAGATGTTACCCACAGCTGACAGCTATCGCATGCGCGCACAAAAGTGTGCTCGTCTTTGAAGAGAGTAGGCCAAAAGTAGCCCGCCTCTAGCGCCTTTCGAGCGGTCTGGTTGGCTTCATAATGACCACCGGCTGGACCCTCGTAGTAGTGCTTAAGAATTTGCAAGCTCTCCACACCCGCAAAGCATCTTCGGACCGCTTGGTCCGCGCAGATATGAAAAAGAAATGGGTCCTCCCAAAAGAAATTTTTCAAGTCAGAAACGAATTTCTTCTTTTGATGACTTGAAAACTCTTTTGGAAGCAACCGCGCTACTAAGTAATTTGCAAAATCTGCGAACCAAGGCGAAGATGACGAAGAATTATGAAATACGAGGAGGCGTTCCTCAGGGAATCTGTCATTTATTTCAGATTCGACGAGCGCTTCCGCACCCGGATTTTCTAAGTGGGAGAGGTGGTCTGCCGCTAGATTTTCCGCGCCCCTCTTATCTCGGATCTCCAAATCAAACTCTTGTAGATGGAGAATCTTACGAAGAAGGCGGGGCTTCGTATCATTTTTAGCTAATAAATATTTAAGAGCAGAGTGATCGGTAAATATGATAACTTTATATAGCGTTATACACGAGCGAAACATATCAAAAGTAAAAACGACGGCTAAGAGTTCCTTTTCTATTGTCGTGTAATTTACTTGTACGGAAGTGAGCGTCTTACTAGCATAATAAATATGATGAAAATGTTTTTCTACGCGTTGGCCAAGAATGGCACCTAAGGCAATATCACTAGCGTCGCACATAATTTCGAATGGAAGGGACCAAATAGGGGCCACTAAAATAGGTGAAGTGATAAGTTTTTTGTTTTATTAAATTAAAGGCGGACTCGCATTCGCTACTAAAGATGAAACGTGATTCCTTTTCCAAGAGGTGAGTTACCGGCTTTGTTATTTTTGAAAAGTCTTTAATGAAATGTCAGTAAAAGCCCGCATGGCCTAAGAAACTCCTAAAAGATTTTACGTTTCTTGGTTGCGGATATTTTCTATGATTTCTATCTTGGCCTCATCCACCTCCATCCCCTTAGACGAAATCATATGGCCGAGGACCAAACCTCCTCGAATCATAAAGTTGCATTTTTCCCAATTTAAAATAAGGCTTGTGTCCTCACACCATTGAAGGACACAATCTAGATTATGAAGGCAATCGGGAAAAGAGCGTTCGAAAACAGAAAAGTCATCCATAAAGACTTCCATAATGTCTTCTACTAGCTCGCCAAAGATCGCTAGCATACATCTTTGGAATGTATCCGACGCATTGTAGAGTCAAAATGGCATTCTTCGGTATGCGAAGGTGCCAAACGGGCAAGTAAAAGTTGTTTTCTCTTGATCATCGGGGGAAATGGGGATTTGGAAAAATCCCGATAATCCATCAAGAAAATGATAATATGGATGACCGGATAAACGCTCTAAAATCTGGTCCAGAAACGGTAGTGTGAAATGGTCCTTGCGGGTTGCATTATTAAGTTATCTATAATCGATGCACACTCGCCAACCCGTAACAGTACCAGTTGGGCCGAGCTAGTTATGCTCATTCGTCACTACGGTTAGACCGCCCTTCTTGGGCACGACATGCACGTGACTAACCCATGCACTGTCCGAAATAGGGTAGATAATCCCCGCATCTAATAACTTAATAATATCGGCTTTAACGATGTCTTTCATGTTTGGGTTAAGACGATGCTGCGGCTGAATCGTTTTGCGGCAATTATCATTAAGAAATATCTTATGGGTGCAAAAGGAGGGGTTAATCCCCTTTAAGTCAAAGATTTGCCACGCAATTGCGTGACGATGTTTAAGTAAAACTTCCAATAAATCGGAAGTCTCCGAATCAGTCAAGTCCGAAGAAATAATAACGAGAAGCGTATCGTCTTTTCCCAAAAATGCGTATTTGAGTGATGCGGGTAAGGGTTTGAGGTCTAGGATAGGCGGTTCTTCTAGGGAGGTTTTAATTCCTATGTCTTTCTTACCAATTGGTTCGAAAGGCAAGTCTATTGAGGTATCCTCATCGCATTGAAAATTTTCGTGCGCATAAATATTGTGATTTAAAAATACGGACTCGAAAACGGGAGAAGAACGATCTCCAAAAAAGGTATCTAAAGAATAACAGAAATCGTCACTCGATAACAAATTGTCCATCGAGGGATTAATAGAGAAAGTAACTTGATCATCTCCTACTCGGAGGAGAAGACTACCTTTACTAACATCTATTAGTGCACGGGACGTGGCGAGAAAAAGGCGACCGAGTATTATTGGTACCTCGGCGTCCTCCTCGATGTCTAAGATGACGAAGTCTACCGGAAGGTAAACTTGTCAACTCGGACAATGACGTCCTGCACTACCCCGATAGGGAACTTAACCGAGCTAGGGCTGGTATCGAGTCGAGTTCGAGTGATTTGGGCTCGGCTCGAAATCGAAATTTTCGACTCAAACTCGGCTCGAAATCGAATCGAAATCGAAATTGATTTCGAGTCGATTCGGCTCGACTCGAAATGGCTCGATTCCGAGTCAGCTCAAAATCGAATCGAGTCGGCTCAAAATCGAATCGAGTCGGCTCAAAATCGAATCAAGTCGGCTCGAAATATAGCAATTTTTCATTTTATTCCTAGTTTGCTCAAAATAAAATTGGGAAACCTATAAATTTAGCAAATGAAACACTTAAAGCCTTCATTCTTTTTATTTAGGTTTAAATTTTGTTATTTTTAATCTTAAAATAAGAATATATTAATAAATATATAATTTTTTAAATTAATTCGAGTTGATTCGAATCATATTTCGAGCGATTCAAGGCTGGCTCGAAATCGACTCGAAATCAGATTCGAGTCAAATTGAATCGACTTAAATTGAGTCGAATCAATTTTAACTGATTCCGATTCGGCTCAATTTTCGAACGATTTTCGAGCGATTTTTCGAGTTTCGAATAATATGCTCAGCCCTAAACCAAGCGATCCACTAATTGGATGCGCATATTCGTAGGACTAGGAGTACCCGAACCTAAACGTTGAAAGAGCGAGAACGACATCAAATTAATGCTAGCCCCTAAACCAGCTAAGGCGTATTTTACTAATATATTGCCAAAAAGGCACGGGATGGAAAACCGTCCCGGATCATTTTGTTTTCTTGGAAATTTATTAGTAAGGGCCGCCGAGCAGATAGCGTTGAGAGAAACATGCGAAATATCCTCTAATTTACGTTTATTAGAAAGTAATTCTTTTAAAAATTTCGCATATTTGGGCATTTGCGAGATAGCCTCGCAAAAATGAACATTAAAATGAATTTGTTTTAATAACAAAATAAATTTTTCGAATTGCGCGTCCTTACGCTCGTTATCTAATTTATACGGATATGGTAAGGCCTTATTTAAAATAATTTTTTCATTTAAATTCGGTAAAGGTAACGTAGACGAAGAAGATGGAAGAGGGGTCGGAGGTGAAATATGTACCTGCGGATCGATCCGTTTTGGATCTATCACCTCCTTTCCGCTACGGAGTGTTATAGTGTTGGCGTTCTCCCACGGATTGGGCTCCGTGTTTCCCGGCAGTGCCCCGAGCGCACGCTCGGACATCATCCTCGCCAGCTGTCCAACCTGTTGTTCAAGTGTTTTTAGCATTCCGGTGATGTTCCGGATATTTAATTCGTTGGACGCTATATATTTAGTAAAATTCTCCTCCATCGTGGGGGGTTTTGGAAGAGGGGGAGGAGGCAGAAATCTGGGCGTATAAGAAATGGGGGGACGCTGAGCATTGTTCGCGTTGCTCCAAGAAAAATTGGGGTGATTCCTCCAACCCGGATTATAGTTATTACTATAAGGGTTATTGTTGGGGTTGAAGGAAGGACGACCCGCATTTCCTACAAAGTCCACGAACTCTTCAGCCACGCAGACGTTAGGGGGGATAAAACAATGCGGAGTGGAGGAGGCAGCAGACATATCCGCCACCTGCTTTGTTAACCTTTCAACTTGAAGGGTTAAAAGAGCAGTGGCATCCACTTCAACAAGGCCGGCCACCGGCTTTGGGATTCCCCACGGGATGTTCCATTGATAGGCGTTCATATCCATCTCTTCGAATAAAGCTTGGGCGGCCTCGGGGGGTTTTGTTATTCAAGGTACCCCCGGCAGCCCGTCAATCATTTGACGCGTTTGAAGGTTAAGGCCATTATAAAAAATTTGTACCTGCAACCATGTTGGCAGCGCGTGGTGCGGGCATTGGCGGTGGAACTCCTTAAACCATTCTCAAGTCTCATATACAGACTCAGGTTCGTTTTCCACAAACGAAGAAATGTCCGCCCGCAACTTTGCAGTTTTTGAGGGCGGAAAGTAGTTCGTCAGGAAACGCTCCGTCAACTCAGCACATGTGGTAATACATCCTCGCGGGAGGGAATTCAACCACGCCTTGGCTTTGGACTTAAGGGAAAAAGGAAATAGGCGAAAGCGAATGGTGTCATCAGTGACACCATTGATCTTGAAGGTGTCACATATTTCCAAAAAGTTGGACAAGTGTACATTCGGGTCCTCATCTGACAGTCCATCGAACTGCACAGCATTTTGGATCATTTGAATGACACTTGATTTTATTTCAAAATTATTATTCGCCTCTGTAGGGCGAACAATACTTGACCCAATATCGTCCAAATTCGGCTTGGCGTAATAAGACACTGTTCGCTCAGCGGCCGCGTTCAGATTAGGGTCGGCCATTAATATGACAGAGGGTTCTCCGATAGATTCTTCGGGTTCTAAAGAAGGAATTCAACATTGAGATCAAATACGTGTAAGGGAGCTTTCGATCTCAGGGTCGAAGTCAAAATCTTCAGACTCGGAGGGTGTCCACAGGTCATACACCCTAAAAAAAATAAAAATGAAAGAAACTTTTTTTTTGTTTGTTTGTTTTTTTTTAAAAAAATAAGTAATAGTAATAGACTCCAGAATTCGGAATAACAACTCAAAAGAGCTCCATAGCAACGGCGCCAAAAACTTGATGACCCCCGAACAGACTCTTATGTGGGTGGTTGGTTCGATGAGTCATTCGTCGCAGGCTTGCTAAGGTAGACAAGTGCACCTATCGCAAGTAGTACTCGATATTCGGGAGAATACCGAGATCGTATTGTTCTCGGGGTCGGGTTGATTATTACTACTCCTCCAGGAGGACTATTATTTTACTGAATGTAAAGCGGAGATTTTAATTAACTAAAGAAAAGAAAGTGCGAAAACTATTTATAAAAATTCGATGAAGGGTTAACGCTCGGCATCGAATCAGATTAATACTAAAATAACTTTTAATAATTATTGAACTTAGATTTCAAATTAATAAAAGGCATCTTGGTCGTGGAGGTTCCACAAATATGAGCGCACTTATCTCTAGGAATATTGCTCAACTGAATGCTAAGACTATTCGACCGAACTTTAGTCCGACGAAGGATTCCTCTTAACGCCCGCATTACGCTAAGTACCCAGCTATTGGGTGGGGAACCCAATCCGAAAGAATTACGCTTGTCCTCTCTCAAGGGTATGGAGGCAACTCTCTTTACCCAGGGGTGATCTGTCCATACGCACGGCCTCTCGGCTAGCTAGTGTATAGATAACGGAAATAGGGACCACACATCGATTTGTGGTCCTACGCGTCGTTATCCCGGGGTAAACCTTAAGTCCTAAAATTAAAGTGAAAATTAAGAACTTTAATTATTTTAAAGCATTTTAAATGTCCCAATGCTCTTCGATGCCGAGGCTAATAGCGATTAGCCACACATCGGTATGGGGACGGCTTTATAATTTGATGAGGCGCGCGTTTGTAATTAAGCGCTAAAGGTTTAAAAGGAAAAGACATGAAAATAACAAACATTTAGAAAGCTGAAAAATTTAGCTAAAATGAGAACTCACACACACTTCAAATTATAAATAAACAAAAGAACTAATTTACAAAAAAAGGAAAATTACAAGTCCTACTCGAACGAGTAGGCGGGCAATAAGGGCGCGTCATTTAACTCTTAACGAGTAGGCGGAAAAAGAAAATTACATGTCCTACTCAAACGAGTAGGCGTAAAATAAAAGCACGTCATATTACTCTTAACGAGTGGGCTGAAATAAATGTGCACACGCACACACTCTACATAATTAAAGAAAGCGATAAAATGAAGCATTAAAATTTATCTCCAACACACACACTCTACATAATTGAAGAAAGCATAAAAGAAAGCATGAAAATTTATCTCGTACACACACACACACTCTACATAATTAAAGAAAGCATTAAAAGTTATACTCATACACTCACACACACATCATGAAAATTAAAAAGAACAAAATGAAAACCTAACTCCTACACTCACACACACAAATTAAAAGCAAAAAGAAAGTTACCTAAAAATTAAAACATCTATTTTTTTTATACTTAGGTTTTGCCAAAAACACAAAAGAAGAACAAATCAAAGTTAAAAGAACAAAAGTTTTTCAAAACAAGTAAAAAAAACAAAGTCTTTCAAAAATTAAAATTACAACATTTTCATTCTTAAGATTCCATAAAAGTCATTAAAAAGAGAAAAGAAAATGAAAAGAACAAAAAAGGGTTTTATAATCCTACAAAAAAAAACTAAGTAAAAAAAAATACAAAATGACTTTAAAACTTCTTTTACAAACTCTTAAGAATGAAATTAAAAAACATTAAGGAAGAACATGGAGAAAAAAGAGATAAGCATATCATACCATATTTTGAAATAATATCTATAACAAACTTTAACATTGAGACAAGTAAAAAAAATGAGCAAGTTACACTCATACACACACACACACACTTTTCATAAAATAGAAGAACAAGGAAATACAAAAGAAATAAAATATCATTGAAATTGGGCCACTCAAATGCATTCCATACCATCATGAGGAGTGAAAAACTACCAAATTTATTTAAGGGAAAAAGTTGGTTACAAAGCAAAAGCAAAAGCTAAAACAAACATGAAAGGGAGAGGGGAGAAATCTCCTTACATTGATCAAAAAGCACCCAAGCAGCCCTCAAACAGCAATATGGTCCAAAAAAGTGAACCCTTGGACCTTACATAAATGGGCTATTTATAGGAAAAAAAATCAAAGTACACGCCCGCCGACACTGGCGTGTCGGGGGGGGGGGGGGGGCGTGTCATTACTGTTTGCGATGTGATCCGGCGATTTGACGGCATAGTTGACTTCGGGCTTCATACGATGATGTCACGCCCCAGGTCACGGGCGTGATTATGGTCGTGTCGGGGAGGTAGATCCGGCGCGGGTTGCACGAAAAGTCACGGGCGCGGGTCTTGTCGGGCCAGGTGGAGGAGTCACGGGCATGTTGGTTTGGCTGACACGGGCATGTCAGGTTGGTCGACAAACGTCGAGAGCGTTTCGTTGAGCTAGAAGCCTTGATCGTCGATCGGGAAAGTACGAGCATGTTCGATCATGGGACATGGGCGTGTCCTTGTCGGGTCGACGAACATGGAGCTGGGTCTGGATAGCTGATCGTCGAGGGCATGACACGGGCGTGTCAGGTCTGGCACACGGGTGTGTCAGGTCAATTTTTTTTACTTTTTCCTGAAAAATTTCAGGAATCAAAATTAAGTTAAGTTAGGTAAATATTTACAAAAAAACATATTTATAAACAAAAATAACTAAAAACTATGAATAAGAGCGAAAATGATATAAATAAAATACTAAAATATGCGTATATTTACAACTCATCACAAGTAAAGAACGCTCCGAGTCTCTCCATGCTGGACTATAAAGTAGAGACCGCAAGAGGTGAGTAATGCCCCGTGTCATTGGAAACTTTTGACAATTCCAGGCACTTCAGCGATATTTATAGCGCTGACAGCATTAATGAGGCTTGCGGACTCGGCGGTTAAGCAAACATTTTCGAAGTTTTCATAAACTTAAAAATGTGCGGGGATTTTATTAACCCCAAAGTCCGCAATATGTCCAAGGTCCCAGGTCCATCAGAGGCGGACTCAGTTTGGACGTCTGCCGAGCTCGGCAGAGCAGCAACATTCAGCAAAGTCCCGAGGTTGATCGCCTCAGCGGTGGACTTAGTGCTTCATCCGACCAGGTCGACATGCCTTAGGAGCTCTGGATCCATCCCCTTTTCATGGGGACTCAAAGGGCTTTCCCCCCAGGCCGCGGCCCTCCGGCAAGATCGCGCCTTGCAGCAGCGGATGGAAGCTTTAGCCCGCGAGCCTAGTCCGCCCCTTTTGTGCGGGCTAGCGTGGTCTTTATTGCTTCCCTTCACCGCTGCACGGTTCTCTTGTACCCCGGGAAGCTGGTTATTTTAGACCTGCCTGTTTAGGCAGGCCCCCTTCCTATAAATAGTGGGAAGTGGTGCACCCAAAGTACGCTGACTCGTGCCCAGGAGCAAACTTGTTAAAGGCTGTGGACTCGAATCTCAGGCTTTGCGGACTCAAACTTGCTCAGCTCTTGCCCTTTTCCTTTACTCCACTTTTAATCAACTATGTAACCACCCTTCTTTAATCAAAGGAAAGCCCATCACATGAAAGGCATTCAGGCTGCGACGGGTGAAGTCTGTTGTTGTCGTGGCTCACGGCCCTGCTGTTCTCTCTGCTCTCGTCTGCTTAGTAGATTACTACTCGCAGTTTGCCTTTTCCCTTCCATTCCCCAGTGCTCGAACCATTAACGGTTGGTTCTCGACTCCCTTTCCATTTTCGTGCATCAACAATCCTGCACACGTTGAGCTTAATCAACATCAAATAAAACTATGCTCTTATTGTTGATGGTGATGCCTCTTCAAATCACATCTAGTGAATATTTAGGGCAATATTCCCAACAATACCCCTTATTTGAAGAAGGCAGAACATCGAGCAATACTAAAAAGCATTAACATAAAAGGCATATTAATTTAATGCAGCTGCAAGCTATCTTTACTACATTGCTAGCTTATGTTACTTGAATTACCAGCATATCAATTCAATGTACTTCATTTGACTGCATTGACTCAACATGTCAACTCAATGCATTCTCATACCACTTGAACAATTATTCAAGTAATATGCACTCTTCGTATACCACTTAATACTTAAATGGAGCACCACTAGAAGCACCTTCCTCATAATATGCACAGACTCAACATATATGGCCCAACATGTAGACATTGCATCTCACATACTACTTGAATCTTTACAAGTACTATAGACTTCCTCAACATGACCTAGATATGTCAAGTATTGCTTCTACATCTACAATCTCCCCCATTCCAAGTAACATGCACTTACTCAACATGACCTTGTCATGTCAAGTATTTCTTCTACATCTCCAATATCCCCCATTCCAAATATTGCCACACATCTCCCCCTTTATGGATTCTTCTATAGGCATATAAACCTGAAAGTTATGTGTTAGATCTGTAATACTCTAGAGGGGGGGGGGGTGAATAGAGTATCCTAAAATCTTTTAGAAAACTTTACAGCTTTTGTTGTAATTGAGAAAGTGCATAAACAACTTAATAAAATATAAACACAGCAATCCTAAAAAGCAAAAACAAAGCAAGAATAAAAAGAAGGTGCAAATAGACAACACAAGAAATTTATAGTGGTTCCCCAACCTGGGTACATCCACTCTTCTACAACCCTGGTAGAAATCCACTCAGATTTTTGATCAGGTGCCTAACACCAATGAGCTTTTGATCAGGTGCTCAAAAACCAAACATGAAGTCTTTTGGTTAGGTGACTTGCAACCAGGAATAACTTTTGAAGGGTGTTATAACCCTTTATACAGTGGGGGGCGAGAGATGATATTGTCTTCTCGTTCTCAATATACAACTGAGAAGACTTGTGGATATGATTTTAGCAAATGTCTCCCCCTATGATGTAGAATGGTTCAGGGAAATCTGGAGCTTTTCTTTAGGGTGATAGGTCTTCAATCTTTAAGCCTTGACCAGAAAAGATCTACAGGAACTTCTTGACTCTTGATTTTTGATTGATTGTTCTTCTTCTTCAGATAGCAGATGTTCTTCTAGTCCAGGACTTCTTCTCTGTGTCGAGAGTTGTGAAAGGAAGAACTGTAGAGAGATTCTGGATGCAGACTGACTGACTGTCTGTGTTCTATTGAGGAAAAGAGGGAAAATCTCTTTTATATTTCTTGTCAAAAATTGTCTTTCGAAATTTGAAATCCTCTGCAATTAATGCTGACGGCCTTGAGAATAAACTGCATTGAATTATTTCCCCAACTGTCCCATGAAAAAATGTCAAGCAATAATTCTGGAGAAGACCATAATCAATGCACCTTTTAATGGTTATATTCAGAGAATATTTAAGCATTAATTACACATGAATTATTGCAGTGAGAAGGAGATAGAAGGATGGAAATGACTAAGTATGGATTTGTCGAACAGATAATAGAAATCGTCGAGCTAAGTTCACAGTTCGACGAGCTGAGAAGTTGTGTTCGTCTAACAGATGACTTCTGTTCGTCGAGCTGAGTTCCAAGATTATCGAGCTAAAACAGAACTGTATTGATTAGAAACTTTGACAATTCTGTGTATGGAGTTCGTTGAGCTGATAACTGGGAACTGATTTCGTCGAGCTGCGAACTGATTTCGTCGAGCTGAGGACCACTAACTGCTGCTGGATAACTAGACAAAGTGGTCAAAGATAGTCTAGCTGAGAATCTTGAATTCGTCGACTGGAGATGATTCTGGACATAGAAAACTGAGAGGATTCTGGATTAATAAGTTGAAGTAGAGAACCCAGAAATCGTCGACCAGAGAACTAAGTTCGTCGACTGGAGTCTAGAGAATAAAGTCTGGACTTAGAATGCTGAAGGTAGAGTCCAAAGATCGTCAAGCTGAGAAGCAAGTTCGTCGAGCTCAGCTCAGAGAATTTTGTCTGAGATCGTCGAGCTGAGCACAACTATCGTCGACCTGCGTTTGACGAACGTCGAACTAATTTTACTGAGTCTTAGGAAAATCTCTAAGTCTTGAGTCTCTGGCTGTCTGATGATGGCTGGTCCATGCAGTGTTGAAACTAAGGACTTGGACTAGACTCTAGGACACAACTATGACCCTAGCTATACATGATGGGTCACAAGATCCTATCTTAGTGAACTTAGCCCAAATCAAACTAAGGATCCAACAATCTCCCCCTATTTGGGTGAGGTCACTAATTACAGACTCAGACTAAACTAAAAATAAACAAAGCAAGAAAAATATATATCTGGCAGAGAAAAATGATCACATGTAGCAGATATATATATACAGTTAAGCTTTGTTCAGAAATATGAAAGTAGTTATAAACATAACAAAAATTAAACAGTTCATAACTCATTTCTTTTGCTTCTTTTCTTTTGGCTTTTCTTCTTTGCTCTTGTCTCCTAGCTTAGTAAAAACAATTTCTCTGTTTGGATCAGCAGCTTGCACTTTGGTCATGGTCAAATCAACAACCCCTATAATCTTCAAAGATGTGGCTCTGGTGACTACTGCATCTGGGTGAAATTTCATATAATCATCAACATTGAAAAACTTGTTAGCTTTCTCATACCTCTTAAACTCTTCTTTCCTGTACTTTGACATTGCTGTATATTCTGACGGATCCTTTCCTTCAACTCTGGCTTTGTTAGTCATAAAAAGGCCAACAATTTCTTGGAACCTGGCCATCCTAGCAGTTGTTGTTGTTTCTGGACCTTCAAAGGGTACAGGAGGAGAAGGAGGTCTGTTAGAGCTTTCAACTTGTTGATGTTCAGGAAGTTTTTGTTTTTTTATTATTGATGTTGCTGCTTTTGTTGAGATTGGTGCTGCTTTCTAGAAGGATATTGTCTTTGATGGCTGCTTTCTCAAGATGAGGACCTACCCTGATGTCTTTGATAAGTTTGAAATTGGGTAGTCCTTTGAGAAGTTGTTCCTGAAGCACCAGCAGCTGGAGGAGGAGGAGGAGGAGGAGGAGGGTCCCTTCTGTATTTCTGCATTGGAGGAGGGGAGTATCTTCTGCTTCTTTTCCTTTCTTTCTGTTCATTTTTAGATAACCACGTCCAAGCTGGCATCCCTTTATATGGAGTTATCTTCTAAAGGATATAGTAGGGAGTGTCATTGGTTGGATTTAGTTTCGGAGTAGGAGGAGGAGGTGCTTTCCTCTTCTTAGACACTTTTTTCTTCTTTGGATCATCATCAGAATCCTCATCCTCCTCCTCCTCGTCATCATCAGATCCCTGAGGATTATCATATAGATCATTTAATGCTTTCAGGGCCTCAGCAGAAATAACAGGTTTCTCTGTCTGTGATGGAGTTGGAGGAGAAACTTCAACAGGAACTAGAGAACTAACTCTGAGTGTGCTTTCAGCAGCTGCCTTATTCTCTTCTTCAATGTCAGCCAAGATCAAGGCATCAAGATCTAGAATTGGAGAGTCATCCATAACATAACTGGGGGCAGAAATAATTTCTGGAGGGGTTGGAATGACTACAGGTTCTGGAATAACAAAACTGTCTCTTAGTTGCTTGGCAACTTTAGGACTGATAGGGGAAGAATATAAAATAATAGCCAAAGATGGCTTAGTATAATCTGCTGGAGGGAAGCTCAAAAATGCAGTATCAAAAGTTTTCAACAAATATTTTAAATCCACTGTGGGATTAATGATGAAATCACCAACAGTAATTATCTCTTCTGGAGCTGACTCTTCTATATACATGTCAGTCTCAATAAAATGAATGAAATCAATAAAATCTGTATCTTCTGTTGTTGCTGTATCTACATCTGTTGGAGCTGGAGCTGTAACTACTACTGCTACTACTACCGTGTCTGCTGTTGTGTCTGCTACTGGTTCTGTTGCAACCTCTTCATCAAGCATCTCCCCTTGCCTGCTTTCAGTGTGAACTAGAGCCAGGCCCCTGACTGAAAATGGGGCAGCAGTGAGGGCAGATATCTGGGCAGATAAGGTGGATATAGAGGTAGCAAGAGGTGTAATGGCCTCTGTTATTTTTGTTTTGATGGGTGGGGTGTGATGAGGGTAATGACAGATGAGATGGTGGAGGGATCCAATGGTGGAGGTGCAGAAGGTGTTCCAGAAGGTGGTTGAGGGGAAACATTTGGAGGGATGGTAGATGTGGGTGAGGATGGAGGAGGAGCATATTACATGTAGACAACCTGTGTGGATTGATTTGGAGGAGGAGGAGTATTTGGAGGAGATGATAGTAGATTGAAAGATGGTATGGAGGACAAGTGGGGTGGAAGAGGAGATGAAGGTGATGTTGGAGTTGGTGAAGCATTAGGAGATTGAGGAGGTTTTCCATGTGGAGATGGAAGAGGTGTAGGAAGATGAGTATGTGTTGGAGAAATATCAATGGGGAAGATGGAGGTGTGGAAGTTGGAATGATGGTGTGGGCTGTGGAAGGGATTTGGATGGCTGGAAGAGATGGTGGTGAGGGAACCCTCTCTTCAGCGGGGTGCGGAGTGGCTCTTACAGCCCTTGTGCTCTCAGAAGCTGTGGTGGAAGAGGTTGAAGCCTTATAGGGCTTGGAGATTGTCCTCTCTCACCTGCCAAACAAGGCACAGGTTAGCCTTTTGCTAGCATTTATGAATATGGTAGGGGAGACTAGTGATTCAGCAGCCTTTTCCTTTAAGAAGATCTCTAGGATCCTTCCAAAACAAACTTCCATTTTAGTGTTCTTCTTCCTGATTAGATCAAAGATGATCTGAGCCAAAGTCACTTGCATCTTATTACCCACTACACACATAACTAGAAACTGATGCCTGGTTATATAATCATGTGCGGTGTGCTTGCCTAGCAAGACTTTCCCAACAATATCTGCTAGAAACTAATATTCTGCAAATAAATGCTTCTTCAACAATTTATTATGGTTATCTCTAGCATAACCCATCATGCTTAACATCAGATCATATTCCTCATTCTCAATTTCCAGTTCATCTTCTCCATTACTCAATCCAAATATTTCAGTCAAAACGGCGGGAGATAGGGAAATGGCGTTACCCGCAATTTTTCCAATCATGGTATTCTCCTCTGTAGTTGAAGATGTGTAGACCCATTCTCTAATCTCAGTTCCAGATATTTTAATCCTTGTTGTCATCAGATTCTTCAGTTGCTGCTCTTCCAGAAGTTCCAGAATATTCAGAAATATCGGGCCCGAATGCTGAAAAGAATCAAAGTCGACATCGAAGCTGGTGTCGAACTTCATCGCAACCAATGTTCACGCTGGAATCTCCATGGAATCACCTGCAAGAGAGAAAAAATGGCGATCAAGTGCAAGGGAATAGAAAGCGTGGGACGGAGGTCGAAGAAAACCTAGTTATAAGGTTTTCCAGAATACGAATCGACAGACTCCGTTCCACGAAAATTAAAACATTCTTCGATCTGGGTTCGACGAAATAGTTTGGAGTTACATGATTCGTCGAGCTCAGTCTGAAGATTTGAAGACATTTCGTCGAGCTCTGTTCGATGACAGTTTTCTGAAGTGGACTCGTCGATCTCCGTTTGACGAAAACAACTTCACTCACAGAGAGTTCGTCGACCTCCATTCGACGAATATCTCCCGAACTTTCCTTAGTTCGTCGAGCTCTGTTCGACGAACTCTGGAAAATTCGTCGAGTGCAGACAGAAACTAAACTAAGTCTTCTCAATTAATCATTCCAAGCTGATTTATAAAGAACAGATGGTTCCATTCATCCAGAGGTTTGGTGAAGATGTCAGCTCTTTGTAAATTAGTTTAGATGTAGATAAGTTTTATTCTGTTTTTGCCTACACATTCTCTTATGAAATGATGCCTAATATCTATATGCTTGGTCCTACTGTGATGAACTGGATTCTGTGCTATGGCAATAACACTTGTGTTATCACATAGTAGAGTTGAATTATTTAAGTTGAGACCATAGTCTAGTAATTGATTTTGAATCCACAACATCTGGGAACAACAGCTGTCAGCTGCAATATATTCTGCCTCAGCAGTTGAGGTAGACACATATGACTGTTTCTTACAAAACCAAGACACTAATCTCATACCCAGGAACTGACAATTTACTGAAGTACTTTTCCTGTCCACCCTGCATCCAGCAAAATCTGCATCTGAGTATCCAATTAACTCAAATTCTGATTCAGTAGGATACCATAGGCCTAGACTTGGACAACTCTTTATATATCTAAAAATTCTTTTTAGGAAAATTAGATGAGATTCTTTAGGGTTCAATTGGAACCTAGCACAAAGGCATGTGGCAAACATGATATCAGGTCTGCTAGCTGTAATATATAATATTGACCCAACAATGCCCCTATATAATTTCTGGTCAACAGGTTTCCCATGTAGATCAGAGTCTATTACAACATTTATAGCCATAGGTGTTTTCTTTGCTGAGGCATCAGCCATCCCAAACTTTTTTATATGCTCTTTTGCATATTTAGCTTGGGAGATGAAGATGCCATCAGGGAGCTGCTTCACTTGGAGAACAAGAAAGTAGGAGAGCTCACCCATGCTACTCACTTCAAATTTGGAATGCATGAGGTCAAAGAACCTCTTGCATAATTTGGAATCAGTAGACCCAAATATGATGTCATCCACATTTATTTATACTAATAATGTTTGGTCCTTATGATGTCTAGTGAAAACAGTCTTATCTACTATGCCTCTAAAGAACTTATGCTCTATCAAAAATCTAGATAAAGTCTCATACTAAGCTATAGGAGCTTGCTTTAGACCATAAATAGCCTTATGCAATTTAAAAACATTAGAGGGGTGAGTTGGAGAGACAAAACCTGTAGGTTGTTCAACATAAACGTCTTCTTTTAATACTTCATTCAGAAAAGCACTCTTCACATTCATCTGGTAGACCTTGAATTTCTTGAAGGCTACATATGCAAGGAATATTCTGATTGCCTCTAACCTTGCCACAGGTGCAAAGGTTTGTTCATAATCTATTCCTTCCTCTTTCATATATACTTGAGCCACAATCCTAGCCTTGTTTCTCACAATCACTCCTTGGGCATCCAGCTTATTTCTGTAAACCCATTTGGTTCCAATTACTGGGTGGTTTTTGGGTCTTGGAACCAAATCCCAAACTCCACATCTCTCAAATTTGTTTAGTTCCTCCTGCATTGCAATGATCCAGTGGCGATCTTGCTCTGCATCATGGATGGATAGAGGTTCAACCTGAGAGAGAAAATAGGCATGCATCAAATCTTAGTTGAGTTGATGCCTTGTCTATACACCTGCTGATATGTCTCCAATCACAAGAGATCTGGGGTGATCCCTTAGTGTGACAAGATCAGTGGGTGGAGTAGGTTCTGCAACAACATTAGGAACAAATTCCACTTGTGGAATTATGTTTGCTGTTGGGGGAAGATCAATTCCTTCAGTGCCTTTATCTTCACTTTCTTTAATGACTTGTGGAGGAGGCTGTGTTGGAACCTCTTGGGTGAGGTTTAGTCCATCCAAACTCTCACACAAGTGAGGTACCTGCAAAGTGCTATTGGTAGAAATCTCTTTCTCCTTGCAAGACATGTTAGTTTCATCAAATGTAACATGAATGGATACCTCAATTTTTAATGACGATTTATTAAAAACCCTATAGGCTTTGCTTACTTGGGAATATCCTAGAAAGATTCTCTCTTCATCCTTAGCCTCAAACTTTCTAATGTATCTTTTATTGTTGTTGTGAATATAACATATACATCCAAATACTTTAAAATAGTTGATTTTAGGTTGCTTCCCTTTAAGTAATTCATAGAGAGTCATATTCTTTAGTTTATGTATCAGTCTTATGTTCAGGACATAATTTGCAATGTTTACAGCCTCTGCCCAAAAGGTTTGTGGAATGTAAGCATCTACAAGTAATATACCTGCAGCTTCAATTAGTGTCCTTTTTTTCCTTTCAGCTATCCCATTTTGTTGGGGAGTTCTAGGAGCTGAGAAGCAGTGCCTGCTACCTTCCTTCTCACAGAACTCATGCATAAGAAGAGACTCAAACTCTGTGTCATGATCACTTCTGATCAATGTAACATGAGTAGAGAACTCAATCTGTATGGTCCTGAGAAAATATGTAAGAACCTTAAAGATATCTGGCTTAGATCTCCGAAAGGACACCCAAGTGAACCTTGAGAAGTCATCTACAATAACTATGGTGTAGGATTTCCCTCCAAGGCTTTTTACAGCAATGGGTCCAAAGAGATCCATGTATATCAAGTATAATATCCTAGGTGAATCACTTTTATTAGCAGATTTAAAACTAGATTTAGTTTGCTTGCCTAGATGACAAGCCCTGCAGAGACCTTCCTTCTTGCAGAGACCAGAAGGTAGACCTCTCACAAGATTGTCTTTTTATAGCCTAGCAATGTTTTTCAAGTTTACATGAACTAGCCTTTTATGCCATAAATCATTCTGATTACTAGTTATATTATGTGAGCAGATATCATAATTGGCAGAAAGAAAATTAACTAAGTATATGTTACCTTGTCTATTCCCAATTAAAACAGTTTGTTTTTCTTTATTAGCAATTGTGCAAGAAGATAAGTTAAAGTGTACCTGATAACCTTCATCACATAATTGACTTATGGAGATGAGGTTATGCTTGAGACCTCTAACATATGTCACTTTCTTGAATCACCAAAGATAACCTTTGGTCCTAGCTTGGACTTATAGTTAGTTAAGATGTCCTTGCTGCCAGTCATATGTTTGGAGCATCCACTATCCAGGTACCATGTTTGATTATTTACTGGACAGCTCTTCACATGCAATGAAAAACAATTAATTGTTCTTGACCCAGGTTACTTTGGGTCCTTTGTATTGTTGATATGAAAAGCTAGATATAACTGAGAATTCTGGTTGAGATTTATATCCTAGAGGGTGTTATCTTCTAGGTGGTATTACCCAATCATCTACAAGGTTAAATAGTTTTATAGAATTATTAGTTACTATTATAATTAACATTAATGTTAAGTCTTTCTCGGTTCGACGAATTTCTGTGAGTTCGTCGACCAGTGTTCGACGAATTGGGTTGAGATCATCGATCTCTGCCCAGAGAATGAACATATTCACTTTTTGTGCCCCACATTTGTCGACGTCCGCTCGACGAACCATACAGAGTTCGTCGATCAAATTTAGACAAATAATTATAGCTATAGTTTGTGTTCAATGTTCGTCGAGTGGGGTTCGATGAACTGGCAACATTTAGTCGATCTGAGTTCGACGAATTCTGCTGAACCTTATTTTTTGTAGTTTTCTGATTTTCGTTGTTCTAACCTATTGATTTTGGGATTTGATCTAAGGTTGGTTTATTGTTTATTTTCTCTTTCCCTTTTGCAGAAACACATTTAATGGGGGTAGTCAGAATATTTTTCTTGAGGATGGGGGGCAAACTTGATGAAGCACCCAAGCCCAGCTTGACATTAAGCCTGGCATTTACAGTGCTTGTGATGTCCATCAACTTGATGCTTCTCCCACTGAGAGTTTCCTCTAGTTGTTTTGCCTGACATAACTCAGTTTTTAATAATATGATTTGTTCATTAGCTAGGGTTAATTCATCCTTTAACTTATTGTTTTCAGAATTAACATTTTCTAGGTTTCCTAAATTTTCCCTAAGAGTCTTGATTTCCTTTTCTGAGTTAATTAAATCTATGCACATGGTTTTGAATTCAGATTTAAATGAATCAGAACTGTAATCAAAAGAAGATAATACCTTGTCAACTTCAGAATCTGAAATAGCTTCATTTTCTGAATCTTCTTCTTCTGAATGGCTTCTCGAGGCATCAATGGCCATTAGGCAGACTTCTTTGACCCTTGCCTCTTCTTCATCTTCACTGGAGTTGGAAGATGTTGATTCATCCTCAGTATGTTGGAACCCTAGTTCTGATTTGGGTAAGGATCACTATTAAGTTTGCTTAGACCAACCCAAAATGTATAGTCAGGGTCATAGGTTTATTTCTTTAGTCTAGGACAAGAGTCAACATCACATGGATCACCCTACAACAGCTTGTTAGAGACTCAAGCAATTGTGTCGACACACAGAAAGGTTGTGTCGACACCCAGTAGAATTGTGTCGACCCACAGAAAAGCTGTGTCGACACCATTAGCAGAATTGTGTCGACACCCAGAAGATTTTTGTCGACACACAGACTATCAGTCGACACATATAATATTAGTAGACACTAGCTCAGTTGACACAAGAAGGATTTGTGTCGACACAGTTCACAGATTATTAGTCGACAGTATCAGTCGACACCAGAAGGACTTGTGTCGACAACCAGAACCATCTATCGGCACAGTTCACAGAAGCTGTTTCATAAGGATAAGTCAAATTCTAAGGTCGACGAACCAAGTTCTCAGGTCGACGATTTCTGGCTTCTTCATTATGTCATTCCAGAAAATATTCTAAGTCCAGAAACAATTCTCAGCTCGACAAAAAGAAGGTTTCTGATCGACGAACACAGGAACTCAGCTTCATGATCGTCGATCTCCCATCGATGATCTCAGAGTCTTCTACTCTGAACTAAGCTCGACGATCTACGAGCTCAGGTCGACGATCTTGTGCTTCTCAGCAGTTATCGCAGATCTACGATAGTTGCTCATAGGTCGACGATCTCTTAACCCAGTTCGACGATCTCTGGGCCAAGCTCTACGATTTTTTACTGCCTTCAGTTATCAGTTCTCTCAGTCCTGTTAGAAGTATTTATTTTGGTTATGATAAATCATTTTAAGGAAAATATATTCTGATAATTAATGCTAACATTCTCAAGGCTGATAGCCGTATCTCATGAAGCATTGATTATGGTATTCACAGAATATTTTGTGAAGACAGTTATGGAAGTGCATTTATGATTGCCAGCCTTTCTACCCATTTGGGCTCCTAAATTCTTGCAGAGAATTAAGTACTGTCTGAGAATTCAAATTCAGGCCGTTAGTCATTCCAAAAATATACAGAGAACTTAAAAAGACAGAGACAACAAGAATCACAGACAGTCAGTCAGAAAATCAATCTCTTTTTTTCTCTCAAAGTTTCTTGCTTTGCCAAAATACAAGGAAGAAGAAGAACTTGTTGAACACACAAATCTCACAAGTCTTCTTCATTCATGAGGCTTCAACAATCTACAGAGAGCTAGAATCAACATCAATCTGAAGACCAATACCCTGGACAAAGCTTCCATCTTCCTGAAACTACTCAATATCTCAGGGGGAGCTTTGGCATCATCAAATCCACATAGTCTTCTCATTGTGTTTGAGAAAGAGAAGACTGTCATCTATTTTTCTTTAACCTCTCGTGTACAGGGTTCTTACTCCCTTCAAAAGTAAACTCCTTGGTTATAGGGCACCTGATCAAAAACCTATTGCTTTTTAGGCACCTGATCAAAAGCCTGAAGGATTTCTAGATCTACGTGAAGCAGATCTTGTGGTGATAGGGTACCTGATCAAAAACCTAAGTGGATTCCTACCAGGGTGGTAGAAGAGTGGATGTACCCAGATTTGGGGAACCACTATAAAATTTCTTGTGTCGTCTGGATTGCCTTGTGTTTTCTTTGTGCATTGTGCTGTGATAGTTTCTTGCTTTTACCTTTTTCATATAAGTACCTATATATTAATTCCGCAACAAATCTAAACATTTTTTTACTCTATTCACCCCCCCCCCTCTAGAGTAAACTGTATCTATCCCTCACTTTCAATTGGTATCAGAGGGTGTGTTTTTAAGGTTGTACAGGCTAACACCTGAACCTAAGATCTCTGATAGATATCTGTTTACACTATTCTTTGTTATACCATGGCACAATACAAGGAATTTGCAAGCACCGGACCTCCAGTTTGCAACTTGCAAAAGTTTGGAATCTAGAAGGCAAGAATCAGGCTTTATATGAATTTTATTGATGAAGACATTTTTGCTTCTATCTTAACAGGAGTACCTCCACTACTAGCTGCCCCTGCAAGTACTTCCCCAAACATGACTGCAGTACCTCCTCCAGACTACAATGATGCATACAAGAAAGCAAAGATTACTGATGCAAGAGCCATGAACATACTGGCACAAAAAATGTTTGATGACATATTTCAGAAAGTTGCTGAATGTGCATCAGCCAAGGCAATCTGGGATTCCTTAAACCAGATGTTTGCAGGATCAGCAGATGAAAGGAAGGACAGGAAACCTCATCTCATCTCCTAGTATGAGAATTTTAAAAAGGAAGAAACTGAGCAAGTTTCTGAGATGTACAATAGACTCAGTCTCATTGTTAATGAGCTGAAAACTCTTGACAAAGACATCTCAGTCACAGAAATAAATGACAAGATTCTCATGTGCTTACCTAGCTCATGGGACTCTAGAATCTGGCCTATCAGAGAGACCAGAAACACACATGAGATGAATATAGAATCAGTCTTAGGAAAGCTGAAATCCTATGAACAGCTGCTGAAAACAAGAGAAGCTGAGCAACAAAAGACTGCTATACCAAATAGGAAGGAGCAGAATATAGCTTTCAAAGCTTCAGAAGAATCAGAAACTTATCCATCAAATGAAGAATTGATGAGTCTCTATGTAAAGAGATTTTTCAAGATGGGGAGAAAAGAATTCAGAAGGAAATCATCAAGGAGTGATGATAAACCAAGGTATGATAAAACCACTTCTAAAGAGATTATATGTTTTGGTTGCAGGAAACCTGCACATATTCTTCCAGAATGTCCAGAAAATAAGCAAAAGGAAAGGAGAAAAGAGAAAGACTCAAAGAAGCACTCCAGAAAACCATCCTCCTACAAGCACAAGAAGAAGGAGAGATGGTTTGTTGCAGAAACATGGAGTAACACTGAAGAATCATCTTCCTCCAGCTCTAGTGAAGATGAAGAGGAAGCAAAGGCCAAAGAAATCTGCTTAATGGCCATCAATGCTTCAGGGCATGTCTCAGAAGAAGAAGAATCTGAAGAATGTTCAGATTGTGATCAGGTATTGGAAGAATTCGACTTTACCTCTGAACATTTTAAATATGACTTTAAATATATATGTACTGATCTGATTAGATCTGAGAAGGAAATCAAAATTCTCAGAGATAAACATTTTATTTATGATAGCTTAGTATCAAAAAACATTAATTTGAAAAATGAAATAGACATGTATAGTGAACAAATCACTTTTCTAAAAGTTGCATTAAGTAAAGCAAAACAGCTAGAGGAATTACTGAATGGAAGAAGAAAACAGCTAGTAGAAATTACCAGCACACTTAATGCTAGACTTAATAGAAGTAAGTTAGGATTAGGTCCATCATCTAGTGAACCACCAATCATTCAGAAAAACCACCTTTCACAACCTATAAAGTTTATTTCTGATAAATGTAAGAAGAATACAGAACAAATTAAAACAGTTAACAAAGTTTTAAAACAAGTTGAGATAAATAAAGAAAAACAAAAAGCTAAGTCTGAACAAAAATCGTCGAACCAAGATCGACGATCCCAACATTATGCGTCGAACGATGATCTACGATCTCAGAACCCAGAGCTTGAGCCTAAACACTCTGCAAATGGGGATCAACGATATCATTATGTATCGTCGAACAAGGATCGATGATCGTGGAACCCAGATAATAGCCACTATTATTCTGAGAACCAAGATCGACGATATCAATGCTCGTCGTCAAACACAGATCGACGATCTGAACTAAAATCGTCGAACTCAAAATAGTTCTATCAAAACTATAATTTCAACAGAAATTTCAATAAGAATTCTAACCCTAAACCTTTCAATCCCTTAACTAACTGGATAATCCCACCTAGGAGATTTCATCCCTTAGGTTATAAAAGTCAACCTCTATACTCTTATATTTCAAGTTTTAAGTATGAAAAGAAGCCAGGACCCATGGTTACCTGGGTCCAAAATATATAAGTTTTTTTTTGCAGATAAACACCTAACCTACCATAAAGGATAAGTGGTATTTGGATAGTGGGTGTTCCAAGCACATGACAGGAAACAAGGCCAATCTAAGTAACTATAATGCAAAGCTAGGTCCAAAGGTTATATTTGGAGACTGAAGCTTTGGTCAGACAGAAGGCTATGGAGAATTTACACTTAGAGCTATCACTTTCAGGAAAGTGCCATATATAAGTGGGCTGAAACATAACTTGATATCCATAGGACAGCTATGTGATGCAGGTTATGAGGTATGTTTTACTGAATCTAAATGCAATATTTCTTTAAACAGCATTACTGTGTTATCAGGTATTAGGTTAGGCAATATCTATTTAGTTGATTTTAATTCCGCTTCTTCAGAAATCTGTTTATTTAATCAGGTTAGCAATAATAATACTTTGTGGCATAAAAGGCTATGACATGTAAATCTAAGAAACATTGCTAGGTTATCTAGGGATAACCATATTAGAGGATTTCCCTCTTGCCCCTAAAAGAAGGAAAGCTTTTGCAAGTCTTGTCAAGAAGGCAAGCAAACTAAAAATAGTTTTAAATCAGTTAATAAGAGTGATTCACCTAAGATTTTGTATCTGCTTCATTTGGACCTTTTTGGACCAATTGCTGTACAAAACCTAGGAGGGAAGTCCTATACTTTAGTTATTGTAGATGACTTCTCTAGATTCTCTTGGGTTTTCTTCTTGAGAAACAAGTTTGATAATTTCAAAGTTCTTACAGACTTTCTAAAATGCTTAAAGATTAAGTACTCTACTCCAGTTGCATTGATCAGAAGTGATCATGGCACTGAGTTTGAATCTCTTCCTATGCAAGAATTCTGTGAGAAGGAAGGTATCAGGCACTGCTTCTCTGCTCCCAGAACTCCTCAACAAAATGGGGTAGTTTAAAGGAAAAATAAAACACTCATTGAAACTGCAGGCACATTGCTTGCTGATGCTCACATGCCTCTATCCTACTGGGCAGAAGCTGTAAGCATAGCAAATTATGTCCTAAATAGAAGTTTGATACACAAACTTAAAGGCAAGACTCCCTATGAATTACTCAAAGGGAAGAAACCTAAAATAGACTACTTTAGAATTTTTGGTTGTATCAGTTATATACATAGTAACAACAAAGATTATCTTAGAAAGTTTGTAGCCAAAGCTACAATGGGAATCTTTCTAGGATATTCCCAAGTTAGCAAGGCATATAGGGTTCTCAATAAATCATCCTTGAAAATTGAACAGTCAATAAATGTTACATTTGATGAAGCTAATATGTTTTACATGGAGAAGGAAGCTTCTACCAGAGATCATCTGCAGGTACCAAGTCTATGTAGAAAGCTGGATGAATTAAATCTCACACAGAAGGTGATAACTCATCCCTCACCACAAGCAAATGAAGACAGTGAAGAAGACTCTATGGAAGAAACTAAACTTCCTCCAATAGAAGAAGTAATTCCACAAGAGGAATTCACTTCAATTGTTGTTGATGAACCAACTCTACAATCTGATTTTGTCACACTTAGGGATCACCCTAGATCCCAAGTAATTGGAGACATATTAGCAGGTGTACAGACAAGGCATCAACTCAACCATAATGTGATGCATGCTTGTTTTCTCTCTCAAATTGAACCTCAATCCATAACTGATGCTGAGCAATACACCCATAGGATCATTACAATGCAAGAGGAACTAAATCAATTTGAAAGATGTAGAGTTTGGGACTTGATTCCAAGGCCTAAAGGCTATCCAGTAATTGGAACTAAGTGGGTTTTCAGGAATAAGCTTGATGCCCAAGGTGTGATTGTGAGGAACAAGGCTAGGCTTATTGCTCAAGGATATAGGCAAGAGGAATGAATTGATTATGATCAAACCTTTGCTCCAGTTGCTAGGCTAAAAGCTATAAGGATTTTTCTGGCCTATGCTGCTTTCAAAAAGTTCACAGTTTATTAGATGGATATCAAGAGTACTTTCCTAAATGGAGTACTACAAGAAGAGGTTTATGTAGAACAACCTCCAGGTTTTGTTTCTCCAACTTCCCCCTCTCATGTTTTTAAACTCCATAAGGCTCTCTATGGTTTAAAGCAAGCTCCAAGAGCTTTGTATGAGACCTTAGCTAGCTTTCTTTTAGGGCATGGTTTTTCTAGAGGCATGGTAGATAAAACCCTTCTTCAAAAATTGCATCATGATAAAATCTTATTAGTACAAATATATATAGATGATATTATATTTGGTTCTACTGATCCCAAATTGTGCAAGAGATTTTCTAATCTAATGCATTCTAAATTTGAGATGAGCAGCATGAGATAGTTATCTTATTTCCTTGGTCTCCAAGTGAAACAATCTCCTAATGGTATCTTCATTTCCCAATCTAAATATGCTAATGAGCTTATTAAGAAGTTTGGGATGGCTGATGCATCTTCTATGAAGACTCCCATGGATGCCAATGCTGTATTAGACACTGATGAACATGAAAACCTGTTGATCAGACCAGGTATAGGGCCATTGTTGGATCCCTACTATATCTTATAGCAAGCAAACCAGATATCATGTATGTTACATGTTTATGTGCTAGGTTCCAGGTGAACCCTAAAGAATCTCATCTTATTTTCATAAAAAGGATTTTAAGATATATAAAGGGTTGTCGTAATCTATGACTCTGGTATCCCACAGAGTTAGCATTTGAGTTGACTGGATTTTCAGATGCTGACTATGCTGGATGCAGAGTGGACAGAAAGAGCACTTCAGGAACTTTCCAGTTCTTGGGTGATAGACTTGTGTCCTAATTTTGCTGGAAGCAAACCTCTGTATCAACACCTACTGCTGAAGCCGTGAAAGATATAGTACCTAAACACCTAGAGGGGAGGTGAATAGGTGACCTAATCCTTTTTTACACTTTAATGGCAGCAAACAGTTATATCACAGAATCTACTCTACTTTTGCACAGCAATCACAAAACATACACAACAAATCACAATCACAGCACAGCAGACACAAAGTTTTATAGTGGTTCCCCAAGCTTTGGGTACATCCACTTTCCCCCTTCGCCTATCTAGCAGTGTACTAGATTCGGCCAAACTTTACCACTGTCTCAGAACCCAAACTGGTTCCTACACCTCAGGCCCAAAGCCTTACAACTCAGCTTTTCCACAAAGCCTACACTCAGCCACAAAGGCCTACACTCAGCCAACAAGGCCTACACTCAGCCAACAAGGCCTACACTCAGAGATTTCAATCTCCTACACTCAGGCTCTCAAGCCCTACACTCAGCCTTTATAGATACAGGCTTACAATCACTCAGATCCAAAGGATCCTACAAGATAAAAATGATTTTACAAATATTAACTCAACAACCCAAAGATAAGAGAGGGGAGTTGTGAGTTTCTTGATGAGTTCTTGGAAGAACTCAGCTGGATTCAATCTGACTTAGCTTTCTTCAAAGCTTCTTGAAAGTAGAACTGAATAAGAATGAATCCTCCTGCAGTTGATCCTTGATCTCTGCTTCTTAAGATCCAGAATAAATCTGAACCCTTCTTCTCAGCCTAGTTCCAACGGCTGATTTCTTGGATGGAGCCCTCTCTCTCCAACTTCTTAGATCTGCACTTGGACTGCAAGATCTTCTTGTCTTGATACTTGATCAATAACTCTGTGTACCACTTTAATAACTTGTTCAACAACAATCTGAACAACAGTTTCTGTAAACTGTATGAGCTTATTTATAGGCCTTCTTCATGGTAACCGGCTGGTCCGGTCTATAACTGAATTCTGACATTTCTGACAGGTGATGTAGACCGGCTGGAACGGCAACTGTCAAGTCATCCAGTCAGTTCTTGAAAATCTCTAACTGTCTGATAGTGTTGAGACTTTCTGTCTTTAAGTGTCGACACTTATAGACCAAGTGTCGACACAAGTTGTGTAAGTGTCGACACAAGTCTACAAGGTGTCGACACAACTCCTTGTATTGTAGATACTATGTCTCGACACAGATTCTTCTTCATGTGTCGACACTGAAATTGAGTGTCGACACAAGTACTTGATCTTCTATCTTTTGCTGAATTCTTCTAAGTGTCGACATATCTCCTTTGTGTCGACACATCTTTTTGTGTTGTATTTGTTAAGTGTCGACATTGCTTCTTGGTGTCGACACATAGTCTTCTATGTGGATACTTGCTGAGTGTCGACACAGCTCCTTGTGTCGACACTTGATTCTTCTGTTGAGACTTCAGCTGAGTGTCGACACATTCCCTTAGTGTCGACACTTGTACTTAGAATATTTTGTTGATCTTGCTGTTCTTTGTTAAGTGTCGACACAGCTCCTTGTGTCGACACTTTCTTCAAGTGTTGAGTCTTCTGTTGAGTGTCGACACATTGTTCTTGGTGTCGATACTTACTTCAAGTGCTGACTCTTCTGCTAAGTGTCGACACATTGTGCTGGGTGTCGACACTTGTACTTAGTCTCTGCAGACTTTTGCTGAGTGTCGACACAGCTCCAAGTGTCGACACTTTCTGATGTAGACACAGCTTCACTGGGTGTCGACACTGCTGTTAAGTGTCGACACTGCTTTACTGTACTTTCTTCATTGAGTGTCGACACAGCTCCTTGTGTCGACACTTTGTGTCTGGTGTCGACTCTGCATCCCAGGTGTCGACACAATGACTCCAAGTGTCGACACTGCTTGCCTGGGTGTTGACACAAGTCTTCTTAATTGTCGACACTTTCCCTCTGGGTGTCGACACATGGACTTAGAAATTTTTGCTTCAGTCCTGCAAATACTTAACCTGCACAAGTAACTCAAAAACACATCAAATACATTTGGATGTATATCATTGAGTTGGGTGAGGCTTCTTCAAATCAGGTACATTTAACCAATGTACCCAACAATCTCCCCCTATTTGGAGAAGTCATAACCCTTAGTCAATGATATACACCATTCATAATTAAAATTACAAAATAATGTAAAGCAGGACAATGCACAGTAGGGTAAACATAAACATGTATTAATTTCACATGTATACAAATTCATCATTACAGAACAAATAAGAAATAGACATAGACATGTTCACAGAACACACATGAAATAGATTAATCATATATTGTTCAAATATCTGTCTTATACAGTTTCAGAAGTTCACAAAATGTTTTTCATCAAGAAAATTACAAAGTAAACTTCAAGAAAATGCTAAATCTATTTTTGTTCTGGCTCCTTAATCACTATGCCTTTGCCAGCTTGAACTTTAGCTTGGACAGCAGCATCAACAGTTTCAGCATCAGCAGGCTTCTTGCCTTTCAGATCTTTCTTCTTAAGCTCTTCAGCTTTGATCTTCTGTCTTTCAAAATAATGATATGGCTTTGGAAAGTACTTGCTAGGCTCCAGAGCAGTAGGAGGTAGTTTTCCCATCTTTGCCTTCCTTCTATGTTGAACTATGGCCTCCTATCTGGTTTCATGTTTTCTCCATTCAGCTTCAGAAAACCATTTGTTCCTGTCTTGAATGTTATCCTTGGCAGCTTTCCAGGAAGTTAGTATAATGTTCCTAGAGGTAGGGCTCCACTGTTCAAAGTCTGGCCTTTGTTCTGCTTGTTCCCTAAACCTCTTCTTAGACAACCTTGTCTCTTCTTCTTTTTGTAGAGCTTCTTCTTCTTTCTGAAGAGCTGCTTGCATAGCTTCAGACATAGGCTGAACCACTTTCTCCAGAATAACATTAGACTTCCCTTCAGTTGGGCTATACATGTGATGAATATCATCTTGCACCATTTCAAAATCTGGTGGAGGATAGAACACTTGAGCAACCTCTGGTTGCTCACCTCCAAGATATGCAGGTTGAATTCCAGATTCAGCAACATTGTCATCATCACAAAGTGGAGGATAGCCCAATGTAGCTCTGATGGAATTAGATATCCATTTGGCATGATGAGAGCTAGCTTTGACTAAAACTCTCTCCCCCTTTATGACTTCTCTAGCCATATGATCTCTGACATCATCCTTCTGGAATCTGATTTGATTATCCAAGAATCTGACTCCATCTTTAAAGAAAGGTTTGAGCTTTTTAAGTTGTTCAGATATGGCCTTCTGGGAGTCTTGAATAGCAGTCTTAACAGCATTGATTTCTTCTTGAAATACCTTGTCAAAGTCAGCTTTAACAGCAGCAGTAGAGGTAGAGGGTTCAGCAGCCTTGTTCTTTAACTCAGTGACAATAGCATTATGGGAAGCAGTCAAATTGTCATTCATCCTTAGCTGATTTTCAAGAACATACCCTTGCTTCAATGCTATGTCATCCACTTGGGCCTTTATCTTTTCCTGGTGTGTTGACAAGTACACCACTGCATTTCCACCTTTGTGGAAGCATTCAGTCATCTCCTTCTTGTTAAGGTTCATTTCAAACCTTATAGACTTGATATCTTGGGCAAGATCAAACTGTAAAGATTTCTGCCCTTCATCCACATAAGCCTCTATGGCTTTTCTATGTTCATCCAGTTTTATCTGCAGGGCAATCATTAAAGCACTATAATCAACAGTTGGAGTTTGCTGAACTATAGGCTGTGGGGCAATAGATTGAAGAGCCTTCTTATAACTTTGACTTCTTCTCTTGAAGACATAAAGTTTCTTCTTCTTAGCCCTGGCAATCTCCTCATCTTTAGAGGCAGATGTGCTGGCAATATCCACCCTCTCCTTAGGGCTTGAAGGCTTCTCAGTTTGCACATCTTGTGCCTTCTCAGTTTCTTTCCTCATAGGCTCTTCCAGAATTTCCATCTGCACTTGCTCCCCCTCAGCAGTAGCAGTAGATTCTTTGTCAAAATCCACTTGATCCAGATTTAAAAATAAATCCTCCATAGTGTATTTTTGTGGTGATGGAGCTGGAGTAATTCTAGGTTCTTCAACCACTGGATCAGGAATCACTCCTAGTACAATAGATGTATCTTTTATAACAGCATCTGGAACTTGACTATTCAGCTGAGTTTGCTGATGATCATCAGACAAATCAGTATCTTCTATAAGAAATTCTAAAGTATTTTGGTCAGTGAGTACCTCTGGTATGGTGTTGGTGGCTTGTTCACTTTCCAGTATAGAGGGTTCTTCTACAACTGGAAGCTCCCCCTGGCTTTGATCCTTGTGGATGGGGCTAGCTTGAGGTAGCTCCCCCTGGATCTCAACATCATCTTGTGGAGCAGGAGACTTCACTGCAGGCTCTTCCTCATTGTCATCTGTAGTGAAGACAACTTGTTCTTCACTTTCAGAACTGCTAGTGGACACATGTGCCACTGGAGCAGTCTTCCTTTTATTCTTTGGAGGAATTTCTTTCTCAGACACTGGCTTCTCAGGGGTTTGCATCTCTTTAGTCAACACCCTGTCCCATCTAGAAAATATTCTTTGATCCATTTTCCTCATGTGATTTATCTTGCTTCCTGCAGCTTGTTGCATTACCTCTGGTATGGCACCAGCTAGGTATAGACTTATAATTCTACCCAGGTTGGGCTTCTTCAAGCTTTCCTTAATCTTCTCAAAGACTATCATAGACCAGTCAGTTTTTAGAGAGAAGATAATCCTTGTCATTATACTAAACATAGAGGCAGACACTCTGTCATGCCCTCCTGGCTTACTGAGAATAACCTTTCCAACAATTTCAGACATGAATTTGCCTTGGCTGTTCATGCCTTTCCTATTAAACACAGATCCAATCTTCATTGTAGAATCAAGGCCACACCAGGTTAGAGCTTCCCTGGTCTTTGAAGCTGTAACCTCATCTTCTTCTTGAGTCCTTGGTAGCTGGAGAATCTTCCTCAGACTTTTAGGGGATACCTTAACCTTTGCTCCATGAACTCTGGATTTGATTTTGTATCCAGATTCATCCACCTTGGCTCCATTGAGGAATTCAATTACTTCTTTCTTACATATCTTAGTCGGTTCAGACACTAAATATTCAAACCCAGAATCGGCAACTAGGGTTACGACCGCCTGGATTTCTTGATCAGCATCAGTGAAAGCGCCACGCACCAGCTCATATCCTTCGTTGACGTTCTCCTCTAGCTTAGGCGCCATTAAGGTTTGTAGAATTTGTCTTGAGAGAAGAGAGGTGTCGACACAGAAGTTTGGTCTCGAAACTTTGAAAGCGTGTCGACAAACAAAGACAAAACCCTATTTATACCTGTCTAATTTTGAAGATGAACAGGCGGGACATCTAACTTAAAATGTGTCGACACTGGCAATAAGTGTCGACACTGACTTATAATGTCTCGACACATATGTGTCGACACAAGTTTAGTCAACAGATTTTATGTGTCGACACTTGGTTATGTGTTAACACAACATAACTCAACACATTGTCGAGACTTTACTTAGAAAATTCTGAGTAAATACTAAGTGTCGACACCACATTAGATGTGTCGACACCTACTTGACATGTGTCGACACTAATATTCTGAAGTGTCGACACCAACTTCCTAGATGTGTCGACACCTATTTCCTGAAGTGTCGACACCACTAATCCGTGTCGACATAGACTTGTCTATGTGTCGACACTTTTTTAATTAGCCAATTTCAATTCTGTAAACTTACTCTAAGTTTATCATTCCTAGTTCAATTTTAAATCTATTGAACTTAGCTTCTTCTAGGGGCTTAGTATACATATCAGCTACTTGATTATCAGTTTTAACATATTCTAATAAAATATCTTCTCTTTCTACATGCTCCCTAAGAAAATGATATTTAATTTCAATATGTTTTGTTCTACTATGGGATACAGGATTATTAGCTATTGAAATAGCACTTGTAGAATCACAGAAGAGTGGAGTTCTACTTACCTGAAATCCATAGTCCTCTAGCTGATGTTGTATCCACAGAAGTTGAGCACAGCAACTTCCTGCAGCCACATACTCTGACTCTGCAGTGGAGATAGCCACACTGGTTTGCTTTCTGCTACTCCATGAAATTAGTCTCCCACCTACGAATTGACAGGTTCCAGTAGTGCTTTTTCTATCTTCTTTGCATCCTGCAAAGTCTGCATCTGAATAACCTGTTAGATCAAAATCTCCATTCCTAGGGTACCAGAGGCCTAGATAGGGAGTGCCCTTTAGATATCTCAATATTCTTTTGACTGCTGTCAAATGAGACTCTTTAGGGCAGGCTTGATACCTTGCACAAACACATGTAGCATACATGATGTCTAATCGACTAGCAGTCAAGTATAATAGGGAGCTAACTATCCCTCTATACAAGGTTTCATCTACATGTTTCCCTGCATCATCCATGCTAAGAGACATACTTGACCCCATAGGAGTCTTCATGGTACTGGATGAATCCATACCATACTTCCTTATGAGTTCTAGGGTGAACTTGGACTGACATATGGATAAACCACTTTCAGTCTGTTTAACTTGGAGACCCAAGCAAAACTTCAGCTCTCCCATACTACTCATCTCAAACTGACCTTGCATAAGTTTTGCAAAATTTTTGCAAAGGCTGCTTTCAGTAGACCCAAATATAATGTCATCTACATATATTTGGACTAGTATAACTTTGCCTCTAGATTCCCTAAGGAATAGAGTCTTATCTATTTTCCCCCTTAAGAACTTGTTCTCAATGAGGAAACTAGATAGGGTTTCAAACCAAGCCCTAGGGGCTTGCTTTAACCCATATAAAGCTTTCCTAAGTCTATAGACATGATGAGGTAGAGTTGGATCAACAAAACCTGAAGGCTGTTCCACATAGACTTCTTCCTTAAGATTACCATTCAGGAATGCTGACTTGACATCCATTTGGTAAACCTTGAATCTGTGATAGGTTGCATAGGCCAAGAACATCCTTATGGCTTCCAGTCTGGCTACTGGAGCAAAGGTTTGATCAAAGTCAATACCTTCTTCTTGCCTATATCCTTTAGCAACCAATCTTGCTTTATTCTTAATGATGACCCCTTGTTCATCCATCTTATTCTTGTAGATCCACTTGACTCCTATTATATTGTGGTCTTTAGGCTTAGGAACTAGCTCCCAGACCTTGCACCTCTTGAACTGATTAAGCTCTTCTTGCATTGCTTCAGTCCATTGTGGATCTAGTATGGCTTCTTCAAACTTCTTAGGTTCAACTTGAGATAGAAAACTGGAGTAGATTGCTGCATTCATGTATCTGCTCCTGGTTTGTACTCCTTGTTTTGGATCTCCAATAATCTGCTCTACTGGATGATCTCTAAGATGCCTATTGGCTGGAGGCATCCTAACTTCAGGTTGAACCTCTTCAGCATCTCCATCATGCTGTATTCCTTGTACTTCATCAGCAATTGATACATGTAGTTCTCCCCCTGGACAACAGCTACTCTCCTCTACTTGCTGTCTTGCAGCAGGTACTTCTTCTATAGTAAGCTTGTCCATTTTCTTTGTTAAACCTGTGGGGCTGCATACAGTACTAGACAACTCATTGTTAATAACTTTAGTCTCATCAAAAACTACATGCACAGATTCTTCTACAACTTGTATAGTCAAGTTGTAGACTCTACAAGCCTTACTGTTATTGCTGTACCCAACAAAAATTCCCTCTTAGGACTTGGCAGCAAACTTAGTCAAGTAAGACTTCCCATTGTTAAGTATGAAGCATTTGCAACCAAAGATCCTGAAGTAGGATAGGTTTGGTTTTCTGCCTTTCACAACTTCATAGGGGGTCTTGTTGAGGCCTTTAGTGATGGTAGCCCTATTTATAACATGGCATACCGTGTTAACTGCTTCAGCCCAGAAATACTCTGGCAGTGATGTATCACTTAGTAGGGTCCTACCAGCCTCTATCAAGGTCCTATTCTTCCTCTCAGCAATGCCATTTTGCTGAGTTGTTCTAGGTGAAGAGAATTCTTGAAATATCCCAAAGTCTTCACAAAGTTTTGTCATGCTATCAGACTGAAACTCAGTACCATGGTCACTTCTAATCTTGACCACTGTACTATCTAGTTCATTCTGAATTTGCTTGACAAAGCTATGGAAGACACTAGGTGTTTCAGATTTTTGTCTTAAGAAGAACACCCAGGAAAACCTTGAGTAGTCATCTACAACTACAAGGGTATAGACCTTCCTACCTAAGCTGTGAACTGGCATTGGACCAGAGAGATCCAAGTGCAAGAGGTATAAACACCTCACAACATCTTTGTTTTCTATGCTTCTAAAGGTGGATTTAGTCTGCTTGCCCTTTTGACAAGCTGAGCAAATACCATCTTTAACACACTTAACTTGAGGACCATTCCTCACTAACTCTTTGCTAAAGAGTTTGCTAATAGTTTTGTAGTTAAGATGGGCAATCCTCATGTGCCATTTGACACTATGAGAGACTGTCTCATCAGCTACAAGACACACTGGAGAACCACTGTTCTCACACATGATGTCTAGACAGTAGACATTCCTCTTCCTATAACCTGTCAAAATGATCTCTTGATCACTTGACCTCTTGATATGACAACCATTTTTAACAAATGAGATGTCATACCCTACATCACTTAATTGACTTATACTTATTAGGTTGTGTTTCAACCCTTTAACATAAGCCACTTGAGTAATGGTAACCAAGTTGCTAGAAATGTTACCAAATCCTTTGATGATTCCTTCTTCAGAACCACCAAAGGTTACTTTTGGACCATCTTTGATTGGAATGTAGTCCCTTAGTAGTCCCCTAGTTCCAGTCATATGTCTGGAACATCCACTGTCCAAGTACCATGTTGGGGTATGGCCACTTGGACTCACCTGCAAAACAGATTAATGAACCTTAGAACCCAAAGAATTCTTGGGTCCTTGGTACTTGTTAGTTTGCAATCTGACAAAGCTACCTACTGGCTTTCCAATAGGTAGTTTGGTACTCACTTTGGCACTAGCATTGTGCCAACAGTCCACTGCAAAATGGCCAACCTTGCCACAGCACCAACATTCAAACTTATTGTACCTTTACTTAGGTACTGTCTTTGCTGTCTTATCTACATCAGACTTGTTGAATGTTGGGGCTTTGCCCTTGGACTTGGACTTGGACTGCTCAGTCCTTACAGGTCTAGTAAAGCCCAGTCCAGCCTTACCCTTGTGATGAACAAATTCATCAATTATGGGTAACACTGACTTAGGTTTAGAAAACCTAGCAACAAGATCTCTCTCTTTCTGAAGATTGACCTCCAGACTCTTGATTTGATCATTTTTAAATGATATAGTACCCATTTGAATCACTGTTATGTGCTTCAACCTGGCTATCTCATTCAGTTTTTGATCAAATAGCTTCTCAGAATCTGTTGTAGCAGCTTTTAGATCAGCAATTTCCTTTGCCTGACTTTTGGCTAAGGACTTGCTTTTCTTGTAAGCTTGCAACAACACTTTATATTCATCTATAAGCTGATGAATATCTTCCTCAGACTCAGATACACTCTCATCACTAGATGATGATGAATCTGATTCTGTACTAGAACAAGAAACTGAACTTAAGGTTGAACTTTGTACCTTACTGGGTCCTGGCTGCTCCAGGATTTTGTCATGCTCTGTCAAAGCCATTAGCCCTTGGCATTGACTGTCTTCTTGTTCATAAATAGACTCCATGATCTGCAGGAATTCTTCTTCTTCTTCTTCAGCAAATAGCCCTATGTATGCCTCAGCATCAGACTCAGTTTCTGAAGAAGAGATATCTGATAGAGTCTTCTCCTTCTTGGCAACAAAAGACTTCTCTTTCTTGCCTTTGAAATGAGTCTTCGTCCTGTCACTAGACTCTTTTCTCTTTTCAGGACAATCTGCAACAACATGGCCTTGTCTATTGCAGCAATAGCACACTATTTTAGACACAGTTGCCTTGCTAGATTTAGTCCTCTTCCTGTCCTTCTTTGAAGCCTTTTTATCCTGATAAAAATCTTCTTTTCCCTTTGAAGTAGAAGGCCTTGACCTCCACTGTTTCTTCTTCAAGAATATCTGAAAATGTCTAGTGAAGGCATCAAAGTCTTCATCACTTTCACTGCTTTCAGATTTTGTGCTGGCTGACTCATCTGACTCTGATTCAACTGCCTTTGGAGGTGAAGTTGATGACTTATTCCTGCACTTTCTGGAGGCTTCTGTCTTGAAGGCTACTGTTCTTTCCTTGTGTTCAGTTCTTGTTGATTTCTCCTCCTCTTTCCTCACTGTCAATTGCATTTCATAAGACAATAACTTGCTAAACAGTGTAGGAGGAGGAATTTCTCCCAACTTAGCCATTTCTCTAATGGCACACATCTTTGTGTCCCAATCTTTAGTTAGGGACCTTAGGAACTTGTCATTTAGTTCATAATTGCTGAACTCTCTTCCATAAGACATGAGTTCATTCACTATTCTGTAGATCTTCTTATAGCACTCAGTTATGCTATCACCCTTTCCTTGTCTAAAACTCACATACTCTTGATTTAGCAAGGATTTTCTATCTTGTCTAACTTCTTCAGAACCTTCCATATACACAATAAGAGTGTCCCACATCTCTTTGGCTATCTTATAGTGTATAAGATTCTGAAATGTTGCATCATCTATGGCACTCACTATAATGTTTTGTGCCCTCTTGTCCATGGTGGCTAGGACAATCTCATCCTTAGTCATTTCAGAGAAATCCTTTGGAGTTCTCTGATTTGCATCCAGAACTGATATCTTCATGGGCACATATGGCCCCTCTTTTACTGTGATGTAGATCCTAGGGTCTGAGGCTTCCATAAACAGCCTTACCCTTTCCTTCCAGATCCCAAAGATCTCTTTCCTGCATATGGGTAATTTCATGGAACCCAATTCCTTGTGATTCTCAGAGGAACCCATGTTTCTTGATTTTCTTGAAACTGTAATGTGCCTTAGACTGATTCTGCCAATCAGGATCTCCTCAGACTGTTAGTCCTTTTTGAGGAACCTCGCTTTGATACCACTTGAAAGATATAGTACCTAAACACCTAGAGGGGGGGTGAATAGGTGACCTAATCCTTTTTTACACTTTAATGGAAGCAAACAGTTATATCACAGAATCTACTCTACTTTTGCACAACAATCACACAGCATACACAGCAAATCACAATCACAGCACAGCAGACACAAAGTTTTATAGTGGTTCCCCAAGCTTTGGTTACATCCACTTTCCCCCTTCGCCTATCTAGCAGTGTACTAGATTCGGCCAAACTTCACCACTGTCTCAGAACCCAAACTGGTTCCTACACCTCAGGCGCAAAGCCTTACAACTCAGCTTTTCCACAAAGCCTACACTCAGCCACAAAGGCCTACACTCAGCCAACAAGGCCTACACTCAGCCAACAAGGCCTACACTCAGAGATTTCAATCTCCTACACTCAGGCTCTCAAGCCCTACACTCAGCCTTTATAGATATAGGCTTACAATCACTCAGATCCAAAGGATCTTACAAGATAAAAATGATTTTACAAATATTAACTCAACAACCCAAAGACAAGAGAGGGGAGTTGTGAGTTTCTTGATGTGTTCTTGGAAGAACTCAGCTGGATTCAATCTGACTTAGCTTTCTTCAAAGCTTCTTGAAAGTAGAACTGAATAAGAATGAATCCTCCTGCAGTTGATCCTTGATCTCTGCTTCTTAAGATCCAGAATAAATCTGAACCCTTCTTCTCAGCCTAGTTCCAACGGCTGATTTCTTGGATGGAGCCCTCTCTCTCCAACCTCTTAGATCTGCACTTGGACTGCAAGATCTTCTTGTCTTGATACTTGATCAATAACTCTGTGTACCACTTTAATAACTTGTTCAACAACAATCTGAACAACAGTTTCTGTAAACTGTATGAGCCTATTTATAGGCCTTCTTCATGGTAACCGGCTGGTCCGGTCTATAATTGAATTCTGACATTTCTGACAGGTGTTGTAGACCGGCTGGAACGGCAGCTGTCAAGTCATCCAGTCAGTTCTTGAAAATCTCTAACTGTCTGATAGTGTCGAGACTTTCTGTCTTTAAGTGTCGACACTTATAGACCAAGTGTCGACACAAGTTGTGTAAGTGTCGACACAAGTCTACAAGGTGTCGACACAACTCCTTGTATTGTAGATACTATGTCTCGACACAGATTCTTCTTCATGTGTCGACACTGAAATTGAGTGTCGACACAAGTACTTGATCTTCTATCTTTTGCTGAATTCTTTTAAGTGTCGACATATCTCCTTTGTGTCGACAATCTTCTTGTGTTGTATCTGTTAAGTGTCGACACTGCTTCTTGGTGTCGACATATAGTCTTCTATGTTGATACTTGCTGAGTGTCGACACAGCTCCTTGTGTCGACACTTGATTCTTCTGTTGAGACTTCAGCTGAGTGTCGACACATTCCCTTAGTGGCGACACTTGTACTTAGAATATTTTGTTGATCTTGCTATTCTTTGTTAAGTGTCGACACAGCTCCTTGTGTCGACACTTTCTTCAAGTGTTGAGTCTTTTGTTGAGTGTCGACACATTGTTCTTGGTGTCGACACTTAGTTCAAGTGCTGACTCTTCTGCTAAGTGTCGACACATTGTGCTAGGTGTCGACACTTGTACTTAGTCTCTGCAGACTTTTGCTGAGTGTCGACACAGCTCCAAGTGTCGACACTTTCTGATGTAGACACAGCTTCACTGGGTGTCGACACTGCTGTTAAGTGTCGACACTCCTTTACTGTACTTTATTCATTGAGTGTCGACACAGCTCCTTGTGTCGACACTTTGTGTCTGGTGTCGACTCTGCATCCCAGGTGTCGACACAATGACTCCAAGTGTCGACACTTCTTGCCTGGGTGTTGACACAAGTCTTCTTAAGTGTCGACACTTTCCCTCTTGGTGTCGACACATGGACTTAGAAATTTTTGCTTCAGTCCTGCAAATACTTAACCTGCACAAGTAACTCAAAAACACATCAAATACATTTGGATGTATATCATTGAGTTGGGTGAGGCTTCTTCAAATCAGGTACATTTAACCAATGTACCCAACAAGCTGAATATATGACTTCTGGTAGTTGCTGTTCACAGATTTTGTGGGTACAAAACCAACTCTTAGATTATGGTTTCAATCTAAATAATTCAACCATCTTCTGTGATAATACTAGTGTTATATCTATAGCACATAATCCAGTGCATCATTCTAAAACAAAGCATATAGATATAGGATATCATTTCATTAGAGATAATGTAGACAAAAAGAAAATTCATCTAGACTTTATCTCCATTGATTTTCAAAGAGAAGATATTTTCACCAAACCGCTTGATGAAAAGAAGCACCTGTTCTTCCTGAATCAGCTTGGAATGATCGATGTGAAGGATTAATTTAATTTTTGTCTTCTATTTTTGGATCTGTTCCTAAATCGTCGAACGAAGATCGACGATCTTCGAACAGATCTTGAGCTAAATCGTCGAACTACATTTGACGACAGCTCTGTGTGAAGACAAAAATCGTCGACCAGAGATCGACGACTTTGCTTCAGTTAATTGATCGTCAAGCTATGCTCAACTATCAATTTCCGACTGAGATCAGAGACCAAAGATATTATTTGTTTATAAATTAATATTTGACCTAAGATCGACGTTTTTATTTTTATCGTCGAACAGAGATCGTCTTTTCTATTCCAAAAACCTATATGTAGGTTTCTCTTCGATCTCTGCCCCGCGTTTTCAGTTTCTATTTTCCCTTTGCCCTTGATCCCTTCTCACTTGAGTCTACAGATCTTCCGTGGCGATTTCTACGGCGGCTCTTTCAAAGATGAAGTTCGACACTGTTTTCCACGTCGACTTCGAATCGATCAGTCACTGTGATCCTATCTTTCAATTGGTATCAGTCATTGTGATCTTATGTTTCACGAAATGTTACATCTGTGTGATGATCAGGGTCTGAAGAAGTTCATGTCTACATAGATCAAACTATCTGTTGCTGAAATCAAAGAATGAGTTTACTCTTCCTCAACAAATGACTACTCCCTTTCTGCTTCCCATTCTGCTTCATCTGTCCCTTCTTCATCTAGGGGCCTGCTTCCAGTTTTCATTGAAACCAGGTAGGGGGAGGTGTCCACTGAAGATGTAGCAGGTTCAGCCTTAGCAGACCTTCAAGCTCAGTCTCCTCCACCAGTATAGGAAGAAGAAGTGTTTCAGAAATTTTATGCAGATATAGATGACCAATGAAGCTGCAGCAGTTCCAGCAGCAACAGCAATTCCAGAAATAACTGAAGCAGATTATGATGATACAGATTGTAATGACACAGGTTTGGGCAAGGTTCAACATCAACAACAGCTGAAGCAAATGCTCCAGTTTATTGCTTTGTATTTTTTTTTTATGTAAATAGTGTCCTCACCCAAATAGGGGGAGATTGTTGGAACCCTAGTTCTGATTTGGGTAAGGATCACTATTAGGTTTGCTTAAACCAACCCAAAATGTATAGTCAGAGTCATAGGTTTATTTCTTTAGTCTAGGCCAAGAGTCAACATCACATGGATCAGCCTACAACAACTTGTCAGAGACTCAAGCAATTGTGTCGACACATAGAAAGTTTGTGTCGACACCCAGCAGAATTGTATCGACACACAGAAAAGCTGTGTCGACACCAGTAGCAGAATTGTGTCGACACACAGAAAGGCTGTGTCAACAACCAGAAGATTTGTGTCGACACACAGACTATCAGTCAACACAGATAATATTAGTCGACACTAGCTCAGTCGACACAAGAAGGATTTGTGTCGACACAATTCACACATTATTAGCCGACAATATCAGTCGACACCAGAAGGACTTGTGTCGACACCCAGAACCATCTGTTGATACAGTTCACAGAAGCTGTTTCAGAAGGATAAGTCAAATTCTTAGCTCGACGAACCAAGTTCTCAGGTCGAAGATTTCTGGCTTCTTTAGTATGTCATTCCAAAAAATATTCTAAGTCCAGAAACAATTCTCAGCTCGACGAACAGAAGGTATCTGATCGACGAACACAGGAACTCAGCTCGACGATCGTCGATCTCCCATCGACGATCTCAGAGTCTTCTACTTTGAATTGAGCTCGACGATCTACGAGCTCAGGATGACGATCTTGTGCTTCTCAACTGTTATCTCAAATCTACGATAGTTGCTCATAGGTCGACGATCTCTTAACCCAGTTCGACGATCTCTGAACCAAGCTCTATGATTTTTTTACTGCCTTCAGTTATCAGTTCTCTCAGTGCTGTCAGAAGTATTTATTTTTGTTATGATAAATCATTTTAAGGAAAATATATTCTGATAATTAATGCTGAGATTCTCAAGGCTGATAGCTGTATCTCATGAAGCATTATTATGGTAGTCACAGAATATTTTGTGAAGACAGTTATGGAAGTGCATTTATGATTGTCAGCCTTTCTACCCGTTTGGGCTCCTAAATTCTTGCAGAGAATTAAGTACTGTTTGGGAATTCAAATTCAGGCCGTTATTCATTCCAAAAATATACAAAGAACTTAAAAAGACAGAGACAACATGAATCACAGACAGTCAGTCAGAAAATCAATCTCTTTTTTGCTATCAAGGTTTCTTGCTTTGCCAAAATACAAGGAAGAAGAAGAACTTGCTGAACACACAAATCTCTTGTCTCATTCCTTCATCAGGCTTCAACAATCTATAGAGAGCTACAATCAACATCAATCTAAAGACCTACACCCTGGACAAAGCTTCCATCTTCCTGAAACTACTCAATATCTCAGGGGGAGCTTTGGCATCATCAAATCCACATAGTGTTCTCATTGTGTTTGAGAAAGAGAAGATTGTCATCTATTTTTCTTTAACCTCTCGTGTACAGGGTTCTTACTCCCTTCAAAAGTAAACTCCTTGATGATAGGGCACCTGATCAAAAACCTATTGGTTTTTAGGCACCTGATCAAAAGCCTGAAGGGTTTCTAGATCTACCTGAAGCAGATCTTATGGTGATAGGGCACCAGATCAAAAACCTAAGTGGATTCCTACCATGGTGGTAGAAGAGTGGATGTACCCAGATTTGGGGAACCACTATAAAATTTCTTGTGTTGTCTGGATTGCCTTGTGTTTTCTTTGTGCATTGTGCTGTGATAGTTTCTTGCTTTTACCTTTTTCATATAAATACCTATATTTTAATTCCGCAACAAATCTAAACATTTTTTTACTTTATTCACCCCCCCCTCTAGAGTAAACTGTATCTATACCTCACTTTCACAGTCTTACTCCAGGATTCAGCCGCAAAGCCTTTCTCCTTCTTCTTGTATTTGCTGGAGGAAGGCTTGATGTTGTGCTGTCTTCTTGTGTCCTTCTCTCTTCTCTTCTCCTACTTCTGATTCTCTGGACACTCAGAGATGAAGTGTCCAGGTTTCCTGCAACCAAAACACATCACTTCTTTAGTTGGTGTTTTGTCATACCTTAGTTTGACATCCTGCCTTGATGACTTTCTCCTGAAGTCTTTCATTGCCAGTTTGTAGAATCTTTTGGCAAAAAGACTCATCTGCTCTTCATTTGTGGTTGAAGTCTCTGTCTCCTCAGCAACCTTAAATGCAATGGTTTGTTCTTTTCTTGCTGGAAGAGGTGTTCTTTGCTCAGCTGCCTCTCTGGATTTTATCAGCTGTTCATAGAACTTCAGCTTTCCTAAAAGAGATTCAGTGGAAATCTCATTTAGGCTTCCGGCCTCCTTGATAGGCCAGATCCTTAAATCCCATGAGCTTGGGAAGCACATAAGGATCTTACCATTCACCTTTGTGATGGTGATGTCCTTGTCCAAGGTTTTTAGCTCATTGATGATTGAGCTTAACCTGTTGTACATATCAGCTACTTTCTCAGCTTCCTCCTTCTTGAAATTCTCATATAGGGATATGAGATTGGAACTCTTGTCCTTCCTTTCATCTACTGATCCAGCCACCATTTGATTTAGGGAGTCCCAAATGGCTTTGGCTGAGGTGCATTCAGCCACTTTTTGAAAGATATCATCTGACATTGTTTGTGCCAGTATATTTATTGCCTTGGCATCAACAATCTTTGCCTTTTTCTAGGCCTCAGTCCACTCAGGTGGTGGAACTGCAGTTGTGCTTGAAGAAGTTGCAGAAGTAGATGCTTGAGGGGGACCTATCAAAATGTAGTTTTAGATATCTTCATCAATAGAGTTCATGTACAACTTAATTCTTGCCTTACAGATGGCAAACCTATTTAGGTAGAAACCTGGAGGTCTGGTGCTTGCATAGTCCTTATTCGGTGCCATGCTATGTGACTATAAATCTACTGGAAATGAAAAGACAGATCTAACTCAGGATCATTGGTTCAAGGGTTAGCTTGTACAACCATGGGAATCCTGCTATAATACCAATTGAAAGTGATGTGTTAGATCTGAAATACTCTAGAGGGGGGGTGAATAGAGTATCCCAATATCATTTAGAAAACTTTACAACTTTTGCTGTAATTGAGAAAGTGCATAAACAACTTAATAAAATATAATCACAGCAATGCTAAAAAGCACAAACACAGCAAGGACAAAAAGAAGGGGCAACCAGACAACACAAGAAATTTATAGAGGTTCCCCAACCTGGGTACATCCACTCTTCTACCACCCTAGTAGGAATCCACTCAGATTTTAATTCAGGTGCCTGACACCAATGAGCTTTTGATCAGGTGCTCAAAAACCAAACCTCAAGTCTTTGGTCAACTGACTTGCAACCAGGAATAACTTTTGAAGGGAGTTATAACCCTTTATAAAGTGGGGTGTGAGAGATGATATTGTGTTCTCTTTCTCAATATACAACTGAGAAGACTTATGGATATGATTTTAGCAAATGGCTCCTCCTATGATGTAGAATGGTTCCGGGAAATCTGGAGCTTTGCTTTAAGGTGATAGGTCTTCAATCTTTAAGCCTTGACCAAAAAATATCGTCAGGAACTTCTTGACAGATGGAAATCATGTTGTCCTTTGAAGTGTCCTGGAGAGTTGAAGAATGAAGACTCTTGGTTTTTGATTGATTGTTCTTCTTCTTCAGATAGCAGATGTTCTTCTGGTCTAGGGCTTCTTCTCTGTGTTTAGAGTTGTGGAGGGAAGAACGTGTAACACGCCCTATCCGTCGCATGGCATATAGCAGTAGATCCGGCCGGGGCCCGACGCCATATACCACAGACAGACCGGGTGGTTACTTAATGGAAACCATCCAACAAATCCAACGTCCTACACAGAGCATTCTAGCGGAAGCAGTTTATATAAGTTGTAATAAAGAACCCAGCACTAAAGCATGAATGTCCACTAAAATAGCCAACCAGGAATGAAGTACATACACCAGTACTGGCCTTAAGGCCTTACAAAATGGTTTACTTAATATTACATGATTTACAAACTACGGCACGCAGGCCGGTCATACATGAATAAAGCAGTAAACACTCCAAATAGGCCTTCGAGGGCCGGCTTCGCAATTTGGGCTTTAGCCCGCTATTGACCGCTTGGTCCAGCAGAACCTGCAAGAAACATAACCACCGCATGGTGGCAAACAAAAAGGCAACGGTCAGCAATGCTGACCAAATTATAACGATCCCGCCCCCAACTCGGGGCGGCGATGCTCCTTCCCTGCAATTTTATTAGCACAAGCGAGCAATATAATAATATTCATTTTATCACAGGCGTAGGCTCACACGGCCACACGCCCCATGCACTCGGGGCACATTCTCTGTGAACTGGTTAATGTCACGTCAGTTAAAGCCATAGACATTCCGGAACAACCACTGCCACTTTGACAGCCAAACATATGAGCAATTTGTCTTCCCAGCATGGGTCGCGACAATTTAAGCCATAGACCATCGAAGACCCTTATCTATGCCAACGACAAGTGCCATGTAACCTTAGGTTTCTTTAACCCGAACGACATAGAAATGGGTACGGTTCCATCTAACCCGTGCTCACATCGCAATGACAATTTAAGCCATATACGCAGGTCAAACTTCTCCCGAGTCCCATTTTCGTCACACATTTCACATAACTCGGTTATGTTCAAGTTGGCTCTCAGGCCTCCATGTTGGCATGATCACGTATCCGCCCAGTTTTCCGGGTGCACCTTAGGGTTAGTCCCCAAGGCTCCCTGTTGCAATCTACCGTATAGAAAACCCGGAAAACAACCAATCGCACGGAGTCTTCTCCGACATTTATGCAATGCAATATTACCGATCCAGACCAACATGTCCGGGTAGGCTTCACACAACATTCCTATGTCTGTTCTCGCTTACGGACTCTAACAACGGGGACTATTCATGTCTACCCGAAGGAACGCCTCCAACTCACCGCAAACTCGCGAGAGCGGGCTTCCCTTTTGCTAAAGAAGTAGAGCTTAACATGCTCAAGAAGAGGATCGTTACCCTAGCGTTCTTCTTTGGTTCCATGGAAAAGTATGCGGATGAAAAGCACCGCACTCTCTTCGCCTCCGTGGATCCGGAGTCGGCTCGCGATTTGGAGCTTCGAAGCTCCTCCAATGGCCGGATCTAGCTACTTCTTCCTTCCTTGGCTCTCCTCTCTCTCAGGAACAACCCCCTGCCGTTGGATCACCAAATAAAGAAATGAACGGTTTTGATTCGGGACTGAAATGTCCAATCTGGACCGAACACGGCCTGGCACACGCCCGTGTCCAGGGCCGTGTGCCTCATTCGCCATCAAAATCGACGCTCCTGGAACCACACACGGGCATCCGACACGCCCGTGTTCGACCTGACACGCCCGTGTTCGACCTGACACGCCCGTGTTCCAGCTGACACGGTCGTGTGATCAGCCGTGTACCCCCATCTTTTTATCCCGAAAACAACCCGAGAACTACACAGGTATTGGACACGCCCGTGTCCTTACCCGTGTCTACTCAAACACGCCTGGGCTCCAGGCCGTGTACACGGTCTCGACACTTCGTCGAGCGAAGTTTGTGGACCACATGACACGGCCTTCGACACGCCCATGTCCTAGGCCGCGTGCCTTGTCTCGACACTTCGTCAAGTCAAATTCGTCGACTCCCCGGGATGAGTGTCGACATGGGCTTGCCATGCCCGGAGACACGCCCGTGTCTCGGGCCATGTGCCATGTCTCGACACTTCATCGATCGTAAAATGTCGACTTCGCGGGCTAAGTGTCGACACGGGCTCGACACGGGTTCGACACTCCCTGAGACATGCCCGTGTCTCAGGCCGTGTGCCCTGTCTCGACACAATGTCGAGAGCAAAATATCGACTTCGCCGGCTGAGTGTCGACACAAGCCTGACACGCCCGTGTCCCAGGCCGTGTGGCTCCTTCCCGAACCCAAAACTGGCCCAAAGCGTCCCCCTTCGTTCTTTTGAGTTTCGGGGTGTTACAACTCTCCCCCTCTTAAAAGAATTTCGTCCACGAAATTATATAAAGGAAGACATGTACAAAACCAAAATTTGTACCTGAGCGGAACAACTCCGGATACTCGTTAAGAATAGTCTACTCTCGCTCCCAAGAGAGCTCCTCACGACCGCAATTGTCCCACCGGACCTTGACCATCCTGATCTCTTTATTGCGTAGCCGCTTGACCTTCGAGTGCTCAATCCGCACGGGCTTGACTTTTGTCAACAACCCACTATCAACCGGCGCTTGATCGACCGCGATCACTCGCGTAGGCTCTTGCACCGCCTTCTGTAGCACCGAAATATGGAATACATCATGTAGACCACTAAGCTACACTGAAAGCTTCAATTGATAGGCTGCTTCACCAACCCGCTCCGGAACCTCAAACGGCACAAGGTACCTCGGGCTTAGCTTTTTCAATCGCCGCACCCGCGAGAAACCCTTGAATGGTTTGATCTTTTATAGTACACCCAGTCGCCCACAGCGAACTCCACGTTCCTGTGCTTGGCCTTATAGTACTTCGCTTGCCGGTCCTGAGCGATAAGAAACCTCTCCCGAATGCTTCGCACCAGGAAAGTAGCATCCTCCACTTCGAATCGCTTATACAACTTGACTCACCCGTTTCCAACCAGGACAACGACATGCGACATCCTCTACCATATAAAGATGGTCTTCCCATTAATTTTCAAAGTCCAAGACACACATGCGGAGCATGCTTTCCATAGTTCCATTGACCCTCTCGGTCTGCCCATCCGTTAGCGGATGAAAGGCTGTGCTGACTTTTAACTTTGTCCCCAACATTTGCTGCACAAGCCTCCAATCATTGGACGTGAACCGCCCATCTCGGTCACTCACGATGCTGCGGGGCACAACGTGAAGCCGTACTATATTATCCACATAACTTTTTGCCAACTTCTCCACCAGATCATCCTTCCTATGCGGAATGAAATGCGACACCTTCGTTAACTGATCTACGACCGACCAAATGGCGTCGTTTCCCCCTTTTGCGACCTTGGCAAACCGTGCACAAAGTCCATGAAGATGTCGTCGAATTTCCACTCCGGAATAGGCAAGGACTTAAGGAAACCTCCCGGCTTTTGGCACTCCGCCTTCACCAAGACGCAAGTTTGGCAATTCGCTACGTATAGCGGCAACTCCTTCTTCATACCCGGCCACCAAAATAGTTTCTTTACATCGCAGTACATCTTCGTGCTCCCCGGGTGAATCGAGTACTTGGTATGGTGTGCGCCTCGTACAACAATTCCACCCGCAAAATGCTCACGCTTGGGACGCACAGACGACCGTCTTTCCAAAGCACTCCGTCCTCGATAACAAATTGGGAATTTCACCCATCCAGAGCCTCTACCATGAATTGCTTCATAAGAACATCCAAAACCAAAGCCTGTCGAATCCGATCAGCCAGGTCATATTGAACTTCAGTCCAATTCAGTACTGCTTCAGCACTTGATTGCTTATCCACACAAACAATCTCCAACACCTCCAACTCCCGAACCAACCGCTCGTAAAAGGTCGACAGCCAATTGGCTTGATCTGGGGTCCGGCGACTCAATGCGTTCGCAACTGCATTCCCTTTACCAGGCACGTAGTGGATCTTGAATGTATAGTCTCCCAAGAACTCCATCCATCTACGCTGCCGCAAATTCAGATCCTTCTGATCAATCAGATACTTCAGGCTCTTGTGACCGGCGTAGATATCCATCTTCACACCGTACAAAATTATGCCTCCACAGCTTCAAGGCAAAACTCACGGCCGCTAACAACAAGTCATGGACCGGATAGTTCCTCTCGTGCACTTTTGGCTGTCTCGAGTCATAAGCTATCACACTTCCGTGTTACAGTAGCACGAAACCCAAACCGCTACCCGGAGCATCGCTATAAAGCTCATAACCTTCGATCCCACTCGACGAACTCAGGACAGGCGCCGTGGTCAACCTACATTTCGACTTCTCAAAATCTCGCGCGCACTCCGGCATCCAAAAGAACTTCTGCTCCTTCCACGTAAAAGTAGTGAGGGGTAACGTTATCCGCGAGAAGTTCTCTACGAAGCGCCTGTAATAGCCGGATCCACATCAATCTTCGCCGGATCCACATCAATACACTCTCCACTCACTATATGACCGAGGAATGCCACTGAGGATAACCAAAACTCGCACTTCGAGAACGTGGCATATAGTTGATTCCTCCTTAGAGTCTCCAAAACCAAATAAAGATGCTTGAAGTGATCTTCCTCACTCTGCGAGTACACCAAAATATCGTTGATGAAGATGATCACAAAATAGTCCAAGTACTCCCTGAAGGTCCTGTTCATCAAATCCATGAATACTGACGGCGCATTAGTTAGCCCAAACGGCATGACCATAAACTCATAATGCCCGTATCTCGTACTGAATGCTGTCTTTGCGATATCACTCTCCCTTATTCGCAGCTGATAGTATCCCGACTTGAGATCCAACTTCGAGTACAACGTCGACCCGACCAACTGATCAAAAAGATCATCAATCCGGGGGATCGGGTACTTGTTCTTTTCCGTCAACTTATTGAGCTCCTGATAATCAATACATAGCCTCAAGCTTCCGTCCTTCTTCTTAATAAAGAGGGTCTGTGCGCTCCAAGGCGAAGGACTTGGATGCACATACCCATGCTCCAACAACTTTTAGAAGTTGCACCTTCAGCTCCGCCATTTCCTTAGGCGCTAGCCGATATGGAGAGCATGAAATAGGCTTTGCAATCGGCACTAGCTCTATCGTAAAATCTATCTCCCGTTGGAGCGGGGCTCCAGGAAGATCTGCGGGGAACACATCAGGGTACTCCGATACCACTGAAATATTATCCACTGCGGGCTTCGACTTTGCAACCTCCACTAGTGTACAGAACAGCTCTGCACCAGCACGAACCGCCTTCACCACCTGAAGAGTAGACACCAACGTCTTGCTCGACCTCTTCGAGCCCGTAAAGTTCATTTCATGACTTTCTCCCAGCTTGACTTCCTTGCTACCGCAATCTATAAAGGCTTGCTGCTCCGAGCGCCAGTCCATGCCAAATATAACGTCGAACTCCCCTAGCGGTATTAACGATACTTGGAAGTCAAAGTCTTGGCTCCCTGACCACACCTAAACGCAACAGATACTACCCGCGCACATTGAGCGCCATTGGATCATAGCGCATCTAATTTGTCTTTTACCAACAAAGGAGGCACTCTGACGCGTAAAAGAATTCCTAAATAAAGGAATGCGAAGCTTTGTTTACACGAATGGTGCTCTCGCCGAATAAACGAAAATCAGAACAAAGCTTAGCACAAGTAGTTCTAAGCTAACATGCACAAGGGCGACAAGTATTTAAGGCAAAACTATCTTTAAACCATTCCTGTCCTCACGACGACGTGCTTCCTCCAGGGCTTTAGGCACTCACAGGCATAATGCCCCGGCTCCCCATAGTTGAAACATGTGCTCGGGGTCCGACCCGTAGTCGCCCCAGAAGCACCAGAAGGAGCTGGACCCGAAGTCCTATGCTTCTAATACCATTTTGATATACAGACTTTGAGGTGTTCGACACTTTGAATGCCGTCTCCTTTGCACTAAAGTCATTGACTGCTCCTGACATAGCTTTCTTGGCCTTCTGAGCAACTATCCAACAGTCTCGGGCAAAGTGCCCTTTCTTTCCACAAGTAAAACTTGTGTAAGTAGCTTTGCTAGTCGATGTCATAGCCCCTTTCTCCAGCATTCCAACGGATGCAACTCTTATGAGGCTTGCATAGTTCGATACCATGGTCGCTGGCATCGGGAGTGTCTTCCTCAAATCTGCCTCCAAAGATCTAGCTGATTCCACCAAGGCTCGGAATCCCAATAACTTTGGTCCTAGCAGTAGAACTTGTAACTCGGTGCGTAGGCCATTATAAAACCTATCGACTGTAGCTTGCTCATTATCCATCTCGAAGCATGGGTAGCGGCTTATCATAAGAAATGCTTGCAAGTATTCCTCAACTGTGTGCGCTCCCTGCATTAAATGCATATTCAGCTGCTGCCCCGATGGTCTACCAAAGGTCATCTGCTCCATCACGCCAACCGGCGTTGACGCCACAACAGGGGCACAGGGTTGTACATTTCCTCCAAGCTGTGCACCCGTCACAGCAAACACTGCTTCAACGATTCTTCTAACGGTTTCATACGAAGGAGGAGTCTCAAATACCTCAACGGGCTCACTATACTCCTCAGAAACCAGACATTCTGGCGGTCCAGCACCGCTTCCGGTCACCTATAGTGGTACAAAACACCATTAAGCGACCCAATAAAATTGCAAACTGCAATTATAGGAACACGCAGGTTCCCCAAACAAGTGTATTTTCATTCCTAAGTGGACATTCATGGGTTCTTTTACTGTTATAACGATGTCGCACACACATGTGCTCACCACCCCTTAAAAAGAATTCGCCCACGAATTCAACCTAAGCCAGACCAAAACCAGTAGTCTGATAATTACAGACAGACCTGGTGGTTACTTAATGCAAACCATCCAACCAATCCAACGTCCTACACAGAGCATTCTAGCGGAAGCAGTTTATATAAGTTGCAATAAAGGACCCAGCACTAAAGCACGAATGTCCACTAAAATAGCCAACCAAGAATGAAGTACATACACCAGTACTGACATTAAGGCCTTACAAAATGGTTTACTTAATATTACATGATTTATAAACCACGGCACACAGGCCGGTCATACATGAATAAAGCAGTAAACACTCCAAATAGGCCTTTTAGGGCCCGCTTCGCAATTTGGGCTTTAGCCCGATATTGACAGCTTGGTCCAGCAGCACCTGCAAGCAACATAACAACCGCACGGTGGCAAACAAAAAAGGCAACGGTCAGCAATGCTGACCAAATTATAACGATCCCACTCCCAACTCGTGGCGGCGATGCTCCTTCCCTGCAATTTTATTAGCACAAGCGAGCAATATAATAATATTCATTTTATCACAGGCGTAGGCTCACACAGCCACACACCCCGTGCACTCAGGGAACATTCTCGGTGAACCGGTTGATGTCACGTCAGTTAAAGCTATAAACATTCCGGACCCACCACCGCCACTTTGATGGCCAAACGTATGAGCAATTTATCTTCCAGGCAAGGGTCATGACAATTTAAGCCATAGACCGCCGAAGACCCTCATCTATGCCAACGGCAAGTGCCACGTAACCTTAGGTCTCTTTAACCCGAACGACATAGAAATGGGTACGGTTCCATCTAACCCGTGCTCACGTCGCAACGACAATTTAAGCAATATGCGCAGGTCAAACTTCTCCCGAGTCCCATATTCGTCACACATTTCACATAACTCGGTTATGTTCAAGTTGGCTCTCAGGCCTCCATGTTGGCAAGATCACGCATCCGCCCAATTTTCCGGGTGCACCTTAGGGTTAGTGCCCAAGGCTCCCTGTTGCAATCTACCGTGTAGAAAACCCGAAAAACAACCAATCGCACGGAGTCTTCTCCGGCATTTATGCAATGCAACATCACCGATCCAGACCAACATGTCCGGGTAGGCTTCACACAACATGCCTATGTCCGTTCTCTCTTACGGACTCTAACAATGGGAACTATTCATGTCTACCCGAAGGAACGCCTCCAACTCACCGCAGACTCGCGAGAGCGGGCTTCCTTTTTCCAAAAGAAGTAGAGCTTAACATGCTCAAGAAGAGGATCGTTACCCTAGCGTTCTTCTTTGGCGCCATGGAAAATTAAGAGGATGAAAAGTACCGCACTCTCTTCAACTCCGTGGATCCGGAGTCGGCTCGTGATTTGGAGCTTTGAAGATCCTCCAATGGCCGGATCTTGCTTCTTCTTCCTTCCTTGGCTCTCCTCTCTCTCTAAACTTTAGAAAGATAATCACTCATGTAAAAGTGAGGGTTTCAAATCCCCAATCCCGGGTATATCCCATCAGGAACAACCCCCAGCCGTTGGATCACCAATTAAAGAAACGAACGGCTTTGATTCGGGACTGAAATGTCCAATGTGGACCGAACACGGCCTGGCACACGCCCGTGTCCAGGGCCGTGTGCCTCATTCACCGTCAAAATCGATGCACCTGGAACCACACACGGGCATCCGACATGCCCGTGTTCGACCTGACATGCCCGTGTTCCAGCTGACACGGCCGTATGATCAGCCATATACCCCCATATTTTTATCCCTTAAACAACCCGAGAACTACACGGGTACTGGACATGCCCGTGTCCTTACCCGTATCTACTCAAACACGCCTGGGCTCCAGGCCATGTACACGGTCTCGACACTTCGTTGAGCGAAGTTCATCGACCACACGACACGGCCTTGGACACGCCCGTGTCCTAGGCCGTGTGCCTTGTCTCGACACTTCGTCGAGCAAAATTCGTTGACTCCCCGGGACGAGTGTCGATATGGGCTTGACATGCCCTGAGACATGCCCGTATCTCAGGGCCGTGTGCCTTATCTTGACACTTCATCGAGAGTAAAATGTCGACTTCGTGGGCTGCGTGTCGACACGGGCTCGACACACCCTGAGACACGCCCGTGTCTCAGGCTGTGTGCCCTGTCTCGACACAATGTCGAGAGCAAAATGTCGACTTCGCCGGCTGAGTGTCGACACAAGCCTAACACGCCCTGGGACACGCCCGTGTCCCAAGCCGTGTGCCTCCTGCCAGAACCCAAAACTGGCCCAAAGCGTCCCCCGTCGCTCTTTTGAGTTTCGGGGCGTTACAAAACTGGAGAGAGATTCTGGTTGCAGACTGACTGACTGTCTGTGTTCTGTTGAGGAAAAGAGGGAAAATCTCTTTTATATTTCTTGTCAAAAATTGTCTTTCAAAATTTGAAATCCTCTACAATCAATGCTGACGGCCTTGAAAATAAACTGCATTGAATTATTTCCCCAACTGTCCCATGGAAAAACGGCAAGCAATAATCCTGGAGAAGACCATAATCAATGCTCCTTTTAATGGTTATATTCAGAGAATATTTGAGCATTAATTACACAGGAATTATTGCAGTGAGAAGGGGACAGAAGTATGGAAATGACTAAGTCTGGATTGGTCGAACAGATAACAGAAATCATCTAGATGAGTTCACAGTTCGTCGAGCTGAGAAGCTGTGTTTGTCGACAAGATGACTTCTGTTCATCGAGCTGAGTTCCAAGATCATCGAGCTAAAACAAAACTGCATTGATTAGAAACTTTGACAATTCTGTGTATAGAGTTCGTCAAGCTAATAACTGAGAACTGATTTCGTCGAGCTGAGAATTGATTTCATCGAGCTGAGGACCACTAACTGCTGCTGGATAACTCTAGACAAAGTGGTCAAAGTATGTCGAGCTGAGAATCTTGAATTCGTCGACTGGAGATGATTCTGGACTTAGAAAACTGAGAGGCTTCTGGATTAATAAGTTGAAGTAGAGAACCCAGAAATCGTCGACCAGAGAACTAAGTTCGTCGACTGGAGTATAGAGAACAAAGTCTTGACTTAGAATGCTGAAGATAGAGTCCAAAGATCATCGAGCTGAGAATCAAGTTCATCGAGCTCAGCTCAGAGAATTTTCTCTGAGATCGTCGTGCTGATCACGACTATCGTCGACTTGCGTTCGACGAACGTTAAACTCATTTTACTAAGTCTTTGGAAAATCTCTAAGTCTTGAGTCTCTGACAGTCTGATAATGGATGGTCCATAGACTATTGAAACTAATGACTTGGCCCAGACTCTAGGACACAACTATGACACTGGCTATAAATGATGGGTCACAAGATCCTAACTTAGTAAACCTAGCCCAAATCAAACTAGGGATCCAACAAAACCCTATCTATTGAGGGAGGTGATATGATCATGGGAGAATATATCTCTTGATCCTAGCCTACTTCTACTACACTAGTGATCAAACAAGTTGACTGGAGAACATACCTCTTATGTTGATACCGCTAATACAACGCATCACTGCAGCCATTTGACACTTGAGTGGTCCATTGATCCATTTGAGATAATGTCGCTCCTATTCCACTGAAGGATTCATGCATCTGTACAAAGGGAGGTGCTGACTTTTCCACTTGTTTTACAGTGGCATATCTATGCAACAGCAGTAGTGAATCCACATCAACAACCATCCACTAGGGTTGGTCTCCCCCTCATACTATGCATATTCCTGAGAACCTACTGATCAGCTGTGATGATCTTTGATCCACTACAGTTGTTGGCTGCTAATTAACAAGAAGCTTTATTCCTGCAACTTCTGAATTTGCTCCCCCTAAATCGGAGCATCTGCTGTCATTCTCTTTACTGGATACGTGTGTTGAAATTTGTGAAGTGAAAGTGGGTGAATAGAGCACTAGGACCTATCCGTGCGGACTACGTGGATAGGGTTGGCGCACTGCTAGTTCGACATGGATGTTGCAGACGATTTGTTCTGTAGCGGCCTTGGCGTTCTGTTCGCGCGGATTATGCAGATAGTAGAGGCAGTCTTACAGGATGGCTTGTACTCAGCATGCTGCAGGATCCCAGGAATTAACCGGGCGGATAGAAACTCTATTCACGGAGTCTGACATGAAGGGCACTGAAGAACTGGAGCTCGGCAGACCAGTTTGGCAGAAGCCTTGGTCTTGCTCTAGTGAAGCGATAAGTGGAAGCTATGGAGACCGCCAGTGTGTGCGGACAGGTGCTGGAGGTCACCGGGTTTGGCGGACTGAAATCAGTGTCCGCTAGTAAGTGCGGACTAGACCTTGTGACCAGTGGTGTGGACTTGGTTGGTTCTGAACCAAGCTCATGTTTGGCTCAGTCCGGCGAGATCGCGTAGTGGATCGCGGTCTGCTTCTCAGTCTGCCAAGATAGGCAGAAGTGCAGCTAGATCTGATATACTCTAGAGGGGGCTGAATAGAGTATATGGTGCTTTAAAACTTTTTACAACAATTGTTGTAATATGAGTGAGCAGGGAAGCAGTAATAAATCTAATCACAGAACTAAACTAGTCAAAAGCTAATCACAGAATAATCAAGGCTAGAGACAAAAATAAAGACAAGCAAAACCAGAAGACACAAGGAAATATAGTGGTTCCCCTAAACTTGGGTACATCCACTCTTCTACCACCCTAGGTGGGAATCCACTGCAGGATGAGTTGATCAGGTGTCGTGGGCATCAATGAGCTTTTGATAAGGTGCTCAAAAACCAAATCAGATTTTTTGATCAGGTGTCTTGCCACCAATGGGCTTTTGACAAGATGCTCAAAAACCAAGCTCAAACTTTTGAAGAGAGTTTGAGAAACCCTTTACAAAGATGGGGGTGAGAGAGTGATGGAAGTCTTCTCTTTCTCAAACAGCTGAGAAGACTATGTGGATTGATGGTGTCATAGCTCCCCCTGAGTCCTTGAGATCTTCAGGAAAAGAAGCTTTGCTGTAGGGTGATAGGCCTTCACAAGTTGAGCTCCAGCAAAAGATGATTTCAGCAGCAACTGAAATGTTAGATGTCTGGAGTCTTGAAATATGTTTGCCTTGAACACTTGAGACTGAGAGATCAGAGGATTTCAGAAAAACTTGATCTCCTTGGATGTGTGTTCTTGAGAATTCTTTGAGACAGAATATTTTGTTCTTGTTCTGAAGATTACTGATGTCTGTCTGTGTGTGTCTGTGTATGTGTCTTCTGTATGAGATTCAAAAATTCTTCTCTTTTATTCTCTGATACTGAATAAAAAAACATTCTCTGTCAAGAATAGCCGTTGGCCTGCATTAATTGCATCCTTAATTGCAAAATCTCTTCTGGAGGAAAGTCCACAGAAATATTCCTTGAAAAATCTCTTGAAACTTGGTCCAAAAATAAATGAAAATGGCTAGAAAATCTCTGAATTAATTGCAGAATAACTCCTTAACTGATTCGAATTTGAATCTAGAAACATCCTTGAAGTTATCTGAAAACGTCGAACTGAGCTCTGCTATCGTTGAACTGAGCTCAGCGATGGAGACTTATACTGCAATAAAATATCGTCGATCTGAGCTCAAAGATCGTCAAACTGAGCTCAGAGATAGAGATCTAAAGCTGAGTCAAGATCGTCGAACTGAGCTCACCGATCGTCGAATGGAGTTCGACGATATGAAGAAGTTAAGCTCAGCAATCGTCGAATGGAGTTCGACGATCTGTCGAAGTTGAGCTAGACGATCGTCGATCGGAGTTCGACAAATCGTCGTGCTGAGCTCGACGATATGACTTAGTCTCAAATTGAAAAAGTCTTGGTCTTGAGGGCAGCTTCCAAACTAGACTTCTAACCCTTAGACTCAATTCTAATTGACCTTTAGGACTATGCAGGAGGTCAAACATTGGTTCCCTAGAGACATAGTGATCCTGACACAAATTAGTAATAGGGTGTTCCAAAAATCTCCCCCTATATGAGTTAGGATTACTATTTACAGGGTTTGGAAAAATTAAATAACATACAAGCAGCAATACAGAGAAACAACAAAAAAAAACTGGACAGCAGAACCACAGAGATATATATATGTATCATCCCAGATAATAATCAGAAATCACAGAGATTGTCACCTTACATTGTCATTTCCTTTCCTTGCCCTTAATAAGTTTGATTTCTTTGTTGGGGTTGAGGGCTTCCTTCTTTGATCTAGTATCATCTGCTGCACCTAAAGTGATTTGCTGTTTAGGCCTTGGAACTACAGCTTCAGGATGCAGTTCCATGTACCTGTCAGAATCAAAAAATTTGCTTGATGCATATCTTTCTAGCTCTTTCTTTCTCTGTTCAGACATTGTAGAGCTGTTAGAGGAATCTCTTCCTTGCTCTTTAGCCTTTTTGATCTGATCCAGTGCAACAAGTTCTTTCATCCTTGCAGTCCAAGCAGCTGGATTATTCTCAGGGTCTTCAAAAGGTACTGGTGGCTCATATCTGTTAGAAGGATTGTCCTGAGGAGGCCTGGATGACACAATTTCCTTCAACTTATAGGGAAAAGGACCAGAGGTGTTATCAGATGAAATTTGTCTTTCCCTGGAGTATGGGTGTTGCCTTGAGTATCCTTTGGAGTAGACCTGGAGATCTCTTTGATTGCCTCTGTATCCTCATCTCCTGGATTGAGAACCCCTGGATTGGCTTCCCCTATTATAGGATCTAGCATGTGGCTGATAGGGATCTTGACTTCTAGCAGGGGGTTGAGCAGCTGAACTTCCACCTGCACCTGCATCAGGAGGAGGTGGTGGAGGAGGATGAGAGTGTTGGAATTGTGAAGAACCCTTTTCATATTTCCTTTTCTTTTTCATTGCTTTCAGTTGATTCTTAGAGTACTGCATCCAGTGCTCAGTGATAGGGCAATCATGAAGAATATAGTATGGTATATCATTGTTATCTTTGACCTTGGCAGGAGGTACTCTCTTCATGGCTTTGCTCATTGCCTTTCTTTTCCTGGCAATGGTAGCAGATGAATCATCAGAGTCTGTTCTGAACTCATCACTTTCAGAACTCTGATCATCATAAAGGGCATCAATTTTCTTCATCAAATCTTTCTTGAGCTGTATAGAGGCAGATGAGGCAGCAGTGGGTGTAGCAACAGAGGTTGAAGCAGTAACAGTAGTGACAGCAGCAGATACAGAAGGTGTTGCAATTGAAGTAGAAGCAGTAACAATAGCAGCAGATATTGCAGGTTCAGTAACAACAGCAGCAACAATAGATTAACTAACAGTAATATCAGTAGTAGAAATATCATCAGAAAATGCAGAAGGCTCAAACTCAGGTACCACTGCCATAAGGATCTCCTTAGTGATTGGCTCAACAGCAGTAACAGGAATATCAGCAGCAGTATCAAGGCTTTCAGCAGTAGGGGAAGCAACATCAGAAACAACAGCAATGCTTTCATCAGAAGAGGCAGCAGCATATACTGAGTGGACAAATGCGGTGATGATGCTGGGGTTACAATAGGAGAATGACACAAGGGCCTTGGACAGATCATCTGGGGGCTGGAAAGCAATTATCTTTGTCAGACATCTGAAATATAACTGATCAAATACTGAGAGCAAAGACCTGAGGTCTAGTGCAAAGATTACAGCAGGAGGAATTTGATCTTGAAACACAGCAGTAGGAGCAGCAAGAACAGGAGCTGAAGAGGCAGCAATAGCAGCAGCAGCAGACAGGCTAACAGAAACAGCAGCAACAGCAGCAGCAGGCAGACTCACTTCATAGGGCATCTCCCCCTGCCTGGATTTAGACAAGGCTGGATCAAGGCACACTGCTGAAGGGGCTGCCTGAGGAAATAGAGTGGAGAGCCTGGCAGAAAGGGCTGCCACTGACAGGAGTAATGGAGCCAAGGAGGTCTCCAAAAGAAGAGATAGTCTGGGGGCTAGCAATTCATACAACCTGTCAGTAAGGGCTAGAATGTCTACTTGCTCAAGGGTGACTGGAGCAGAGGTAGAAGATGGAGGAGCAGATGTGGGTGATGGTAGTGGAGAGCTGGTGAATGGGGGAAGAGATGGCTGAGGTGTGGGTAAGGTGGATATGGAGGACAGTGGGATGGAGATAGATGGGGTGAAGGTGGGTTGGTCAATAATTTGTTGCAGAAGATCTTGATAAGATGTTGAGGATGAGGGTAGCTCAGGAGGAGAGGATGGTGAGTCATCCATAAAGGAATCATCAATGAGGGTGAAGGAGGGAATGGAGGGTGATGAAGTGATATCTGGTTGAGGGTAGGAGAATAATGGATGGAATTGGTCTTCTGTGAGTGGAAGAGTGGGGATTGGAGGTGGTGTGGATGTTGGAGAGGGGCTGGAGATGATGATTGTGGATGGAGTTGGAATGTTAGATGGTATGGGAAGAGATCGAATTGGAGGAGGAGGAGGAGAAACATCAGCAGACAGGTCATCTGCAGGGGCAGAGACCTGTGGGGAAGTGACTCTGAGAGTCCTGGTTCCTGAAGGAGTGCTGGAGGAGGGCCTGCTGGGCTTGATGATTTGTCTGTCCCATTTACCAAACAGGGCACAAGACAGTCTCTTGGATGCATTAATGTGGATTCCAGAAGAGACCAGCAGTGCAGGGCACCTATGCTGCAGAAATACCCCTATGATTCTTCCAAAGTTTACAAAACTTTTGTTTATCTTCTTCTTAATGAGGTCAAATAATACCTCTCCCCAATTCAAATTCTTCCTGTCTACTAGGGCTCCCATTAGGCAGAGCTGATACCTTGAGATTGTATCTTGAGCAGAGTGCTTAGCCAGTAGCACTTTCCCAACTACATCAGCCAGGAATCTGTATTCCACAGAAAGGTTCTTTTTCAAGAGCTTGCTAGGGTTAGCCTCAGAATGACCCATTCTGGCAAGCAATTCAGTATACACTTCTCCAGACAAGTCAGCATTATCTCCACCAGTTCTTAACTCGAAAACCTCTGTTAAGATTGCTGGGGTTAAGGGTACCTGAGCGCCAGATATTGACCCAACAATGGTGGAGTTGTCCTGATTGTGTGCAGTGTAGACCCATTCCTTAATCTCATCAGATGCAAGCTTAATCCTTGTGGTCATGATTGCAGTCAGGTTCTGCTCTTTGAATAACCCGAAGATATCCTGAAAAACCTGGTCGATTATGCTGAAGGATTCCATGTCTATGTCGAAGCCAGCATCAAACTTCATGGCGGCGAGAACAACAACAGACACAGCCATAGTTACCTGCAAAAATTCAACAAACAAAACGACCAAGTGCAGAAATGTTTGGAGGGAAAGAAAGTTCTTGCAGAGAAATCGAAGGCGCAAAGGAGAACGACGGCGAAAAATGAATTTTATATTAGGGTTCGACGCAGAATTGGAAAGATCGTTGAACTCAGTTCGACGATCGAGGCTTCTAAAGGAATCTGAAGAGTCTTCAACATCGTCGATCTCCGTTCGACGATATTGGAGAGCGTCGAGCTCTGTTCGACGATCGTTCAGAGAACAAAATCGTCGAGCGTCGTTCGACGATCGCTGACCGGAAGAGATAGTTCATACTATCTGAGAAACGCTGAACTTAGGTCGACGATTTCAGAAATCGTCGATCTCCGTTCGACGATCTTGGGGAAAATCATCGAGCGCAGTTCAGAGATCAGAAAAACTCTAGACACTAAGAAAAATCAGGATGTTTGCCTAGTCTTGGTCAATTTTTAAGCTTTCAAAATCTTGGATATTATTTAAGACTTCCTCCATCTAACATTCCTAACTGATTTAGGAAGAAGGTGTGTTTCTTTTCATCCAAGGGCTTGGTGAAAATATCTCCCCTTTGTAAATCAATTGGGATATATTGTAGTTCAATTTTGTTCTTTTCAACATTATCCCTTAAGAAATGATGCCTAATCTCTATGTGTTTTGTCCTACTATGGAGTACTGGATTTTGAGCTATAGAAATAGCACTGGTGTTTTCAAAAAAGATTTTAGACTTCTCTAAGTTGTAGCCATAGTCTAGGAGTTGGTTTTGAATCCACAAGAATTGTGAACAACAACTGCCTGCATCCATATATTCAGCTTCAGCAGTTGAAGTTGACACAGAAGTTTGTTTCTTTCAAAACCAAGAGACAAGTCTGTCACCAAGGAACTGACAAGTTCCACTGGTGCTTTTCCTGTCAATTCTGCATCCAGCATAATCAGCATTAGAAAATCCAGTTAAATCAAATGCTGAATCTTTTGGATACCAGAGACCTAGATTTGGACAACTTTTAACATACCTGAGAATACTTTTTACTAGTGTTAGGTGTGACTCTCTAGGGCTTACTTGGAACCTAGCACATATACATGTAGCAAACATTATATCTGGTCTACTAGCTGTAAGGTACAATAAAGAGCCAATCATTGCTCTATATGTTGTCTGATCAACAGGTTTCCCATGTTCATCAGCATCCAATACAGCATTAGTAGGCATGGGTGTTTTCATACAAGATGCTTCAGACATGCCAAATTTCTTAACCAATTCATTTGCATATTTGGTTTGAGAAATAAAGATGCCTTCAACATGTTGCTTGACTTGCAATCCTAGGAAGAAGGATAGCTCACCCATGCTACTCATTTCAAATTTAGAATGCATTAGGTTGGAAAACCTTCTTCACAATTTGGAGTCAGTAGAACCATAAATAATATCGTCTACATAAATCTGTACTAGTAGGGTATGAGACTTATGGGTTCTAATGAAAAGAGTTTGGTCTACTCTACCCCTTATAAATCCATTTTCCAAGAGAAAGCATGCTAGGGTCTCATACCATGCTCTAGGAGCTTGCTTGAGACCATATAATGCTTTGTTCAATCTAAAAACATAATCAGGATAAGTTGGAGAGATAAAACCTGGAGGTTGTCTGACATATACTTCCTCTTTGATGTCTCCATTTAGAAATGCACTTTTGACATCCATCTGATATACCTTGAAGCCTTTATGTGCTGCATAAGCTAAAAATATTCTGATGGCTTCCAATCTTGCAACTGGTGCAAAGGTCTGGTCGTAGTCTATCCCTTCTTTTTGAGAATATCCCTGAGCAACTAGCCTTGCCTTGTTTCTTACAATTATTCCTTGATCATCCAGTTTGTTTCTGAACACCCACTTTGTTCCAACAATGGAGTGATCCTTAGGCTTTGGCACTATTTCCCATACTTTGTTTCTTTCAAAATGATGCAACTCCTCTTGCATTGCAATGATCCAGTGTGGATCTTGCTCTGCATCTTGAATGGACTGAGGTTCAATTTGAGATAGGAAGCAGGTGTGCAACAGGTTTTGGTTGACCTGATTTCTGGTTTGCACACCAGCTGAGATGTCTCCAATTATTTGGGAAATTGGATGGTCTCTTAATGTTACTAAATCAACAGGGGGTGTTGATTGTTCACCAACCTGTGTTGTTGTCTCCTCTTGTGGTACAACAACTGGCACTTCAAGTTGTTCTTCAATATGTTGAGCATTTTCTTCATCTTCACTGCTTTCATCCCTTTGGGTAACCTGTAACTTGTTCAGGTCTTCAACAAGAGAATGTTCCTGCAAAGGTTCTATGGTAGAAGAGATCTTCTCCTTGAAAGACATGTTAGATTCATCAAATGATATATGAACAGATTCCTCAATTTTTAGAGATGATTTATTATAAACCATATAAGCCTTGCTGATCATGGAGTATCCTAGAAACACTCCTTCATCAGCTTTAGCTTGAAATTTCGCTAAGTATTTCTTGTCATTATTATGTATGTAGCAAATACAACCAAAAACTCTAAAATAATCAACTTTAGTTTTCTTCCCTTTGAGTAATTCATAGGGAGTCTTTCCCTTTAGTTTATGTATCAAACTTCTATTCAGCATATAGTTGGAGGTGTTCACTGCCTCTGCCCAAAAGGATAGAGGTAGATGAGCATCTGACAACAATGTAGTGGCAGATTCAATAAGGGTTCTATTTTTCCTTTCAGCTACCCCATTTTGTTAAGGAGTTCTAGGAGGTGAGAAAGTATGCCTGATCCCTTCACTCTGACAGAACTCTTGCATAAGAAGAGAATCAAACTCTATCCCATGATCACTTCTGATCAGGGCAATGTGAGTGTTGAACTCAATATGTATACATTTGAGAAACTCTGTCAGACACTTAAAGTTATCAGACTTCTTCCTTAGAAAGAACACCCAAGTGAATCTAGAGAAGTCATCTACAACTACTAAAGTGTAAGATTTCCCTCCTAGGCTTTGTACTGTGATGGGTCCAAAACGATCCATGTGTAACAGATACAATATCCTATGTGAATCACTCTTATTAAGTGACTTAAAGCTGTTTTTAGTTTGCTTGCCTAATTGACAAACCCTGCAGAGTCCTTCCTTCTTGTAGGGGCCAGAAGGTAGTCCTCTAACAAGGTTATCCTTGGATAGCCTAGCAATAGTTCTAAGGTTTAGGTGTCCTAGTCTCTAATGCCATAAGATATTTGGTCTACAGACAGAATTAAACAGGCAAATATCTACATCAGTTGAAAGAAAATCTACTAGATAGATGTTACCTTTCCTTTTACCTGTCAACACAGTTGTGTTGTCCTCTGACTTGATTTTGCATAATGCTTTGCTGAAGGTCACCGGGTAGCCTTCATCACACAGCTGACTTATGCTTATTAAGTTGTGCTTCAGTCCTTCCACATAAACTACCTTCTTGAATGTTACTGATCCAATCTGGACTGCACCATATCCTTTAGTCTGTCCAAAGTTTGAATCACCAAAGATAACTTTGGGTCCAAGCTTGGCTCTAAAGGAAGTGAGGTTGTCCTTGTTCCCTGTCATGTGCTTAGAGCACCCACTATCCAAGTACCATTGCTGGTTAGATGTTGGATTGGTCTTCACCTGCACATAAGACAATTCATTTGATTTTTACCCAGTTTACCTTGGGCCTAGGTTAATAACCTTTAAATTCTGAAATAAAAGACATCCCAGGTTGACTCTTATATCCTTCAGGATGATATCTCCTTGGAGGTATAATCCATTCAGTATAAGGGTTAAAGATTTGGGATGTAGGGCCCTTAGGATTGGATTTTGATTTGCCCTTGAAAAAATTTCCAGAGCTCTGACCTCTGTTCGCCGATCTTGGAGCTGCGTTCGACGATCTTGTGTTAGATCGTCGAGCTCCGTTCGACGGTCGACTATGGTAGAGTTCAGGAACTTGAGATCGTCGACCTGCATTCGACGATTTTGCCTGAGATCGATGATCTGGGTTCGGCGATCGTAGATCTCCGTTTGCTGATCGTCGACCTCCGTTCGACGATTTCTGCTGGGACTTGGTTTTCTTGGGCAGATCAGAATTTTTCCTAGCAACCTCTACAACTCAATTTCCTTTATCAGAAATGAATTTGATTGGAGTTGTTAGAACTATGGGTTGGTTGGATGAAGCACCCAAGCCCAGTGTACTGTTAAATCTGGAGTTCACTGTGCTTGTGATGTCCATCAGCTTGATGCTTCTCCCATTAAGGGATTCTTCAAGCTTCTTGGCCTCAGACAGCTCACTTTTCAGTGAAGCTCTCTGCTCCCTACAGCACTCCAACTCCTGAGAGAGTTTGAGGTTTTCTGACTTTAAAGTATTGTGTTCAGATAAATGATTTCTGAGAGAGATGATTTCTTTCTCAGACTTTAGCAGGTCTAAACATAATGCTTTAAATTCAGATTTAAAGTCCTCTGAATTAAAATCAAAAGAACTGATTACCTGATCTTCTTCAGGTTGAGTCTCTGAGTCTGACTCTGACTCCTCTTCTTCTGAATTATGTTGTGAGGCATTGATTGCCATCATGCAGAACTCTTTCTCTTCTGCATCATCCTCATCATCACTGGAGCTGGATGAGGCTTCTGACTCCTATTCAGTCTCACTCCAGGATTCAACAACAAACCCCTTTCTTGTATGTTTGTTTTTGCTTGATGAGGGTTTGCCATTGCCATCCCTCTTGGATTCTTTCTCGTTTCTTCTTTATTTCTTGTCCCTTCTGTCCTTGTTTTTGTTTTCTGGACAGTCAGGAACTATGTGCCCTGGTTTCCTGCAACCAAAGCAAACAATTTCTTTATTATTATTAATGGACTTGTCATACCTTGGCTTATCATGCTCCTTGTATGATCTCCTTCTGAAGTCCTTTCTGGGCATCTTGTAAAATCTTTTGGCCAACAGACTAAGCAGATCATCATTGTCTGTGACTTTGTCTTCAGGATGATCTTCAGTTGCCTTTGAAGGCTATTGTCTTCTCTTTTTTTGTGGCTGGTGAGGCAGCCTTCTGTTCTTCTTCTTTATTCTTGATGAGTAGCTCATAAGATTTGAGCTTACCCAATAGAGCTTCAGTGGTGATCTCATTCAAACTTCTGGCATCCTTAATTGGCCAGATTCTTGAATCCCAAGTGCTAGGGAAGCACATTAGAATTTTGTCATTGAGTTCAGTTAGTGAGATCTCTTTATCCAATGTCCTGAGTTCACTGACAATTAGACTGAGCCTGTTGTACATATCTCCCACTGACTCAGTTTCTCCCTTCTTGAAATTCTCATATTGAGATATGAGGTGGGATCTCATATCCTTTCTCTCATCAGCTGAGCCTGAGACTATTTCAGAGAGTTTGTCCCAAATTTCCTTTGCTGAATTGCATTCAGCCACCTTTTGAAATATGTCATCAGACATTGTCTGGGCTAAGATGTTCATAGCCTTGGCATCAGCTACTTTCCATCTCTTGATGTCAACATCCGTTCCTGATGGAGGTGGAACAGCATTTGTACTTGAGTTCTCTGGAGGTCTTGGACATACTGTCAAAACAGAGTTAAAAATATCTTCGTCAATAGAATTCATGTACAGTCTGATCCTTGCTTTCCAAAGTGCAAACTTGGATAGATTGCACACTGGAGGTCTGGTGCTAGCATAATCTTTGTTTTGGGCCATGATTTGTGAAAACAAAATCTAATATTAAATTACAAAAGAAAACAGATCTAACTAGGGATCTTTTGGGTTCAGGTGTTAGCCTGTGCATCCACCAAGGTGTGGTATGTTTAACCAACCTCGCTTTGATACCAATTGAAAGTGCGGCTAGATCTGATATACTCTAGAGGGGGGTGAATAGAGTATATGGTGCTTTAAAACTTTTTACAACAATTGTTGTAATATGAGTGAGCAGGGAAGCAGTAATAAATCTATTTACAGAACTAAACTAGTCAAAAGCTAATCATAGAATAATCAAGGCCAGAAACAAAAATAAAGACAAGCAAAACCAGAAGACAAGGAAATATAGTGGTTCCCCTAAACTTGGGTACATCCACTCTTCTACCACCCTAGGTAGGAATCCACTGCAGGATGAGTTGATCAGGTGTCCTGCGCACCAATGAGCTTTTGATAAGGTGCTCAAAAACCAAATCAGATTTTTTGTTCAGGTGTCTTGTCACCCATGAGCTTTTGACAAGGTGCTCAAAAACCAAGCTCAAACTTTTGAAGGGAGTTTGAGAAACCCTTTATAGAGATGGGGGTGAGAGAGTGATGGAAGTCTTCTCTTTCTCAAACAGCTGAGAAGACTATGTGGATTGATGGTGTCAAAGCTCCCCCTGAGTCCTTGAGATCTTCTGGAAAAGAAGCTTTGCTGTAGGGTGATAGGCCTTCATAAGTTGAGCTCCAGCAAAAGATGATTTCAGCAGCAACTGAAATGTTAGATGTCTGGAGTCTTGAAATGTGTTGGCCTTGAACACTTGAGGCTGAGAGATCAGAGGATTTCAGAAAAACTTGATCTCCTTGGATGTGTGTTCTTCAGAATTCTTTGAGACATAATATTTTGTTCTTGTTCTGAAGATTACTGATGTCTGTCTGTGTGTGTCTGTGTATGTGTCTTCTGTATGAGATTCAAAAATTCTTCTCTTTTATTCTCTGATACTGAATAAAAAAACATTCTCTGTCAACAATAGTCGTTGGCCTGCATTAATTGCATCCTTAATTGCAAAATCTCTTCTGGAGGAAAGGCCACAGAAATATTCCTTGAAAAATCACTTGAAACTTGGTCCAGAAATAAATGAAAACGGCTAGAGAATCTCTGAATTAATTGCAGAATAACTCCTTAACTGATTCGAATTTGAATCTAGAAACATCCTTGAAGTTATCTGAAAATGTCGAACTGAGCTCTGCTATCGTTGAACTGAGCTCAGCGATGGAGACTTATACTGCAATAAAATATCGTCGATCTGAGCTCAAAGATCGTCGAACTGAGTTCAGAGATAGAGATCCAAAGTTGAGTCAAGATCGTCGAACTGAGCTCACCGATCGTCGAATGGAGTTCGACGATATGAAGAAGTTGAGCTCAGTGATCGTCGAATGGAGTTAGACGATCTGTCGAAGTTGAGCTAGACGATCATCGATCGAAGTTCGACGAATCGTCGTGCTGAGCTCGACGATATGACTTAGTCTCAAACTGAAAAAGTCTTGGTCTTGAGGGCAGCTTCCAAACTAGACTTCTGAACCCTTAGACTCAATTCTAATTGACCTTTAGGACTATACAGGAGGTCAAACATTGGTTTCCTAGAGACATAGTGATCCTGACCCAAATTAGTAATAGGGTGTTCCAACACATTGGTGTGGACTTGGTTGGTTCTGAACCAAGCGCATGTTTAGCTCAGTTCGGCGAGATCGCGTAGTGGATCGCGGTCTGCTTCTCAGTCTGCCAAGCTAGGCAGAAGTGCAGTTGCCTTGGTTGCGAGTTTGGGAGAAGCGTACTGGAGTTTGTTTCTCCAATTGCATGCGGACTGGAGCTGGAGTCCGCTGAGTCCGACAGCTGCCTTGCTGGCATGGCTGTGGACTTGGGATATGCGGACTGGAGCAGTCTGCTGTGTATATGGGCTGGTGTTGTCCGAAGGGATATGCACACTAGAGCTGTCTGCAGTATGGGAGGACTGGAATAGTGTGTCCTGTAACACCCCCTATCCGTCGTATAACATATAGCAGCAGGTCCGGCCGGGGCCCGGCGCCATATACCACAGACAGACCGGGTGGTTACTCAATGAAAATCATCCAACCAATAACAACGTCCTACACAGAGCATTCTAGCGGAACCAATTAAAATTGTTGCATTAATAAAGAACCCAACACTAGCATGAATGTCCACTAATACACCAAAAAGGAATGAAGTACAAATACACCAGTACCGGCCTTATGGCCTTACAATTGTTTTTCTCAAATTACATGTCTTCAGACCTCGGCACGCAGGCTGTCCATACATGAATAAAAGAAAACACTCAAAAATTAGGCCTTCGAGGGCCGGCTCAGCAACTTGGGCTTTAGCCCGCTATTTACCGCTTGGCTCCGCAGCACCTGCAAGCACAATCCACCGCAACGGTGGCAAACCAAAGCAACGGTCAGCTATGCTGACCAAATTATAACGATCCCGCCACCAATTCGTGGAGGCGATGCTCCTTCCCTGCACTTTATTAGCATAACCAAGTAGTATATAAATACATTGCATCACAGGCATTGACACGCACGGCTACCCGCCCCGTGCTCTTAGGGTACATTCTCGGTGATCACGGTCAAAGTCCGCAGACTCATCAACGCCCCCAGGACGGCAATAACTCGTGAGTAATCTGGTCTTTCTGACCACTGCCTAAGACCCTCCATCTATGCCAACGGTAAGTGCCAAGTAACTTTAGGTCTCTTTAACCGAAAGACATAGATCGTGTACGGTTCCACCTGAACCGTTGCTCACACCGCAACGTCAACTTAAGTCGTCTGTGCGGGTCAAGCTTCCCCGAGTCCTGTATCTCCCATACATATCACATAACCCAGTTTTGTTTAAGTTGTCTCCCAGGACACCATGATGGCCGAACCACGCGTCCGCCCAGTTTTCCGGGTGCACCTTGGAGTTAATCCCCAAGGCTCCATGTTGCAATCTACCTCGTAGAAAACCCGAAAAAGAAACATTCACATGGAGTCTTCTCCGGCCATTTATGCAATGCAACATCACTGATCTAGACCAACTTGTCTGGGTAGGCTTCACACATCATGCCTATATCCGTTCTCGATTACGGACTCTACATGTACACAACAGGGACTATTCATGTCTACCCGAAGGAACGCCTCAAACTCACCGCAAACTCGTGAGAGCGGGCTTCCCTATGCAAAAGAAGTAGAGCTTCACATGCTCAAGTAAAGAATCGTTACCCTAGCGTTCTTCCTTGGCGCCATGGAAATGTAAGAGGATGAAAAGCACCGCACTCTCCTTGCCTTCGTAGATCCGAAGTCGGTTCGCAATTTGGAGCTCCGAAGCTCCGCTGGTGACCGGATCTAGGCTTCTTCTTCCTCCTTTGCTCTCCCCTCTCTCTAGACTTAAAAATTGAACCACTCAAGAGAAATGAGGGTTTCAAAGGGACAATCCCGGGTATATACTAGTAGGAACAACCACTAACCGTCAGATCCCAAAATAAGGAAACGAATGGCTACAATTCGTAGCTGAAAAGTAAAACCTGGGCAGAACACGGCCTGGGACACGCCCGTGTCCAGGGCCGTGTCCCTCATTCGCCGTCAAAATCGACACGTCTTGAAAAACACACGGGCATCCAACACGCCCGTGTTCGACCTGACACGCCTGTGTCAGCCAGTATATGCCGGTGTTCCTGGGTGTGTTCCCCCATCGACACAGGACCAACACCAACCCGAGACTCACACGAGTCTTGGACATGCCCGTGTCATATTTGACACACCCATATCAAACCCAAACACGCCTGGGCTCCAGTCCGTGTTTACTATCTCGACACTTCGTCGAGCGCAATTCGTCGACCACCCGACACGGCCTTGGACACGCCCGTGTCCTAGGCCATGTTACCTATCTCGACACATCATCGAGCGAAAATGTCGACTTCTCGGGCCGATCGTCGACACGAGCTCGACAAGCCCTGTGACACGCCCGTGTCTCAGGCCGTATATGCTGCTCGACGATCGTCGACTCCTAATTTCGTCAACCTTGCGGCCAAATCATCGACTTGAGCGTGACACGCCCTGGGACACGCCCGTGTCCCAAGCCGTGTGCCCCCTGCAAAATTCCATATTTGGCACAAAATGCCTCCCGCCGCACTTTTGAGTTTCGGGGTGTTACAACTCTCCCCCTCTTAAAAGAATTTCATCCTCGAAATTACATAAAGTAAAGAAACATAATCCTTAAATGGTACCTGAGTGAAACAACTCCGGGTACTCCTTAAGCATAGTCCGTTTTCTCTCCCAAGAGAGCTCCTCTCGACCGCAATTGTCCCAACGGACCTTGACCATCCTGATCTCTTTATTGCGTAGCCGCTTGACTTCCGAGTCTTCAATACGTACGGGCTTGACCTTTGTCGTAAACCCACTATCAACAGGCACTTGATCGACCGCGATCACTTGCGTAGGCTCTTGCACCTCCTTCCGCAGCACCGATATATGTAATACATCATGTAGACCACTAAGATCCACTGACAGCTTCAACCGTTATGCTGCTTCACCAATCCACTCCAGAACCTCAAACGGTCCAAGGTACCTTGGGCTTAGCTTCTTCAAGCGCCGCACCCGCGAGACACCCTTGAATGGCTTGATCTTCAAGTACACCCAATCGCCAACAGCGAACTCCATGTTCCTGTGCTTGTCATTATAATACTTAGCCTGGCGGTCCCGAGCGATTAGCAACCTCTCCTGAATGGTTCTCATCAAAGAAGTAGCATCCTCCACCTCTAGTCGCTTATATAACTTTGATTCACCCATTTCCAACCAGGACAACGACATGCGATATTGTCTACCATAAAGGGCCTCGAAGGGCGCCATTTGAATGCTCGCCTGGTAGCTATTGTTGTAAGCAAATTCCACCTTGTATAGGTAATCTTCCCATTGCTTTCCAAAGTCCGGGACACACATGCGAAGCATGTCTTCCATTGTCCTATTGAACCTCTCGGTCTGCCCATCCTTTTGCGGATGAAAGGCTATGCTAAAACCCAGCTTTGTTCCCAACATATGCTGCACCAGCCTCCAATCATTGGACGTGAACCGCCCATCTTGGTCATTCACGGTGATGCAGGGCACACGATGGAGCCGTACAATATTATCCACATATAGCTTTGCCAATTTCTCAACCAGATCATCCTTCCTATGCGGAATGAGATGAGACACCTTCATTAGACGATCTATGACCACCCAAATCGCGTCGTTCCCCTTTTGCGACCTTGGCAACCCGTGCACAAAGTCCATAATAATGTCGTCGAACTTCCACTCCGGAATAGGCAAGGATTTCAAGAATCCTCCCAGCTTTTGGCATTCCGCCTTCATCAAGGCGCAAGTTTGGCACTTCGCCACGTAGAGCGCCACATCCTTTTTCAGTCCTGGACACCAGAACAATTTCTTAATATCGCAGTACATCTTCGTGCTCCCCGGGTGAATTGAGTACTTGGTATGATGTGCCTCGTACAACAATTCCACCCGCAAATTGCCCACAATTTGGACGCACAGACGACCGTCTTTCCAAAGTAATCCGTCCTCCACAACGAATTGGGAATTTGACCCATCCAGAGCCTCTATCATAAGTTACTTCATGTGGACATCCATATCCAATGCCTGCCGAATCCGATCAGTCAGGTCATATTGGACTTCAATCCAATTCAATACTGCTTCAGCACTTGATTTCTTATCAACGCAAAAGATCTCCAACGCCTCTAACTCCCAAACCAATCGCTCGTCATGGACCGACAGCCAATTGGCTTCAGCTGGGGCCCGGCGACTCAATGCATCCACAACCGCATTGCCATTACCAGGAACGTAGTGGATCTTGTATGTATAGTCCCCCAGGAACTCCATCCATCTACGCTGCCGCATGTTCAGATATTTCTAATCAATCAAATATTTTTGGCTCTTGTGATCGGTGTTGATATCAATCTTCACACCGTACAAATAATGTCTCCACAGCTTCAAGGCAAAAATCAGGGCTGTTAACTCCAAGTCATGGACCGGATAGTTCCTCTCGTGCAACTTCAGCTGTCTCAAGCCATATGCTATAACGCTTCCATGCTGTAACATCACACAACCCAAACCACTGCCTGAAGCATCACTATATATCTCATAACCTTCGGTCCCACTCAGCGAACTCAACACAGGCGCCGTGGTCAACCGACATTTCAACTCCTCAAAAGCTCGCGCGCATTCCGGCGTCCAAACGAACTTCGGCTCCTTCCTCGTAAAAGTAGTGAGAGGTAATGCTATCCGCGAGAAGTTCTCTACGAAGCGCCTATAATAGCCGGCAAGCCCCAGAAAGCTCCGGATTTCCGCTACCGTAGAAATCTCAGGCCACTCTCGTATCGCAACAATCTTTGCCCGATCCACTACAACACCTTCCCCACTCACTATATGACCGAGGAACGCCACTGAGGACAACCAAAACTCGCACTTCGAGAACTTGCATACAATTGATTCCTCCTTAACATCTCCAAAACCAAATGAAGATGCCTGATGTGATCTTCCTCACTCTGCGAGTATACCAAAATATCGTCGATGAAGATGATCACAAAATGGTCCAAATACTCCCTGAAGGTCCTGTTCATCAAATCCATGAACACTGATGGCGCATTCGTCAGCCCAAACAGCATGACCGTAAACTCGTAATGCCCGTATCTTGTACTGAACGCTGTCTTAGGGATATCACTCTCCCTTATCCTCAGCTGATAGTAACCAGACTTGAGATCCAACTTAGAGTACACCGTCGACCCGAGCAACTGATCAAAAAGATCATCGATCCTTGGGATTGGGTACTTGTTCTTTTCCGTTAGCTTGTTTAACTCCAGATAATCAATACAAAGTCTCAAGCTCCCGTCCTTCTTCTTTACAAAGAAGACCGGTGCGCTCCAAGGTGACAAACTTGGACGCACAAACCCTTGCTCCAACAACTCTTGAAGTTGCACTTTCAGCACCGCCATTTCCTTAGGCGCTAGCCGATACAGAGATCGTGACACAGGCTTCGCACCTGGCACTAGCTCAATCGTGAAATCTATCTCCCGTTGAGGCGGGGCTCTAGGAAGATCGGCGGGGAACACATTAGGGTACTCAGCTACCACTGAAATACTATCCAACGTAGGCTTTGGATTTGCAAACTCCACTAGTATAAAGAACAGCTCTGCACCAGCACGAACCGCCTTCACCACCTGAAGAGCAGACATCAACGTCTTGCTCGACCCTTTCAAGCCCGAAAAAGGCGTCTCACAACTTGCTCCCAACTTGACTTCCTTGCGACCGCAATGAATATAGGCTTGCTGCTCCGAGAGCCAGTCCATGCCAAATATAACATCAAACTCCACCATCGGTAGTAACGAGGCTTGCAGATCGAACTGTTGATTCCCAATGCGAATCTTAACACCGCAGATTTTATACGCACGCATCGGACACCCATTCGGTAACAAAACATCCAACTTGTCCTTTGCCATCAAAGAATTTACTCCGATGCGCGATATGAATCCTTCGTACAAGAAGGAGTGTGAAGCACCTGTATCAAAGAGTGCTCTCGCCGGAAACTCACAAATCAAAGCAGATCCTAAACAAGCAGTGGTAAGCTAACATACGCATAATAAGTATTTAAAGAAAATTTACTTGCTACAAATTTAACCGTACCTGTCACCACATCCGCTTTTTTGATGGCCTCCTGTTGGCCAAGATTATAAACCCTTGGATGAGCCGGAGCATAATGGGACGCAGTTGACTCCACCGCCTTGCCCTTCTCTTCATAAGTTGCTCCCGGCTTCCTCTCGGACCAGGGACGTCCACTCCAATAATCACGGGTATAGTGTCCCGGCTTCCCACAAGTAAAACATTCACCCGGGGTCCGACCCGTAGTCATCCTAGAAGCACCAGAAGAAGGAGCTGGACCCGAAGTCCTAGCCGTCTTAAAGAACTTACGGTGACCAAACTTTGAGTTAGCCGACACCTTGAACTCAGACTTCTTATCACCAAGGCATTTCTTTGCTTGAACATTCTTCATGTCCTTCTCCAAGGACCGGGCCGTGTTGACCAAGGTCAAGAAACCCTGCGTCATCGCCCCCGAGAGTAGTAGACTCAAGTCATCTCTTAGACCTTCGTAGAAACGGTTGGTCTTACGCTCCTCATCCGCGATGGTGGAGCTAGCATACCGACCCAACCGAGTAAACTCGTGGAGATACTCATCCACGCTATTCTCTCCTTGTACCAACCTCCGGAACTCATTCTCCAAAGCTATCCTCTGAGTCGAAGGGAGGTACCTAGCCAAGAACAGTCTCGAGAACTCCTCCATCGAGATATCTGTAAGTTGCCTTTCTCTCAATAGATGTAGCTCCAAACCCTCCCACCACAGCCTAGTGTCTCCATCAAATAGGAGCGCAGCTATAGTGGTCATCTGCCACTCCTCCATCTCTGTCACTGTCAAGACTCTCTTCACATGGGAGAGCCAGTCTTCAGCTTGAGATGGGGTTCCCAACCCCGAGAATACCGGAGGATTAAAGCTCATGACATGTTTGAGATGTCTCTCGGTTGCCCTCCTTGGCACCAACGGCTCCACTACTACCTGCTCCACTCTTCTCGGCTCAACCTCTAGAAAAGGTACCTGCTCCATCACAGGAGAGGGCTGCTGCATTTGGCTTGCAGGCTGAGCATTGATCATGGCAAACACTGCTTCTGCCACCAATCGTATGGTCTCAGCCGATTGAGATGTTGCAGGAGCATCATTTGGGGCACTACTAGCCTCAGAAACTCGGCGTTCCGACGGCCCAGCACCGCTTCTGGTCACCTATAGTGGTACAAAACACCGTTAAGCGACCAAACAAAATTACAAAACACAATTATAGGAACACGCAAGTTCCTCAAACACGTGTATTTTGCATTCCAAAGTGGACATTCATGGGTTATTTTGCTGTTATAATGATGACACAGACACATGTGCTCACCACCCCTTAAAAGAATTCATCCACGAATTCATTTGAAGCCTAACCGAAGCAAGTAGTCTGATACCAAATTGTAACACCCCTATCTGTCCCATAGCATATAGCAGTAGGTCCGGCCGGGGCCCGACACCATATACCACAGATAGATCGGTTGGTTACTCAATGGAGACCATCCAACCAATAACAACATTCTACACAGAGTATTCTAGCGGAAGAAATTAAATTTGTTGCATTAATAAAGAACCCAACACTAGCATGAATGTCCACTAATATGCCAAAAAGGAATGAAGTACAAATACACCAGTACCGGCCTTATGGCTTTACAATTGTTTTTCTCAAATTACACGTCTTCAGACCTCGGCATGTAGACCGGCCGTACATGAATAAAAGAAAACAATCAAAAATTAGGCCTTCAAGGGCTGACTCATCATCTTGGGCTTTAGCCCACTATTTACCGCTTGGGTCCGCAGCACCTGCAAGCACAATCCACCGTAACAGTGGCAAACCAAAGCAACGGTCAGCCATGCTGACCAAATTATAATGATCCCGCCCCTAATTCGGGGAGACGATGCTCCTTCCCTGCACTTTATAAGCATAACCAAGCAGTATATAAATACATTGCATCACAGGCATTGGCACGTACGGCCACTCGCCCCGTGATCTCAGGGAACATTCTCGGTGATCACGGTCAAATTCCGCCGACTAACCACCGCCCCCACGTTGGCAATAACTTGTGAGCAATCTGGTCTTTCTGGCCACTGCCTAAGACCCTCCATCTATGCCAACGGTAAGTGCCAAGTAACTTTAGGTCTCTTTAAACGAACTACATAGATCGGGTACGGTTCCACCTGACCCGTTGCTCACACTGCAACGTCAACTTAAGTCGTCTGCGCGGGTTAAGCTTCCCCGAGTCCCGTATCTCCCATACATATCACATAACCTAGTTATGTTCAGGTTGGCTCCCAGGCCACCATGATGGCAGAACCACGCGTCCGCCCAGTTTTCCGGGTGCACCTTGGAGTTAATCCACAAGGCTCCCAGTTGCAATCTACCTCATAGAAAACCCGAAAACAAATATTCGCACGGAGTCTTCTCCGGCCATTTATGCAATGCAACATCACCGATCCAGACCAACTTGTCCGGGTAGGCTTCACACATCATGCCTATATCCGTTCTCGATTACGGACTCTACATGTACACAATGGGGACTATTCATGTCTACCCGAAGGAACACCTCAAACTCACCGCAAAGTCGCTAGAGCGGCCTTCCCTATGCAAAAGAAGTAGAGCTTCACATGCTCAAGTAGAGAATCGTTACCCTAGCGTTCTTCCTTTGCGCTATGGAAATGTAAGCAGATGAAAAGCACTGCACTCTCCTTGCCTCCGTAGATCCGAAGTCGGTTCGCGATTTGGAGCTCCGAAGCTCCGCCGGTGACCGGATCTAGGCTTCTTCTTCCTCCTTTGCTCTCCATTCTCTCTAGACTTAGAAAGAGAACCACTCAAGACAAATGAGGGTTTCAAAGGCCCAATCCCGGGTATATCCCAGTAGGAACAACCCCCAACCGTCGGATCCCAAAATGAGGAAATGAATGGCTATGATTCGTAGCTGAAAAGTAAAACCTGGGCTGAACACGGCCTGCGACACGCCCGTGTCCAGGGCCGTGTCCCTCATTCGCCTTCAAAATCGATGCGTCTTGAAAAACACACGGTCATCCAACATGCTCATGTTTGACCTGACACGCCCGTGTCAGCCAGTACACGCCCGTGTTCCCGGGTGTGTTCCCCCATCGACATAGGACAAACACCAACCCGAGACTCACACGGGTCTTGGATACGCCTGTGTCCTATTTGACACGCCCGTGTCAAACCCGAACACGCCTAGGCTCTAGGCCGTGTTCACTATTTCGACACTTCATCGTGCGCAGTTTGTCGACCACCCAACACGGCCTTGGACACGCTTGTGTCCTAGGCCATGTTCCCTGTCTAGACACATCTTCGAGCGAAAATGTCAACTTCCCGCGCCGATCGTCGACACGAGCTCGACACGCCCTGATACACGCCCGTGTCTCATACCGTGTTTGCTGCTCGATGATCGTCGACTCCAAATTTCATCGACCTCGCAGCCAAATCGTCGACTCGAGCCTGACACGCCCTGGGACACGCCCGTGTCCCAAGCCGTGTTCCCCTGCCAAATTCCAGATTTGGCCAAAAATGCCTCACGTCGCTCTTTTGAGTTTCGGGGCGTTACATTCCACTGAGTCCGGCAGGTTCCATTGTGACGAAGCCATGGGCTCGAGATGAGCGGACTGGAGCTGTGTGTCTGCTGTGTACGGCAGGTGCCTTAATGGCGAGGTTGTTGGCTCAGGATAAGCGGGCTGGAGCTGTGTCCGCGGATTGGCGGACTGTGTTACCGCAGAGACCTACTGTTGTGGTCCTAGCTTGGCCCTCGGCGACAAGGCGGACTGGTGTTATTGTCCGGCCTAGGTGATGTCTTTGTGGCGTCCTTTGGCGACAAGGCGGACTGGAAATTGTGTCCGGCCTTGGAGAAGCTAGGAGGGCTGGCTATGTTGCACATGCGCGGCAGACTAGAATGTATCCGCGTACAACGGAGATGTCTTGCTGCGAGATATGGCGGTACTCCTATCTGCTAGGGCGGTGACCACACTCATCATCATGCCTATAAATATGACCCTTGTCATATCAGGAATAGGAACATCCATGTGTAAGTGAACAGTACCTTGAGCTTGTAACTATTGCTGCGGACTGGACTTTTGTGTTTGCGCGGTTTGATTGAGTTGAACGGGTTGTGCTGTGCATGTTGTGTGGATAGCGCTTAAAAGACAGCACTTGGCTCAGATTGCGGTCATGGACAGTGTGAACTCTGCGGTTAAGTAACATGAGGTAAACAGCAGGTCGCGGACAGCGACCAGACGGTCTTCTCTTTGGCAACTTAGTTCGGGGTTCAATAATTCGCCTGCTTCAGGCGGACTGTTATATTCAACATAGCAGCTTGTGTGGTCTGGCGGATAGGCGACCTCGCGGTCAGGCGGCATGCAGACCGGTGGCTAGAGCAAGCATTGGAATAAGGGGTAGTCTGCGCGGCTTGGGTTGTGGTCTGGCGACCTGGCGGTTTGAGCAGACTCCACGGCAGTAGAGCGACGGCTTGTGTTTGAGTCTGTACGGCTTGTTTCTCTTGTCTTGTATTTGTAGTCTCAACCTTCCCTTTGGTGGTTGTTTGGTGAAGCATGTATTGCCATGTATGTCTTGCTGTGTAGAGAAGATCGCTATGAATCAATAAAGACTCTTGTGCTGCATGTGTTTTCTGGTTGACTTGCTTTAGTTGAGATAACCCCTGCTCACTCCAAGTTCCAGGGAAATTTTCTGCGCGATCAAGGTGTGATCTTGATAGTCCTGAGAATATTAATTTGGCGTCAGGCTATCTCGTTGACCACCTGGAGAAATTTCAACGTGGTAGTAGTACCAGGTTGTTGAATTTTAACATGGTATCAGAGCTGGACTGAAGTGGATAAACAGTAATCAACTGAAGTTGTTGTTCTATTGACAAGACAACACAGGCAGCACGGACTCAAACACCAAGCTACTGTTCTACTGTTATGGAGTCCGCACATTCTGCCAGGTCGCCAGACCGCAAAGCAAGCCGCGTGGACAACCCGTTATTCGAATGCTAAGCTCTAGTCGCCGATCTGCAAGTCGCCTAACCGCGAGGTCGCCTAGCCGCCAGACCGCACAAGCTGCGATGCCGAACTGAACAGTCCACCTGAAGATGGCGACTTATTGAACCCCGAACTAAGTTGCTAAAGAGAAGACCGTCTGGTCACTGTCCGCGACCTGCTGTTTACCGCTTGTTGCTTAACCACAGAGTTCGCACTGTTCCTTGCCACAATCAGAGCTAAGTCATGGCTTTCCAGCACTATCCGCACAACCTGGTCAACTCAATCAAACTGTACATACACAAAAGTCCAGTCCGCAGCAACAGTTGCATGCTCAAGGTACTGTTCACTTATGCATGGAGGTTCCTATTCCTGATGTGATAAGGGTCCTATTTATAGGCACGATGATGAGTGTGGTCACCGCCCTAGTCGATAGGATTACCACCACATCCCGCAACAAGACATCTGTACAGTCCGTGGATACATTCCAGTTCGCTGCGCCTGTGCAAGATAGCCAGCTCGCCTAGCTTCTCCAAGGCCGGACACAATCGCCAGTCTGCCATGTCGCCCAAGGACTCCGCCAAGACATCACCAAGGCCAGACAACAACATCAGTCCGCCTTGTCGTGGAGGGCCAAGCCAGGACCACCATAGCCGAACTCCGCAGCAACACAGTCCGCCAATCCGCGGACACGGCTCCAGCCCCTTATCCTGAGCAAACAGCCTCGCCATCAAGGCACCTGCCGGACACAGCGGACACACAGCTCCAATCCTCTCATCCCGAGTCCACGGCTTCGCCACAGTGGCACCTGCCGGACTCAGCGGACACACTATTCCATTCTGCCCATACTGCGGATAGCTCTAGTCTGCATATCCCTGCAGACAACTCCAGTCGGCATATACAGCAGACTGCACCAGTCCGCAAATCCTAAGTCCACAGCCACGCCACCAAGGCAGCTGTCGTACTCAACAAACTCCAGCTCCAGTCCGCACGCAGTTGCAGACACAAACTCTAGTCCGCTTCTCCCAAACTCGCAACGAAGGCAAATGCACCTCTGCCAAGCTTGGCGGACTGAGAAGCATACCGCGCTCCACTACGCGATCTCCCCGGACTGAGCGAAACATGGACTTGGTTCAGAACCAACCAAGTCCACACCACTGGCCATAAGTGCCAGTCCGCACTTACTGGCAGACAATGGATTCAGTCTACCAAACCCGGCGACCTCCAGCATCTGTCCGCACTGACTGGCGGTCTCCGCAGCTTCCACTTGCCGCTTCATCAGAGCAAGAACAAGGCTTCTACAAAAACCAGTCTGCCGAGCTCCAGTTCTTCAGTCCTCTTCATGCCAAACTCCGTGGATAGAGTTTCTATCTGCCCGATTACTTCCTGGGATCCCTCTGCATGATGAGTACAAGCCGGCCTGGCAGACCGCCTCTGCTGTCCGCATAGTCTGCGCGAACAGACCGCCAATGCCGCTATAGAACAAACTGTCTGCAACATCCCTGCCAATCTAGCAGTCTGCCAACGATGTCTGCGTAGTCCGCACAGATAGGTCCTAGTGCTCCGTTCACCCACCTTCACTTCACAAATTTCAACACTCCCCCTTGAAGTGAGAAGTGGTGAATATCTCCAGCAGCTCCCATAACCTTGCACCTGGTCCCTCCGATAGCATCTACGAAGAAATGTCCAAGACATAGTCCTCGCCCCACATATCATGGACCATGAGGGAGCCCTCCAGCATCTACCAAAAGGAGCCATGCTTCCCTCTGCCTTCTTTTTCAGCTTCAACCTCCACTCATGCTTCATAGGAGTATCACCAACAATCTTTGGAACAAAAGCCCATGTCTCGTCACCTCTGAGAGTAGTCACGTCTTCAGCCTTGGTGTCAATCACCTCCTTGATTCTAGTGGGGTCATTACAACTAGAAGGCACTCGCTCGACGTGAGGGCTCGCAAGGAAACATGGGACCAAGACCGTCGTGTTCCCTTCACTATATCGAGCTGGTGGCTTACTGATCCTCTTCGATCTCCAAAGAACCTAATCATGGCTAACCACCTGCGCTGCTCCTAAACAAGCTCTGTTCTCTGACAAACACAGAACAATCCTCCCCTTGCTTCTTGAACAAGACGTCTCCTCACTGGAACCAGGAGCACCTGGAGGAACGCTCCCCCTTCTTCCTGAACCAGAAGACTCCCCTCTTGTACAAGAACTACCTGGAACATCGCTCCTCCTGCTTCTTGAACCGGAAGCATCCGCCTTCGAGTCAGAAGCTCCTAGAGCATTGCTCCCCCTGCTTCCTGACCCTGACCCCTTTGCCCTAGATCTAGAATGACCTAGAGCTCCTGGTGACTCAGGCAGCTCCACCTGAACCTTAGCAGCATCCTCTTTCAGCCCACCATCTGACCTTCTTATCTCTAGCTCCACATAAGAGCTATCCCAATATTGCGTCAACTCATCGAAGATAACGTCTCTCGACATGATCTGCCTCTTTGTCAGAGGATCCATACACCTCCATCTTCTCCTTTGCTCATCATACCCAACAAAGGCTAGCTTTGTAACGCCCCCGGTTTTTCTGTGTTTTGTTTGATCATTGTTTGGCGTTACGATGATGTGTTTCTGGACTTTTTCCGTTGTTAGAGCGTGGTCTTAGATCTTTAGGTTCCTTGAGTGGCCTATTTGTAGCCTCTTTGCAGGATTCCCCAGCTAGCCGGAGTCAGTTTTGGTGACTTGGCTGAGCCTCTTAGGGAATGCTTGTACTTTGTCTTGGGAGGTGTTAGCCCGAGTGTTTGATCGTCGGATGTTGTTTTCGACTTCGTCGTTGTTTTCGTAGCTTAGGTGTTTAGCTACGGTGCAAGTTTTGTCGAAATCCGAGATCGTTTGTTTTCACGTCGTTTCGACGTTTGCTTGTTAGCTAGTAGCAGTAGCTTTTGTTGTGCATGGCCTTGAGTGGCCGAGCATGGTAGGGTTGGTGCCCAGTTTTTAGGCTAAGTGTTTAGCTGTTTTCATTTCATGTATATATATATATATATATATATTTATATATATTTAGATAACTAATTGATTGGTTGCTTGTGCTTATTATTTTATTAGCTAGTGGGCTATGTTGACACCGTTGTGTCGACACCGTATTGTTGTCTGGTGTCGACACATTGTGTCGACACCGCTATGGTGTCTGGTGTCGACACATTATGTCGACACCGCTGTGCTGTCTGGTGTCGACACTGTTGTGTCGACCTTAGACTCGGGTGTTGGTATATATAGGACCATCTGTTCTCTCCACGTTTCTCCTTTTCCCGAGCTGCTGCTAGCTTACAGCGGGTTGTGAGAGAGGCGGAGGCGCAGGAGCTTTGGCCAGCGTTTTCGGGAGGATTTTAGCTCGGTTTCCTTGTGTGTCTGCAGATTTGGCTTGCTCTCATCTGAATGTTTCTTCCTACGTATGTTATGCTTGTTCTAGGGTTGTTTCTAGGAGTTAGGGTTTTCAGTTTCTCTTCTTCTTCTCTTAAGCCCTGTTTTTAGCCATGTCCGGTTCAGGTTGTCTAAGAATTTGGCTATTCTCTCCTTCTTAATTCTCGGTTTGGTGTCCAGTTGGTAGCTGGAGGTAGGGTATGGCTGTATTTAGCTGTAGTATAAGTCAGATAGCTATTGTGGCCGGGTAGAAAGGGTAGAAGAGAGAGTTGGAATTAAATTTCCAACTCTCTGTTTCCAAGCGTTGAGGTTTTAGCTTTTAGGCAGAGGTTTGAGCTTGGGCAGAGGTTTTAGAGTTGGAATTAAATTTCCAACTCTCTGTTTCAAAGCGTTGAGTGAGTGGACCTCACTCAATGCCTTGGATGTTAGGCTTTTTGGCATTGAGTGTGTGGAGCTCACTCAACGCCGCGTCGAGTGGACTCGACGCTTTTGCCTTGGGTTGGTGTGCTTCCTTAGGATTGTAAGAGGATCTTCTCCATAGGGGGGGGGGGTGTTTTGTGTTCGGCTAGTTCTTTGGCATGCCGACTCTTGGGTTGTGGCAGGTGGAGTTTTGGTGCCTCTGGAGGGGTGGTTTTATGTGGGGAGCCGTGGCCACCACCTTTATTTGCCCCGGCTTGGGCTGGTGTGTTGGACCCTACGGCTGCCACTGTTTGACCCCTTAACCCTTCTTGGATCGAGACTCCAATTCCAATGGTTAAAGTTTTATGGAGAAATCAGGATGTAGGAAGCGCGACTTGGGAATTGGAGTCGGCTATAAGGGAGGCTCACCCTCGTCTTTTTCCTTGATTTGTGCCTGGCATGTTTTGCATTTTCTAATATATCCCCTTCTTGGATATTTCTTTCTCCTTCTTGATGGAAGTGTTGTGTGTAAAGTTTTGAGGCAAAACGTTCTTTTAGGGGAGTGGATGTAACGCCCCCAGTTTTTCTGTATTTTGTTTGATCATTGTTTGGCGTTACGATGACGAGTTTCTGGCCTTTTGCCGTTGTTAGAGCGTGGTCTTAGCTCTTTAGGTTCCTTGAGTGGCCTATTTGTAGCCTGTTTGCAGGATTCCCCAGCTAGCCGGAGTCTGTTTTGGTGACTCAGCTGATCCTCTTTGGGAATGCTTGTACTTTGGCTTGGGAGGTGTTAGCCCCAGTGTTTGATCGTCGGATGTTGTTTTCGACATTGCCGTTGTTTTCATAGCTTGGGTGTTTAGCTACGGTGCAAGTTTTGTTGAAATCCAAGATCATTTGTTTTCGCGTTGTTTTGACGTTTGCTTGTTAGCTAGTAGCAGTATCTTTTGTTGTGCATGGCCTTGAGTGGCCGAGCTTGGTAGGGCTGGTGCCCAGTTTTTAGGCTACGTCTTTAGCTATTTTCATTTCATGTATATATATATATATGTTTAGATAACTAGCTGATTGGTTGTTTGTTCTTATTATTTTATTAGCTAGTGGGTTGTGTCTCTGCCGGTGTGTCGACACCAGTATGTCGACACTGTTGTGTTGACTGGTGTCGACACTGTTGTGTCGACACCGTTGTGTCGACACCGTAGTGTTGTCTGGTGTCGACACATTGTGTCGACACCGCTGTGTTGTTTGGTGTCGACACATTGTGTCGACACCGCTGTGTTGTCTGGTGTTGACACATTGTGTTGACACCGCTGTGTCGTCTGGTGTCGACATATTGTGTCGACACCGTCGTGCCGTCTGGTGTCGACACATTGTGTCGACACCGCCGTGCTGTCTGGTGTCGACAGATTGTGTCGACACCGCCGTGCTGTCTGGTGTCGACACATTATGTCGACACCGTTGTGCGTCTGATGTCGACACATTGTGTCGACCTTAAACTCAGGTGTTGCTATATATACGACCTTCTGTTCTCTCCACGTTTCTCCTTTTCTCGAGCTGTTGCTAGCTTCCAGCGGGTTGTGCGGGAGGCGGAGGCGCTGGAGCTTTGGCCGACGTTCTCGGGAGGATTTTAGCTCGGTTTCCTCGTGTGTCTGCAGATTTGGCTTGCTCTCATCTGGATCTTTCTTCCTAGGTAAGTTATGCTTGTTCTAGGGCTGTTTCTAGGAGTTAGGGTTTTTGTTTTCTCTTCTTCTTCTCTTAAGACCTTTTTTTGACTTGTTGGTGGCCGATCTTGTCGCCAAAGCCAGATTTCTTGTTGCAGCTGCTGCATCTTTGCGGTGAGGCAAGTGGCTCCCTGCCCTTGTCAATTTGACCTCCTTTTTACTTTGTTAATTTGCCGTAATTGACTCTATTTTTGCCTCTAGGATCTAGTGCAGCAGTGCTTCTTTATTTCAGCAATGTCTGGAGGTAGGGTATGGTTGTATTTAGATGTAGTATAAGTCAGATAGTTGTTGTGGTCGGGTAGAAAGCGTAGAAGAGTGAGTTGGAATTAAATTTCCAACTCTCTGTTTCTAAGAGTTGAGGTTTTAGCTTTTAGGCAGAGGTTTGAGATTGGGCAGAGGTTTTAGAGTTGGAATTAAATTTCCAACTCTCTGTTTCCAAGCGTTGAGTGAGTGGACCTCACTCAACGCCTTGGCTGTTAGGCTTTTTGGCATTGAGTGTGTGGAGCTCAATCAACACCGCGTCGAGTGGACTCGATGCTTTTGCCTTGGGTTGGTGTGCGTCCTTAGGATTGTTAGAGGATCTTCTCCATAGGGGGGGGGTGTTTTGTGTTCGGCTAATTCTTTGGCATGCCGACTCTTGGGTTGTGGCAGGTGGTGGAGTTTTGGTTCCTCTGGAGGGGTGGTTTTATGTGGGGAGTCGTGGCCACCACGTTTATTTGCCCCGGCTTGGGCTGGTGTGTTGGACCGTAGGGCTGCCACTGTTTGACCGCTTAGCCCTTCTTGGATCTGGTTTTGGTTATGTACTCAGATCCATGTTTTGACCCCTGTCATTAACCCACAAAGTTAGGATTGTTAGCTCCTTTCCTTGCTTATGGCTTTTTCTTTGGTACATGTTATATGCCCTGTTGCTGCTACAGGTTCTTTTCTTTTGCAGAACTTGTTGCTATTGTACTCACACTTGGTGTGTTTTCTTTTACTGTTTTTTAGACAGTGTTCTTTTCTTGCTGTCCCGTTTTTCTTCTTCTGATAGCATTTATTGTTGTCGGGTTGTAAACCCTTCTATACCTGTTCTTAAAGCTAATGCACTATTTATTTTTACTATATTCTTGCTGAGGGGTTCTTTCCTTGAATGCCTCTGGTCCAGGTTGTAGCCGGTTGAGCGGCTAGAACTTTTGGTGGGTTTTGCTGATAGCCTCCTTGGTAGCTGAGGTTGCCGATCTTCATTCTTGTGAGGTAGTTATTTTCCTTTCTGTATAGACATGCATACTCACCAGAGGGTTCGTGTCAGGTTGTTGATGCCCACTAGTGGCTTTCTTATGATGCTGGGTATGAACTAAAACTGCTACTATTATCTATTGTTGGTTATTTACTTGTCTTCTGGGAAGAATTTATGCTAGGTTGCATGTTAGGTATTTTAAACACTAAATTATTACCACAAGTATCTCATGCACATCATGTTTATAAAACTAAAGCACTATTTTTCCTTAAGTGTAAAGACTATCCTTTTTATATATTCTATACTAACCTTAGAGTCGTGCATACCATGAGTCATCCCTCGGGGACGCTTATGCTCATATAGGATGTCAACATAACTTAATTAAAGTATTTTTCACTGCGAATAAATATAAATTATTAATCGTGGACTAGCTGATCCACTGTGCCGAGGGATACAACCATTAAATATAACTGGTTTTCTTTCATATTAAACTATGAATATTCCTTAAAAATCTAAAGTTTGGAGTTTTTCCTGAACATGTTCAGTCATCCCCTGCATGACGTGGCATCACAACACGTATTTCCTCGTGATCTGATATGATTTTATTGTTGAGAAAATGCAGGTCGTGACAAGCTTTGTCTTGAGAGCATCCGGAGTGTGTACGTAGCAGGTAGATCCAAACACCCTTAGGTGCTTCACACTGGGCTTCACCCCAAACATCAGCTCATAAGGAGTGGTTGTTACTGAAGTGGTTGTTACTCTTGTGAAGAGGGAACCAGTGGTTGAGCCATCGCAGTGGAAGATGCAAGTGGTCTTGGAATTGAACTCCTTACAGAGACGAACTTTGATAGGTGGAAGTCTTGTATGGAGAGCTTTCTTCTTGGCAAGGACCTTTGGGAGGTTGTATGCGGAGCATATAGACAAGAGGCTACTGCTGGCAATGTTGAAGAGATGAGAGCTTGGAAGGAGACAAATGCGAAAGCAGAGTCTATTCTCAAGCAGGTGATCTCATCGGAGCTCTTGGACCACATCAGTGGATGTCGGTTAGCTGCGGAGGCTTGGACTTCCCTTGATGGGTTGTTCAGGAAGGAGGTAAAGGTTGCTGGAGAGGATGCTCCTTCTACTTCATATCAGCAAGAGAGGAGTGGTTCTCCTAGGCGTGATGGGAAGAGGAAGGAGGGACGAAGGTGCTATAGATGCAAGCAGCATGGTCATCTCAGGAAAGAGTGCAAGGTAGTCTTGCTCTCGGTGAATGTATCCCATGTTGGGAGCAAGGAGAAGAACTTAGATGGGTCTTCAACAAGTTCTGGTGCCGATCGGATGAAGGCCAGTGATAGTGCAACTATTTGGCATGAAAGACTGGGGCATGTAGGGATGGACAAGATGAAAGCAATTGCGGAAAGAAGACTCGTAAGAGGCTTGCCTAGATTGTCATCCTATGGAGATGGTCAGGGGTATGCGAGATGTCAGCAAAGTGAAGCTTATCGCTTTAGGGTTGATAAGGCACATCCAGATGTAAAGCACCTTTGGAGGTTGTCCATTGTGCTCTGGTTGGACCGACCATCACTGCCAGTCTTGGAGGTAGCAGGTTCATGCTGCTATTGGTTGATGACTATTCAAGGTATACTTGGGTATACTTCATGAAGAAGAAGTCCAACATGATGCGCTTTTTTATGTAGGTCAAGAAGCTTGTGGAAGGCCAGCTTGGCCTGCGGATCAAGAGGTTGAGGACAAGCATTGGTGGTGAGTTCGGCTCAACCAAGTTCTCAAACATTTGCAGGAACCAAGGGATCCGGAAGGAGCTTTCTTGTGGACATACTTCACAGCAAGGCAGTATTGCAGCTCGGATGATCCGTTGGTTAACGGAGAACTGCAAGTGTTGGATTCAAAGTAAAGGCGTTCCTAAGGCTCTTTGGGAGGAAGGGATGGCCTGTGCTCCTCATGTCATCAATTGTATGCCTCTTAGTCCGATCTATGTGAAGACTCCTTATGAGCTGATGTTCAGGTGAAGCCCAGTGTGAAGCACCTAAGGTTGTTTGGATCTACCTACTACGTACACACTCTGGATGCTCTCAAGACAAAGCTAGCCTTTGTTGGGTATGAAGAGCAAAGGTGAAGATGGAGGTGTATGGATCCTGCGACGAAGAAGCTCATCGTGTCAAGAGACGTTGTCTTCGATGAGTTGATGGCGTATTGGGATAGCTCTTATATGGAGCTAGAGAAAAGTAGGTCAGATGGTGGGCTGAAGGAGGCTGCTGCTAAGCTTTAAGCGGAGCTGCTTGAGTCACCATGAGCTCCAGGTTGTTCTAGCTCCGGGGCAAAGGCGTCAGGTCAAGAAGCAGGGGGAGCAATGCTCAAGGAGCTTCTAACTCGAAGGCAGAGGCTTCTAGTTCAGAAAGTAGGAGGAACGATGTTCCAGGTAGTTCTTGTTCAAGAGGGGAGACTTCTGGTTCAGGAAGCAGGGGGAGCGTTGCTCCAGGTGCTCATGGTTCCAGTGAGGAGACGTCTTGTTCAGGAAGCAATGGAGGATTGTTCCGGGTTTGTCCGAGAACGGACCTGGTTCAGGAGCAGTGGAGGTGGTTAGACATGATCAGGTTCTTCGGAGATCGAAGAAGATCAGTAAGCCACCAACTCGATATAGTGAAGGGAACACGACGGGCTTGATCCCATGTTTTCTTGCTAGCCCTCATGTCGAGCGAGTGCCTTCTAGCTGTGATGACCCCACTAGAATCAAGGAGGTGATTGACAGCAAGGATGAACACGTGACTACTCTCAGAGGTGACGAGACTTGGGCTTTTGTGCCCAAGGATGTTGGTGATAATCCTGTGATGCATGAGTGGAGGTTGAATGATGTAGGCTTGCCCCTTTTTGGCGTTATGGTGACGGACATAACTAAACGCAACGCTCTCCGCTAACTCTTATGTAACGTTCTAGCAACAAAAATACAGCAACTACCCAACTCGGATATTCATTAAACATAGACAACAGAGGGTTCGCAAAGCCATTCCAGATAGTACCAAGGCGATAGGCCAAGGTCCTCTCAAGCGAAAGGAACCCACACGGTTCGGTCGAGCGTTGTTGTACCAAAAGAGAATCCACCGAAAACAAAAGATTCAGACAAGGGTGGTTCTCTCCCAACAAAATAAAACGAGGGCTGCCACGCCTCACGAACTTAAACGGAAAAAGGAAAACACCAACAATATCAATGAAAAATTTAACCACGAAATTTCAAACGCTTCACAAGCCATGCAACATGCATATGCCACAAGATCTATCAAGAGGAGAAAACTCACAATGGTAGAGATTTTTGTTACCCAAACCGGAATAGGTGATACCGGTTATCTCACTTGAATCGCTCTTCCACGGTTCCGCCGGAGTTACGCATGATGGGGAGGAATCTCGTCCTCCTTCGTCGCGTCACGCCCTGACCGAGATCCATGAGAGATTACCACAGGCACCTTGCACTAACCACCAAGAGAGAGGGTTGGCCAGATTCTTCCTTGAAGGGGGAAGGGGTTGGTCGGGTTGTGCTTTAGAGAGGTCGGTCGGCTATGGATGAAAGGGAGAGGAGGCTAGGGGGTGGTGGCTTGTGAAGGAGGGGCTTTGGGTGGCCGAGAGAAGGAGGAGGGAGGGGAGGTTGGCGGCTAGGAGAGGGAGAGAGGCTAGGATTGAGAAGGAGCCGAAATTAGAATAGGAAGGAGAGGGGGGAGATTCCATTTGGATGTAGGATTTCAAATTCTCATTCAACTTAATCATATGAAAACAATCCATGCCTATATATAGGCTACACCACTCAATCTCCACCTTAGAAAATTAACACCCTCATGATAGTTATATGCACCAATCATGAATTAAATAAAGAATAGAGTTTGCATGAATAAAAAAATGCAAGATGGTTATAAGCACACATCTTGCAATACAAAATTAAAATGCTTGAAATAAGATTACTTAAAATAACAATCGATAAAATAACAATTTAATAAAATATATAATTATAATTATTTTATTCATAATTATATATTTTATTTAATAGTTGCCGCGGCGTTGGCGTCGAGGTAGAATTAATAGTGGCGGCGGTGTTGGCGTCGAGGTAGAAATCCCATCCGTGAGCTTGCGGCAACGACCGTCCCAATCCACGAACGCTTTCAGACAGGGATCCATGGCGCCATCAATCCTCCCCCTCTAAAAAATACGCATCACTGATGAGTAAGCCTGTGAGTACTCGCATGGAAGATCGTCGACGTGGAAGAAGAACCTGCAAGGCAAAAAGTGGTCTCGGGGGGACCTCAAAAATGCATTAGCCAACGAAGGAAAAACAGTTTCCACAACATCAACCAACATACGTCCGATGGAGAACAAGAAAGAGAACGATCCTGGGAAACTTGCACCACCCAAGCCGATAGAATTCAAAGTGGAATATATATACGGAGAGGTAGACATTTCAAGTGGCATAGAAGCATGAAGCATAAAATATGAAACGATGAAAATAGAAGTTATGCCCCAATCAGTGGAAAATTCTAATAAAAAGTGATGTTACCAAACTAACTTAAGGTTCATAAAGGATGGACTTGTCGATTCGTTAGTATTTTTAAGGTACCCAGGGGCATCCGTTCAGGGGTGAGACAAACCAAACCCAAATCATCCACATAACGGTAGGAGACCCTCCGACACGAACTAGCAAGTGATTTAACAGACACTTCTTGATTGATTAAGATGTTAAGAATGCGCCTAATTAAATTAAAACCGTGAGGGGTGAACCCATGTGCAACATGAGTGGAGTTAACAGTAGAAAATAACGGGACTAAGTCTGGGGACACGAGTGCTCTACATTCATTAACGATTTCCGTGGAGTCCATCGTTGTAGTTTTAAATTTAGATTTAAATTTTGATTTAAAAATTTCACAAAGAAATGCCTGCGGAAAACGCTCATCACCAACTATAGAGTTGGATGCTCCCGGAGTTGAAAGGTAGTGCGGGAGACACAACTCCACATACCCAACTACGTTCACTAACGTGTGCATGCACGGATCATCAAAAGGCGGAGGATAAATGTAAGCGCCCGGGCTTGGCAAATAATTGTGTCTCGGGGACACCACATCAAAACGTACCATTGCCATGGAATCACTAGCGGTCCAAAACGCACCCTTACCCAACGCCAAGCGATCAGATGAACGGTCCATCCTAGGAACAGCATAGTCAGATCTATGAACAGTACAGGAAAGACCAAACGCGGCAACTAACAAATCGCTCACACACATCCGTCTGGGTAAGTCTAATTTGGAAGCTGGATAAATAAACATCTCCAGATATCTCGGGCTGGAAATGACAAGCTCGTGCCCTAACAAGTCATCTAATCGAGTCAAGTGAACCGGAGGAGGAGTCGACATGGGCGATTCCGGAGGAGGAACTAAATCATACTCACCGTCAAAACATGGATTTAACGTCCAAGAAAAATCCTCCGGGTGCAAGCCATCAAATTCAAAGGAAAAAATCAAACAGTAGATTCGTCCTTACCGAAAACTCAGCTGGATCGTCATCATCTAACTCACTATCAGATAAACATTCATCATGGAGTGACTCTACCAACTCAGTCGACATGTCTTCCAACCCACTAGATAATTCGTCCAAATCAGAACCAGTATTGGTCTCAAAAGTAGGAAAAATTGTACTCGACAAAATTTCGAATCCATTTCGGGCTTCTGGCGAAGGAGCTAACATCAAAGAATTGCCTATCGGGTCCTCAGTGCTACCGTCATCCACAAATAGCCTTCCCACACATGGTAAATCTTCCAAAATGTTACATCCTTTGCTAACCAAATCTTCCCCCGAAGTAGGTACATTGTCTAAATCATGATGGACGGTTGGGCAAATCGAATCTCAGGGAGAATCTAAATTAGTATGACCCTCAAGCAACGATGATAATATCAATGAACTATCTCCCGGATGTGCACCACTAAGATTATCCCAAGATAAACATTCATCCCAAGGTGACTCTTCCAACACTATTGAAACATCTACCAATCTTGGATCAATCATTATAATATTGTGATACTCACTCGCACTTATCCGACTGGATTGATCTAACTGGGAAGCTCAATAAATGGGCACCTCAATATGTTCCGGGCTAGAAGGAACTAGCTCGTGTTCTAGCAGGTCATCACCTAAATCATTAACAGGTAAGCTCTCAACATAGGGTGACTCATCCGGAATGTCTTCTGACTTAGGGTCATCAGAAGACTCCATAACTATCAAGGGAGACGCCTCAGAAACATCGCCGAAAGGAAGATGAGACGATTCCTCAAAGGAGAAATCCTTGTCCATGTCACTAGGGTAACCGATCTCCTCATCGTCACTCAAATCGCCAGCGTATTCAGCCTCATCCTCAGTGACGGGCACAATCCTATACAACGCCTCAGACTCAACAGGAGAGTCAACGACTAATTCAGGGATCTCGGGGAGAGAATTAAAATGGTCTATCAGCATAATCGGGGTAGGATGCTCAATATATCCATGGTCAGATACGCCACTAGACTCACAAGTCATAGTCGTCTGTCTGCCCCTACAGATAGGACTACTCTCACCCCGCGGGCTCATGACAGTCCTAGCAGTCACATGTACCAAACTCGAGATAGGGGACCTCACTATTTCCTTTCCTCTATAGGTGGGTGCAGGTGTGCTATGGGTAGCTCCCCCAGCCCGGGGAAAGGATCTGTCCTGGGGGAATAGGTCAACCCTATGATCAGGCTTGGATAAGGTGCCATAACTTTTCTGGCTAGCGGATATCGGGCTAGTAGTAAGGCGGTAGGGGGAATCAAATTTCTCCGAGAGTATTCTTCGCATGTGGGGCCATGCATATGGATAGCTACCAGCTCCACGCTCTTCGTTCAGCCAAAACACGCGGGCTCGACCTTTTAACCGCTCTCGGACGACATTAACCTTTTGGTAGTCGCCCAATTTGTTATAATCAAAATAAGTTTCTACCCCCTCAAGCTAGTATCTAAAATACTTGGGATCCCCATAACCATCATAGGTAAAAATATTAGTGTGTAGATAAGTCAGGGGAAGATTGGAAGCATTAACATCGAAAGTCATTTCAGTGTGAACCAGAGAGGACACTCGATCCGAATTTTGTGCGAATGCAAAGAAAGGGTACCTGAACAACTAATTCTAGGAAAGATAAAATTGTTCCCGCTTAGCCGCTAATATTATAATTATATAAAATAGATTTTCTTGCTCGAAAAAATATGAGGTTTATTAAAATTTTTTTTTAAAATTTGACTGAAAAATAAGATATTTACACCGCTATTAGCAGACCACAAAAATTATTTTTTGTTAAATTTTCAAATAAACGAACTAGAAACGTACGTGCCGACGTGTAAATAAAAGGGGGATGGTGACAATTAAGAAATTGATGTGAACCTCCCTCTGATACCAAATTGATGTAGGCTTGCCCCTTTTTGGCATTATGGTGACGGACATAACTAAACGCAACGCTCTCCGCTAACTCTCACATCACGCTCAAGCAACAAAAATGCAGCAACTACCCAACTCGGATATTCATTAAACATAGACGACGGAGGGTTCGCAAAGCCCTTCAAGGTAGTACCAAGGCGATAGGCCAAGGTCCTCTCAAGCAAAAGGAACCCACACGGTTCGGTCGAGCGTTGTTGTACCAAACGAGAATCCACCGAAAACCAAAGATTCAGACAAGGGTGGTTCTCTCCCAACAAAATAAAACGAGGGCCGCCACGCCTCACGAACTTAAATGGAAAAAAGAAAACACAAAAAATATCAATGAAAAATTTAACCACGAAATTTCAAACGCTTCACAAGCCACGCAACACGCATATGGCACAAGATCTATCAAGAGGAGAAAACACACAACGGTAGAGATTTTCGTTACCCAAACCGGAATAGGTGATTCCGGTTATCTCGCATGAATCGCTCTTCCACGGTTTCGCTGAAGTTACGCAGGATTGGGAGGAAACTAGTCCTCCTTCATCGCATCACGCCTTGACCGAGATCCATGAGAGATTACCACAAGCACTTTGCTCTAACCACCATGAGAGAGGGGTGGCCGGATTCTTCCTTGAAGGGGGAAGGGGTTGGTCGGTTCAAGCTTGAGAGAGATCGGTCGGCTATGCATGAAACGGAGAGGAGGCTAGGGGGTGGTGGCTTGTGAAGGAGGGGCTTTGGGTGGCTGAGAGAAGGAGGAGGGAGGGGAGGTTTGCGGCTAGGAGAGAGAGAGAAGGCTAGGATTGAGAGGGAGCCGATAATAGAATAGGAGGGAGAGGGGGAGATTCCTTTTGGAGGTAGTATTTCAAATTCTCATTCAACTTAACCATATGAAAACAATCCATGCCTATATATAGGCTACACCACTCAATCTCCACCTTAGAAAATTAACACTCTCATGATAGTAATATGCACCCATCATGAATTAAATAAAGCATAGAGTTTGCATGAAGAAAAAAATGCAAGATGGTTATAAGCACCCACAATGCCATACAAAATTAAAATTCTTGAAATAAGATTGCATAATATAACAATGGATAAAATAACAATTTAATAAAATATATAATTATAATTATTTTATTCATAATTATATATTTTATTTAAGAGTGGTGGCGGCGTTGGCGTCGCGGTAGAAATCCCATCCGTGAGCTTACGACAACGACCGTCCCAATCCATGAACGCTTTCAAACGGGGATCCATGGCGCCATCATTGAAGTTGAAGAAAAAGGAAGAGGGAAGCATGGATCCTTTTGGGAGATGCTGGAGGGCTCCCTCATGGTCCATGATATGGGGGCGGGGACTATGTCTTGGACATTTCTTCGTAGATGCTATCGGAGGGATCAGGTGCAAAGTTACGGGAGCTGTTGGAGATATTCACCACTTCTCACTTCAAGGGGGAGTGTTGAAATTTGTGAAGTGAAAGTGGGTGAATGGAGCACTAGGACCTATCTGCACGTACAGGCTTGGCGGACTGCTAGGTCGGCAGGGATGTTGCAGACGGTTTGTTGTGTAGCGGCCTGGACAGTAGGTTCACGCAGACTACGCGGACAGCAGAGGCGGCCTGCCAGGCCGACTTGTACTCAGCATGCAGCTGCATCCCAGGAAGTAACCGGGTGGATAGAAACTCTATATACGGAGTCCGGCATGAAGCAGACTGAAGAACTGGAGCTCGGCAGACCGGTTTGGCAGAAGCCTTGGTCTTGCTCTGGTGAAGCGGCAAGTCGAAGCTGCAGAGACCTCCAGTCAGTGCGGACAGGTGTTGGAGGTCGCCGGGTTTGCCGGACTGAATCCAGTGTCTGCCAGTAAGTGTGGACTGGCCTGTATGGCCAGTGGTGTGGACTTTGTTGGTTCTGAACCAAGTCCTTGTTTCACTCAGTCCGGGGAGATGGCGCAGTGGAGCGCGGTCTGCTTCTCAGTCCGCCAAGATCTGCATAAGTGCATTTGCCTTGGTTGCGAGTTTGGGAGAAGCGGACTAGAGTTTGTGTTCGGAACTACATGCGGACTAGAGCAGGAGTCCGCTGAGTCCGACAGCTGCCTTGCTGTCATGGCTGTGGACTTGTAATAGGCGGACTGGAGCATTCTGCTGTGTATGCGTACTGGAGTTGTCTGCAGGGATATGAAGACTAGATCTGTCCGCAGTATGGGCGGACTTGAAAAGTGTGTCCGCTGAGTCCGGCAGGTGCCATTATGCCCAAGATGTGGGCACGAGATGAGCGGACTGGAGCTGTGTGTCTGCTGTGTCCGGCAGGTGCCTTTATGGCGAGGCTGTTGTCTCAGGATAAGCAGGCTAGAGCTGTGTCCGCGGATTGACGGACTGTGTTGCTGCAGAGTCTGGTTGTGGTAGTCCTAGATTGGCCCTCGGCGACAAGGCGGATTGGTGTTGCTGTCCGGCCTTGGTGATGTCTTAGCGTCCTTTGGCGACAAGGCAGACTGGTGATTGTGTCCGGCCTTGGAGAAGCTAGGCAGGCTGGCTATCTTGCACAGGCACGGCAGACTGGAATATATCCGCGAACTGTGGAGATGTTTTGATGAGGGATGTGCCGGTAATCCTATCGGGTAGGGCGGTGACCATACTCATCATCGTGCCTTTAAATAGGACCCATGTCACACCAGGAATAGGAACCTCCATGTATAAGTGAATAGTACCTTGAGCTTGCAACTATTTCTGCGGACTGAACTTTTCTATCTATGCGGTTTGATTGAGTTGACCGTGTTGTGCTGTGCAGGGTGTTTGGATAGCGCTGGAAAGCCAGGACTTGGCTCTGATTGTTGTCAGGGACAGTGCGAACCCTGCGGTTAAGAAACAGGCGGTAAACAAAAGGTCACGGACAGCGACCAGGCGCTCTTCTCTTTGGCAACTTGGTTTGGGGTTCAATAAGTCGCCTGCTTCAGGTGGACTGTTCAGTTCGGCATCGCAGCTTGTGCGGTCTGGGGTCTAGGCGACCTCACGGTTAGGCGGCTTGCAGATTGGCGGCTAGAGCTTAGCACAGGAATAACGACAGTCTACGCAGCTTGGATTACGGTCTGGCGACTTGGCGGATTGTGCGGACTCCATAGCAGTAGACCAACAGCTTTGTATTTGAGTCCGCGCGGCCTTTGTTGTCTTGTCAAGGTGTGATCTTGATAGTTCTGAGAATATTAATTTGGCGTCAGGCTATCTAGTTGACCACCTAGAGAAAATTCAACGTGGTAGTAGTACCAGGTTGTTGACTTTTAACATGGTATCAGAGCTGGACTGAAGTGGATAAGCAGGGATCAACTGAATGTGATAGAGGGGCACTAATCCCTATCCTGGAAGCAGATAGTATTCAGATTCTACTTTGTCTTCTTCTTCTGCAGCAACAACAGCCAACCTAATATAGGCTTCTTCTTCTTCCGACTCTGAAGAAGATGAGTGAGTATAGGTCTTCTCCTTCTTAGCCATGAAGTACTTTTCCTTCTTTCCTTTCTGCTGGTGTTGTTTCTTCTCACCAGCTTCCTTTCTCTTGATTGGGCAGTCCACTATAACATGCCTAGGTTTGCGGCAACAGTAGCAAACAATTGTAAAGGAACCATGTTCGCTAATTTTAGAACCATACCTATCAATTTTGGTGTGATTCTTCCTATGATGAGAAGATGTGGAAAGTCTGCTCTTCCACTAATTCTTCTTCACAAGCTTCTGAAAATTCCTAGAGAAAGTAGCAAAGTTCTCATCAGACATGCTGCAGTCTGATGTATTTGACTCTGAGCTATTTGACTCAGCTGGCCTCCTTGGAGGAGAGCGAATCCTCTCCTTACTATTCCTGCTGCTGTATGATCTGAAGGCCAAGGTCTTTTCCTTGGCCAGGGATTTGTTGGCGGCCACCTCTTCTTTCCTGGCAGCCAAATGTATCTCATAAGAGAGCAGCTTTCCAAATAATATATGGGGAGGAGTATCAGCTAGCTTGGCCACTTCTCTAATGACACATATATTGGTATCCCAGTCTCTAGTGAGAGACCTTAGGAACTTGCCATTAATCTCATAATAACAGAATACCCTCCCATAGGTTCTCAGTTCATTAAATATCTTGGAAATTCTTTCATAGCAAGCAGCTATGTTCTCTTTCAGGGACTTCCTGAAAGCTTAATACTCCTGGTTCAGCATAGACTTCTTGTCATCTCTTACCTATTCAGTTCCCTCCATGTAGACCCCTAGTGTGTCCCATATTTTTTGGAGGTCTGGCAGTGAACCAGATTCTGAAAGGTTGAATCATCTATGACACTAAAAATAATGCTTTGTATCCTCTTGTCCAATGTACCCAAGATGACTTCATCCTTTGTCATCTCTAAATATGTCTTAGGTGTCTGGACATTGGCATCTAGAACTAATATCTTTATAGGGATGAAAGGTCCCTCCTTGACTATCATAAAGATCCTTGGGTCATAGGCATCCATAAATAGCCTGACACTCTCTTTCTAGATTCCAAAACTCTCCTTCCTGCAAATGGGGAGTTTCATGGAACCTAGCTCCTTATGGTTCTCTCTAGAACCCATAAGTATAGAACTTGTTTCAGCTACCCTTTGGGATCTGCTCTGACTGTTAAGTCCTTCTTGAGCAACTTCTCACTGATACCACTTGAAAGTATTTAATTCCAAGGTAGCTAAACACCTAGTAGGGGTAGTGAATAGGTCTTCTAGTCTTTTATGATTTTCTTTAAATGAGTGTGTATTTAGTTAGTAGTTATATGCTTTCAAGACAAACCATAAAGAACACACATAGAATTTATAGTGGTTCCCCAGATTATGGATACATCCACTCTCCTCCCACCTTTCTAACTTCTTGTTAGACAAGACACTTCTCCAAAAACTCAGCTCCATAGAGCTTACACCACAGATCTCTCGGGATCTCTCAGTCTCCTCCAAGACTTACAACTCAGGCTCAAAGCCCTACCTCAGAGCAAATTTGCTCCTACAACTCAGTGATCAAATGATCACCGACCTCAGACTTGAATCCAAGTCCTACAACTCAGGCTATGGACGATAGCCCTACCTCAAAGAGAATGACTCTCCTACAGATCATGCACAAGGCCCTATCTCAGATCCAATTCTATATCCTACACTCAGACCCAAAGGTCATACACTCAGAGAGGATGACTGATAAGTTGTAAATATTCGTATTTTTACTTGTTTATTTATGTAGTTTTAGTTTACTTTCGTTATTTTTAGTTAATTTTCTTCAATAAAATGTTCTTTTTTGTAAATATTGCACTAACTTAGCTTTAAATTTTTTTCCTGAAATTTTCAGAAAATTTGTCAAAATTGAATAGTACACGCCCGTGTACTTCAGATCACGCCCGTGACCTGGTAGCATAACTTCAATTCCAAGTAAAATCAGCCGCCCACAAAGAAATTGTTGAACACGCCCATATCTAATATGATATGCCCGTGACCATGCCCCATGTCACGCCATTCGATGTTTGGCACTCGAAGTTCATCGAACCGACTGTCACGCCCGTGCCAAGATGCGGCACGCCGGTGACTTCTCCAACTGTCCCAGACAAGATGTTGCCGGCGATGAAATGACGTCACGCCTTCTCCCAGATGTACCTGCTGGACACGCCCATTCTACATGCCCGTGTCAGAAGGGTCTCTCCCGTGACTTCCACTTGGACTGCCCAAAATTCAACATGTATTGAATGATCGGCTTCACATTAACAATAGTGCTGACATGCATCCCCCTACACGCACATGACATAGGGCGTGTAAACTGATTTTTTGGGCTATAAATATGATCTTATTGTAAGATGTGTTGGTTCGAAATTTTGAAAAATTTTGGTCTTAGGGGCTGCTTCTAGGAGGATGTTTTAGTGCTATGTAAGGATATTCTCCTCCCACTTTTTATGTTTGTTTTAACTATTATAATCAACTTCTTTCTTAATAAAATTGTTAGTTTTTCATCCTTACATTGCTCTGGAATGTCTCTGAATGCCTCCCTTTTTCAACCAAATGCATCCTTATCTTTTCATTTTAGTATGGGTGTGTGCGTGTATGAGTTATATTTGTGGAACTTATGCTTTAAAATGAAAAAAATGATATGCTTTACTTTATATTTTCCTAAAATTACTAGTCATTGTTATAGCTATTTTTCTTATCATACTCCTTAGAATGGTTTAGATTTAGGATTTTTAAGCTTTTATATTCGTTCTCATGAACTTATAAAATGATTTCAAAAGTGGGTTCATTACACTTTAACTTTGATTTTCCTTTTTTTGGTTGTAAAACTTTTGCTTCTTTTTAACTTTCTTCCACTTTTTAAACCCTTTTATAAAGTTATAAGAATGGATTATGTGTTATTTCAATTTTTCAACACCTTTGACTTTCGCATTTACTTAAAAAGACTTTTGCTCAAACAATTTTATTTCGACTTTTTATGCATTTCCTTCAAATTATAACGGTAAAAATGTAAATATTTTAATTTTTCAAGCACTTCTTTTTTTTGCATTTATTTGAAAACTCTTTTGCACAAACAATTCTTATTTCTCCTTTTATGCATTTCCATCAAATTCTAACTGTAAAAATGTAAACGTTTAATTTTTCAATCACTTTGTTTTTCTTTTTTTGTTTGTGTGTGTGAGTGTATGAGTTAGATTTTATTACTTTTATTCAAGTAGAGTGTGTGTTTTCATTAATGTAGAGTGTGTGTGTTTTCATTAATGTAGAATGTGTGTGTTTTCATTCAAGTAGAGTGCGTGTGTTTTCATTTATTTAGAGTGTGTTAGTGTTTTCATTTATGTAGAGTGTGTGAGTTTTTATTTATTTATGTAGAGTGTGTGTGTGTGTTCATTTATGTAGTGTGTGCGTGGGTGCATTTATTTTCTCCTACTCGTTTGAGTAGGACTCGCTTTAATTTCCCGGCTACTCGATTGAGTAGGACTTGCAATTTTCAGCTTTCATTTCCCTCCTACTCATTTGAGTAGGACTTGTAATTTTCCGCATTAATTTCCCGCCTACTCGTTTGAGTAGAACTTGTCATTTCCCGCCTACTCGTTTGAGTAGGACTTGTCATTTCAATTATGCAATTTTACTTTTTTGTAACTTAGTTTTTTTTTTCTTATTATGCATTTAGTTGAGTGCGTCTGCTCTTAAATTTTTTAGTAGCTTTTTTATTTCTAATATTAGGTTATCTTACTTTTTTTCTTATTTTTTTGTAACCGTTCAGCGTATAGTTTAGAACTCACGCCTAACCAAACTCATAAGTCATCCACATTCCGATGAGTGGCTAATCGCTTTTAGCCCTCGGTATCGAAATGCATTGGGATATAAAATATTTTAAATAACTAAAGATCTTGTTTTTCTATTTAATTAAAAATGTAAGTTTTTCCCCGGGTTAACGACGCGTAGAACCAAATATCGATATGTGGGCTCTATTTCCATTATCCATACGCTAGCTAGCCGAGAGGACGTGCGTATGGACTGATCACCCCTGGGTAAAGAGAGTTTCGCACTAACCCTCAACAGAGGAGGCACGTAATTCTATCGGATTGGGTCCCCTCCCCCCAATAGCAGGGTTCTTAGCGTAATGCGGGCATTAAGAGGAATCCTTCATCGGACAAGAGCCCGGTCGAATAGACTTAATGTTCAGGTGAGCGATATTCCTAGAGATAGGTGAGGTCATTCTTTTGGAACCACAATGGCCAAGTTTCCGCTTTAATTGAATTGAAACCTAAGATCTCTCATTATTCAAATCTATTTTAGTCCTAACGTAATTCGATACCGAGTGTTATTTCTTCATCGACCTTGTTCTTAATCTATTTCGAGCTTTTTATTTGTTAAAATCAACAACTTAAATATTTCGGTAAAATAATAGATATTTCGGAGCAGTAGGGATAATCAACCCATTCCCGAGAAATTTATGATCTCGATATTCCCCCTGAATATCCTGTATTACTTGTGATAGGTGCACTTATCTATAATTCGTCGCGCAAAATCCAGACATGCCGCACTCCCTTGATAAAGTAAGAGCCGGGCTTCGCACGCATCATGTTTTTGGTGCAGTTGCAGGGGAACTCTACGAATTGTTAATTTGAAATCCGAAGTATATTACCTTTACCTATTTTCTAAAATCTAAAAAAAACTTAAAAATCCTACTTAAAAATCCAAAAAAAGTTAATTATTTCGTGTTTTCTTAGGGTGTATGACCCGTGGACAACCTTCGGAGTATGAATATTTGGATTTCGATCCTGAGATCGAATGCTCACTTGCACGTATTTGATCTCAAAGCTAAAATCCATTTTTGGATCCCGAAGAATCTGTCATAGAACCCTCTGTCGTTGTTATGGCCGGCCCTAATTCGAATGCGACCGTCGACCGTACAATGTCTTATTACGCCAGGCTGAATTTGGACGATACTGGGTCCAGTATTGTTCGCCCGATGGTGGCTAATAATAATTTTGAAATAAAATCGAGCGTTTTACAAATGATCCAAAATGCCATGCAGTTCGATGGATATCCAGATGAGGACCCGAACTTTCATTTCTCTGGTTTTTTTGGAAATCTGCGATACCTTTAAGAATAATGGTGTCACTGATGATGTCATTCATTTGTGCCTTTTTCCATTTTCCATAATATCCAAAGCTAAGGCGTGGTTGAATTCCCTCCCACGATGATGTATCACCACCTGGGTCGAGCTTGCGGAATGGTTCTTAACGAAGTATTTTCCGCCCGCCAAAACTGCAAAGTTGTGGGAGAACATTTCTTCGTTTGTGCAGAAAGATTCTGAGTCTCTATTTAAGACTTGGGAGCAGTTTAAAGAATTCCTCCGTAGTTGTCCGCACCACGCACAGCATCCGTGGTTGCATGTCCAAATCTTCTACAATGGGCTTAACTATCAGACACGTCAAATGATTGACTCGGCTGCCGAGGGTACCTTGAATAATATGTAAGACCCCTTTTTTTTTCCCTTATCGACATCGGGGTCTTAGGCCCAGAACCACCGTTTTGCGGTGACTCCTTCACGCCATGAAGGGTCATCACCACAAAGCGCCGATTCTGCCGGCCGATTTCGATCACAGAAAAGTAGCATAAAGAATTAAATGGAAACTGCAGTCCACAGAGAATCACATGTCATAATAAAATAACTCCACGAAGGGAGTGACCACAAAATAATACATCAGAGTAGTAAAATACGGGCTTATGCCCGGTACATCATATCCTCACTACAAAAAGATCACTCATGCGGAAGTAGAAAAACTACTCAAGGTCGAGACTCACGGTCCCGACTGTGTGAACTCCGGAGCTAGACTGCCCCACCTCCAAGCACACCGGTCTCTGGGGATGCTCCTCCATGCTGGTCTCCACGATCCCCTAAATGATGCGGTTCGAAAACCGTTAGTCAAAAGACTAAGTCCTATAATCCCCCGCCCCTTCCCCCATGGCTCCTAGGAACCGAGCGGAGAGGAAGAAAGTGAAGGACTTGAAGGTGGAGAATATCAAAAGCAGATGGCAGCGGTCCTATTCTAGCAAACTTTATAGCATATAAAGACAATAAGCTGAAATATGAAAAGTAACCTTTACTTTTGTGAAAAACACATAAGCTAAGGGGTCTTCTGCAAGGCCTCCATCGTATAAAAAGTCCCATACCAATTTATACGTTGGGGTGTCGGTTTATCAAACAGCAGTAACTATATATATCAAAATTAACCTGAATTTATAAACTTGCCCACACAAGCTTATAGACTAAGGGGTCGTTTTGCAGGTCCTAAAGTATAAGCATCCCATTCCACTTATACTTTAGGTGTCAAGGTTAAAGGTAACGATTATGCTATGACATGCAAGTGGGTATGATGGACATGCAAGTGCAACACACACACCCGACTCTGTGCACACAGACCTTTAGTTCCTCCTTTCTGGAGTCGTAACCTCCCAGGATACCTCCGTAGTGGCAGTCGGAAGCGGTGGGTTGGGCCTCGCCCACCTCTAAACCAGTAAAGCACTACCGGTCAGGCCTATGGTACGCCTCAACGCTTGGTGCACGAAGCGGACTCCTGCGTACTCTTGCCGGCTGGCGCACCAGACTTCTGTTGGCGAAGTGCTTACCACACTTGCCGAGTCAACATATTGGCGTCGGTTCATCGACCCTCCAATACCGAAGACCCACCACCTTAATTCCTTTCCTTTTATGCACATGCAAATTAGCATAATCAAGAACCGAGCCGAAGCTCCCCGGACCAACACGTCTGTCTCAAACAATCGAGCCGAAGCTCCCCGGACCCAAAGTCCGCCTTTTAACCATCCGAGCCGAAGCTCCCAGCTAACATCCGGTGCCATCAGTGTCTGTGAAATGTGCAACCCTAATTACTAAGTTACTCTTTTCAGCTTGTTAAACAGTTTACGTTAACCCAGGACTGCCCCCGGTATTCCCTGTGAAGGTCTCTCAAGGGGCACTAGGAACTGTGTTGGGATTACGCCCAGCGTTCCCTTTCGCAAGGTACTTATTTGTTATTGGTTGGTTCCCTTACCCACTACTTTCTCATGTTCCGATATGCTAATACTAGGGTGATTTGACTCCAACTCTCCTTGGGTAGGACGATCTTTCGTCGGACCCGAACGCCTCTAAACCCTAGACAAAAACCACACTCTACTCACTCATCTTCCATAGATGCCACCCATTCTACATATCCTTCCAGCAATCCATCAAAACCCATCACACGCTCTAATTCATCTCCAAAATGATTTCCTGCAGTTTTGTTATATGCAGACCACCTAAGCTACATGACCCGTAAAAAGGGAAGTACATGAAATACTCATCCAATACCCCTATGATAATTACTAGAGGGCTAAAATGACATTCGAAGCGTAAATCCAGAAATCCATAATTTTCCTAATTTGTCTGATAATTTATTTATTTATTATAGTATCCAAAAAATCCAAGTTTGAACATGAAGTAGTAATGTCAGACAAGTTAATGATCCAATAAATATATGGTAATTACAAAATGCATAGTCAACTCTAAGGCCTAAGTCTTCAAATTTTTCAGCAAGGTTTGGGCCCTTAAATTTAATTTCAAAGTTACCTCATAAAAAGTCAATTTAAAAGATTTTACAGTAATAATGCCTCCAAAAATTCAGAGAAAATTCAGGGATGATTGTGATGGCCTACAAATACCCTAGTAAAAGTTCCATAATTTATGATTCAAAAATAAGGCTATATTAGATTTTCTCATGAAATTTCAAGTTTGTGGGTTAATGAACAAAGTATACTAATTAACCATCAAATATTTCCACAAAAATTCCCACATGATAATATTGAGCTAGAAACACTATGTAGCAAGTTTCATGATTTTTCAATAAGTAATGGACTCTTGCAAGAATTAGTTAATATGTAATCAAAATAAAGCACTTGTGAAGTAGATGCCCTAACTAGTTATCCAAAAATTCTATCAAAATTCACACATGATTAGTATAGACTAAAACACCCTCTGCCAATGTTTCATGCCCTTTCAGTGGGCAGTGAGACCACAATAGCCAAATTATTAAATAGGGCAATCCTATTGGTTATAAATGAAGTGCTACAAATATTGATCAAAACTCCTCAAGTAAATTATCAGAGGCTCAAAATATCCTCATTCCCTCACTACCCAAATTTGGTTAAGTTTCAAGATGTTTAGCTAACCCAAACCTACACTACAAGTTTTAGGTCCTAAGCTAGGGTTAGGGTTTTGGGGACCCTACCCTTTTCAAAATTTGCTAATATTTTTAACAGAGGGTTTTATACATCCTAGGAACCTCCTTGCAAAATTTGGTGTTCATTCAAGGTGTTTAGGACCCATGCCCTTCACAAGGCAAAAAGGTCCCTCCTTAGGGTTTGGCCTAGGAACTTAGGGCAAAACAATTCCACACTACCCCACATTCCATGGGGAGGTCCTAAGTGCCATAACAAGTCAGTGGCTCAAATTTCAGCCTTTGTTGAGGTGATTTGGTCACTCAAAATCAGAAATGCACTTTTGACCAAAATACCCTTATTAAGGTATAGTTAGGGTTGGGTCAAAACCTATTCAAAACACATCCAACTTAGGTGAAACTCTATAAAGATACCTAACATGAGCCCAGGGACCACTCACCAAAATTTGGGAGGGTTTGGAGGTAATTTGTCTACTTAATTTAATTACCCTAGCATTATTAAATAAAGTCAAAAACTTTAGGAAATTTGTGTCCAAAAATTCTGAGCTTTGGGCAGGTCCTAAGTATAGGTAGGGTAGGCTTCCTGCCAAAATTTCAACTGATTTGGGCTAGGGATGAAGTGTGGGCACTCAATTTAATGACTGCCTAGCCCTAAGGGTATGTCCCACCAAAATGGGTGCCCTGGTCAGACCATGCACCCAAATTAGTTCAAACAAATTTTAAAATATAGTAGACTCAGAGGGCTAAAATATAGTGACAGAAATGAAATATTCCAGAAATAATTTCCTATAGTTTAATGCATGATGCAGAACGAATCTTGGCGCAGGGATCAACGGCATCCGGTCATCTTCTCCATGCAGCCAACGATCCCGATTGATCCCGCCTGGGGCAACTTCCAACTGCCACCGCCGGCGATCCGGCTGCCTCCCCGGCCAGCCACCGCCACCACCACCTCCGTTGAGGTGGTGGCCGTCGCCAGGCGGCGGCTTGGCCGCCGGAGGGCCGTTTTCCGGCGATCCCGAGAGGATGATTTCCATGGAAAAACCATGAAATTTCGAAAAGGATTCAGGCTCAATTGAGCCCGAACCTTGAACCTAGTGATTGCTAAGATCTTTCCATGAGAGAAGGGGTGGAGGAGGACCTTCTTGGCGGCCTGAATGCGGGAAGAGCGGCGGGATGCCATTGACGACGGCGGCGGCGCTCGGCTTCTGCAATAGCACAGTGGGATGGCTCATCTCCTCCAGGTAAACGCTAGAAAATATTTCCCTTGGCCCCCTAATGGTGTTTAAATGACAATTGGGGAAGATGGGTGGCTGGTTCTTCAATGGCCATCAACACCATTAATGGTGTGGCTCGGGTAGAGTGGAGGGGGGCTGAATCCACCCCTTGGTGGCCGGGAAATGGCTGGAATCAACTCCTCTCCCCTAGAGGAGTTGATTGCAGCCATAAATGGTGGCTGTTAGCCTCCCTTGGCCGGCCTTCCACTCTCCCCTTCCTCTTCCTCATCTTCTCTCTCCTCCATTATCATGGAGGGGAGCTCCTTTCTCTCTCCTAGTCACCTCTGGTTGACTGGTCAACCCCACAAGTTAAATGCAGCCCACTTGGTTATGATGGTCATGGAAATGGGGTTAGCCTAAGGGAGAAGTGGCTTGGCCTTGGGTTAGCCCTTTTGGGCTAGGTTTGACTTGACCTAAATGAGGGTTGACCCGGGCCAATTTGACCATCTGGGTTGACCCCATTGGGTTTTCAGTGGCCCATTGGACTCCCTTAAGGCCTAGGGTTACTTGAATAGGGTTGGTTGGGCATCTTGGTGGTCACATGTCCCTTGGCAAGGGCACTTTGACCATTTTAGGGCTAGAGTTGACTTGGGTCAACATGACCAACTGGGTTGACCCCTATGGGTCCTTGGTGACCCATTGACTTCCCATAAGGCCTAGGTAGGGTTATGTAGGGTTACCCTGCACTTGGAGGTCACATACCCTTAGTAAGGGTACTTTGACCAGATTAGGAGCTTGAGTTGACCTGGGTTAACCTGGCCTCTAGGGCTGGCCCCATTGTGTCCTTAGTGACCCTTTGACCTCACTTTAGGGTTAGGAGGGCTTAGGTAGAGTCCTCTAGGCTAGGAGTAGGTCAATTGACCCTAAGTAGGCTAGTTTGACCCATTCAGGGCTAGGGTTGACCTTGGTCAACAGAGCCTCTTTGGTTGACCCCAATGGGTCCTTTTGGCTCTAATGGGCCTCCCAGGGTATTAGGGGTATTGTGGTAGGGCCTTGGGGTTAGGGTGTAGCCCATGGCCATCCTAAACCATGGTTTAGAGTTCTACTATTTGCAGACCATGATGATCTTCCACCTTTTGTCCCCTATCTCTTGGCCCATTTCTGGCTTCCTAGGGTTTTGTCATGACCTAGTCATGGCCAAAACCACTCTTAGGGGTCTAGTTGGAAATGCGATGTTACAAATCCCAATAAACAAAACAAAGATTTCATCCCCGAAATCAAGGTTGAGCCTACGGGACTTACTACCGAAGAAAAGAACCTTGGAGCATCCCATCATGACGCCTTGTTTGCTAAATTAGGTTTAAAGGGAAACCTAGATCTATGACCATTTCGCCCAATCGGCCACCCAAGATCCCAATAAACAAGGATAAGCCCCCAATAAACAAAAGATAAGCCTCTATCTGCCTAGAGCAGCCCTTAGTAATTTAAAGCAGGAAAATAAATTAGCATCTTGAGGGGTCTGAGAGGTATACCTGACTGAATAGCTCTGGGTATCTTTGTCGCATCAGGTCCTGCGACTCCCAGGTATGCTCCTCCTGGCCGTGGTTCCTCCATAGGACCTTGACTAGTGGGACCTTCTTGCGTCGCAAGACCCGTGCTCCTCGGTCGTCGATCCTCACCGGCTCCAAACGAACCGACCGGTCTGAAGCTACCGGTCCTTCGGGGGTCAAAATCTGCTGCTCCGGGCGTAGCCGAGCCCTCCTCAGCAAAGAAATATGGAAGACGTCGTGCAGCGCTTTCAGCTCCGGTGGTAACTCCAGCCTGTAGGCTAGGGGTCCGATCCGCTCCAGGATCCTGTAAGGGCCCATGTACCTAGGGCTGAGCTTCTTCCTCCGACCACGCACCCGCGAGACTCCATGCATGGGCCGGATCTTCAGAAACACACGGTCTCCCACCTGGAACTCCACCTATCGATGCCGGGCGTCATAATACTTAGCCTGTCTGCTCTGCGCCTCTAGCATCTGTCTCTGATCAGCCTCACCTGAGCCTCGGTGTCTTCAACAAACTCCAATCCCAACACCTTCGGATCCTCATCCTGAACCCAAGAAAGCGGGGTCCGGCATCTCCTCTCGTACAAGGCTTCGTAAGGCGCCATCCTGATGCTGTACTGGTAGCTGTTGTTATAGGAGAACTCGACCAGGTGTAAGAGTTTCTCCCACGGTTCCCCGCGGTCCAAAATGCATAGCCTCATAAGATCTTCCAGCGTCCGGTTGGTGCGTTCTGTCTGCCCGTCCGTCTGGGGATGAAATGCAGTGCTGAAGGTCAATCACATGCCTAAGTAAGCTTGCACGGATCTCCACTCCCTGGAGGTGAACCGGCCATCCCGATCCGACACTATCGTCTTGGGCACCCCGTGATACCGAATGAACTGCTCCACAAATCTCCGTACTAAAACTCCCACAGCGTCGTCCTTCCTGATCGGAATGAACCTGGCTACCTTAGTCAACCGATCGACGATGACCCAAATCGAGTCATTCCCTATTCGTGATCGGGGAAGTCCGTGAATAAAATCCATCGCGATGTCTTCGAACTTCCACTCCGGTACCGGGAGTGGTTGCAACAACCCCGCAGGGTTTTTGCACTCTGCCTTCACCAGCTGACAAGCTTCGCAGTGGGTCACAAACTGAGTAATATCCTTCTTCATGCCAGGCCAGTACATAGTCTTCTTCAAATCCGCAGTCATCTTCGTGATGCCCGGGTGCACCGAGTATCTGCTGTGGTGGGCTTCCGCCATGATATCCTCCCGGACCTGGCCTCCTCCCGGTATAAAAGTCCGACCCCTGAAGCATACCACGCCATCCCTCATCGTATAATCTCCTGCTGTACCGTTCTCCAAGGACCAGAATATCGGCTCCAGATCAACATCTCGCCTCTGTCCCTCTCTGACTCTGTCCCGCATATCATCTGTAGCACTCACCGCTGCTAAATACTCTGTGTAAAGCTCGGGGTCCTCGGATGACACCAGTGTGATGTGCATATCCTCCAATCTCCTGGCCAACTCCATAGACATAACCTGAGCCCTGACTGCGGAAGAGGCAGCTCTCCGACTCAATGCATCCGCCCCAATGTTTGCCTTCCCTGGATGGTAGTGCATCTCATACTGATAATCTGCAAGGAACTCCACCCAGCGCCTCTGCCTGAAGTTCAGTTCCTTCTGCGTGTCCACGTATTTCAGGTTCTTGTGGTCGGAAAAGATATCGCAGTGGACTCCGTAAAGATAATGGCGCCAGACCTTTAAAGCAAAAACGACCGCCCCCATCTCAAGGTCGTGCACCGGATAGTTCTGCTCGTGCTTCTTCAACTGGCGGGATGCATATGCAATCACATGGCCCTTCTGCATCAGTACAGCTCCCATACCCTGGTAGGAAGCATCAGTGTAGACCTGAAATCCTCCCTCCCCGAGGGGAGAGTAAGAATGGGAGCCGAGGTTAGCCGATCCTTCAGCTCCTGGAAAGCTGTCTGGCACTGCGGGGTCCACACGAACGGTACCTCCTTCTTCGTCAAGGATGTGAGCGGGAGGGCGATTCGAGAGAATCCCTCCACGAACTTCCGGTAATAACCGGCTAGTCCTAGAAAACTCCGCACGTCGGTGGCTGTCTTCAGCTGCGGCCAATCCCGAATAGCCTGAATCTTTGCCGGATCCACTGCCAATCCGGCTCCACTGATGATGTGGCCTAAGAAGCCCACCTCCTTCAGCCAGAACTGACATTTACTAAACTTAGCATATAGATGATTCTCCCGCAGTCTCTGCAGGGTCAGTGTCAGATGGCGTGTGTGCTCCTCCTCCGTCCTCGAGTAAATGAGGATGTCATCGATGAACACAATGACAAACACATCCAGATATTCCTTGAAGACTTGGTTCATGAGGGTCATGAATGCTGATGGTGCGTTGGTGAGTCCGAAGGGCATCACAGTAAACTCGTATAAACCATATCTGCTACTAAAAGCAGTCTTCTGAATGTCCTCCTCCCGAATCCGAAGCTGGTAGTATCCCGACCTCAAATCTAATTTCGAAAAGAACTGCGCTCCCTGCAGCTGGTCGAACAGCTCGTCTATCCTTGGCAGTGGATAGGTGTTCCGGACCGTCAGCCGATTTAGTGCTCGATAGTCGATGCACAGTCTGAGGGTCCCGTCTTTCTTCTTGACGAACAATACCGGGGCTCCCCAAGGTGAAGAGCTTGGCCGGACAAATCCGGCTTCCACTAACTCCTGAAGCTGGCTCCGGAACTCCGTCAACTCCTTTGGGGCCATTCGGTAGGGTGCCTTGGATGCTGGCTTGGCCTCCGGCACAAGCTGTATCTGGAAGTCCTGCTCCCTGCGCGGGGGTAACCCGGGTAACTTCTCCGGGAAGACGTCCTCAAACTCCCGCACCACCGGAATATTCAATAAAGAACTCGTGGCCTCCGCCATCTCAAACAGCACCTCGTAGACCTCCTTCCCCTGTAAATAGGCCTTGACGGCCTGTACTGAAGATAAGGGTATACGTGAGGCAGGTCTGATACCTTCGATGATGATGGTAGAGTCCCCGTGCCTCACGGTGATCCTCTTCGCTTGACAATCGATCTGGGCATGGTTCCACTGTAGCCAAATCATGCCCAGGATCAGCTCGAAGACTGGCATCCTCAGGACCGTTGCCGAAACTTCGAACGACTTTCCACCAATCTCCGTCTCCATACTGCAGTGGGTTGTGGTGAGTATCTCCGATCCGTCGGGTAGACGCACTCTACTCAACCGGCCTGTGAACCGTTCCACTCCTTCTAGCCCTTCCAGAAAGGCCTCCGACACGAACGAGTGCGAAGCACCCGTGTCGAACAGAGTATAGGCGGGCTTGCCGCTGATGAAGACTATACCTGTGATGATTAAAGGTCTTAGTATCTTATGACGCGTTTTCTTTGCTATTCATTCTGCTTAGGGCAGTTCTACTTGTTGGATAATTGAGAACGGGAATTTAGCTTAAACAATTTAAAACATCTTAGCTTACCTGTGATGACCCGCTCTGGATTTCGAGGCTGTGCCAGATCCAAGGCATATTCCTGCTCCCTTTCCTGTCTCCGGTCTCCTCCCTGGTAACCACGTCCTCGGCCGCATCCTCGGCCTCCGAAATGCTGGGCAGGTGGGCCACCCTGTGGTGCTGGAGGTGGTGCCCCCCTCATGGGGCAGTTTCTCCGGAGGTGTCCCACCTGATGACAATGGAAGCACTCCGGCGGGGGATACGCCATGCCCCCGGGTCTCGGCATCTCCTGAATCCGGAGAGGTTTAGGGGCCAAAACCACCTGCTCTCTCGGCTCCTGCCTCACCTCCTGACGAGGCTGCTCCTCTGTCCTTCTCCCATCTGGTATGACGCCTCGCCGCTGATCATTTCGGGCCCTCCGGCCCTGATCCTCCGCTTGCCACTTCCGGCCCCGAGTGGCGTGCCAATCAGGCCTCAATCCTCTTCGCCATCTCCAAAATCCGGGAGATAGGCCCGTCAGAGACAAACAGCAAGGCCTCCCTCAACTCCTCTTTTAGGCCCTTATAAAACCTCTTGACGTAACCTGCTTCGTCCAGCTGGTAAGAGCCCGCATATCGGGGCAAATGATCGAACTCTTGGTGGTACTCCACCACCGTCCTGGTGCCCTGCCTCAGCTGCAAGAACCGCTCCTCCAACTCGTCCCTGGCCGAATGCGGAACAAAGTGCTCCAGCAGCGTGGCCCTGAATTCCTCCCAAGTGATTTCTGCAATCTCCCTATTAGCAAATGTCGTGTCCAACAGCGTCTTCCACCACCTCTTAGCAGGGGACTCCAAGCAAGATACCACCAGGGCCACCCTCTCCTCCCAAGGGCATCGTATCCCAGTCAACATCTCATACATAACATCTAGCCACTCCTCTGTCCGCACTGCCGACTCTGTCCCCAAGTATGATGGGGGAGAGAGTCCTCGGAAGGTGCTCATCCAGTTGGCCCCTGGGTTTGGCTGCTGGGCTGGAGCCTGCTGAGCCCGGAAGGCCTCAAGGATAGATGTAAGGGTCTGCCCCATGTCTGACCGAAGGAAGGGTGTAGGGACCATGGGAGGTGGTGCAATATCTGGGGTCTGCTGAGCTCCACCTTGTGGGGTGGGCTGAGCTGGGGGCTGCAAAACGAACTACATTAGTAGGTAATCGACTCAATGCCTAATGAAAGTGGACAATTTACATGTGATCCCCCATATGGGCACACCACTGCATCCGCTGCTTAGTTTGTCCCCAATCTAAACTCGCACGGTGGTGACCCAGGGTTGTGGACTACTACTTTTCGATCGAGGTCTGCCTCTGATACCACTTGTAAGACCCCCTTTTTTTCTCTTATCGACATCGGGGTCTTAGGCCCAGAACCGCCGTTTTGCGGTGACTCCTTCACGCCATGAAGGGTCATCACCACAAAGCGCCGATTCTGCCGGCCGATTTCGATCACAGAAAAGTAGCATAAAGAAGTAAATGGAAACTGCAGTCCACAGAGAATCACATGTCATAATAAAATAACTCCACGAAGGGAGTGTCCACAGAATAATACATCAGAGTAGTAAAATACGGGCTTATGCCCGGTACATCATATCCTCACTACAAAAAGATCACTCATGCGGAAGCAGAAAAACTACTCAAGGTCGATAATCACGGTCCCGGCTGTGTGAACTTCGGAGCTAGACTGCCCCACCTCCAAGCGCACCGGTCTCTGGGGCTGCTCCTCCATGCTGGTCTCCACGATCCCCTAAATGATGCGGTTCGAAAACCATTAGTCAAAAGACTAAGTCCTATCATCCCCCGCCCCTTCCCCCACGGCTCCTAGGCACCGAGCGGAGAGGAAGAAAGGGAAGGACTTGAAGGTGGAGAATATCAAAAGCAGATGGCAGCGGTCCTATTCTAGCAAATTCTATAGCATATAAAGACAATAAGCTGAAATATGAAAAGTAACCTTTACTTATGTGAAAAACACATAAGCCAAGGGGTCTTCTGCAAGGCCTCCATCGTATAAAAAGTCCCATACCAATTTATACGTTGGGGTGTCGGTTGATCAAACAGCAGTAACTATATATATCAAAATTAACCTTAATTTATAAACTTGCCCACACAAGCTTATAGACTAAGGGGTCGTTTTGCAGGTCCTAAAGTATAAGCGTCCCATTCCACTTATACTTTAGGTGTCAAGGTTAAAGGTAACGATTATGCTATGACATGCAAGTGGTTATGATGGACATGCAAGTGCAACACACACACCCGACTCTGTGCACACAGACCTTTAGTTCCCCCTTTCTGGAGCCGTAACCTCCCAGGATACCTCCGTAGTGGCAGACGGAAGCGGTGGGTTGGGCCTCGCCCACCTCTAAACCAGTAAAGCACTACCGGTCAGACCTATCGTACGCCTCAACGCTTGGTGCACGAAGCGGACTCCTGCGTACTCTTGTCGGCTGGCGCACCAGACTTCTATTGGCGAAGTGCTAACCACACTTGCCGAGTCAACATATTGGCATCGGTGCATCGACCCTCCGATACTGAAGACCCACCACCTTAATTCCTTTCCTTTTATGCACATGCAAATTAGCGTAATCAAGAACCGAGCCGAAGCTCCCCGGACCAACACGTCCGTCTCAAACAATCGAGCCGAAGCTCCTCGGACCCAAAGTCCGCCTTTTAACCATCCGAGCCGAAGCTCCCAGCTAACATCCGGTGCCATCAGTGTCTGTGAAATGTGCAACCCTAATTACTAAGTTACTCTTTTCAGCTTGTTAAACAGTTTACGTTAACCCAGGACTGCCCCCGGTATTCCCTGTGAAGGGCTCTCAAGGGGCACTAGGGACTGTGTTGGGATTACGTCCAGCGTTCCCTTTCGCAAGGTACTTATTTGTTATTGGTTGGTTCCCTTAACCACTACTTTCTCATGTTCCGATATGCTAATCCTAGGGTGATTTGACTCCAACTCTCCTTGGGTAGGACGATCTTTCGTCGGACCCGAACGCCTCTAAACCCTAGACAAAAACCACACTCTACTCACTCATCTTCCATAGATGCCACCCATTCTACATATCCTTCCAGCAATCCATCAAAACCCATCACACGCTCTAATTCATCTCCAAAATGATTTCCTGCAGTTTTGCTATATGCAGACCACCTAAGCTACATGACCCGTAAAAAGGGAAGTACATGAAATACTCATCCAATACCCCTATGATAATTACTAGAGGGCTAAAATGACATTCGAAGCGTAAATCCAGAAATCCCTAATTTTCCTAATTTGTCTGATAATTTATTTATTTATTCTAGTATCCAAAAAACCCAAGTTTGAACATGAAGTAGTAATTTCAGACAAGATAATGATCCAATAAATATATGGTAATTACAAAATGCATAATCAACTCTAAGGCCTAATTCTTCAAATTTTTCAGCAAGGTTTGGGCCCTTAAATTTAATTTCAAAGTTACCTCATAAAAAGTCAATTTAAAAGATTTTACAGTAATAATGCCTCCAAAAATTCAGAGAAAATTCAGGGATGATTGTAATGGCCTACAAATACCCTAGTAAAAGTTTCATAATTTATCATTTAAAAATAAGGCTATATTAGATTTTCTCATGAAATTTCAAGTTTGTGGGTTAATGAACAAATATACTAATTAACCATCAAATATTTCCACAAAAATTCCCACATGATAATATTGATCTAGAAACACTATGTAGCAAGTTTCATGATTTTTCAATAAGTAACGGGCTCTTGCAAGAATTAGTTAATATGTAATCAAAATAAAACACTTGTGAAGTAGATGCCCTAACTAGTTATCGAAAAATTCTATCAAAATTCATACATGATTAGTATAGCCTAAAACACCCTCTGCCAATGTTTCATGCCCTTTCAGTGGGCAGTGAGACCACAATAGCCAAATTATTAATTAGGGCAATCCTATTGGTTATAAATAAAGTGCTACAAATATTGATCAAAACTCATCAAGTAAATTATCAGAGGCTCAAAATATCCTCATTCCCTCACTACCCAAATTTGGTTAAGTTTCAAGATGTTTAGCTAACCCAAACCTACACTACAAGTTTTAGGTCCTAAGCTAGGGTTAGGGTTTTGGGGACCCTACCCTTTTCAAAATTTGCTAATATTTTTAACAGAGGGTTTAATACATCCTAGGAACCTCCTTGCAAAATTTGGTGTTCATTCCAGGTGTTTAGGACCCATGCCCTTCACAAGGCAAAAAGGTCCCTCCTTAGGGTTTGGCCTAGGAACTTAGGGCAAAACAATTCCACACTACCCCACATTCCATGGGGAGGTGCTAAGTGCCATAACAAGTCAGTGGCTCAAATTTCAGCCTCTGTTGAGGTGATTTGGTCACTCAAAATCAGAAATGCACTTTTGACCAAAATACCCTTATTAAGGTATAGTTAGGGTTGGGTCAAAACCTATTCAAAACACATCCAACTTAGGTGAAACTCTATACAGATACCTAACATGAGCCCAGGGACCACTCACCAAAATTTGGGAGGGTTTGGAGGTAATTTGTCTACTTAATTTAATTACCCTAGCATTATAAATAAAGTCAAAAACTTTAGGAAATTTGTGTCCACAAATTCTGAGCTTTGGGACGGTCCTAGGTATAGGTAGGGTAGGCTTCCTGCCAAAATTTCAACTGATTTGGGCTAGGGATGAAGTGTGGGCACTCAATTTAATGACTGCCTATCCCTAAGGGTATGTCCCACCAAAATGGGTGCCCTGGTCAGACTATGCACCCAAATTGGTTCAAACAAATTTTAAAATAAATTAGACTCAGAGGGCTACAACATTTGTGTTGACAGTTTTTCCACTAGAAGAACCTAAGTATTTTTAAAAATTAAAACCTTTTAATGTATAATGTGTGATAGAAATGAAATATTCCAGAAATAATTTCCTATAGTTTAATGCATGATGCAGCACGAATCTTGGCGCAGGGATCAACGGCATCCGGTCATCTTCTCCATGCAGCCAACGATCCCGATTGATCCCACCTGGGGCAACTTCCAACTGCCACCGCCGGCGATCCGGCCGCCTCCCCGGCCAGCCACCGCCACCACCATCTCCGTTGAGGTGGTGGCCGTCGCCAGGCGGCGGCTTGGCCGCCGGAGGGCCGTTTTCCGGTGATCCCGAGAGGATGATTTCCATGGAAAAACCATGAAATTTCGAAAAGGATTCGGGCTCAATTGAGCCCGAACCTTCAACCTAGTGATTGCTAAGATCTTTCCATGAGAGAAGGGGTGGAGGAGGACCTTCTTGGCGGCCTGAAAGCGGGAAGAGCGGCGGGATGCCATTGACGACGGTGGCGGCGCTCGGCTTCTGCAACAGCACAGTGGGATGGCTCGTCTCCTCCAGGTAAACGCTCGAAAATATTCCCCTTGCCCCCCTGATGGTGTTTAAATGGAAATTGGGGAAGAGGGGTGGCTGGTTCTTCAATGGCCATCAACACCATTAATGGTGTGGCTCGGGTAGAGTGGAGGGGGGCTGAATCCACCCCTTGGTGGCCGGGAAATGGCTGGAATCAACTCCTCTCCCCTAGAGGAGTTGATTGCAGCCATAAATGGTGGCTGCTAGCCTCCCTTGGCCGGCCTACCACTCTCCCCTTCCTCATCCTCATCTTCTCTCTCCTCCATTATCATGGAGGGGAGCTCCTTTCTCTCTCCTAGTCACCTCTGGTTGACTGGTCAACCCCACAAGTTAAATGCAGCCCACTTGGTTATGATGGTCATGGAAATGGGGTTAGCCTAAGGGAGAAGTGGCTTGGGCTTGGGTTAGCCCTTTTGGGCTAGGTTTGACTTGACCTAAATGAGGGTTGACCCGGGCCAATTTGACCATCTGGGTTGACCCCATTGTGTTTTTAGTGGCCCATTAGACTCCCTTAAGGCCTAGGGTTACTTGAATAGGGTTGGTTGGGCATCTTGGTGGTCACATGTCCCTTGGCAAGGGCACATTGACCATTTTAGGGCTAGAGTTGACTTGGGTCAACATGACCAACTGGGTTGACCCCTATGGGTCCTTGGTGACCCATTGGCTTCCCATAAGGCCTAGGTAGGGTTATGTAGGGTTACCCTGCACTTGGAGGTCACATACCCTTAGTAAGGGTACTTTGACCAGATTAGGAGCTTGAGTTGACCTGGGTTAACCTGGCCTCTAGGGCTGGCCCCATTGTGTCCTTAGTGACCCTTTGACCTCACTTTAGGGTTAGGAGGGCTTAGGTGGAGTCCTCTAGGCTAGGAGTAGGTCAATTGACCCTAAGTAGGCTAGTTTGACCCATTTAGGGCTAGGGTTGACCTTGGTCAACTGAGGCTCTTTGGTTGACCCCAATGGGTCCTTTTGGCTCTAATGGGCCTCCCAGGGTATTAGGGGTGTTGTGGTAGGGCCTTGGGGTTAGGGTGTAGCCCATGGCAATCCTAAACCATGGTTCAGAGTTCTACTATTTGTAGACCATGATGATCTTCCACCTTTTGTCCCCTATCTCTTGGCCCATTTCTGGCTTCCTAGGGTTTTGTCATGACCTAGTCATGGACAAAACCACTCTTAGGGGTCTAGTTGGAAATGGGATGTTACATAATAGGACCCCCGAGGCTGCCCAGGCTCTTATCGAAGAGATGGCTATGAACGCCTACTAGTGGAACTTCCCGCGGGTACCTCCCAAGCAGGCGGCCGTCCTCTTCGAAGTGGATGCCACTGCCCACTTAGCCCTTCAAGTTGAAAGGCTGGCGAAGCAGGTGGCGGAGATGTCTGCTGCCTCCTCCACTCCGCCTTGGGTGATTCCCCATAATGTCAGCATAGTCAATGAGTTCGTAGACTACGTGAGAAATCCTGGTCGACCTTCCTTCAACCCCAACAATAACCCTTATAGTAATAACTATAATGCGGTTTGGAGGAACCACCCCAACTTCTCATGGAGCAATGAGAACAATGTGCAGCGCCCGCCCAATTATTTTTCGCCCCAATTTCTGCCGCCTCCCCCTCTTCCAAAACCCTCCCCGATGGAGGAAAGTTTTTCTAAATACATAGCTCCCAACGAATCAAATATCCGGAACATCACCGGATCGCTAAAAAACTTTGAACTCCGGGTTGGACAGCTGGCGCGAATGATCTCCAAGCGTGTGCTCAGGGCACTGCCGGGAGACACAGAGCCCAATCCGCGGGAGAATATCAACGCTATAACCCTCCATAGTGGAAAGGAGGTGATCAAACCAAAATGGATTGATCCGCATGTACCTATTTCACCTCCGACCCCTCTTCCCCCTTCTTCGATTACGCCGCCTTTACAAATTTTAAAATAAAAAATTATTAAAATGCCCTTGTCGTATCCACAAAATCTAGATAGTGAGCTTAAGGACGCGCAGTACGAAAAATTTATTTTATTATTAAAACAAATTCATATTAATGTTCCCTTCAGTGAGACGGTCTCGCAGATGCCTAAGTATGTGAAATATTTAAAACAACTTCTTTCTAATAAACAAAAATTAGAAAATATTTCGCATATATCTCTGAATGCTGACTGCTCAATGGCTCTTACTAATAAATTGCCCTTAAAAGAAATGACCCGGGACGGTTCTCCATCACGTGACTTTTTGGCAATATATTAGTAAAATACTCTCTTGTAGATTTAGGCGTGAGCATTAATTTGATGACGTTATCTCTTTTTCAAAAATTAGGTTTGGGCACTCCGACCCCTACTAAAATGTGAATTCAACTAGCGGATCGCTCGGTTAAATTTCCCGTCGGGGTAGTGGAGGACGTACTTGTCTGAGTTGATAAGTTTATCTTTCCGTTAGACTTCGCCATCTTAGACATCGAGGAGGACACCGATGTACCAATTATACTCGGTCGCCCTTTTTTCGCCACCTCCCGCACATTAATTGATGTAAGTAACGGTCGTCTCCTCCTTCAGTAAGGAGATGATGAAGTTAGTTTCTCCATTAATCCCTCCATAGGAGACTCATCATTGAGCGATGACTTTTGTTATAATTTAGATATCTATCTTGGAGATTGTTCTAGCCCTATTTTTGAGTATACTTTTTAAACGTCGACACTTTTGCGCTCAAAAATTTTAACTGCGAAGAGGATAACTCTACAAATTTGTCCTTCGAACCTTTTGGATCGAAGGACATTAAAATTAAAACCTCGTTAGAAGAACCGCCCTGCCTTGAACTCAAACCCCTAACTGAATCACTCAAATACGCCTTTTTGGGAAAGATTATACCCTTCTTGTTATGATTTCTTCACATTTGAGCGATTCAGAGACTTCCGATTTATTGGAAGTTTTACTTAAACATCGCCACGCAATTGCGTGGAAAATTTCTTACCTAAAAGGCATTAACCCTTCTTTCTACACCCATAAGATTTTCCTTTACGATAATTGTAGCAAAACTCTTCAGCCACAGCGACGCCTTAACCCAAACAATAAAGACGTCATTAAAGCCGAAATTATTAAATTATTAGATACTGGGATTATTTATCCTATATTGGATAGTACGTGGGTTAGTTCCGCTCATGTTGTGCCCAAAAATGGCAGTCTTACCATACTGGAAAATGAGCATAACGAACTCGTCCCAACTCATACTGTTACAGGTTGGCGGGTGTGCATCGATTATAGAAAACTAAATGATGCCACCCTTAGGACCATTTCACACTACCGTTCTTAGACCAAATTCTGGAGCGTTTATCCGGTCATCCATATTTTTGTTTTCTTGATGGCTTATCGGGGTTTTTCCAAATCCCCATTTCCCCCGATGACCACGAGAAAAGAACTTTTATGTGCCCATTTGGCACCTTCACATACTGAAAAATGTCATTTGGCCTCTGCAATGCGCCAGCTACATTCCAAAGATGTATGTTGGTGATCTTTGGCGAGCTGGTAGGAGACATTATGGAAGTCTTTATGGATGACTTCTCTATTTTTGGATGCTCTTTCCCGTCTTGTCTTCGCAATTTAGATCATGTCCTTCAGCGATGCGAGGACACACATCTTGTTTTATATTGGGAAAAATGTAACTTTATGATTCGAGAAGGTTTGGTTCTCGGCCATAAGATTTCTTCTAAGGGGATGGAGGTCGATAAGACCAAAGTTGAAATTATCGAAAAACTTCCCCTTCCTTCTAACGTTAAATCTATTAGGAGTTTCTTAGGCCACGCGGGCTTTTATAGATGTTTCATTCAAGATTTTTCAAAAATAATAAAGCCGCTTACTCGCCTCTTGGAAAAGGAATCAAATTTTTTCTTTAGTAGCGAATGCAAGTCTGCATTTATTTTTATAAAACAAAAACTTATCAATTCACCCATTTTGGTGGCGTCCGATTGGACCCTTCCGTTCGAGATTATGTGCGACATTAGTGATATTGCTGTAGGTCTCGTTCTTGGCCAACGTATAAACAAATATTTTCATTCTATTTATTATGCAAGCAAGACGCTCACTTCTGCACAAGGAATTACACGACAACGGAAAAGGAACTTTTAGGCATCATTTTTGCATTTTATATGTTTCGCTCATATATAACGCTATCTAAAGTTATCGTATTTACCGACCAATCCGCCTTAAAATATTTGTTAGCAAAAACGGACGCCAAACCCCACCTTCTTCGATGGATCCTCCTCCTACAAGAATTTGATTTAGAGATCTGGGATAAGAATGGGGCGAAAAATTTAGCAGCTGATGACCTCTCCTGCTTAGAAAATCACGGTGCGGAAGCACTCGTCGAATCTGACATAAATGATAGATTCCCCGAGGAACGTGAAGGATGGTAAAAGCTTCACCACCTGAGGGGATAGATCAATTTAACTCTAGTGGGGTGCTGAATAGAGTATTTTAAAAACTCAATATGTTTTTAATGCGGAATTAAAAATAGTAATATATATATCTTAAGAAAGTGCAGGAATGAAAAGCTAACTAACACAGCACACAGCACACAACAATAAGAAAACATCAAGCAATCAGACAACACAAGAAATTTATAGTGGTTCCCCTAAACTTGGGTACATCCACTCTTCTACCACCCTAGTAGGAATCCACTACAGGTTTTTGATCAGGTGACCTATCACCAACAGGTTTTTGCACAGGTAACCTGTCACCACAAAATATATTTGAAGGGAGATCTCACAATCCTTTAAACTTTTGATCAGGTGTCCAAAAACCAAGCTAAGTCTCTTGTTAATGAGACTTAAGAAGCAGGTGGTTCACTTTTGAAGGGAATTAAAACCCTGTGTACAGTGGGATGAAAAATATGATATTTTATTCTCTTCCTCAAACAGCTCAGAAGACTTTAGTGGATTGCATGATGTTGTCAAAGCTCCTCCTGAGATGATTATTATTCAGGAATTTGCTGGAAGCTTTGCAGGGTGTAGGTCTTCTTTGATGAACTCAAGAAGCTTTTAGACTGATTGTGTTTTGAAGTCTCTTGAAAGCTTGGTGAAGTGTTGCAGATGATGAAGACTGTATGAGTATGCAGACTAAATATCTTTCTTCTCTGTCTGCCTGTGACCATTTGTAAATTCTTTTTTCTTCTTAAATCCTTTTAAAAACTCCTTTTTGTTTCCTGCAGAAATTCTATCTCTGAATTTTAATTCTACACCTTGATTTACTGCTGAAATCTTGGAACTCGGACAAATGACGACAAGGGCAATAAATTGATTTCTTAATTGTCCAAGTTATTAAGCCGAATATTGACTCTTGAAATCCAGTAATTAATGTTGTCAATGAACGGCTATATTCATAAGAATATATGCAATTAATTGCTCAGAGCAATATTGGCAATAATATATTATATAAACCTTGGTCAATCCAGAAATTAACTACAGAGAATAAAAATAATGAACTAACAAATTTCATCGACCAGAGATCCAAAATCGTCGAACTCAATCCTCTCTTTCGTCGAGCTGAGCCCAAAGAACATTGAACTGAGTTAATGTTATCCATTTTGGTCTCCAAGTTTGTCAAACTGAGATAGTTGTTCGTCGAACTCAGCAACTGATAGGAGATCAGAGTTTGTCGAACTCAGTAAAACTTTCGTCGATCTCAACTTCAGAGAAGAAACTTTGAGATCATCGAACTGAGAACGAAGATCGTTGAACTACATTCATATTTCGTCGAACGACTTCTTCAACATAGAAAAATCTGTCTTGTTCTGAAATCTTCAGTCTTCTAAGTCTTCTAAGGGATTGGTCCAATAAAACTAACTTCTTGATCTAGCCTAAGATCCAATAAAGACCTATGACCGTAGACTATACATTGTGGGTCAATCTATGCAATCCTAATAGTGAACCTAGCCCAAATCAACCCTAAAACAGGTGGGGTTCCAACAATCTCCTCCTATTTGGGTGAGGTCACTATGTACAATGCATTAAAATAATAAAATATAATCACAAAGCATAACAACAAATATCTGGCATAAAGTAAAAGTCTAGCATATATATATACAACAAGTGCTTTTTGACAAATTAACCAAAACAAATAGTTCAGAGGGAAAATAGGCTATTCAAAAAAACTATTTATATTTCATAGACTTGTCTTTCTCTAATGGCTTCCTGAAAATGATTTCCCTGTTGGGTTTTGCTGCTTCTCTTTTAGACATAGTCATATCAGTTGCTCCAATGATATTGCCTGCAGTTGCTCTTGGAACAACTGCCTCTGGATGTAAGCTCATATAAGTATCAACATTGAAAAAGTGTTTAGCTTGTCATACCTTTTTAATTCTTCTATTCTGTAAGAAGACATTGTACTATATTGAGAAGCATCTGTGCCTTCTTCTTTAGCTTTATTTATCTGAGAAAGTCCAACCATCTCTTGAAATCTAGCCATTTTAGAAATGTTTTCCTGTTTTGAATCAACAAAAGGAACTGCTGGAGAGTAAGGTCTTTCCTTATATTTAGATTTAGAAGAGTGATGCCATCCACTACTGCTGTGGCTGCTTTTGTAGACACTCTTGGAAGATTTGTCATATTTCTGAAAATAAGATTGCCTTGAGTGTTGAGAAGATGTGGTTCTTGAGGCTAGATTGCCTGAATCACCTGCAGCTGGTGGAGGAGGAGAATTTGGAACCTTTCTGAATTTCTTAGTGGGAGCAGATCCAAACTTCTTCTTATTCTTTTGTGCTTTCTTCCGATTCTTTGAAAGCTTCATCCAGTAAGGAGTATTTGGAGTTAGAGGAATATTAAACAAGATATAATATGGAATGTCATTCATGGGATTAGGTGGTTGCCCTGTTGTTGCCTGAGAAACTACCTTCTTTTTCTAAAACTTTCTCTTCTTAGACTTAGTATCCTCTGAATCATCAGAATCATCTGAATCATTTGATTCATCTTCACTGGATTCACTTTCAGGATTGTCATACAAAGAATCAATCCTCTTTAGTTGATCCGCAGACAAGATCTCTCTGAGAGATACACTCTGAACTGGAACTTCCTCTGAAACTTGAACTTCAGCTTCTGACATTGGAAGAACCTTTGCCACTATAATCATATCTTCCTCAAAAAGATGATCCATATTTGTAAGAGGAGATTCTGCCCAACCAAAAGTTGGAATAGAGAAAGACTTTGGCTCATCTTCTAGTCCTGAAGGGGAAACTGAAGGTTCTGCAAAATGGCATCTAATTTGATCTATAATCTCTGAGCTGATAGGAGCAGTATAACATATTATAGCCTTAGAAAAAATTTGCTCAGGAATATGAAGGGAAAGATAAAGAATATAAAAATATTTTAACAAATTAACGAAGTCCACAGAAGGGGCTAGGAAAAAGAATAGTGCAGTCGGAAGCTCTACAAGCTCAATATCAAACTCTGAAAGATCTGTCTCAAGAAAAGCTGACAACTCTGTATCTGAATTTACAAGCTCTGTAACTGTTGTATCCAAATATACTACTGCTGATGCTCCTTCACAAACTGCTTCTGCTGTTGCTGCTGGAGAGGTGACCTCATCATAGAGCATCTCACCCTGCCTAGTATCAGTAATTCCTGAGACCAGGCTCTTGAATGAGGAGGGACTAGTAGGGGGTAGCAAGTTGAGAAGAGAGAGCATAGATGGAAGAAATTAGAGGTGAAGTGGTAGACCATATAAGAGATTTGTTGGTGGGAGTTAGTAGAAAAATGATGGTGGGTGTGGGATCAGATGATGATGATGGAAAAGATGCGGTTGTGTTACCACAAGAAGTGCATATGTTGAAGGTGGTAGATGAAGTTGGAGGTATAGACGGTGGTAAGAAAGGTGTGGTGATAACTGGAGGGACGTCAATTTGAATGTCATCATGATGTGGAGATGGTGGTAGAGTGTGGGTTGGAGATGGAGATGGTTTAGGTGTTGGGATAAGAGTGAAATAAGATGATATCTGGGTGGAAATAGATGTTATGGATGGAATTTCAGGAGGAGGGACTGGAGCCTCTATAGTAGGTTGGGGTGTGACTATTTTAGTCCTTGTGTCCTCAGAGGTCCTGGAGGAAGAGGAGGCCTTGGAAGGCTTGACAATAGTCCTCCCCCATTTCCCAAAGAGGGATGTTGTTAACCTCTTTGAAGCATTAATAAAAATGGACTGGGAGACCAGCATCTGAGGGCACTTTTCCTGAAGGAAAAGCCCTAGTACCCGTCCAAAACTAACTTCTCTTTTAGTATTCTTCTTCTTTATCAAATCAAATAACAAAATAGTCCAGTTGACTGTTTTTCTATTCACCAACGCACTCATCACAAGAAACAGATGCCTTGTGATATAGTCATGTGCAGTGTGCTTGCCCAGCAAGACTTTACCAACAATATCAGCAAGGAACTTATATTCAATAGATAAGTCCTTCTTCAATAGCTTGCCCGGGTTTCCAGCGGAGTGACCCATCACAGTTAGCATATTGGAAAATTCATCACTGTTCATCAGTATATCATCTTCTCCATTAATAAAACCAAAAATTTCAGACAAAATTGCAGTGGTAAGAGTGACTTGTTGTCCAGCAATGGTGTCGATGAGGGTTTGGGTGTCAGGAGACGAGGACAAATAAACCCATTCCTTGATCTCAAGCACTGGAAGTTTGATTCGTGTTGTCATTAACTTCTGTAAATGCGGCTCCTCAAACAATTTCAGTATATCCTGGAATACTTGATCAGTGTGACTGAATGATTCCAAATCGATGTCAAAGCCAACATCAAATTTCATTGCGGAGAGAACGGCCGTCGGAATTGCCATGGAGGTTTTCTTGCAAAGAAAGAAACAACGATCAAGTGCAAAGAGAACTGAAAGCGCGGGATAGATTTCGTCAAAAATACCTTGTTATAAGGTTTTTAGAAGATGAAAAGACTATCTCAGTCCAACAAAAAAAATCTTCGATCTGAGTTCGACGAAATATTTTATTAATAAATGAGTTCGTCGATCACAGTTTGAAGAATGAGAATAAATCATTGATCGTCGTTCGATGAGGTACTCACAGAATCAGGGATCGTCGATCTCCATTCGATGAAATTTGTTTCACTAAGAAGTGTTCGTCGATCTCCGTTCGACGAACTCTTCACGAAGAGTTCATAGATCGTCGATCTCCGTTCGACGAACTGTGCCAAATCGTCGACCATAGACAAAAATTAAGTTAAATCTTCCACATTTATCATACATAACTGATTTAAAAAGAATAGATGTTTCTTCTCATCCAATGGCTTGGTGAAGACATCTGCTCTTTGTAAATCAGTAGAGATAAAGAAAATATTAATTTTCTTTTTGTCTACACAATCGCTAATAAAATGATGTCTAAGTTCTATATGCTTGGTCCTACTATGATGCACCAGATATTGTATAATAGATATTGCACTTGTACTATCACAAAACATAGTTGTTTTATTTATGTTGAGACCATAATCCAACAATTGATTTTGTATCCACAAAATCTGTGAATAGCAGTTGCCTGCAGCTATGTATTCAGCTTCAGCATCTGATGTGGACACAAAGATTTGCTTCTTACAAAACCAGGACACAAGCCTATCACTAAGAAACTGGCAAGTTCCTGATGTGCTCTTCCTGTCCACCCTACATCCAGCATAGTCAGCATCAGAAAATCCAGTTAAATCAAATTCTGACTTTGATGGATATAGGAGTCCTAGTTTTGGACAACACTTTATATATCTCAAAATACTCTTTAATTAAATATAGTAACATTCTTTAGGGTTCACTTGGAAACTAGCACAAATACATGTAGCAAACATTATGTCAGTCCTGCTTATTGTGAGATATAATAGTGACCCAACAATAGCCCTATAAGTTTTCTGATCAACAGGCTTGCCATGTTCATCAAAATCAATCATAACATTAGCAGCCATGGGTGTTTTCATTATTGAGGCATCACACATCCAAACATTTTAATAAGCTTCTTAGCATACTTGGATTGGGAGATGAAGATGCCATCAGGTGATTGCTTCACTTGGAGACCAAGGAAGTATGAAAGTTCACCCATGCTACTCATCTAAAACATTGAATGCATTATATCAGAAAATCTTTTGCATAGTTTGGGATCAGTAGAGACAAAAATAATATCATTTACATATATTTGTGCTAACAAAATTTTATTTTTATGAAGCCTAATAAAAAGAGTCATATCTACTATACCCCTAGAAAACCTATGCATTAAAAGAAAGCTTGCTAAGGTCTCATACCAAGCTCTTGGAGCTTGTTTTAAACCATAGAGAGCTTTATGCAATCTAAAGACATAAGAAGGATGAGTTGGAGAGATATAACCAGGTGGTTGCTCCACAAACACTTCCTCTGTTAATTCTTCATTTAGGAAAGCACTCTTTACATCCATTTGGTAGACTTTGAATCTTTTATACGCTGAAAAGGCTAAGAAAATCCTTAAAGCCTCAAGCCTGCCGCCGAAGCAAAGGTCTGATCATAATCTATTCCTTTCTCCTGTGAATAGCCTTGAGCTACTAGCATTGATTTGTTCCTTAAATATTTCCTTTTACATCCAGTTTGTTTCTGAAAACCCATTTGGTTTCAACGATTGGATAGTCTTTGGGTATAGGAACCAAATCCCAAACTCTGCACCTCAAAAAACTGATTGAGCTCCTCTTGCATTGCAATGATCCAGTAAGGATCTTGATCTATAACTTTGATGGAGTGGAGCTCAAGTTGAGAAGTGAAACAAGCATGCATCACATCATTGTTTAGTTGATGCCTTATTTGCACACCAACTGAAATGTTCCAATCACTTGAGATATAGGGTTATCTCTAAGTGTGATAAGATCAATGGGAGGAGTTGGTTGAGAAACAGCTTGTCGAATTAATTCCTCTTATGGATTTATATTAGTTGTTGGAGTAAGTTCAGCCACTTCCAAACTTTCTTCTTCACTTTCTTCTTCAACTTGTGGAGAAGGATGTGATGAAACCTCTTGGGTGAGGTTTAGATCATCCAATCTCTCACACAAGTGAGGTGCCTGCAAAATGTTTTTAGTAGAAACTTTTTTCTGCTTATAAAACATGTTAGTCTCATCAAATGTAACATGAATAGATTCCTCAATTTTTAATTGCATTTGTTAAAAACGCTATAAGCTTTGCTGACTTGGGAATATCCTAAAAAAATTCCCTCTGCAGCTTTGACTTCAAACTTTCTAGTGTATTTCTTGTCATTATTGTGAATATAACATAGGCATCCAAATAGTTTAAAATAAGTGATTTTAGGTTTCTTCCCTTTAAGTAACTCATAAGGAGTCTAATTCTTAAGCTTGTGTATCAGACTTCTGTTCAGTACATAGTTTGTCGTGCTCACAGCCTCTTCCCAAAAAGATAGGGGCATGTAAGAATTTGCAAGTAATGTGCGTGCAGATTCAATTAGAGTTCTATTTTTCCTTTCAGCAACCCCATTTTGTTGAGGAGTTCTAGGAGCTGAGAAGCAGTGTCTGATACCTTCCTTATCACAGAACTCTTGCATAAGAAGAGACTCAAACTCAGTACCATGATCACTTCTGATCAATGCAACTAGAGTAGAGTACTCAATCTATATGTTCTTGAGAAAATCTGTAAGAACCTTGAAGTTATCTGACTTAGATCTCAGAAAGAACACCCAACTGAATCTTGAGAAGTCATATATAATCACCAAAGTATAAGATTTCCCTCCTAGGCTTTGTACAACAATAGGGCCAATAAGGTCCATATGTTGCAAGTACATTATCCTAGGTGAGTCACTTTTATTTACAGATTTAAAGCTATTTTTAGTTTACTTTCCTAACTGACAAGCCCTGTAGAGGCCTTCCTTCTTGTAGGGGCCAGAAGGCAATCCTCTAACAAGGTTATCCCTAGATAACTTAACAATATTTTTAAGATTTACATGTCATAATCTCTTATGCCAAAGTTCATTTTGATTGCTAACCTGATTAAATAAACAAAGTTCCGAGCTAGCCGATTGAAAATTTACTACATATATATTGTCTTGTCTAAGTCTAGTTAAAACATGTTTGTTTTCTTTATAAGAAATAATACAGGAAGATGAGTTAAATGATACCTGATAACCTTCATCACATAATTGACTTATGGATATTAGGTTATGCTTTAAGCAACTCATATAGACAACTTTCCTGAAGGTGACTGATCAAACTTTAACATCTCCATAGCCTTTGGTTTGGCAACAGTTGGAGTCACCAAAGATCACCTTTGGACCTATCTTGGACTTGTAGTTTGTTAGATTGTCCTTATAGTCAGTCATATGCTCTGAGCATCCTCTGTCTAGATACCATTGTTGATAAATGACTGGACAGTCCTTCACCTGCATAGAAAGGAATTAGGTGTTGTTGGCACAGGTTACCTTGGGTCCATGTTTCTTTTGATAAGAGAAACTCGAAATAAAAAAAATTCTGGTTGATTTTTATATCCAAAAGGATGATATCTTCTAGGTGGTATTTCCCATTGAGTAAAAGGATTAGTAGATTCTCTAAATTAATTGAAGTTTCTAACAGAGTTATAGTTTTTATTAAACCTGACTAGGTTCGACGAATTATTATAAGTTCGTCGATCTGCTTTCGACGAATAGGGATGAGTTCGTCGAACTCTACTCAGAGAATGAACATAATCATTTTTTTATGCCCCAAGTTTGTCGATCGCTGCTCGAAGAAACATATACAGTTCGTCGATCGCAGTAAGATGAATTATTATAGTTTTAATTGGCATTCATAGATCGTCGATCTGGGTTCGACGAACTATACACATTTCGTCAATCTGTGTTCGATGAAATCTGTTGAACATATATTTTATACAGATTCATATTCTTTTTCTTCTTATTTACAGATTTCTGAGAGACATTTGGTTGAGTAGTCTCTCCCATTTTCTCTTTGCCCTTTTAAGAGATAAATTTAATTGGTGTTGAAAAAATATTTTTCTTTAATATGGGGGTAAGCTTGATGAAGCCCCTAATCTCATCTTGCCATTTAATCTTCCATTGACTATGCTTGTGATGTCCATCAGCTTTAGCCTTCTCCCAATGAGAGGTTCCTCACGTTGCTTTGCCTCACATAATTCAGTTTTTAGTGAAATGATTTGTTCATTAGCTAAGTCTAAATCATTTTTAGTTTGATATTTTCAACAAATAAGTTATCAAATTCAAACTGTCTATCTCTAAGAATTTTTATTTCCTTCTTTGACTTTATTAAATCATTGCAAAAGGATTTAAATTCAATTTTAAAATCTTCTGAATTGAATTCAAATGAAGAGATTACCTGATCTTCTTCAGATTCAGATTCCTCTTCTGATTCTTCAGCATGTTCCTCAACATCAGATTTGCTGCTGGAGGCATTAATAGCCATAAGGAAAACTTCCCTTGACTTTGCCTCCTCTTTATCTTCACTAGAGTTGGAAGATGAGGATTCTTCAGCTGTGTCACTCCAAGTCTCAACAATGAAGCCTTTCTCCTTTCTCTTGTGTTTACTGGAGGAGTGCTTGCTATAGTGCTTGCTTGATTGCCTCTTATTCTCCTTTTCTTTTCTTCTGTCTTTCTTTCATGCCTCTGGCCATTCAGGTAGAATGTTCCCAAGTTTTCTGTATCCAAAACAAACGATCTCCTTGGTAGGAGTCTTGTAAAATCTTGGCTTGTCATCATTCTTGGATGACATTCTTCTAAAGTATTTCTTGTCCATTTTATAGAATTTACTAGCCAACAAGCTCAGTAGTTCTTCGTTAGCTGGATGTGCTTCTGAATCTTCTGTTACTTTGAAAGCAATATTGTGCTCCTTCCTTGAAGTTGTAGATACCTTCTGTTCAGCAGCCTCCCTTGTCTTGATGAACTGCTCATAAGACTTGAGCTTGCCAAGGAGAGATTCTGTAGAAATCTCATTTAAACTCCTGGCCTCCTTAAGTCACCATATCCTGGAATCCCAAGTGCCGAGGAAGAAAATTAGGATTTTTGTCATTTATCTCAATTAATTATATGTCCTTGTCCATAACTCTCAGTTCATTTATGATGAAACTGAATCTGTTATACATCTCAGCAACAGTCTTTGATTCCTCCTTCTTGAAAATCTCATACTGTGATATGAGGAGGGATCTCCTGTCTTTTATTTCAGCTGATGTGCCATTAACTATTTGGTTTAGTGATTCCCAAATGGCCTTTGTAGAGGTTCACTCAGCCACCTTCTAAAAGATGTCATCTGACATTGTCTGTGCCAGAATATTCATTGCTTTAGCATTAGCCATCTTGGCTTTCTTTTGTGCATCCGTCCGCTCAGATGGTGGAACTTCATGTGTATTGTTAGTTATAGTAGAAGATGTAGGTTTAGGGGACATGTCAAAATAGAGTTGAAAATGTCCTCATCAATAGAGTTCATTTAGAGTTTGATTCTTGCCTTCCAGAGTGCAAATTTATTCAAGTTGCACAGAGGAGGTCTGGTGCTAAAATATTCCTTATTCTGTGTCATGTTGTAAACAAGAGACTAGAGAGAAAAAGATCTATCAAAGGATCTTGGTTCAGATGTATGTCCGTGAAACCAAATCAACCTTTCCCTCTGATACCAATTGAAGGATGGTAAAAGCTTTACCACCTGAGGGGATAGATCTATTTAACTCTAGAGGCGGGGGGGGGGGGGGGGGGTGAATAGAGTATCTTAAAAACTTAACAAGTTTTTATAGCAGAATTAAAAATAGTAATATATATCTTAATAAAGTGCAGGAATGAAAAGCTAACTGACACAGCACACAGCACACGACAATAAGAAAACAACAAGCAACCAGACGACGCATGAAATTTATAGTGGTTCCACTAAACTTGGGTACGTCCACTCTTCTACCACCTTGGTAGGAATCCACTACAAGTTTTTGATCAGTTGCCCTGTCACCAACAGGTTTTTGCTCAGGTGCCCTGCCACCATAAAATCTATCTGAAGGGAGATCTCACAACCCTTTAGGATTTTGATCACGTGCCCAAAAACCAAGCTAAGTCTTTGTTAAAGAGACATAAGAACCAGGTGGTTAACTTTTGAAGGGAGTTAAAACCCTGTGTATAATGGGCTGAAAATATGATATTTTCTTCTCTTCCTCAAACAGCTGAGAAGACTTTTGTGGATTGTTTTATGTTGTCAAAGCTCCCCCTGAGATGATTATTGCTAGAATTTCAAAAAAATTTATATAGAAAAAATTTTAAAAAATTTATAAAACAAAAATTCTAAAAAATATTAAGTTTTATTTTGTAAATAATTTTTGTAAATAATTTATACACATATCTTTTTGTAAATATTTTTGTAAATATTATTTTCTCTTTCCACTCTTCCTTTCTTTCTCTTCTTTGTAAATAACTTTTCTCTCTTTCCTTATTTTGTAAATATTTGCTTATAAAACCAAAAATAAAAAAACAAATTAGAAAAGAAAAATAGTTCAAAAAAAATTATATCTTTTTCGCATATTTAGTGTATATATATAATAATAAAATTAAACAGAAAACAAAAATTCCAAAAAAGATAATAAATTAAAAACACAAAAAATGATGAAAACTCTAAAAATCCCAAAAACTTTATGAAACAAATAAATCGAATATTCCATTCTTAACACTTTTTGGTCTCCAAAAATTTTGTTGCGAGTTTTTTTACAAGCGATTTTCATTAATTCTTTGTTTACTATCTATTTATTAATTATAGATTGATAGATTTAAATATCTGGGGTTAAGTTTTTAAGAATTTTTTATGCTTTGTTTTAAGATTGGGGACTTGTTTTAGGCGCTACTCTAATTTATCTAAAATAGAGACATATGTATTATCTTAGAAAAAATAACAATAGACTTCAATTATTTCTACTTCAAGCTTTTTAGAAATATAGGAACGTTCAATTTATAAAGGTTGCTCTCAAATTGTTTTTATTAAAATCTAGTTTTATGTTTGAAAAAAACCATCTCTACATATTTTATCCTTAAAAGAACCTATGTCAATGACAATAAGATTTCATTCCGTAAACATAGGCATCCAATATTTGAAAAGATAATATGTTACCGAGTAAGAGGACAAAATTCATTACTCCTATATATATACATTGGGTTATATGAAGTTATAAAAAAATTACTATTGTATGTTATGGAAAATAAGATTTCGTTTTCCTAAACATCCATATTCAAAAAAAATTGTATTCGAGGTTTGAGAAAAAAATATTCATTACCTCCTCCAAGGCCCTCTTCATAAACCAAAACAATCCCCTTAGCCATATTCATTGATTCTAGACTTAATAAAAAATCTTTTTGAGAGCATAATTTTTAAATTGCATTATTTCCATTAAACTCTCGAGCTAAAGTTTCTATAATTCCAATCTATCCTTGTTAGCAAACGATTATAATTTTTGCTTGCTATTTGGCTACTTCAAGAAGTTTTTTTTGGCGAAAACTTTTCCTCTATTTAAATCAATTTCATAATTTAGGACATAACTCTTATACCCCTGATAATTATTTTGATCTTTCTTTCAATTAATTCAAGTGGTACCTAAACTTAGGATTTCTTTATTTTCTTATAAGTATATCTACAACTTTTGCTCTGGAATAACAAAAGCTTAAGTGTGGGGTTATTTGATAAGTTGTAAATATTCGTATTTTTACATAGTTTATTTATGTAGTTTTAGTTTACTTTCGTTATTTTTAGTTAATTTTCTGCAATAAAATGTTCTTTTTTTTAAATATTGTACTAACTTAGCTTTACAACTATTTCCTGAAATTTTCAGAAACATTGTCAAAATTGCATAGTATACACCCATGTACTTCAGGTCACGCCCGTGACCTCGGCGCGTAACCTCAATTCCAAGTAAAATCAGGCGCCCACAAAGAAATTACTGAACACGCCCGTGTCTAATGTGACACGCCCATGACCACGCTCCATGTGATGCTATTCGACATTTGGATCTCGAAGTTCGTCGAATCGACCATCACGCCCGTGACAAGATGTGTCGCCCGTCACTTCTCCATCTGTCCCATACAAGACGTCGCCGGCGATGAAATGATGTGATGCCTTCCCCCAGATGTACCTGTTGTACACGCTGATGCTACACTCCCGTGTCAGGAGGGTCACGCCCGTGACTTCCATGTGGACCGCCCCAAAGTCAACATACATTAAATGATCGGCTTCACTTCAACAACAATGCTAACACGCCCCCCTACATGCCTGTGATCTAGGGTGCATAAACAGATTTTTTTGGGCTATAAATAGGACCTTGTTGTAAGATGTGTGGATTCGAAATTTTGAACAATTTTGGTATTAGGGGCTGCTTTTAGGAGGCAGTTTTAGTGAAATGTAAAGATTTTCTCCACACTCCATTTTATGTTTCTTTTAACTTTTGTAATCAACTTCTTTCTTAATAAATTTGTTAGTTTTTCATCCTTACATTGCTCTGGAATGTCTCTGAATGCCTCCATTTTATCAATCTTATGCATCCTTATTTTTTCATTTTCGTATGGGTGTGTGCGTGTATGAGTTATATTTGCGGAATTTATGCTTTTAAATGAAAAAATTGTTTTGCTTTACTTTAGATTTTCTTAAAATTACTAGTCATTGTTTTTTCTATTTTTCTTAGCATACTCCTTAGAATGGTTTAGATTTAGGATTTTTATGTCGTTATATTCGTTCTTATGAACTTGTAAAATGATTTCAAAAGTGGTTTTCATTACTCTTTAACTTTGATTTTCAGTTTTTTTTGGTTGTAAAACTTTTGCTTCTTCTTAACTTTCTTCCACTTGTTAAACCCTATTACAAAGTTATAAGAATGGATTATGTGTTATTTCAATTTTTCAACAACTTTGATTTTTGCATTTACTTAAGAAGACATTTGCTAAAACAATTATTATTTCGACATTTTATGCATTTCCATCAAATTATAACGGTAAAAATGTAAACGTTTTAATTTTTCAAGCACATGTTTTTTTTCGCATTTATTTGAAAACTCTTTTGCTCAAACAATTTTTATTTCACCTTTTTATGCATTTCCATCAAATTCTAACGGTAAAAATGAAACGTTTTTATTTTTCAATCAATTTGTTTTTCTTTTTTTGTGTGTGTGTGAGTGTATGAGTTAGATTTTTTACTTTTATTCAAGTAGAGTGTGTGTTTTCATTAACGTGGAGTGTGTGTGTTTTCATTAATGTAGAGTGTGTGTGTTTTCATTCAAGTAGAGTGTGTGTGTTTTCATTTATGTAGAGTGTGTGAGTGTTTTCATTTATGTAGAGTGTATGAGTATTTATTTATGTAGAGTGTGTGCGTGTGTGCATCTAGTTTCTCCTACTCATTTGAGTAGGACTCGATATTATTTCTCGCCTACTCATTTGAGTAGGACTTCCAATTTTCAACTTTGATTTCCCGCCTACTCGTTTGAGCAGGACTTGCAATTTTCCGCTTTAATTTCCCGCCTACTCGATTGAGTATGACTTGTCATTTCCCTCCTACTCGTTTGAGTAGGACTTGTCATTTCAATTATGCAATTTTACTTTTTTGTAACTTAGTTTTTTTTTTCTTTATTATGTGTTTGGTTGAGTGCATTTGTTCCTAAATTTTTTAGTAGCTTTTCTTTTTCTAATATTAGGTTATCATTTTTTCTTTTTTTAACCCTTCAGCATATAGTTTAGAACTCACGCCTAACCAAACTCATAAGCCATCCCCATTCCGATGAGTGGCTAATCACTTTTAGCCCTCGGTATCGAAGAGAATTGGGATATATAATTTTTTAAATAACTAAAGGTCTTGTTTTTCTATTTAATTAAAAACTTAAGGTTTACCCGGGGTTAACGACGCGTAGAACCACATATCAATGTGTGGGCTCTATTTTTGTTATCCATACGCTAGCTAGCCGAGAGGCCATGCGTATGGAGTAATCACCTCTGGGTAAAGAGAGTTTCACACTAACCTTCAAGAGAGGAGGCGCGTAATTCTACCAAGTTGGATCGACCCAAATAGCGGGGTTCTTAGTGTAATGCGGGCATTAAGAGGAATCCTTCATCGGAAGAGAGCCCGGTCAAATAGTCTTAATGTTCAGGTGAGCGATATTCCTAGAGATAGGTGAGCTCTTTCTTTCGGAACCTACACGACCAAGTTTCTGCTTTAATTGAATTGAAAACTAAGATCTCTAATTATTCAAATCAATTTTAGTCCTAACGTAATTCGATACCGAGTGTTATTTATTCATCGACCTTGTTCTTAATCTATTACCAATTTTTTATTAGTTAAAATTAACAAATTAAATGATTCGGTAAAATAATAGTTCTTTGGGAGCAGTAGGGATAATCAACCCCTTCCCGAGAAATTTACGATCTCGATATCCCCCCGAATATCCTGTATTACTTGCGATAGGTGCACTTGCCTATAATTCGTCGGGCGAAATTCGGACCCGGCACGTTCCCTTGATAAAATAAGAGTCGGGCTTTGCGTGCATCAATTACTTTCCTACAGCTCATGCAAACTGCCCTACCTCAGGCAAAAAGGCCCTACAGCTCAGATCCAATATGATCCTAGCTTATACCCAAAGGTCCGACAACTCAGATCCAAAACTGGATCCTATACTCCGACAAATATTCCCTACCTCAAGCACAAAGGTCCGACATGTAACATCCCATTTCGTGACATACCCCTCGCCCGTATCTTGAATCAAGAAAATAGACTCAAGTTCGGGGAGCGTCGAGTGAGTTGACCGGACTCAACGACTAGAAAAGGAATTAACTTAGAAAATTCTGGCAGGTTAGGCATTGAGTGCGTTGAGTGGACTCAACACACTCAATGCCAATTAACTTAGAGAAATTTTGTCTTGATAGGCATCGAGAGCGTTGAGTGGACTCAACGTACTCGATGCCATTTGAATTTGAAATCCTGGAGGGTTAGACGTTGAGAGCGTTGAGTGGACTCAACACTTTTGACGCCATTTGACTTAGTTTATTTTCACGGGTTAAGGCATTGAGAGCGTCGAGTGGACTCAATGCTCTCAACGCAATATAACTTGGCATGTTTCTGGCAATTAAGGCATTGAGAGCGTCGAGTGGACTCAATTCTCTCGATGTCACATCACTAGTAGAAAATTGACTTTTAGTGACGACTTTTTTGGTCCCTAAAAGTTGGATTTTGTTCATTAAAGATATTTAGTGATCAAATATTGTCTGTCACGAAATGGTCATGAATTCGCCGCCACTAAATGTATTTAGTGACCAAAAAGAGTTTTGTCACTAATTGTACATATTTAGTGACCCAAATAACAATAGTCACCAAATGAATTTTTGGTGACTAAATTGATTTGTTCACTAAATAAATATTCAGTGACCAACTTGAATTTGGTCACTGAATGAACTTTTAGTGACCATATTATTCAGTCACAAAATGATTTTTTTGATGACGAAAAATATGATCAAAAATATTTTTATAGTTGTTTGCAAAATTTATTTTAAATAGAAATAAAAAAATTACAAGACTAACCACAATAATAACTAGAAAATCTATTTGATAAAAGAATCTGAAAATTTTTTTTTATTAATAGTAAACAAAATTAAAGCTGCAAGATAGCCCGAACCCCTCTATACAAATCAATAGATATTTTATCTCAATTAAATTCAATACAAGAAAAACATTTATAATAAATAATCTACTCTTAAGCATTTTTCTCTTTTTTCTTCATCTTGGATTCATGTTTGTTGTCTTCGTCCTTCTTCGGTCCCCTTCTTAATTGCCTCATTTGTTGATGCCATGAAAACAATCCTCTAGCCCCAACCTATGCATCGGTCATTTGACATGATATTGGTCGGTATTTGCAAAAATCTGCGCTCATATGCATGTATGTGTTAGCCGTCATTGAAACTAACTCAGTAATGAAATATGATACTTAAGTTTGGTTGGCGTACTAGTTTTCTTCAAGGTATTGATAGATATAGGTTCCTCACCATTGTATTAGATTTCAAAACATCATATTGTAGTTTTAGATGTACGCGTGCATGGAACTCATCATCATCAAAGCCATTTCATCCTTTGGCCTGCAGCAAAATTGAAGAATCTGATAAATCCTTATTACAAGAAGAGATTTTATTAATTAGGTCTTACTCATGAGCTACAAATATACCCTGAGTCTGACAATTATAGTTCCATGTTCCTTGAACAAATCCAAGTACATACGTGGGATCAGGCCTTTCTCGATATGTAGATGATCCCTCATGTACACTACAAGAAAAGTGAACCGATAAAATAGGTCTCAAACAAAGTTGATAAAAAGATGCAATAATATTTCTTATGTTACATAGTGATATTCTACAAGGGAGACAAGGTTGTGCTTAATAATTCCAAACAACCCTAATAAGGAACCATTCATCCTTATACATTTACTAGAGTTATTCTAATTAAAGAGATAAATTATCATCTAGTTAAAATGCAAAATGAAGTATGCTTGACAAAAGAAACATCAATGCACATATACACTTTCAAAGGCAGGTAAGTGACAGATTTTCAGCGAACCGGGCGCCCGGTTAGCAAATTTTGAGGGAACCGGCGCCCGGTTCGCAGATTTTCAGGGTACTGGGCGCTCAGGTCGACGTAGATTTTCAGGGGACCGGGCGCCTTGTTCCCAGATTTTTAGGGGATCGGGCGCCTGTTCCGAGATTTTCAGGTGTCCGGGCACCCGGTTCGCTGATATTCATTGAAGCGGGTGCCCAGTTCACAAATTTTACAGGGGGGCGGGCGCCCGGTTCGCAGATTTTCAGGGAACCGGGCGCCCGGTTCGCAGATTTTCAGGGAACCGGGCGCCCGGTTCGCAGATTTTCAGGGAACCGGGCGCCCGGTTCGCAGATTTTCAGGGAACCGGGCGCCCGGTTCGCAGATTTTCAGGGAATCGGGCGCCCGGTTCGCATATTTTCAGCGAACCTGGCACCCGATTCATAGATTTTTAGCGAATCGGGCGAACGGGGCGCAGATTTTCTGCAAACCGGGCAAACTGGGCGAACTAGGAATTTTCTTTTCATAATGAGTATGAAGAAGCATTTTTGATATACATAGAGAATTTTCTAATAATTTTGTCATTTATATTCTAACTTCAAATGATGTAAAAATATTACCTGTAAGGGGGTAAGCTCAAAGGATATACGAGCATCAATTTCACTTCTCTGAGTGCAAAGACAAGAAAGTCCCTTTCAAATCCATACAGTTGACCCTGTGAAAATGTTGGTTGTAGCATTTCACGTAAGATGATAATCAATGATTATTTAGAGCCTTTGTATCAAGCAAGAGACATTGAACTGTCCACGGAACATGATCCAGATAAAATCTTCCAACAACCTTAGGGTAAAGATAGTCCATATAGTGAATTTGAACAATAGATAAAAATGTAGATAAATTTGCTACACAGCTGATAACTAATAGAAATTATCAATACCTTGGGCGACATCCCATATAGTGAATGATGAGCTCCCACATGAATATATGATGTCGATGCCAAGTATGTGAACAAATATCAAGGAAAAAAACTCAAAGAAGGAAAAGTAACATTAATATGAACAGTGGGTTGTGTGGAGATTGTAGGATCTAATCACTCAGCAGAATCTTTATAATCGCAAATTAAAACTTGATTGGATCCGGATATAAATGCTACTATGAGCATTTGTTGGTGCCAACTCACTCCTTCAGAAATAAGTTCAGCAGATAAATTCAACTGTAAAAGAACTTAATCAATAAAAAAAGGAAATTTATGCACTAGGAAAAAGGATTTTTTTTACACCCCTTAATCTCTAAGGCTGATAGGTAGAATAATTTTTACATTTTTTAACTTTCATTTAGTACAAACACTAAGCAAGGTAAATAAAGTGACTCATCACCAGTAGCGTAGCAAATACAAACATAGGAAGAATCAACCACCCATCTGCATATATTTTTAAAACAAATTCATTTGGATGAGGTTCTCGTATATGTGCAAAAATAATGTCAAGGTAGATCATTTTGTTCTTGAAAATGCAATTTGGAAGATATATAACTTTGTGTTGTACATTTTTCATGATATTTTCACAAAGACTTAATGTGCATAACATAAATGCACCCAGGAAAAACCATAAATGTAAGTATTCAATAATGGGATAATTAAAAAAATGATAAACAAAATTCTTATTGATTAGAGATTTAGGAAAGTGACCGTAAATTGAAATTTTGAAAATTCATTGCAACCAGTATATAATTTTTGTTTAGTGTCATTTAACAAATAATAAAGAATTTTAGCATCTTTGTTTGTTTATCCTTCAAGGTGCAAGTCGTCGGATGAGTTCAAATCCCTAGTGAAATTTTGATAGCTCTCCTTCCAAGCACACACAACTAAGACACCCAAGACAAGGCTTCAGAGCATCCTCACCGCCAACATATCCACATTTTGTGAACCCTTTGATGAATTACCAACTCGGTCCATAATAGAAATCAAATAACAAACCTACTACAACAGTGCAAAAAAAACTTATTTTTAACCCCAACCAAATGGAAGAGGAGTAATTAAGTAGTCCAGATTCATTATTCTAACTGTAAGAAATTAAGATCACCTTTAAGTATGAATAGATTAAGAACCTACTCTTATGGATTACCAAATGGCCCAAAAAATCTCATGAATAGCTCCACTAGCTAATCAGAATCATTTAAACAAATTAAATGACCTGGTTTTCATAAAATCAATAACAAATCATTAGCCTAATCAGGGTATAATTCTAGGAACTGGGCAGAAACCATAAATCAAGCAGAGAAGGTGTTTAACGTTACCCAGTGGAGTCCTTGGAAGTTACTAGGATATTTGATTGCACCTTGGCATGCTTCAGCGAAGAGGTCATTGCAAACAGAAGTAGGAGTCGTGGCTTTGGGGATTCGTTGGTGTTCTGTAGGCTTTCAGAGGGGATACAACATTTGGGAGAAGCGGGGTGGGGGAAACTGCCGATTAGAAATGCAAATGAGGAGTATATCATTACCCAAGAGAGTTCTCACTGGGAAATTGATCGCACCTTGGCAGGCTTTGGCGAGATGTCATCCCAAATGAAAGTTCCAGTTCTCTCCGGCTTTAGGGGATTCGCTGGCGTTCGGCACTCGTTCAGGTGACGTAGCACGTGATGGTTCAGAGGGGAAGTGGAATGGGATACGAGATCTAGGAGATCGGGTGGGGGCGACCGGGTTCTGCTCTGGTATGAGGGTGAAAAACAGGGGGAGGGGGAGGGAAGAGAAACAAAAAGAGTGGGAGGAGAAGGAATCGGGGGGATTGGGATCGCACTAGAACATTTAACGCATACGACCAAAGTTTTTAGTAGTTTTGCAACTTTTTAAAATGTTACATATTACTTTGCAACGTTTAAGAAAACGCCGCAAAATCGTTGCAGATACCGTCATCGTTGTTAACCCCTCAGTCCGCAACATCCTGCAAGATGCCAAAACCCCCCCTTCTACAGGCACGGACGCGATTTGTCAGTCCGCCCAATCCGCCAATGTCCCCAATTCTGACACCAAGGATGGTACCCCAGCAGCGGACGCAAGGACCTGTCTGCTCAGTCTGCCAGGACTGGGATATCAGATTCTCTGCAGCGGCGGATGCAGTCTCTCGTCCGCCCAGGTCGTCGCCCTCCAGCAGGATCGCGCCCAGCAGCGATGGAAGCTCTAGTCCGCGAGCCCAGTCCGCCCCTTCTGTACGGACTGGCATGTTCTTTCTCTTTGCTTCCTGTCACCGCTGCCTGGTTCTCCTGTACCCCGGGCAGCCGGTTATTTTAGCCCTGCCTATTTGGGCAGGCGCCCTATCCTATAAATAGGGGGGAGGTGGTACACCCAAGGTACGCTGACTCGGACCCACGAGCCTACTTGTTACAGGCTGCGGACTCGAATCTTGTGCCTTGCGGACTCCAGCTCGCTCTGCTCTTATCAACCTTTTCCTTTCAAATGTAACCCAATCCTTCTTCAATCAAGGGAAAGCCCGTCGCAAGAGGGCATTCAGGCCGCGACGGGCGAAGTCTGTTGTTGTCGTGGCTCACGGCCCTACTCTTCTTCCTGCCCTCATCCGCTTAGTAGATTACTACTCGCAGTCTCCCTATTCCCCAGTGTTCGAACCGTTAGCTGGTGGTGCTCGACCCCCCTTGTGTTTTCGTGCATCAACAGTTAACACGCGGCCTTCAGATCCAAGTAGTGTTTTGAATTCAGCGGACGGAAATGTCAGATCGCAGAGCCTGCTCCTCAGACCGCTCCAGTTCTTCACAGGACTCTCTTTGGGACGCAATTGAGCAAAATAGCCTTGAGGCCGAGCAGTCCCGCCAGCAAACTGACCAGCGTCTCGACGCAATCAGCCAAGCTCTGCTTGCGCTGGCCCAGCAGCTTGCTCCTCAGGCTGCAGCGGACTCGGCAGTCCGCCAGACCCCAGCTCGCCGAACTCCGCTTCGGCAGTCACCAGCGACTCCTCGGAACCCTGCTCAGTCTGCCGCTCCTCTGTGCCCTCAGGAGGAGCAGTTTGCTTTCATAAATTTCTTCAGAGAAGTTGCCAGGGGCACTCCTGCCCGCCAGCTTCATTTTGCTGACCGCTAGTCCGCCGAGCCCGTGGACTACCCGACGCCAGTCCGCCCCTTCAACCCTGCAGAGTTCGAGACCCCGTCTCCCTTTATTGACCGAATCCGATGGGAATCGGCTCCGAGCAACTTCAAAGAGCCTCGCATCCCATTCTATTTAGGAGGGACTGATCCAGTCTCTCACCTCCAAGCATTTGAGGGGGCAGTTGCTTTGAGATGCCTCTCAGATGCTATCAAGTGTAAACTGCTGGTTACCACTCTCGAAGGACAGGCGAGAGAGTGGTTCTACGAGCTGCCTTCGAGCACAATCTCTTCTTTCGCAGAGCTTCGTAGCCAGTTGTTGCTGAGGTTTGCCACCTCGAGGAAGAGGAAGAATGGGTCAGCTGCCCTATTTGAAATCAAGCAAAGGGATAATGAATCAGTGGCGCGATTCGTTGATCGCTTCAGAGAGAGATCCAAGGGGTAAGGAATGTGAACCCCGATTATTATAAGGTCGCCTTGATCCATGGCCTCCGGGAAGGCCCTCTGAAGTTTAAAGCAACAACCAAGACACCTGAGACTTATCAAGAGTTGATCGCCATGGTCAACCGTTTCATTGAAGGAGAAAATGCCAATCCAACTTATGTCTCATCCCTGATAGCTAAGGCTGAAGGAAGGGATGCCTCCGCTTCTTCCTCTCATGGCAAGCCCCCTCGCCCAGACTTCCAGCCTCCATCTCAAAGAGGCAGGAACTTTCGCAACAAGAAACCTTTCCAAGGCCATCAACAGTTTCATGAGCAGAGACTGTCGTTGGCCGCCACTCCCGTCGTTCCATTACAAGCTCTTCCCATCCTCCAACAAGCAGCATTGCCTGCTCCGATCCAATCTGATGCAAGCCCTATGGAGGACATTGCAGATCTGGACCTTGATGAAGTCATCCAGATCTTGCAAAGGAGATCAGAAGAAAAGAGGCCAGAGCCTCAGAAAATGTGGAAGCCAAGGAATAATGCACAATATTGTAAGTTCCACAAAGAAAAGGGCCACTTGACCGAGGACTGCAAGGCCCTTCGCACGCTGATAGATAAGTTGCTTGCAGAGGGCAAGATTGACTTGGCCAAGAAGGATTCTCCTTCTTCGAAGCCATCCACCTCAAAGGGCAAAGAAGTAGCTGAGGCATACAAGGAATGTGTGGATGTAGAGGACGAAGGCCGTCTGGGGCCGATCAACGTCCTGGTGGAGTGCTTCGATGCAGATGATGAAGGGGTCCTAGGACGCCTCTTCTTCATCCATGGTGGAGCAGGGACCGAGTCCACTCGGAAATCGTCAATTTCAAGGGTCACCCAGGCAGAGGTGGCCTCTTCTTCCATTGCTCCTCCAAGTGAGGTTGTCACCTTTGGTCCAGAAGATCTATCTCAAACAGCCAATCCATTTGATGATGCAGTTGTAATCAAGGCAGTGGTTGGAGACTTTACAGTTGATAGAATTCTTGTTGACACAGGCAGTTCGGTCAACCTACTATTCAAGTCTACTTTTGAGGCCCTGAGGACCGGAAAGCCTCTACTTTCCACTGATGGGCCACTCTATGGTTTCTCGGGAGAGAGAAAAGAGGTGGAGGGCAGCGTCATACTGCCCGTGAAGCTTGGAGGGGCGACTAAGAAAATATAATTCATAATGGTCGACGCCCCCAGCAGCTACCATGCCATCTTCGGCAGGCCCCTGTTAAACAAGTATCAAGCGGTGGTTTCCACTTACCACCTTGCCATCAAGTTCTTTGCTTATGGAAGGATGTGTCGGGTCAGGAGTGACCCAAGGAGAGCAAGGGAGTGCTACGTTTGCACTGTCAACGTGGTTGAAGCCAGCCCTTCCCTTGCTCCAATAGAAGCTGCGGATGTCTCTCCCAGTTCAGAAGCTGCTGCTGGTGAAGGTGCTCACCTGGAACCTGCCTAGGTGACGCAAGGAGTCCCCATTGCTGAGGGGGAGGAGAGGAAGCTCTCCATCAACTCGGAGCTACCTGAAGATCAAAAGGCTGAGTTGATTTCCTGTTTGCTGAATAATCTGGATGTCTTCGCCTGGTCAGCAGAAGACATGCAAGGAGTGGATCCTGATGTTGCATGCCACCACTTGAATGTTGATCCCGGCTGCAAGCCTATACAACAAAAGAAGAGGGACATAGCCACAAATCTTGCTGAGCCGATAAGGGAGGAGGTCGCAAAGCTCCTCAAAGCAAATTTTACCAAAGAAGTTCAATATCCTACTTGGATTTCTAATGTTGTAATGGTTAAGAAACCAGGAGGAAAATGGCGAATGTGTGTAAATTCTACCAAACTTAATAAAACATGCCCTAAAGATTGCTACCCCTTGCCTCGGATAGATTCTTTAGTTGATTCTGTGGTAGGGTACTCTTATATGAGTTTTTTAGATGCGTTTTCTGGTTATCACTAGATAAGAATGCATAAGCCTAACGTTCCTCACACATCATTCATAACTAATGATGGTTGTTATTGCTATCTTGTGATGCCCTTTGGGCTTAAGAATGCCGGTGCAACCTACCAACGGATGATGGACCGTGTGTTTAACCATCAGAAGGGGAGGAACCTAGAAGTGTATGTAGACGATCTCTTGATTAAGAGTAAGTCATTTTCGCTGCACTTACGAGACCTAGCAGAGACGTTCGATACTCTGCGTAGCTACAAAATGAAGCTTAACCCTTTGAAATGTACGTTTGGAGCGAGTAAGGGGAAGTTTCTTGGCCATCTCCTTACTCCGGAAGGACTTTCCCCCAATCCTGATAAAGTGAAAGCCATCCTTGATATGCCTGCCCCTCGTTCGCCAAAAGAAGTTCAACAATTAGGGGCGAGGCTGGCAGGCCTTGCGAGATTTCTCTCTCGAGTTGGATATAGGAGTGCTCCGTTCTTCAAAACTCTCCGAGGAGCCTCCAAGTTTGAGTGGACGGAGGAATGCTCCCAAGCTTTTGAGCAGTTGAAGATGCAACTGACCTCAGCACCCCTGCTTCAGAGTCCCCGGCCAGGAGAGATTCTTTTCTTATACCTAGGGGTTAGCCCTGAGGCCGTCAGCTCCGTTCTTCTTCGGGAAGAGAGTTGAAAGCAATCCCCAATTTACTATGTTAGCCATATCCTGAAGAGTGCTGAGACACGGTATCCAATTTTGGAGAAGTTAGCCTTGGCACTAGTCATGTCAGCTCGCCGGCTCCATCCGTACTTCCTAGCACATTCAATTCAAGTTGTCACCGATCAGCCTTTGAAGGGTGTGTTATAAAAACCAGAACATTCTGGAAGACTAGCTAAGTGGGCAATAGAGTTGAGTGAATTTGAAATCTCTTATGTGCCCAAGACAGCCATTAAAGCTCAGGTCATAGCATATTTTCTAATTGACATGCCAGAGTCCAATCCTGATCGCGCAGAAAGGTCACCTTTGGCTTGGACCATCTATGTTGATGGTGCCTCAGGCAGAAGTTCTTCCGGAGCAGGGGTGGTTCTCATCAATCCAAACGGAGTAAAATTGGACCAGCCCATCAAATTTTACTTTTCAGTAACCAATAATCATGCCGAGTATGAATCTTTGCTAGCAGGCTTGAGGCTCGCAAGAGAACTAGGAATCGATCATGTCCATATCAAAACCGATTCTCTGGTAATGGCGTCACCAGTCCTCGGTAACTTCGAAGCAAGAGAGCCGATTTTGAAGAAATACCTAGCTCTTGTGAAGATAGAAGTCGGCAGGTTCAAGAGCTTTACCATCGAGCACATCCCCAGAACAGAAAATGAGGAGGCCGATTTTCTTTCTAAGTATGGGATGCCTTCAGGAGGAACAACTTCCGAGCTCTTCCGCCCGGTAGTGGTGGAAGCAGATTTGATGCAAGTAGACCAACGTGCCTCTTGGATGGACCCATTCATCCTCTATCTGTCAACGAGAGATTATCATCATACAGTCAGAGATAAGAAAAAGTTCAGAATAAAAGCAGCTCATTACTTCCTAGTGGCGGGAGTCCTCTACAGAAAAACCTTCCTCTCTACCATGTCCCGGTGTATTTCAGATGAAGAAGCTTTCACTGTTTTGCAAGAGGTTCATTCAGGAGAGTGTGGAATCCACTCGGGAGCAAGAACTCTGGAGAAACGAATCCTGCGGCAAGGGTATTTCTGGCCCACTGTAACGCCCCCGATTTTCCAGTGATTTATTTAATTTCTTATTTGACGTATTTTGACGTCAGAGCGTTATGTTAGCGCGTATTGGTCAGGTGGCGTTGTTAGAGCGTGCTTTTAGCTCTTTAGGTTCCCTGCGTGGCTTGATGATGCCTGGCAGCAAGATTCCCTAGCGAGCCAGAGTCTGTTTGGTGACTCGGTGGAGCCTCTTGGGGAATGCTTGTGTTTTGGCTTCGGGAGTTTGGCCCGAGTTTTGCTCGTCGGATTTTGTTACCGACTTTGTCGTAGCGCGTTTGCGTTCGTTAGATTTGACCAGCCAAATTTTGGGATTTGCGTCGGGAGTGGAAAATTTTATATTAGGAATTTAGATCGGCTAATTTTAGACTTGCTCGTCAAGTTTCGTCGCGTTCCGAGCATTTTTGGAGCCTCGGCGCGCGATTGTAGTTTGTATGTTTTCGCGTACGCTGTTAACTTTAGAAATTATTATCTCGAAAACGGTGCGTTGGAATTCGATTTCGACTTCGCCGTTGGATTCGTAGCGTCGTCATTCGCCTACGGTGCGAATTTCGTTCGTTTCGGCGCGCGTTTGGCCCTCCGTAACCATATAAGGTTATCATATTGTAATCATTATATATATTATTATATATATATATATATATATTTATATAAATAATTTATAAAAAAAAAATAATATAAATAAAAAAAAGGGTATTAGACGATTCTCACCGAATCGGTGAGATTCATTCTCACCGATCCTATTTTTTCTTTTTTTTTAATGTTTTATTATAATAAATAATATATTATTATTATTATTATAATTAATTATATATATATATAAGTTAAGTAAATTAAGTCTTCTTCTTCACCGATCAGCCCCCCCCCCCCTCCTGTGCGATATTTTTGACGAGTGCGAACCTTTCGTCCGCGAATCTTCCGGCGGCCGCCACCGCCGATCCGGTGGACGGATTTTCGATCCGATCGCGGCGTTGGAAAGCTCTCGGCGAGAGCTTCGAGTTCGCGGTAAGTTTTTCCCGTTTCGGTGATCGTTTCGCCCTAGTTTTTTTCGGCCCTAACCCCGATTGTCCGTTTTTTCGTAGATCTCGTCTCCGCGTGTCCCCTTTTGGACGGATCTACGTGTTGGAGTATTTTGGGAGGAAGTTTTCAAGGTCGATTTGAGGCAAGTGGATTTCTCCCCCCTTGCGTGCCTCCATGAGTTGCATTTTTGTCGTATTATTCTTTTCTCCTTGTCGTAGAATAGGTGAAATTGGAATGTTCCTAGCTTAGGGCTCGTGGTTGGCCTAAACTAGGAAGTTATCGGTTTTGTTTTTAGTTGTACTCGGCGGGTAGGGGAAAATAACTCGGCGGGTAGGGGAAAATAAATCGGCGGGTAGGGGAAATATTCGGCGGGTTTTGGTTGTAGAGCTGGGTAGTTTCTAAGTGGTGTTGTCGGCTAGTTTTGGCGCCGAATCGTGGATCCTTAGCATGTGGTAGCTGGGTTTCTGAAGGAGTATGGTACCAGGGGAGTTCGAGCCGTGGCCACCACCATTCCCTCCTTTGGATATTTTTTTTGGGTTCCTGTAAGAGGTTGGAACTCTATGTGTGTGGACCCTGTGGCGGCCCCTTTAGTACTCTTGAGACACCTGGACCTGGTTGTTCGGTCGTGACTGTTCTTAGTCTCCGACACAGGTTTGGGATTTGTGCCAGTGCTAATGATTTACAAGTTTAGGACTGTTAGTTCCTTCTTACTGTTCATTTGATGCATATTGATTTCCTTCTGTCTCTGCAGGCTTGAGCGGAGTTTGGTACGTTTCTGTACTTGTTGTATTTCTCTCACTTTACTGATTATTACACCTGCATTTTGTCCTCTTTTGGATTCTTTAGCTGAGTTTTCGGCATTTACTCTTGCAGGGTTGGTAACCTTTTTCTTTCTGTTCTTTTATTCAATTATTATATGATGCTTCTTTGCCACTTGTTTCATTATTTTCTTGCTGAGGTGTTCTTCTTTTGAATGCCTCAGGTTCAGGTCTGTAGCCGGCTGTGCGTCTAGTTTCAGGAGTTTCTCTGTGGACTGCGCTTTGGCATTGTTTTCCTCGCTTGTCGAGGTAGTTCTTTAGCCTTGTAGTAGTACAGACATACATGCTCACCAGCGAGTTCGTGTCAGGTTGTTGACGCTCGTTGGTGGTTTTCCTTTGTGATATTAAGTATTTGCTTAGCTGCTAGTTTACCTGTTTTGTGGTAGTTTCACTTGCTCTCTGGGAATGTTTTATGCTAGGTTGCTAGTTACTTTAAACCCTATAAAAGAACTACTATATGTATTGCATGATCAGCATGTTTTATAAAAGCTCAAACTCTATTTACCAATGCGTAAAAAGATGGTTTCCCTTATAAATATTATAAATTGAAATATAGGGTCTTGCATAGTGTAAGTTGTCCTCTTAGGATGCTTATGCGCTCTTTTAGGATGTTTAGCATAAATGAAGTATTTTTCCACTACGTATAAAAATAGTTTTCAAACCGTGGACTATCTGATCCACTGAGCCGAGGGATACGGCCAATTAATTTAAAAATCAGTTTTCTATTCATTTTAACTTATGATTTGAAGGATTAGAGTGTTGCCTGAGCGCCAGCAGTTATCCCCTGCTTGACGTGGCATCACAGCTCGTAGTTTTCTCGTGCTCTGATTTATTATTAAATGAAATGCGGGTTGTCACAGTTGGTATCAGAGGGAGGTTGCTTGACAAATTGTCGGGCAACCTGTCCCTATTAGTGTTAGGTGTTTAGATTCATACCATACACACACCGATATGTCATCAGCATGTCTTGGCTAAAGCACGAACACTACACTCATAGCATGACAAGAAGTATACGGGGCATATTATGTAGTATGGGATGCATAATATGTGTTTGTATATGGATCCACCATAGGAGGCAACATGTGAGGGTTATGTAGTATGGGATGCATAACCTCACCACATGAATGCGGCTAGCACATTTTCCTTTTCGTTGCATGGAAATGTTATGTAGTATGGGATGCATAACATTTTCATGTGTACGCCGCTCATAACATGCATTAGGGCCTTTTTAGAATGCATAGCACAATCATGCATAGCATAACATTGCATAAGCACAACGTGCCAAGCTAAAGATTTGCAGGATGACATGTGTACACACATGATTTTGAGTCAAAAAGAATACAAATTCATGCATTCCGATCTAGGCACAAGAGTTAGTGTGATGATAGTGAATCATCGTAGGATAAGCATATCATCATTACAAAAAATCCCAGAGCAAGTTAGCAGCATGAGCAAGTACTTAAGTATGTATTGTTTGTACTATGTTGTTTGGTTCTAGTGGGTGGGCTAGGTGTCTAATTAGTGTTTTGTTGTTCCATTAGAATGTCGAGGCGTCCTTCGACAAGGTTGACTCCCCAAGTCGGAGGGAGAATCTTCAGTGCGCAGAGCAGCGCAGTGATAGAAGGTCTGAGACAAAGCAATGAAGCCTTGTCAAAGCAAGTAGGGGATTTGCAGTCTCAGGTCCAGTCCTTGTTAGCAGTCGTGGCAGGGCAGATTCCGAGAGTTCAGGACCCTGTTGTGGGTCAAGCTGTCCCTGTTCCCCCCGCTCCTCTGGTGCCTCCGGTCGTGGTGCCACCATAGATGACCTTTATTTCTCAATTTCAGCGACTTAGGCCTCCGACGTATGATGGCAAGGCAGATTTCATGGTCTTAGACGATTGGATGATATCAATCGAGGAGATGTTCTCATACTCCCGGATCACTGATGACCAGAAGGTGATGTTAGCCGCATATCAGCTCAAGGGGTTGGCGAAGGGCTGGTGGCTGAGGGAGAAAGAAGGTCTGAAGGACGGGTGTTCCTGGGAGTCCTTTAAGGAGCTACTTCTGAGCAAGTTTCTGCCATCGGTCGAGAGAGACCGTCTGATGAATGATTTCCTGCACTTAAAGCAGAGGCAGCTCACGGTTAGCGAGTACGAAATCGAGTTTAGTAAGCTAAGCCGATTTGCCCCAGACTTGGTGAGTTCCGATGAAAATAGAAGCAAGCGATTTCTGGCTGGGCTAAGGAGTGACGTCCAGCAATTAGCAAGTGCCTATGCGACCTCAAGTTATGCTGGTATGGTGGAAGCTGCCTTAAAGGTAGAGGCAATTGATAATGCCAAGAATCGAGGTCAACAACTGAGGAAGGATAAAAGAAAATCTGATGAGGGTAAGAGTACTCAGGTCCCTGACGCTGCTCCGAGGAAGAGAAACAAAGAGGTATGCAGTTTCTGTGGCCGACCGGGCCATCCATTGGAAAGATGTTATCAAAGGTTAGGAGCTCAAAAGAAAGAGCAGATTCATGCGATCCAAGGTGTCCAAAAGAAAGATTTGCTTTGTTCGGTATGCAAGAAGCCGGGGCACGATGATGCCCATTGCTGGAAGAAGACTAGAAGTTGTTTCTTGTGCGGTCAAGTGGGTCATCTCAAGTATCAGTGCCCGCAAGCTCAGCTTACTCTGCAGCCAGTTCGTCTTCAGGCCTTGCCGCCGCCGCAGCGAGTGGACAAGGGGAAAGGAAAGTTGAACGTGGTCTCTATGGAGGAAGCTCAGACGTCCACGCAAGTGATATCAGGTTAGATTCTTCCCTGGTTCTAATGTTTAGCTCATAGTTATAGTTTTGAGCGTTCGCTTCCTTAGTCGCGTGTGCAATTTTATAGGACGATTTAAGGTAAAGAATCGCTGGGCGTGTGTTCTGTTCGATTCCGGCGCTACCCACTCATTCGTGGCTAGGGCCTTCGTAGAGCGTTACCGGTTTGATCTCGATCGTGTTGGTGATGCGTTCTGTGTCAAGTTTCCTTCAGGCGAATCTGTAGTTTCGGACCAGGGTATCCAGAGTTGTCCAATTTTGTTAGGCGATTTCCTCGCGTTTGCTGATTTGAAGCTGTTAGATCTGGAAGACTTCGATGTTATCCTAGGTATGGACTGGTTGTCCAGATATGATGCTGTGATCCAATGCAAGGGTAAACGCTTGGACTTCAGGATGGACAACGGCCAGCCCGGGAGTGTTTACGGTTATCCGCGCCAGGATTCTCCGACTATATCGGCGGTATGCGCTCGGAAGCTTGTAGATTCCGAATGTTTTGCTTGTTTGGTTTCAGTTTTAGAAACCAAGGTTAGTTTGCCGTGTTTGGAGGAGATCCCGGTGGTTCGTGATTATACTGATGTCTTTCCAGCTAATCTTCCTGGTCTCCCGCCTGATCGAGACGTGGAGTTTGTTATAGATTTGGAGCCGGGTACGCGTCCTATTGCCAAGGCGCCTTACCGGATGGCCCCACGCGAACTGGAGGAGTTGCGTATCCAGTTAGACGAGTTGCTTGAGAACGGATTTATAAGGCCGAGTTCTTCGCCTTGGGGTGCTCCCGTTTTGTTCGTCAAGAAAAAGGATGGATCGATGAGGTTGTGCATCGATTATAGAGAGTTAATAAGGTAACGATCAAGAATAGGTATCCGTTGCCGAGGATAGACGATTTGTTTGATCAACTGCGAGGCAGCGCCGTGTTCTCTAAGATGACCTTCGTTCGGGCTACCACCAGTTAAGGATCCGTGAATCAGATATACCGCGGACTGCCTTCCGCTCCCGACATGGACATTTTGAATTTTTGGTGATGTCGTTCGGTTTGACCAACGCACCTTCTGCTTTCATGGACATGATGAACAGGGTCTTCAAGGACTTTCTGTACAAGTTTGTGGTCGTATTTATAGACGATGTGTTGGTGTATTCACGCAATGTTGAGGAGCATGACCAACATTTGCGTCTAGTTTTGTCTGCCTTGAGGGACCATAAGTTGTTCGCCAAGCTAAGTAAATGCGAGTTCTGGTTGCCTCAGGTTTCTTTCCTGGGTCATGTGGTTAACAAGGACGGAATCTCTGTCGACCCAGAAAAGATAGCCGCAGTTATGGAATGGACGAGGCCTGCCACACCCAAAGAAATTAGAAGCTCCCTAGGGTTGGCTGGCTATTATAGGAGATTTGTAGAAGGTTTCTCTACGTTATCTGCGCCATTGACTAAGCTGACGCAGAAGAATGCAGCATTTGTGTGGAGCGATAAGTGCGAAGAAGCGTTCCAAGAGCTAAAGAATAGACTGTGCACTGCTCCGATATTGACATTGCCTACGGAAGGATTAGACTATGCCGTTTACGTGGACGCATCCCACGTGGGTCTTGGTTGTGTGCTGATGCAAGAAGGAAAAGTGATTGCGTATGGGTCAAGACAACTTAAGATTCATGAAAGGAACTACCCTACGCATGACTTAGAATTCGCAGCAGTTATTTATGCATTGAAATTATGGAGACACTTGTTGTATGGCGCGCAGTGCAAGATTTATACAGATCATAAGAGTTTGAAGTACGTTTTCACTCAAAAGGAGTTGAACTTGCGCCAGCGCAGATGGTTAGAGTATGTGGCTGATTATGAAGTGGAGATCTTATACCATCCGGGTAAGGCTAACGTGGTAGCCGACGCCTTAAGCAGGAAGACAGGGAAAATTTTCAATCTCTCCACTGAGTTGTTGGTAGAAGAGTTCCTTTTAATGGATATTTCAGTTGGTAGATGTGACTCGCCAAGCAGTTTGGAAGTGTCTGAGCCTTCATGGATTTCTCTTACGAGGCTTCATCAAAAGGACGATCCCGATCTACTGCACCTTCATAATAGAACTGAGAAGGGGGAGCTGCCTGACTTTTCGATCGATGACGCGGGAACCCTAAAGTACCGCGGTAGATTTTGTGTCCCCAATTTTCGAGATATTCGAGATAAGTTGTGCAGTAAGGCACACGGTTCAAGTGTGGCCTACCATCCAGGGTCTACAAAAATGTATAAGGACTTGAAACAGATTGTCTGGTGGATTGGGATGAAGGGTGACATTGCAAGGTTTGTGTCAGAATGCTTTACGTGCAAAAGAGTTAAGGCTGATCATGGAAGGCCTGGTGGAAAGTTAGCGCCTTTAGAGATTCCAACTTGGAAGTGGGAGAGTATCTCAATGGATTACATTACTGGTTTGCCGAGATCTCCCCGAGGGCATGACTCTGTTTGGGTGATTGTTGATAGGTTAACAAAGTGTGCACACTTCGTACCCTTTCAGATTGGTTACTCGATGAAGAAGATAGCGGAGCTATATTTGTATGAAGTTATCAGGTTACATGGAGTACCCGTAAGTATAGTATCAGATCGAGACTCCAGGTTTACGTCTCGTTTCTGGAAGAGCCTTCAAGAAGGATTGGGGAACTGACTTGAGAGATTCTACCGCATATCATCCACAGACCAATGGTCAAACAGAGCGTGTTAATCAGATTGTGGAAGATATGATCCGTTGTTATATATTAGACCACGGAGGAGCGTGGGATGAACGCTTGAGGTTGATGGAGTTCGCATACAATAACAGTTATCAAGAGAGTCTGCAAATGGCTCCTTTCGAAGCGTTATATGGAAGACGATGTAGAACTCCTCTGTTTTGGGCTGAGGTTGGTGAAAGGCCGATGTTAGGTCCAGATGCCTTAGAAGAAATGGAAGTCTCTGTAAAGCTTATTCGAGAGAAGCTTCGGATAGCTCAAGAGCGATACGAGAAGAACGCCAATCGGCGTAGGTCCGTTTTGGAATTTTCTGTGGGGGAAATGGTATTCCTTAAGGTTTCCCCGATGGTTGGAGTGAAGAGGTTCGGTAAGAACCATAAGTTGGACCCGAGGTATGTGGGACCATTTGAAATTGTGGAGCGGATTGGTGTGTCAGCCTACAAGTTGAAATTTCCCGCAAATTTTCCTGGCGTGCACAATGTTTTTCACGTGAGCCAACTGCGGAGGTGTGTGCTAAGTTACAGACAAGTGCTGGATGCAGTGCCCCAGTTGGAGCCTAACCTTTCCTACGTGGAAGTTCCTATCCGTGTTTTGAATGTGCAAGATCGAGTGTTGCGGAAAAAGACAATACCGATGGTAAAGATTCTGTGGAGAAACCAAGACGTGGAGAGCGCGACTTGGGAGCTGGAGTCAGCTATGAGGGAGGCGCATCCTCATTTGTTCTCCTAGTTGTGCTCGGTAAGCATTCGATAACCCTTGGTTATTTTCTTTTCCTCTTTGGTAGAATTGTTTTATGCGTAAAGTTTCGGGACGAAACTTTCTTTTAGGGGGAGTGACTGTAACGCCCCCGATTTTCCAGTGATTTATTTAATTTCTTATTTGACGTATTTTGACGTCAGAGCGTTATGTTACGCGTATTGGTCAGGTGGCCGTTGTTAGAGCGTGCTTTTAGCTCTTTAGGTTCCCTGCGTGGCTTGATGATGCCTGGCAGCAAGATTCCCTAGCGAGCCGGAGTCTGTTTGGTGACTCGGTGGAGCCTCTTGGGGAATGCTTGTGTTTTGGCTTCGGGAGTTTGGCCCGAGTTTTGCTCGTCGGATTTTGTTACCGACTTTGTCGTAGCGCGTTTGCGTTCGTTAGGTTTGACCGGCCAAATTTTGGGATTTGCGTCGGGAGTGGAAAATTTTATATTAGGAATTTAGATCGGCTAATTTTAGCTTGCTCGTCAAGTTTCGTCGCGTTCCGAGCATTTTTGGAGCCTCGGCGCGCGATTGTAGTTTGTATGTTTTCGCGTACGCCGTTAACTTTAGAAATTATTATCTCGAAAACGTGCGTCGGAATTCGATTTCGACTTCGCCGTTGGATTCGTAGCGTCGTCATTCGCCTACGGTGCGAATTTCGTTCGTTTCGGCGCGCCATTTGGCCCTCCGTAACCATATAAGGTTATCATATTGTAATCATTATATATATATTATATATATATTATATATATATTTATATAAATAATTTATAAAAAAAAATAATATAAATAAAAAAAAGGGTATTAGATGAGAATCGGTGAGAATGAATCTCACCGATTCTCACCGAATCGGTGAGATTCATTCTCACCGATCCTATTTTTTCTTTTTTTTTATGTTTTATTATAATAAATAATATATTATTATTATTATTATAATTAATTATATATATATATAAGTTAAGTAAATTAAGTCTTCTTCTTCACCGATCAGCCCCCCCCCCCCTCCTGTGCGATATTTTTGACGAGTGCGAACCTTTCGTCCGCGAATCTTCCGGCGGCCGCCACCGCCGATCCGGTGGACGGATTTTCGATCCGATCGCGGTGTTGGAAAGCTCTCGGCGAGAGCTTCGAGATCGCGGTAAGTTTTTCCCGTTTCGGTGATCGTTTCGCCCTAGTTTTTTTCGGCCCTAACCCCGATTGTCCGTTTTTTCGTAGATCTCGTCTCCGCGTGTCCCCTTTTGGACGGATCTACGTGTTGGAGTATTTTGGGAGGAAGTTTTCAAGGTCGATTTGAGGCAAGTGGATTTCTCCCCCTTGCGTGCCTCCATGAGTTGCATTTTTGTCGTATTATTCTTTTCTCCTTGTCGTAGAATAGGTGAAATTGGAATGTTCCTAGCTTAGGCTCGTGGTTGGCCTAAACTAGGAAGTTATCGGTTTTGTTTTTAGTTGTACTCGGCGGGTAGGGGAAAATAACTCGGCGGGTAGGGGAAAATAAATCGGCGGGTAGGGGGAAATATTCGGCGGGTTTTGGTTGTAGAGCTGGGTAGTTTCTAAGTGGTGTTGTCGGCTAGTTTTGGGGCCGAATCGTGGATCCTTAGCATGTGGTAGCTGGGTTTCTGAAGGAGTATGGTACCAGGGGAGTTCGAGCCGTGGCCACCACCATTCCCTCCTTTGGATATTTTTTTTGGGTTCCTGTAAGAGGTTGGAACTCTATGTGTGTGGACCCTGTGGCGGCCCCTTTAGTACTCTTGAGACACCTGGACCTGGTTGTTCGGTCGTGACTGTTCTTAGTCTCCGACACAGGTTTGGGATTTGTGCTAGTGCTAATGATTTACAAGTTTAGGACTGTTAGTTCCTTCTTACTGTTCATTTGATGCATATTGATTTCCTTCTGTCTCTGCAGGCTTGAGCGGAGTTTGGTACGTTTCTGTACTTGTTGTATTTTCTCTCACGTTACTGATTATTACACCTGCATTTTGTCCTCTTTTGGATTCTTTAGCTGAGTTTTCGGCATTTACTCTTGCAGGGTTGGTAACCCTTTTTCTTTCTGTTCTTTTATTCAATTATTATCTGATGCTTCTTTGCCACTTGTTTCATTATTTTCTTGCTGAGGTGTTCTTCTTTTGAATGCCTCAGGTTCAGGTCTGTAGCCGGCTGTGCGGCTAGTTTCAGGAGTTTCTCTGTGGACTGCGCTTTGGCAGTGTTTTCCTCGCTTGTCGAGGTAGTTCTTTAGCCTTGTAGTAGTACAGACATACATGCTCACCAGCGAGTTCGTGTCAGGTTGTTGACGCTCGTTGGTGGTTTTCCTTTGTGATATTAAGTATTTGCTTAGCTGCTAGTTTACCTGTTTTGTGGTAGTTTCACTTGCTCTCTGGGAATGTTTTATGCTAGGTTGCTAGTTACTTTAAACCCTATAAAAGAACTACTATATGTATTGCATGATCAGCATGTTTTATAAAAGCTCAAACTCTATTTACCAATGCGTAAAAAGATGGTTTCCCTTATAAATATTATAAATTGAAATATAGGGTCTTGCATAGTGTAAGTTGTCCTCTTAGGACGCTTATGCGCTCTTTTAGGATGTTTAGCATAAATGAAGTATTTTTCCGCTACGTATAAAAATAGTTTTCAAACCGTGGACTATCTGATCCACTGAGCCGAGGGATACGGCCAATTAATTTAAAAATCAGTTTTCTATTCATTTTAACTTATGATTTGAAGGATTAGAGTGTTGCCTGAGCGTCAGCAGTTATCCCCTGCTTGACGTGGCATCACAGCTCGTAGTTTTCTCGTGCTCTGATTTATTATTAAATGAGAAAATGCGGGTTGTGACACCCACTATGAAGAGAGACTCTGAGATCTATGCCAAAAAGTTTGTTCAGTGCCAGAAGTTTGCTCCACTTCAGCACCAAGCAGCTCAGTCCCTCAGATCGATTGCAACTCCTTGGCCCTTCGCAGTTTGGGGAATGGACCTCCTCGGTCCTTTTCCCATGGCAAGCAGTCAGCGACGTTTCATCATCGTAATGATCGACTACTTCAGCAAGTGGATCGAAGCCAAGGCATTGGCTAAGACAACTACTCAGATCGTCAGAAACTTCATTTGGGGGGAGATTGTCTGTCGGCATGGAATTCCGATGGGTATAATCACTGATAATGGGCTATAATTCAACAACTCCGAGATGATAGATTTTTGCAGGCAGATCGGAACAGAGCTGCGGTTTGCATCAGTTCATCATCCTAGAAGCAATGGCCAAGTAGAAGCAGCCAACAAGCAGATACTCAATTTGCTCAAAAAGAAAGTACAGAATCTCAAGGGCAGCTGGGCTGATCAGCTTCCATCAGTCCTCTGGTCCCTTAGGACCACGCCATCATCCGCAACTGGGGAGACTCCATTCAAACTTTCTCATGGCTCAGAGGCACTTATCCCAGTTGAGTTTGAAGTCCCGTCACCCAGAGTTCTGCTTGCAAGAGAAGGTGTTGAGGACTGGCTTGAGTTGAATGATGAAGGGATGAGGTTCAGCTTGGAACATGATGAGTACAATTATGATAGGCTTTTTACTATCATAATTGTAATCATGTCTACCATTTCCTGCCCCTTTTTGTGTTGATTTCATGATAATAGTAAAGAAATTGTCGTATCATAGATAGAAGAGCGTATTTAGAAGTCCTTGTCAGTTCTTGTAATAAAACTATTTACTGAGTCTATCATTTTTCTATTGCAGGTAATGCCAACCAATGGGCCTAAAAGTCTCGGAGCAAATAGAGGAGTTCACGAAGTCTACATGGCTGATGACAGGATGAAAATTTGGTGCACACGGCCAGACACACGGCCGTGTGCCTACCCGTGTCCTATGCACCTGGAGCTGAAGAATTTGCGCGTAGACGATGGAACCTCACACGGGTATGGCACACGCCCGTGTGCCTACCCGTGTCATCTTTGCACACGACGGCCAACCAACCCGTGTCTGAAGAACACGGCCGCACACACGGCCGTGTCCATACCCGTGTCATCTGACACGGCCCACAACCAGACACGCCTGCTCGTGGGGAACCGCACAGGAACCGCCTAGGAACCGTCCACACGGCCTGCCACACGGCCGTGTGCGACCCCGTGTCCGACCTGTTTGCAAGGGAACTATAAATTTCCTGTAGAAAAATTTGTTTAGAACTTTTGGATCATTTCTGGATTGGAGAACTGCTGGAGGCCGAAGGGGAGCATCCAAGATAAGGAGGATTGAAGGGTATTTCATATGTATTTTCATTTAATCATTAACCCCTTTGAATCCTTCCTTTATCTTGATGATTCATCTTCAATTTATGTTTTAATTTGCATGAACTTCTCTTTGAACATTCTAGTAATCATGTATCACCTTGTTTATGTTACATTTGTAGTATTCTATTTGTGTTTATGCAATCAAAAAAAGAGTTTAATCCTCCTTATGAATTACTTATTTGTTTTACACAATTTGCAATTGGCTAGATTGAGAAATTGGTTCTTTGCAATGATTTTGGTATGTTCATATTGTGATGATAATTCCCTTTGTAATTCAAACTTTATGATCGAGAGATATTTTGTTTGGAAAATTAGAACACGAATAAAAGGATTCGTGTTAATTTAGAGATAAAAATTATGAATTTATGTAGTAATAAAGGTACTTTACTTAATGCGAACTTGAGTGTTGTGAATTGTTCGAGAGAAAATTTACTATCTTAGGTTTAGATTTGGAATTGCTCGAGAGAGAATTTTGATGAAAAATTAACCTTTACATTGCACAAATGTAACAATCTTTTCATGTCATGATCGCTTAGAATTGAATTGATAAATGAATTTGTTCATGTAATTATTTAAAAGCTTCATGTTGTTATCGTTTTTATTTCTCCAATACTGAATCATCCAAATGGTCATAGTTAGGTTAATGTAGTTTAAATATCACTTTTATTTAGAGGTATGATAATAAAGGGAGGGTGAGTACGAATAGTTGAAACGACCCTGTGGAATACGACACGAGATTCAGATTTCTCATATATTACGATTGATAGGTGCACTTGCCTGATTGCTAATTCAATCTATTTTAAGTCCATCTACATAATTGTATTAGAATGTAAAATGAAATCACATTGAGTTATTACTTGTTAGCAAGAAAAATCATCAAGTTTTTGGCGCCTTTGCCGGGGACTCGTTTTCAATATTTTGAAATCCCAATCTTTATTGATCTACCAATTTTCATTTATATAGTTGTAAATTAGTATTTGAATAATTATATTGCGTAATATTTTTTTGTAGTCTGTTAGTCTATGACCAGGGGCAGAAATTCTGGGCTAGTACCATTTCATCCTGACCCAGAACGAATTCTCCATAACACTAACTTACGGAAGTGGGAATTAATACCACAGATAATTCAAACAGACTATCAGAAGAGGAGACAGTAAACCAAGGAGAGAATCATCTTGAAAACTTAGATACCATGGCCAACCAAAATGAGCAAACCATGTCTGACTTTGCTAGACCTAATCTCCAAGGAACCGGGTCGAGCATCGTTAGACCACCGATAGCTACCAATAACTTTGAATTGAAGCCTAGTGTGATACAAATGGTTCAACAGTATGTTCAGTATGATGGCTTGCAAGATGAGGATCCTAACTCCCACTTGGCCGGATTCTTAGAGATATGTGACACATTCAAGATCAATGGTGTTTCCAACGATGCCATTCGATTGAGATTGTTTCCATTTTCTTTAAGGCATAAGGCGAAGCAGTGGTTGAATTCCTTACCTAGAGGGTCGATCACTACTTGGGACATGATGGTTGAGAAGTTTCTGATGAAGTATTTTCCACCTGCGAAGACTGCGAAGTTAAGGAATGACATCTCTACATACATTCAATTGGAGTCTGAATCATTGTACGACATATGGGAACAATTCAAGGAGTTGTTAAGGAGATGTCCCCACCATGCTCTACCTTCATGGCTTCAGATTCAGACCTTCTATAATGGCCTAAATCCAGCCACCAAACAAATGATTTATGCGGCTAGTGGAGGAACTTTGAACAACAAGACACCTGAAGCGGCTCAGCAGTTGATAGAGGACATGGCAATGAACAATTACCAATGGACTACAGTAAGACAAAAACCTAGCAAGCCCGCAGGAATTTATGAAGTAGATGCCGTCACCGCCTTAGCAATTCAAGTGGATAAACTTCACCAAAAGATGGACAACCTTGCCTTAGCATCACCTTCCATGGCACCTCAATAATGGGACTCTTCATGCACTGGAATGCCTGGATGTGAACCGCAAGTTCAAGAGCATGTTGACTATATGGGTAACAATATTAGGCCACCTTTCAATCAAGCCAACAACCCATATAGCTCTACATATAATCCTGGATGGCAAAACCACCCCAATTTCTCTTGGGGAGGACAAGCAAATCAAGGGAAGAAACCCATGTTTGGACATCAACCACAGTTGGAACCAAGGAAGCCTACATTGGAAGATGTGCTTACCAAATTCATGCAAACTACCGATGTAGCCTTCCAGAATCAAGAGGGTTCTATTCGGAACTTGGAAAATCAGATTGGTCAGCTTGCAAGGATGGTTTCTGAAAGGCAGCAAGGAACACTTCCAGGGAATACAGAGATAAATCCAAGGGAGCATGCAAAAGTCGTTCAATTGAGGAGCGGAAAGGAGTTACAAGACCCAAGGCCTGCAAAAGAAGCACCCCAATTGGAGTCTAGCGGCGAAGGACCAAGCGAGATGAATGTACAACCGATGGAGTACCAACCAGCATTACCATACCCAGCAAAGCTTAACAAGGAGCGCATGGATGCGCAGTATGGTAAATTTTTATCTATGTTTAAGCAATTACATGTTAATTTACCTTTTTCTGAAATTATTCAAATGCCTAAATATGCAAAATTTCTTAAGGATTTGATTTCTAATAAAAAGAAAATAGAAGAATTATCATTAGTAACATTAAGTGAAGAATGTTCTGCTATTTTGCAAAATAAATTGCCACAAAAACTTAAGGATCCCGGTTCATTTTCAATTTCATGCTTAATCAGTGATTTACAAGTAAATAAGGCTTTAGCAGATCTAGGAGTAAGTATAAATTTAATGCCTTATAAACTATATCTGAAACTAGGCCTAGGAGAACTTAGCCCAACAAGAATGAGTATTCAATTAGCAGATCGATCGGTTAAGTATCCTAGAGGAATAGTAGAAGATGTATTAGTTAAGGTAGATAAATTTATATTTCCTGCTGATTTTGTTATTTTAGATATGGATGAAAATATCGAAGTACCACTCATACTAGGTCGTCCATTTCTAGCTACATCTAGAGCACTTATTGATGTTTTTGATGGTAAATTAGTATTGCGAGTAGGAGAAGATGAAGTCACTTTTCAAATTGGCAATACTATGAAACAATCCTTAGATAACGATGATTATTGCTATTTTTCTCATGGTATTGATGAATTTATGTCTTCTATAAATTCAAATTTTTATTATAAAGATCCTTTAGAAATTTGCATAACTAACAACTATCTAGAAGATGATAAAAATGATGACATTATTGAACATTTATTTTTTCTAGAAAATTGTGTTGCTATGAATAAAACAACGGAATATAGTTTAATTACTGAAGGAGATCATGAAATTCTTAAGAATAATACTAAGGATCCACCAATAGTAGAATTAAAAAAATTACCGGATCATCTTGAGTATGCATTCTTAGGAACAAATTCTTCGTACCCAGTTATCATATCTTCAAATCTTTCCAAACTTGAAAAATAAAAATTGATAACTGTATTGAAGAAATGTAAAGGTGCAATAGCGTGGCAAATATCTGATATAAAGGGTATTAATCCTAGTTTTTGCACTCATAAAATTCTTTTGGAAGAAAACTATAAGTCGTCTATTCAACCGCAACGTAGGCTAAATCCTAATATGAAAGAGGTAGTTAAGGCTGAGATTGTGAAGTTATTAGATGCTGGTATTATATATCCTATTTCGGATAGTTCATGGGTTAGTCTTGTCCAAGTAGTTCCTAAGAAGGGTGGCCTGACTGTAGTAGCAAATGATAGAAATGAATTAATTCCAACGCGAACGGTAACAGGTTGGCGTGTCTGTATAGACTATAGGAAATTAAACGATACCACTAGGAAAGACCATTTCCCTCTTCCTTTCATTGACCAGATATTAGAACGCTTATCAGGAGATTCTTATTATTGTTTTCTAGATGGAGTTTCTGGATACTTTCAAATTCCTATAACACCAGAAGACCAAGAGAAAACAACATTTACTTGCCCATTTGGTACCTTTGCCTATAGACGTATGCCTTTCGGGTTATGTAATGCACCCGCCACATTTCAAAGGTGCATGCTAGCCATCTTTAACGAGTATGTTGAAGATATCATGGAAGTGTTCATGGATGATTTTTCGGTTTTTGGCGACTCCTTTGAGTTGTGTTTGAATAATTTAGAGAAAGTTCTTAGGAGGTGTGAGGAGACGAACCTAGCGCTTAGTTGGGAGAAGTGCCATTTCATGGTACAAGAAGGGTTAGTACTTGGCCATAAAATTTCAAGCTAAGGAATTCAAGTAGATAGAGCAAAAATAGAGAACATAGAAAAATTACCACCACCAACCTCCGTAAAGGCAGTGAGAAGTTTCTTAGGACACGCGGGATTTTACCGCCGTTTTATTAAAGACTTCTCTAAAATAGCTAAACCACTTACAAGGCTTTTAGAAAAAGACACACCTTTTATTTTTGAACAAGAGTGTCTACATGCTTTTGAGTTCTTAAAAGAAAAATTAATTAATTCTCCTATTATGATCGCACCTGATTTTAGTCAACCATTTGAGATCATGTGTGACGCTAGCAGTTTTGCGGTAGGGGCTGTTTTAGGACAACGCCGAAACAAACATTTTCACTCAATATATTATGCTAGTAAAACACTTAATAATGCACAGGAGAATTATACAACTACTGAAAAAGAACTCCTAGCAGTGGTATTCGCCTTTGATAAATTTAGACCATATTTAACATTGTCCAAAGTGGTAGTTTATACGGATCACTTTGCACTTAGATATTTGCTAGCCAAAGCGGAAGCAAAGCCTCGTTTAATCTGATGGGTTCTTCTTCTACAAGAATTTGATCTAGAAATTAGGGATAAACGAGGAGCGGAAAACTTAGCGGCAGATCATCTTTCACGTTTAGAAAACCCACTATGATCAATGTTAGATAAATCTGAAATTTCTGATACATTTCCTGAGGAATCATTATTTGCCATATCTATCAATATACATCTAGATTATCCATGGTTTGCAGATTATGCAAACTATCTTGTGGCTAAGGTCCTTCCAAAAGACTTTTCATATCAGCAGAAAAAGAAATTTTTCTCTGACTTGAAATATTACTTTTGGGAGGACCCTTTTCTTTTTCGGATATGTGCAGATTCTGTTATAAGAAGGTGTGTAACAGCGGAGGAAGGTTGGAAGATTTTGGAGCAGTGTCATTCAGGTCCTGCTGGTGGTCACTATGGAGCGAATCGCTCCGCTAAAAAGGTTCTTGATTCCGGTTTTTATTGGCCCCTTCTATTCAGGGATGCCCAAAGGTATGTGCTTTCATATGATTCTTGCCAAAAAGCAGGTAATATTTCTAAATTACATGAAATGCCTCAAAAATTTGTCCTTGAATGTGAAGTATTCGATGTGTGGGGTATAGATTTTATGGGACCATTCCCAGTTTCTTTGGGGAATAAATATATTTTGGTAGCTGTAGATTATGTATCAAGGTGGGTTGAAGCGCAAGCTTTGCCTACTAATGATAGTAGGGTTGTAATTAGATTTTTGAAATCCTTATTCGCACGATTTGGCACACCACGTGCACTTATTAGCGATAGGGGTTCACACTTTTGTAATCTACAACTAGACAAAGTATTAGAAAAATATGGAGTTACACATAGGATAGCCACTCCGTATCATCCTCAAACTAGTGGGCAAGTTGAAGTTTCCAATAGAGAGCTTAAGAGAATCTTAGAAAAATCTATAGAAGGGAATAGGAAGTAGTGGTCTAGGAAACTTAATGACTGTTTATGGGCTTATAGGACCGCCTACAAAACACCTATAGGGACCACCCCCTTTAGATTAGTCTACGGTAAATCTTGCCACCTACCTATAGAATTAGAACACAAATCGTATTGGGCAATACGCTCCTTAAATTTTGACACTAGTTCTATAGGAGAGAAGCGTAAACTTCAACTTAATGAATTAGATGAGTGGAGAACTATGGCCTATGAGAACTCCCAGATTTATAAGGAGAAAACCAAACTATTTCATGACCGTCACCTTCGCAAACCCAAGGTATTCCAAAAAGGTGACCAAGTCCTCCTTTATAACTCCAGATTACGTTTATTCCCAGGGAAGTTAAGGTCTAAGTGGTCCGGACCCTTCAAGGTTAAAGAAGTCTTTCCCTACGGTACCATCGAGTTAACTCACCCTGAGAGGGAGATTTTAAGGTTAATGGTCACCGACTTAAGCCTTATTATGGTGAAATCCCTATGGACTTCGCTCGCCTAGAGACTTGCCTCCGTCTAGATTAGTTTCATATTAACTATAGTAGGTGTTTTTTTAAGTATTCTTGTTTTAGTATAAATCTAATTAGTTGCAATGAAAAATTAAAGAAAAAATTTTTTTAATGAAAATAAATTTCCAAACTGAGAAAAAAAAATTTAAAAATGAGAGTGGTACACGGCTCACCACACGCCCGTGTGGCTAGCCGTGTACATGACACAGGCTCAGGCCCAGCCGTGTGGATTAATTCCGAAAAAAGGCCAATTTCATCCCGAGCACAACACGGGTTCACACCAACCCGTGTTCCTAGCCATGTCTATTGCTCGACGATCGTCGAGACCGATGTGTCGAGACACCGGACACGGGCGTGTCAGATAACACACGGCCATGTCGCCTACCTACCCGTGTTTATATACCGTGCCAGCTGCGACACGGGGTAACACACGGCCGTGTTGTCACCCGTGTCCACCTGACGCGCTGTCCCCAGCCAGTTTGACCACACGGACCGAGGCAGCCCCGTGTTCTACGAGGCCTCGGATCCCCTAACACGGGTGCACACACGGCCGTGTGCGCACCCGTGTTCCATTTGTTTACACGGATCGACGCACCCCGTATTCCACGAGGCTGCTGATTCCCTAACACGGTTCACACACGCCCGTGTGCGAACCCGTGTGCACCCCCTATAAATTAGGCCGTGTGGATTTTCTTTTGTGCTCACTCCAAACCCTCTCCCAGCACCAGTCATCCCGTGGCCTGAACTCAAAGGCTCTATTTCTCCAATTCTCGCCCCCCTTCACTCGTATTTTCCCCTTCTACATTATGTCTCCCGGAAGAAGTGGAGGTCGTCATCGCCGACCGGAATTACAAGTCTCAACGGAGAGGAGGGATGCCGCTGCTCCGCTAATTTTCACAGATGCGTCGCACACCGCCCGCTTCAACCGCTTTCAATCAAAAAAATTTCAAGATATACGTATGATTGATTGGAGCATACTTGAAGAGATAAACTTAGCTGGAGATGTCAGGGGGCTAATTTCTGTAACGGGGTGGGATCAATTTTTTGCCATAGAGGAGTTAGGCTTTACGGAACTCACCTTAGAGTTCCTATCTTCATTTTATTCCAGCTTTAGGCCTAATTTCATCGACGCACCGCACGCGCCCGAAGGGATAGTTTCATTTCAAGTGGGTGGCATATTTTATACACTCACCATGCTCCAGTTCACCCAATACTTAGGGGTGTATGAGGAGTCGTTCCTTTTCAGTGCTGCCTACCCCGAGCTCCACTTCGAACTCCCCAACCGCGATATGGCCAGTGGTATCTGGCGCCAGATTTCCTTTGACACTGGCGCCTATAAGGCCAAGAGATCTAAGGCATCTAAATTGATTTCTCCCGCCCTCCATTACATCCACCATCTCCTCAGCCACACGTTGAGCGGCCGGGGCGAAAGCTCCGGAGTTGTCAGTAGGCAGGACCTGTAATAGCTCTATAGTATGACTTCACGATATCCTCTACATCTCGGTTATCTTCTAGCCCAGTTCATTCTCCATCAGGCTGACACCCCTCGTATAGGGTCTATTTGCGTACTACCCTACATTACTCGCCTCGTGAAGAATATGGGCATCTTTTTAGCCCTCCCCCATGACAGTGGTCGCAAAGACCGTGCCGATCACGATGGCTAGTCTTCGCGCCCTCCGCCTCGTCACCGCCTGTCAGGGTCGGGGAGGGGTCATATATTCTATTGCTCGACGTGGACCGCATATACAGGATGACAGTGATGATGAGATAGATCCTGACCTCGACGTGCCATTTGTGCCTCCACCCCATTCCACCTACGCTCATGGCGAGTCGTCTACTGCACCTCCTCCACTTCATTCACGATACTCGCGCGAGTTCCGTCAGTTTTTCGACACTGAGCTATCGCCGCGCCTACAAGATATTAAGGAGTCACAGAAGCGGACCGAGGACCTCCTCATATAGATCAGAGACCACCTTGGGCTCGCCCCTCGCCAACCGCTAGCTCCAGCACCGCCTTCCTTCCCGGACAATACGACAGACCACCATGCTTACTTCTGATATGTATCGATGTAGTGCTATCTTCATGTATCGTATCTTGTATTTTTTTTTATATATCAGTGTATTCAGTTCTATCAGCTATTATATATCAGTACATTCCATTACAGCTCCTATTTCTTTACTGTGCTCTTCTACTTATTATGATAGCAGTTTTTTTTTCTTATATCATCATGAAATCACTCTATGTCCGCTTTTTACATTGCACTGAGGACATTGCAAATCTTAAGTCTGGGGGTAGAATGGTTATTCATGTGGTTACAATTGATTCTAATCTGCTTATCATAATACTCAAGTTGTTATACCCCCCTTACAAATTTTTGTTTGATCTTTTAAGCTCTCATTTTTCTTTCATTTGGGATTATAAATATTTAATTTAACTTCGCACACTGATTAAAATGAATTGATGTAAACCCATAGAGTATTCAACTTTGTTGATTTCGTAATTAAGCATAGAAATTTTTTTAGCTTAATTTTCTCTATATAATTTAATTTTAAGATTACTCTTCTATATTTGTAACTATCCAACACTCTATTTTAGAAAATATATTTATCTATAATAAAGTGAGTCGATGAGTGTAACATTTTTATAATTTGGTATTAGGGCTTTAAAATTAAAAATTAATCCATATTAATGTCTAGGACTCACCCTCTAGCATTCCTCAAAACATTACATAAGTTAATTAGTAAGGGCGGAAATGACTTAGGCCTCCTATTGGATAGCTTGAGACTTGTTATCCCAACACCTTTAACATGATACCTTTACACACCCAGTTTGAACCTAATCCCCATCCTTTTGATGCTCTACTATTAAAATTCACCAAGGCCAAATCCTTACCTATTAGCACACCTATCATTGATGCCTGCTTGGAATGATTTGTTCATTGTGATATGTGGCCTGAGTGCGTGTATCCTTGCACCCACTTGGAATGATCCCTACTTTGAACCCAAAAAAAAAGACATAGTGATATGTGGCCTGAGTGCGTGTATACTTGCACCCACTTGGAATGATCCCTACTATGGTCCCTTGGTTAAAAAAATATATATGTATATAAAAAAAATAAATAAATAGAGTGCCCTTCAAAATGTGGGAAATATACAAATTGCAAAGTCTGGGGGTGTTTACATAAAATTGAAATATGCCAAGGTATCTTCCAACATAAGGCTCAATCAAGATTTAGGTGCGAAAAATTCATCGAAATTATCCTTGATTACCTCACCTTTAATCTTCTATCCTAAGCCAAAAAGGCTACACCAAAATTCAAGTCCTAAGGATCCAACCTTACTAATTCTAAATAGTGATGTGATGAGGGTGTAAAAAGGGTAAGCTAATGATTATCAGTAAGAGTACTTATAAGTTTTGAAACACTAATACATATCTTATAGAGATTGTTATTTTCTCCTCATATTTGTTAAAGATGACTATACTTTTATTTCTAAAAGCGACTGAGAGATAGTTAAAATGATATATTAGAGGAATTTTAAGATAAATCTATATCTAGAAAAGTCTTCTAAATTATTTCCTATGCGATTACATCATCAAAGTTCTCTTAAATTCATAGCAACCAGTGTGCGGAGGCAAAATTATTTAATGGTAACCCAGGTGTTTGAATTAGTTTGCTTAGGGACAAGCAAACATCTATGTCTGGGGGTATTTGATGAGTACGATTATGATAGGCTTTTTACTATCATAATTGTAATCATGTCTACCATTTCCTGCCCCTTTTTGTGTTGATTTCATGATAATAGTAAAGAAATTGTCGTATCATAGATAGAAGAGCGTATTTAGAAGTCCTTGTCAGTTCTTGTAATAAAACTATTTACTAAGTCTATCATTTTTTTATTGCAGGTAATGCCAACCAATGGGCCTAAAAGTCTCGGAGAAAACAGAGGAGTTCACGGAGTCTACATGGCTGATGACAGGATGAAAATTTGGTGCACACGTCTAGACACACGGCCGTGTGCCTACCCGTGTCCTATGCACCTGGAGCTGAAGAATTTGGGCGCAGACGATGGAACCTCACACGGGTATGGCACACTCCCGTGTGCTTACCCGTGTCATCTTTGCACATGACTGCCAACCAACCCGTGTCTGAAGAACACGGCCGCACACACGACCGTGTCCATACCCGTGTCATCTGACACGGCCCACTACAAGACACGCCTGATCGTGGGGAACCGCCCAGGAACCGCCTAGGAACCGTCCACACGGCCGTGTGCGACCCCGTGTGCGACCTGTTTGCAAGGGAACTATAAATTTCCTGTAGAAAAATTTGTTTAGAACTTTTGGATCATTACTGGATTGGAGAACTGCTGGAGGCCGAAGGGGAGCATCCAAGACAAGGAGGATTGAAGGGTATTTCATATGTATTTTCATTTAATCATTAACCCCTCTGAATCCTTCCTTTATCTTGATGATTCATCTTCAATTTATGTTTTAATTTGCATGAACTTCTCTTTGAACATTCTAATAATCATGTATCACCTTGTTTATGTTACATTTGTAGTATTCTATTTGTGTTTATGCAATCAAACAAAGAGTTTAATCCTCCTTATAAATTACTTATTTGTTTTACACAATTTGCAATTGGCTAGATTGAGAAATTGGTTCTTTGCAATGATTTTGGTATGTTCATATTATGATGATAATTCCCTTTGTAATTCAAACTTTATGATCGAGAGATATTTTGTTTGGAAAATTAGAACACGAATAAAAGGATTCATGTTAATTTAGAGATAAAAATTATGAATTTATGTAGTAATAAAGGTACTTTACTTAATGCGAACTTGAGTGTTGTGAATTGTTCGAGAGAAAATTTACTATCTTAGGTTTAGATTTGAAATTGCTCGAGAGAGAATTTTGATGAAAAATTAACCTTTACATTGCACAAATGTAACAATCTTTTCATGTCATGATCGCTTAGAATTGAATTGATAAATGAATTTGTTCATGTAATTATTTAAAAGCTTCATGTTGTTATCATTTTTATTTCTCCAATACTGAATCATCCAAATGGTCATAGTTAGGTTAATGTAGTTTAAATATCACTTTTATTTAGAGGTATGATAATAAAGGGAGGGTGAGTACAAATAGTTGAAACGACCCTGTGGAATACGACACGAGATGCAGATTTCTCATATATTATGATTGATAGGTGCGCTTGCCTGAATGCTAATTCAATCTATTTTAAGTCCATCTACATAATTGTATTAGAATGTAAAATGAAATCACATTGAGTTATTACTTGTTAGCAAGAAAAATCATCAGAACACGTCGAGGCCATCAGAGATCAAGCAGCCATAAGGCAGGAGGAAGTCAAAAGAAAGATGGCCCGCTACTTTGATCAGAACGTGAGGATCAAACACTTCCAAGTGGGAGATCTCATTCTAAAGAAGATTGATGCTGCTGCAAGAGATGGTTCAATTGGAAAGCTTATTCCAAATTGGGCCGGCTCTTTTGTTATCAAAGAAGCGTTAAAGAGCGGCGCTTACCGCTTGCAGACATACGAAGGAGAGGATATACCACACACATGGAGCGGGGATGATCTCAAACGGTTCTATTCTTGAACCTCCTTTTTTCTACTTTGTGCATCCTCTTCAAGAGTTATTATGAATAGAAACTGCTTGCTAACACTTCTTCAAGTGATCTGTTATGTAATCATAACAGATGAAACGCTGAGAAAGATTCCAAAAACGGTTCTGCGCCTGAACTCCCTTTTCTTTCTTATGTTTGCTTTGAAAATACATTTCATTAATCAAAGGATGCATATTGACACTTTTTTCTAGTATTTTCTCTCTCTCCCAAAGACCTATAACGGTTCCCTGATACCAGGAGACATCGCCGAGTTCAGCAAGACCTCCCCTAGAGTTGTTGTCATTAGCATAACACCACGAAGACCACGTGTTGCGAGGAGATTTCGCACCGTGTAGTGGGAGCTTGCAGGCTCTAGTGCGGTTGGATTCTGGACTTCGGATCCCGACAAGTACCTGACCCCACCTCTGCATTATGGAGGGCTGGGTGGGAGTAAAGCTCTACCATGCCGCATTAGGGATATTGTTACAATTCGATGATCGCGTGGGGAAAGTATGTCGTTCCGGCTCACCTGCCCGCGGGTCATCTTAGCTTGTAACCCTCGAACACTCCATGGTACCCTCGAGCAGTGCCTGCAGGAGACCCACAACTTAAACTGTACTCCAGGCAAGAGGGCAGGGAACCGTTCCGCCAAGTAAGCATTTTGCTCTTCGCAGGGAATTATGTGCGGACTGGTTTTCTCTATCCGCTCAGTCCGCCTGTTTGGGTTGATTTTATAGCTTGTAGCCCGGTGAGGAAAGTATGCCGCTCCGGCTCACCTGCCCACCTGGTCGCAAGCTATAAATCATTTCTTGTATTATGACCGGATTGGTTTTCTGTATCTGCACAGTCCGCCAGTTTTGTTTGGGTTGATCATATAACCCTGAGGCCTGGTGAGGAAAGCCATGCAATGCGCACCTGCCCACCTGGTCGCAAGCTATAGGTCATTTCTATCTTTGGCGGACTGGTTTTATCTATCCGCGCAGTCCGCCAGTTTCCTTGGGATGATTTTATAGATTCTATCTATCGTTGGCGGACTGGTTTTCTGTATCCACTTAGTCCGACGGTTTTCTTGAGACCACGAGCTATATAGATCATTTCTATTATGAGCGGATTGGTTTTCTGTATCCGCTCAGTCCGCCGAATGGTTTTCATATATAATTTGATAAGTTAATAAAGAGAATTGCGGACTCTACTAGAACTCAATGAAATACCACCTGACATTGTTATCAGCTGGCTATTTTCGTCATTTTTAAGGCGAATATTGAATGGATTGATAAGTTGAATTCTCTAATCAGCAACATTCGTTATAAATGATCTGTCTCGTGCGGACTGCAATTGAAACTCAACAGAGTCCGCCTGACAACTTCTTCTCATTCCAATGACGGACAATAATCGTCTTTAATCAGTAAGATAAAAAGCTCAGATTTATCAGCGTGTCGTGCGGACTGCTAAGTGTCGGTGCGGTGAGCGTGGAAAAAGAACATTGCAGAAAGCACACATGCCAAAAATATCCTTTCTTTCTATTTCATCAAAAACTGTTTACATCGTTCTATATGTTTGACGGACTGCGATCTTGCGTCCGCCCCTTTTACAAAAACCAAAAAAGATAAAAATACATTAATCAATCTGTAGTCTTCTGTTTCTTTTCTGGAGGTGCAGGGCTGTCACCAACAATGTCGACTTCTGGAGAGTAGCCCCCCGAGCCGCTTCCGCTGCTATCTGATCCTGTACTTGAGGCGGACCCGCTATGCGAGCTCCCGGTAGTAGAGTAGGATGCAGAGATGTCGGACTCGGCGGACAGTTCCTCTACTCGCTGACTCGAGGCAGCATTGTACGCTGTTTCCTTGGCGCTTTGCTCTTCGCCCTGCCCTCCGTCTTCTTCTCCGTCTTCTTCTTCGTCTTCTTCTTCCTCTTCTTCTTCGCCTTCTTCCTCAATGATGTCCTTGCCTTTTTTAGCCGTCTCCATCGCCGCGACCTGCGGAGCCAGCTCAGGGATGATCTCTAAGAAAGGGACGCCATCCACTCCCTCCTTTATGAAGCCGTCGCGGACAAGTCGCTCAATGGCGACCACGACGGTCTCCTTCACGAAAGGGAGCATGGCATCCTGGAAGTTGTTGTTTTCCAAGTCATAGGCGACCTGTGCAAAACAAAAGAAAACGTCAGACAGATCGTGGCGGATAGTAAATTAAGGCCGCTGCGAATTCAACTAACCCCAAGCTCTTCTCTTTGCTGGGCAACCCTTTTTCCCAACTGTACATTCCTTTCCTTTAGCGCTTTATTATCCTTTTGAAGTTGTTCATTCTGCCTCAACAGGTCTCTAGCCAGGGTGGCAACATAGTGGTTTGTCACCACGCTATTCGCAGCGGCATGAGAGGCTAGCAGAGGGAGGTCGGCGGTGGGCACCTTCTTAAGGTCGCTCAAGTTGCGCTTTCCGTAAAGCGCGGAGATCGCAATATGGGCGTGGCGTGTTATCCGCGGACTCTTCCATGAAGGGAGCGCGGTGGATAGGCGGACATGTTTGTTCTTGCTATGCCAGTGGACCGTAGGGTTCCCCCTAAGATCCTTCTGGCTGATGCCGAAGCCGCTCATGGTGAAGCTTTTAGAGGAAGGGTAATCTGCCGCGGGATCCCCTTCCTCCTTCCTCTTTCTTGCGACTGCTTCTTTCTTCTCTTTCTGTGTAGGAACAAAGCCGCTAGGCATCTGCGGCAAGTTAGCGGGTACCGCCAAGGTCACTGCAAAAAACAAATGGTTTAAACACCAAGGTCGTAGCGGATGCAAAAGCTGAGTTCGGAAGCTACTTACTCTCTTCGGGCATGACGTCCGCTAAGCTCGCCAGCAGCGGAATATAATTCTCGATGTTAAGCCTGGCGTTGGCCAAGAACTCGACAATGGCGGATTCTAAGTCATCCAGTTGCACACTTTTGAAGGCGGAGTCCGCGCGCACCTGCGGATAGGTGTGCGCGAACCCTAGGCCGCCCTCAAAGATCAGGAACCTAGAGGTCCAGTTGTGGATTTTATTGGGAAGGCCCACAACCTTCATCCCCCTGCAGTAGAAGTACATCACCCCCTTGTAGGGGCGGCCTCCGGAAGCGGAAATGGAGCGGACAGAGAATATCTTGCGGAAGACATTCATCGAAAAAGCGATCTCTTCAGATCGCAAATAAGAGACAAAGCTGCAGATCGCAGCGAGTGTATTCGGCGCAAGCTGGCCAGGCACCATTCCATAGTGCTCAAAGATGGCGGCGAGTTCCCATAGAAGTGGAAACTTGAATCCGCTGTCAAAATGGTCCACTGGGATGGCGATCTGGGTTGGGGTTGAGAAATTTAACCTTTCTTGATGGGCAGGAAGGCGGACAAGGATATTCGAGTTCGCCTTCTTCTTTTCGACAAAGGCGTCCAGGTCGGCCGCTGTCAATGTGCATTTCCGATGGTCCGCAAAGTGGAAGGCGACAGCAGCATCAGTACGGACAGACACCATTTTGTAGGCCGCAGGGTTCCTTTTACTTCAGCTGTTTCCTGCATAAGAGAAAGCGGAAGGCCCTATTTATAGCTAAAGGGTCTGCCAGCTTTTTTATCAGGCCGCGTAGCTCGCAGATTCAATCCGCACAGTCCGCAAGAAATTAAAGCACAGCAAAACAATAACGCGGATACAAACACAGATTCACATTCCAAGGATTAAGCTACATAATTTGCGGATATATAATCTGAGTCCGTACAGATTGCAAAAGAGTTCAATCTACAAAGCGTTGTTTGAAACACAATTATACAAACAGTTATACAATTAAACAAATAAAAACTCGTGGCATTGCGGACTCAGCGGTCCCTATTATCGGTCTGCGCCGACCTTTCTGCCGTCTCTGCATAAATGAGCTGCTTGGTCGCTTATCTGAAGAATCTCGCTGTATACGCGGCAGAGGTGATGATGAATAGCATTTATGGTCCGGTGCATATGAGCAGCTTCCCGATCCACAGGACTGAGGGGCACCATTGGCTCCATCGCCGGCCTCGGCTCCTCATCCGCAGACTGTTGGACACCGCCTGCCGGTACGACGATCTCTGAAGCAGCGCGATCTGACACTCGCGGCCTCTGCTAAGTGACCTCAGCAGCCCGCTTCCCTTTTTCTTCGCGCACTGACGCCAAGTGCTTGCCTTTATAGAATCGGACATCATCCACAATCCTCTTCTTCTCCCTTTCAGACCTCTCCAGCGCCCTCGAGATGCTGGCGATCTGGTCTTTTAGGGCTTTCTCGCGCTCTGCGGACGCTTTCTCACGCGCCGCGGACGCCCTATCACGCTCCTCTGACTTCTCTAACTCTGCTTTAACACATTGCATTTCAGCTTGGAATTTCTTCTCTAACTGTTTAATAATATTCAGGCTGGGCTGCTCATCCCCCGCGGATTCCACGTGCGAGACCGCGTCAGCACCAGTATTTGGTGTGACCACGATCTCGCCACTCTCAATGGAGCCCGACGGCAACTTTCTACCTGCAACAAACAAAGTCAACTTCACATTTAAAGGCAGTTCGCGGCGGACGCAAAGAAAGGATGAAAGATCACTTTTAGACATAGCAGCAGCGAGTTGCCGACTATCGAAGATGATTGGCCGCCTTGCCCACTCCGGGTCAAAGGCGCTTAACCGCTTCTTCCATTCGCGATGAACCTTTGCTCTTTTCTCAGCAGCCGAACTTGTTCAGACCACATTGTCGTTTGTCTCGGTGATGATTTTGATTGGTCTTGACGTCCGCGGCGGTGACCTGTAAAGCCACTGACGCTTAAAGTATTTAGGCGCCGGTTGATGTTTACCTGACCGCAGCAGCTCCGCAGCAATCCGCAGATCCTCAGCAGCTTTATCCGCCGCGACCTGCTTCGAGGCCTCCCCCACCGCAGCAACATGAGCAATAATTTGTTTCTTCTGCTCCTCTATCTTCTCCTTCAGCCACTCTCTCCTCTTCCTCCGCAGCAGACAAGGAAGGGAGTTCGTCACCCTTATTCCCAGTGGCCTCCGCCTCAGATTGCTGCAGTACAATCAGCAGGGATTCGTTGATTAGATCTACTTCGTTGACGTCTATCGAATCTAATATCTCATCAGTGGTTAGACTGACCGTGGAGAGGGAATTATCTCCCTGGATTTGGGCCTCCAGTGTAACTAGATCGCTGTCAGGAACTTCTTTGTCGCGCGGTCTGTATTGTAAGTCCGCATCCGCAGTCCACTTGGAGACGATCTTCTCCTTCATCGCGCGCAGTTTCTTCTCAACCCGCTCGGCAACGGTCGCCCCGTCCCTCTTCCTCTTCTTTCTTTTTGCAGTCTTCTCAGCCGAATCTGCGGAGGACCCACCTAAGTCGGGCTAGTTTTCGTGGATAGGCTCAGGGTTCATAGCAGTCAATGCCTTTGAGGGCGCATCGTCCTCTTCCTCAGTCGGCCTACCTTATTCATCCAAGTTAACAATAGGCACCTGAGCATTGGGAGAAGATATGTCAGCCTCAATGTGTTCGCCAACGGTGTCCGCCGAGGTTGCGGTTTTCTGGGAAGGGGCAGAGTCCGACAGGGTCACCATCTTTTCACTTCTCAATGGTTCAGCGTCGACTGCGGCATCCTCGCGAGCAGATATATCGGCACGGCGGACTGCTTTCTCCGCAGGCTTTTGGCTGTGGGAACTCTCTCCTGTAGGGCGGACAAGATCCTTTCTTGTCGACCTCTTTACTATCTTCTTGGTCTTCATAGGCGTTATCAGTGCTGGGTCGCCTTTTGCAGTGAGACTAGAGAAGAAAGCTCCAAGCCTTGCCATACCGGACTGGAAAGTGGAGACCGCAAGTGGTGAATAGCGCCCCGTGTCGATCGAGATTCTCAACAGTTCCAGGCCCTCCAGCGATATTTATAGCATTGGCTGCATTTTCGAGGCTTGCGGACTCGGCGGTTAAGAAAACATTTTCAAAGTTTTCTGGAAACTTAAAAATGTGCGGGGATTATGTTAACCCCTCAGTCTACAACATCCTGCAAGATGCCAAAACCCCCCCTTCTACAGGCGCGGACGCGATTTGTCAGTCCGCCCAGTCCGGCAATGTCCCCAATCGGACACCAAGGATGGTACCCCAGCAGCGGACGCAAGGACCTGTCCGCTCAGTCCGCCAGGACTGGGATATCAGATTCTCTGCAGCGACGGACGCAGTGTCTCGTCCGCCCAGGCCGCCGCCCTCCAGCAGGATCGCGCCCATCAGCGGTGGAAGCTCTAGTCCGCGAATCCAGTCCGCCCCTTATGTGCGGACTGGCGTGTTCTTTCTCTTTGCTTCCCGTCACCGCTGCCCGGTTCACCTCTATGCCGGGCAGCCGGTTATTTTAGCCCTGCCCGTTTGGGCAGGCCCCCTATCCTATAAATCGGGGGGAGGTGGTACACCCAAGGCACGCTGACTCGGACCCAGGAGCCTACTTGTTACAGGCTACGGACTCGAATCTTTGCCCTGCGGACTCCCCCTCGCTCTGCTCTTGTCAACCTTTTCCTTTCACTTGTAACCCAATCCTTCTTCAATCAAGGGAAAGCCCGTCGCAAGAGAGGCATTCAGGCCGCTCTTCTTCCTGCCCTCATCCGCTTAGTAGATTACTACTCGCAGTCTCCCTATTCCCCGGTGTTCGAACCGTTAGATGGTGGTGCTCGACCCCCCTTTTGTTTTCGTGCATCAACAATCGTTGTAGTCATTTGCGTCTAAAGGTGAGTTGGTTGCTTTAGATGGAATGAACTTTAACCTTAAACATGATACATCTATGAGACCTTCTAGCATTTATCTACATGCTTGGAGTGTGCACACTATCGACCATACCAGATTTTGTTGCGAGGTCCAATTGATGACCAATAGATGTTGATGTGCATTCTTAAATTATGTGTGCTAGATTTTCACAAGGTTTTTCAAACTCGATTAGTTGGAAAAGGAGAGGTTTTAAGTTGTACTTTAGGTATAAATGATTTCTACTTCTTTAACTCATACTAATACTCTAATGTCTTATGAGATTGTACTGTGTTCTTCTGGATTTACTAAATCTCTTAGCATTCCTAAGGCTCCATTTGGCACAGTTGTAGTTGTTGTGAACGTTGTGGTTATGAACCGTCATTCATGAACGCCCGATCTCACATAAAGTTCTTCATTCATTTTTATTTTTAAAACTAGTTTTTTCTTGTAGCGATCGTCACCGTTGAAGAGGAGCCTTGGCACACCGGTTAAGGTGTCGTTGTGTGACCTTGAGGTCAGGGGTTCGAGTCCTGGAAACATCCTCTCGCAAAAATGGAATGCGTGAGATTTGCTTACATTTCACCCTCGTGGTTGGACTCTTCCACAGACCCTCATAGTGCGGGGATGCTTTGTGCATCGGGTTACACTTTTGCCCTTAGAGGTCATAACCTTTGTTATGTCAAATATACATTATTATATGATAATAGTGTTTTTTGTCTAAACTCAACGAAATAAAAACTCCCTGCCAAACAGAGCCTAAAGCACGATAGATGACTTCTAACTTCTTCTAGTAATTCTAGATTTTACCCATCTGGATTTGCTAAATCAGTTGAATCCTACATGAATCAAATTCGAATTTATTAGATATCACAGCCAAAAATGCACTAAAAATAGTTCAAACTGAAGATAGTCTCCATATGAACAACTACAAATCCAAAGTTGCAAAGGCAGCAAAAGACAATAAGAAGAAATAAAAGGGCATACAAAAACATAATCTAACAACTAAGGCTCCGTTTGGCATGGTGGTGGTTGTTGTAAAGCATGAGTTAAAGCATCATTCGTTAAGGATCTCCCAACAAACATCATCCGTTTGAACATAAAAGTGGACAAGGTTCCTTAAGTGGGCGTTAACGAATGACAATTTAACCCCCTATGTTCATGACGACCACCACCGTGCCGAACCGAGCCTAAATAAAAATTGATGGTGATGGTCAAACTGATGGTGTAACACAATCACTTGCAGGAATCGCGATGCAATGAACAAAGTAAATACCCCTCAAGAAGTTTGAGTGATAAACAGACCGCATACCATAACAGATCCAAAGAGGCAAAGTAAATTTGCAAAATATGCCAAAATTTTCTATTTTTTCTCCTTATTATTGTGAACAAAACAACCCACTAATTTGTATTATAAACTATGTAAAATAATACAATATCATTGCAACTACAATAAAAGAGAACATATCACCAAAACTGCAAAGAAAAATATAAGTTGGAAGTATTAAAACATTATAAATCTGCTCCAAATCATCCATATTGAAGCCTGCTCACATCAATAATATCAAAAGACATAGGTTCGAAAATGTAGTGCTCGCACAACTTCGACTAATAATGTTTCAAGAACTCAAAATCAGCTCGATGATTGCTCCAAACAGCTGGTATGACAAACTGGACGGCTTATAAAAAGCTGGGCTCGATGACAAATAATTGCATGTGATACTCCCTACTCCATTTCTGCAGTCAAGATATTTCATCAATTCAAAATTATAAGCACAAAACCCAAAAATTATAATCTTGGAGGCATCGATCGAAGAAAATGTTTGTGTAAAAAATATATGTCTGTGAAATGCATATGAGCATGTGAAATACATATGTGCATGTGACATACATATGTGCATGAATCGATCTAAATTTGAATTAGAAAATTTATTCTGTGGTGTGGGCATGTATGCATGGATAATACATGTATGTGATTCAATCTATGTTCGAACAACACCTGTGTGTAGGTATATCATAGAAGTTTGTTTATTTCATATTTTGTCGTAGAATTTTTTGTTATTTAGATGTATTTGTCATTTATATACAATTTTTTGAACAATTTAAGAAATGTTCTTCAATTTATTAATAGAACAATGTCAGGTGTTGAATTGATATATGAATAACCAAAGTCTAGAAAAGTCAGTATAGTTTAGTAAGTATAAACAATCCTAATTAGCAAAAACATGACTTCATTAGATAAAATTACAAAAAATAACATATTAAGTTAGTATTTTACCTTAAAACGTGATCCAATGGAAAAAACCTACTCTAATGAGTTCTTTTCCCTTTGTTCGCTTAGTCATTAAGAACTTGATTCTTTTTAACTAACACAATAATAGATAGAAACAACGCTCATAAGGAGTCCTATTGCAACCAAGAAAGATAGGCTTGCGTGCCATCCACACCAGAATAAATAGAGTACAAGTGTGTGTGTGCGCGCGCACGTGTGTGTTCGTGTGCAGACAGGGAGAGAGCCTAAACAGTGCTACATAATGTGGGACAAAACTATATACAAGAATAAGACATTTAGTGGGCCTTCATGATGGCATTCTTCATTGGGTTTCAACTATTTCAAACAACTGAATGATTCAGTATTCTGTTCACTGTCTCTAGATAGTAATGTTATGCACATGATAATATCTATGTTTGGTTCAATGTTATCTAGAAAAATCAATGGTGTTTATGATAATTTGTTGTTGTTGTTGTTGCCATTTATTTTAACTAACAGATACTGGAGCATGCAGATGTCAATAGATTTGGCATGTCATTGAAGAAGTCATTATAAAATTAGTAAATAAAAAGACAGCCAACCAAACAAACTATGAACTCTAACTCTTATCTCCACACCATCAAGCACATCTGAGCAGATGATAAAATGGGATGTGCAAAATAAAGGATTGTGAGTAACCAGGAAGTCTCACCTTAGTCCATGAGTAAGGATTAACAACTAAATTGGGCTTGTTTCCATCAAAATAGTCCACGGTAAATTTTGTAGGAACTGTACAGATCTAGTAAGAAAACACACAGAATAAGGAACAGAAGAAATCTGCTTCAGATAATCATATCATGAAGCAACAAGAAAAGGAAACATGCATATGTAACCACATCCATAGCAAATCCACAGAAGGCGGAGCATTCGGGGACACCCGTGTGCCAATTAAGACAGCATCCTTGCTAAGGTTTCTTTCAGATGGGACAAAGTAGTAAAATAGCTCCGCTCCACACCGCTTACCTCATTCACAGTTGTATACCTGACATCGAGAGCAAGTACTGGTCTGGTTAACTCGTGAAATAGACAAGCAAAATGTAAACCAACAAATTTGCAAAATTGGGATCTTCAGAAAATTTTGGAGGTCGGGTGAACAAACAAACCTAGTTCAAAGTCTGAAATATAGAAGATAATATACTCCCTCGATAAAAAGTACTGTCCTAAATAACATTTTGGGTAAAAAAACTATACAGAAAACCTCCTACTCCATCCAACAATTTTAAGAGGAATGGTAATGTGCAATCGGGCAGGGTTGATCTGTTTTGTTAGGTGTTTAGAGATATTTGCTAGAACCGAGAGCTCTCTCAAGTGTGCAGGAAAACCAATGGACTATTGGATCTTGTACTCATTGTTTCTCAAAAAATTTAAATAATTACAGATATTGTATTTTTTTGTATGAATAAATTAAGAAAGATGAATCTCTCATGAGGCAATTATATCATTACGACAAATTTGAGAATGCATTTTTTTTTCTTGTAAAATACTTAAACTGCATAACTAGAGAGTATGAATTTTTTTCTCGTAAATTTGAAAGTATTGAAATGAGAACGTGCAATGGAAAGTGTAAATGTTTTGGAAAAAATGCATTTGAAATTGAATGGAGAAGTCCAAATGACAATGCATGATCATAAAAAAATAAAAACCAAATTCCAATCATACCTAAGGAAGGCTTAAGCTCTGGTTAAAGACTCCTTATAACCTGAAATTGATGAAGGAAATAGTTAAAATGAGTCTATATATTTTATTTCAAATTAATACTAATTTTGAGAAGTTAATTAGTAGAAAAGCAAAGAGATTATGCAGTAGGAGTACTTATAGGACGAGAATAAGAGATGAAAAGTTAATCAGATGAAAGTGCAAAAATATTTGGGCTTTGGTTATCTTCAATTTGATGACTAAATTGAGCAAAATTGATGGTTATCATAACATGAAAAGCATCGATAACTAAAAGGGTGTAGCAATCACATGGAGTTCCTTCTAATGCAGGCTCTAAGAAGGTATTATTGAACTCAACCTCACCTCAGCATTTGAAGAGATGTTGCTTCCAAACGAAAAGTTAATTGAAATTGAAACTTACTTGCTGGCAACATTTAAAAATGAAATCTATTCCTCCACAAGTGATTTCCTCACAAAAAGTAAACATAAAATTTAGTGGAAAACAATCTGAAAATCACAGAAAACTGGATTTAATTCAAAAACTTTTGAATTGTAGAGAGAACCAAGCACAAAGAAGGAAGTTCTATCATCAGGTAATTGATAGTTGCTCGGTTTTATTGGCGAGAGAACTTTCCTTTGAGAATCATGTGATTCTTGCAAAATCATAGAAGCAAACGTTACATTTATTTTTTTTTTCCAAATTTCAATACAAATATTGAAATTTCAAGGTGTAGAGGAAGACATTGAGAAGTAGCCAAAAACTTTTTGGTATATTTCAAATTTCTAGAAATGAGGAATTCATGCTGCCAGATTCCCAGTTGTAACTTAAAATCCAGCTTCAGATCAATGAAATAGTTTTAAAAAAAGAAATTTATGTATATTCAGATTCAGATCAGGGAAATAGTTTACAGAATGAAAAAATATACAAATATCAAGAAATTTATACATGGAATCACACAAGGCTTCAAAGCTACAAAGGAACCACCAACGGGTACGAAGAGATTCCGGTTTGAAAGAGCCAGATATAGCTATAGAGCATTTTCTTTGGGCTATGAGTTGGGATGTGCTTTAAAAGTCACAAAATTATATACATTAGAGCTTGTACAGATGGAGAAATTGAGGTCTCTAACCAAAAATGTTCTTCAAAGTAAAAAATAAAATCCAACAAAATACCTGAGTTATGCCGACCACAGGACAACCAGCAAACTCCTGGAATAATTAAACCTTTAATAGAGAATGAATGCTAGGTCAGACTTTACCAGAATCTGAGAAGGAGAAGATAGTCGGGTTAGAGTTTTTATATCTTAATTTCCAACCACAGAGTTTAACAATTACCCTGATTTTTTTCCTTTCTAATTAATCTCCTAGGCATCCCCCTTAATAAGACCAATATCATGAAATTAAAGTGCGGTGCGGGTGTGACAAACAAAAAACTAACCCTGTACTTAAACCTAACATTATCCTCAATGGGCATAAATATCCAAAAACATGTGAAGAGTGTGAGAAAATAGGTTGGTATAGAAATTTGTTACACTTGCAGAGAATGGAGCATTATAGAAGCCTCAGACTTTGCTTATTCTGCTTGAAAAATCTGCCCCGGATTACAACTCAGCTAAATAATAGTAATCATCAGTGGCCTCCAGAAAAATGGCAAGACAGAAAAATACAAGATAAAATTAATAGCTAGCAGAATAGAAATCCACTAGGACCACAACTAAACACACAACAATTGTCACAAATGACAAGTAAATAGCTAAATAAGCATTGTACTTTATAAAAAAAACATCCCAAAATGTTGGCGAGACAGGAGTCATCGACAAGCAGAGTTTCACAAACATACTGTTAAATTTTTTTATAACAACAATAATAGTAAAAGAAAAGAAAGCAACTAAACGAAGATAAAAAATCTTGCTGGAGCACTGGGAGGACAGTCAGACATCATCTTTAGGATAGGAAGACTGTTGGGCAGGACCATAGTGAATAGGTGGGGATGGAATGTGCAGACCCATCCATAATGCCTAATAATAGATGAACTTCTGCATCTAAAAGGTCTCTGCTGGCATAACATTCCCCAGGCTGATAACGAAGAAAACTGCAGATTAAAAAAACAAAAATGAATTAAATCTTAAAACCATGGAGGAGTGTGATTTACTTAAATTGGTCGAATGGAGATGGAGAGCAGTCCGAGAGGCGATGTAGGCTCGGGCACCGATGACAGAACTTGTAAGGACTCAAAATGAGTGCATATGAACAAAAAAAATGGTTTCAGATTGGAACAGAACCTTGGTTGTTTAAGGGCAGTGCCCCCTCCTTGATTTTGAGCTGACCCTTAGCTGTTGAAGTGCATTTAATTCTTCATTTGACAATGAACTTGCAAGGGTTTAAAGCATACAGCCCAGTGTACGTATATAAATGTTAGGGTAATCTGTTTAAAGCACACAACCCTTGCATTAGAGGAGGCGGTAATCTGTCATGGCCTCGAAGCCCCGTCCACGTGCCTCAATGACATTGGAGAGCATGGTAGTCAGAGAGGCCAATGACTTCGGCTGAACCATCGACCATTGCTCGCCCATGCTAACTCTACCTACGCCGATCAGTGGCAGATTCGGGATTTTCATTAGACCCGAACACCAAATAAAAGTATAGATTTTTTTAATTCAACAGAAAAACTGGCTTCTTATAAGATGTAATTGATGTTTAATGTAGAGCAATAAACTAACATGATCTCCTACTTGGACTATACAAAAATGATAAGCATTTGGATTGAATTCAAAATCTACAAAACGCCACTGGAAGATGATTGAATTCATAATCTATAGAAGGGTAAAGCTTTTAGCATTTGGATTGAACATAAAAATTCTGGATCATCAAAAAATATATAAGAAATATTCCACCATCAAGCAACAACGTCCTTTATTTCATTGCCATTACTTGGTGTTCATGAAAACAGACGATAAGTATAAAAAGCAAGTCACACAAGCAGTCAAACTACACACCATTTAAGTATTCATCATCAATTACAAAATAAGCTTCAATGTTGCAATGATCTACACTAAAAAGGACCGATTCTATATAAATTTTAGTCAATAAGAAAAAGTGAGAAATATTACGCACCGTCAATTTCTCCTTTCAGAAATTCACAATCCATTTCACCACAAAAGTTTCTACTTTAATTTCTCCTTCTAGATATCCAGGCCCATCTAATTGAATCGGAAGAAAAAAATGAGGAAGAACCCCAAATCTTATAAAGGGGAAGAACGCCCACCTTCAATAGGGGGAGGAACGCCATCTATCACTTTCAAGGGCTAATCGAGTGATTGGGGAAATGCTTTTAGGTGAACCATTTGCGGTACCAGAGCAGGGTTCTGCTCACCACAGATCTGGAATCTAGGTTTGATGCGTCAGATGAAAGGGCCTAGTGATGGCGGCTTAATGCTCGCATGAGGGACAAGTGGATAGTCCATCAAGGATTTCTGCACAGAATAGTTGAAAGAAGGAGTTCACTGGAAGAGTAAGCATCCACAGATACATCTTCTGAACTCAACTGGATAGTAGTCTTCACCAAATCGAAGAAGGAGATAGGCGAGAAGGGGTGGTTTACTACCTAAAGGAGAGGAAGCGATGGATCGGGAAGTAAGGAGGATCAGTTGCGGGACTCACCTTGTAGGTCTGCCGTCAGAGGTCCCTGAGGAAGGTGGCAAAGAACCGTCGTGTGGGCGAAGCTGCGTCGGGAGGTGCTGCAGCGGGCGGAGCTGCGACGTGCAGTGCTGCATCGGGCGGTGCTGTGGCCAGCGGACATCATAGAGGCGGAGAGCAGAGCGGCTGAGGGAGAGAAAAGCTGGAAGGAATTTCATTTTTTTCAGTCCGATATCAATAAAGGGGTGGGGGGCAAAATGGGAATGACAAATTTTCAGTCCAATTAAGTTGGACCGGAGTTAGGCCCGACCGGGGGGGCGGGGGGGGGGGGGGGGGGGGGGGGGGCACTGAATTAAATTTTGGAGGAAGTGTCCGGGTAACTGCCCAGTAAATTCAGGAGCCTATATTTATTTATTTATTTTGAGGAGAGTTTTATTTTTTTTATCGAGTGATGTAGCCACTAATTTTTGTTATGGAAGCACCTTATATCAAATATAAAATAACATAAAACCTAATTTCTAATTTCTTTTGAAAGGCCATGCACAACCCAACCCGTGTATGTTCCTTTCTCAGATCATTCTTGGTTTTGAAACTCGGTCGTCGACCGCCTCCCCTTCTCTCCGCGATAGTCGCTTTTTTCAAACACCATCGACACCGGAAAACACAACCTCCCTTCCTGTCAACACCAATATTTTGGTAGGTATTCCACCCCTTTCACGCTAACATTTTTAGCCTCTAGGAGTGGCCAACGAGCACTATTTTGCCCGATTTCAGTCCAATGCATGACATGATTGTTTCTCATTTTATTGTTCTATTTCAGTCTCCCTTCGTAGGTCAGCGTTTGCATACTGTTTTTTAGGTTTTGATAGAAATTTTTTTTATTTGAACGAATGCTCCTTATTTAACTTTATTTTAGGTAAATTTTGTCCTCTCTTCTCGAAGGCAGTATATGCATATGTGCCAAGGGTTTAGTGATATTTTTAATTCGTCAATTAACATGCAACTTTTGTGACGAAATATAAGTTGTCACTAAAAGCTTGTCAGGTCTTTAGTAACAATTTTATGTTGTCACTAAATATGTCTCTTTAGTGACTAAATTTTCAATTCATCACTAAAAAGGTGTCTTTAGTGACGACATACTTTTGTCACTAAATTTTTGTCAGTAAAGCTATATCTTTAGTGTCTAACAGTTTATTTGGTCACTAAAGTTGTGTCTTTAGTGACTAAACTTTTACTATCACTAAAAATATGTCTTTAGTGACTAAACGTTTAATTCGTCACTATAGATATGTTTTTAGTGACTAAATATATTTGGTCACTAAATTTTCATCACTAAAGGTCATTTTTCTTGTACTGTATAACTTCGAGTTTTTGGTGGTTAAGGCATTAAGAGCGTTGTCTGGACTCAACGCTCTCGACGCCATTTAAATTAGAATGTTTTCGGCCATAGCTGAGGTAATTTCATCGAGTATGGTTTATGAAGTTGAGACCAATACTGTTCATAGAAAATCGGACGAATTCATCGAGTATATGGACTTAGAAATTATTCTAGAAAGTTGGCATTGAGTGGACTCAACGCCACTAGACGAATTAGGACTTAGAAATTATTCCGGAGAGATGGTGTTGAGTGTACTCAACACCACTCAATGCAGTGTTGATTGTGTTGAGTGCACTCAACGCAATTAAGCTGAAAGGCGTCGAGTGCGTCGAGTGCACTTAACACCACTCAACGCTTTTAAATTTAAGTTGTTCTACCGTCTTTAGGCATTGAGTGTGTTGGGTGCACTCAATGAGGCGTTGAGTGCACTCCACACACTCAACGCTTTTGCACTTAGAATTTTCTTGCCGTTGTAGGCGTTGAGAGTGTTGGCTGAACTCAGCACTTTTTGCCTTGGGCAAATTTTTTGCCTGTTTGCTGCTTCATCAATAGGCTGAATTGAGTTTTTGGGAATTGCGCCAAACCGACTTAAATAGGCCACATCCTTTCAAAATGATATATTTGAGCAATATAAGTGGTCCAATAATAGGAAGACACGTGACAGACAGTTTCTACTCTAATTCTTATTATAAAAGAGGAGTAAAGAGAAAACCCTCGTCCTCTCTGTACCAATTTTGCCGAGCAGTTGTCTTTCCCAAACCACCAGAGGAGAAAGAGCTGTCGGGTTGGATTTGCCGGAAGAAATCCTCTCTTTCTCTTCTTTCTCGTGAAGAACGAACACCAATAAAGGAGAAGAAGATGCCGCCAAGAAGGGTGACAAGTTCTATTGCTGGAAATGGTGTAAACGCCAGAAATGAGTTGAGCTTCCTAACCCCTCCATTGGTTCTAGATCACTAGTTATTCCTAGGAGAGATATCGACATAAAAGAGTCTTGATTTGTGAGAAGAAGGTTTCTAGGAAGATGTCATGCTAGGATTTGTGTCCTAGGAATTAGAGTCTTCATCCTTTCGTCACTTCAAATGAAGTTTGTGGATTGGTTTCGTGAAGAGATGTGGTAATATGAGGGTGAATAAGGGAGGAGAAATTCTGGATGTATTTGGAAAGATTGGTTTGAGGAAGAAGACGAACCGATGACCTTCGATCTGCTTTAAGATGCGCGCAGAAATCTGTTTTCTACGCGCAGCAACCTTCGAGGACATTTTCAGACATGTTGCGTCCAGATCTAGGCATTCGACTAAACATGAAAGTCATGGCCCTTGGAAATACCTTTCCAACAAGGGGTCACACGCCTTCACCGGATTCCAGTAGCCTCAGGATTCCCCGATTGAAGTTACTGTACAGTAAACAATCCTGCATATATAGTTCTCGTGTGTGTTTTGTATCAACTTTGGGTTTGGTAGAGAGATTGTAGTACATTAACGTTAATGTTATGTTGAATTTAGTCTATAAGTAATTGTGTCAAAATATGTTAATGACATTTGTTGGATAGATCCCTAATGAACAAATGGTATAGTAAAGTGTACTTAATCGAGGTGATTTGGTGGAGGTTAGTGACGAGTTGGGATGGTATGAATGATTTAAATACTTGAATCGATAGGGATGTACTTGATAATGTTATCACATTGAATAATGATGAGGTTGACTTGAAGAAGTTTGTTGTATATAACTTGTAGTAATTGCGATGAACAAACGGTTGATGGCTTTTAGTTGGTAGATCCATATGTACATGAATAGTTCGAACTTGGTAAACGAATTGTAACCAATGATGTTAAAGTCATGTTATCATTGTATACATGTAATTATGATAACCAAATTGTTGGAGAATATGTGTGGAGTACCATTATGTTGATGGTGAATCCTTGGTGTGCTTGGATGCACGAAAATGTGAAAGGGTTGAAAGTGCATGTGTGTTGTCGCACTAGAATTATGTATTGGTAAGACACTCGGTGTGGAGCTATTGTGTGCTGTTGAGAAAGCAATGTGAATTATGAAAAGGGGGCTTAATGTGGAGCCGCGTATGTGAAATGCATGTGGTGTGAGTCGACACGTGGTATCGTAATCCTGGGTTAAGGATAGTGCCGCATATCTACGGGCTGGCTAGTCGTCACACCGACGGGAGTTGACAGCTAGACTTTCACGATTGGGCCTTGGTCTTCGGTGCTCACTTCCCTAGGTACCCTCCGTACTAGTGGATGATTGGCCATGGTGCTTTGGTGATTTGTTCATAATGGCACCTTCTGTGCCACGAATATAGGCCAGTTGGGCTGGGCTCTTGGTGCACATCTACCCGAGACCCCTTCTGAGCCGTAGTACGCATGTGATCTGGGCTGTTGTGTTCTCAGTGTTAAGGAATACGGAGGCCTAGGCATGGTAGTGTGAATGCCCGCCTAGTAGTGGAGAAGCCCGCTCTACTATCACCGCCTGGCCACGATGGTTGACGCCTGAGAGGTTAGCTACCTGCTCCAAAAGTGGGAACTACAAGTCTGTGTCGACATAGCAGTTGCATGTGCGTGATTATGGGTGAGTCATTGCATTGCATTTATAGCATTACATTATATTGCATACACAAGATCCTCATCGTATAGGTTTGTATGGGTACTCTTATACGATGAATTCCTTTACTTCTGTGTCGATCCTCAACTTAAATGTTTGTATGAGCATTCATATAAGTTGAGTTATTTTTTTGTTTTAGCTTTACGTTTTATATATACTGCTATAGATGATAGAAAAGCTAGAGTAGATTGTTTACTCATTCAATATACTGCTTATATACTTGATATTGCTCACTCTATACCACCTATTTTTACTACTGTTTTATTTATATATATTGTACCATTGTTCTTTTATCCGCCCAGTGCCGAGGAGTCGCTGGGGGAGTAGATCTGATAGCCACTTAGTCTAATTACTAACGGTTGCTACATCTTCCTTTTTAGGAGGAAACCCCGCAGACAGAGCAGCAACAGGTTATGCAGCAGGACAGCCAGGCCAGGACGAATGGCCAGAAGGGACGGCACCGTCGCTACCGTCAGTGACTAATGTGAGTTTTGAGAGACTCATGATGTAGCCCATTGGCATGTTTTACTCGTACTATGATATTATAGAATCTTGTTGTAGCTTCTTGTTCTTGATGTACTTTTTGGACTATATTACTTATGTGTGGATTTACTTCTGTTTTATATTCTTGGTTGGATTGGCAATGGTTGATATTGGTTATAGTCGGCAGGATAGGAATCTTGTGATACAGGTTAGCCCGTGTGCTAACGCTACCGCAAGGAGGCTGTTCTGGACATAGACTACCCACACACCGTGTTTTGAGTTCCGAGAGGGGGTCTTACAAATGGTTTCAACTTGCTACGATCCTAAACTAAAGAAGTCATTCAACAATGGTACCACCACTATTCGATTAGTTAGTTTGGGGACAAACTGACTTTGCGGAAGCAGTGGTGTGCTCATATGTAATTCACACTAAGTATGTCCAATTTTGACGCTACGATTAGACAACCTGACCTTATGTTTGGATCTTACGATTATGTATTGACTATCGGGAGCTCAACCAACTGATGGTGCGGAACACCTATCCGCTACCCCGGATCGACGAGTTGTTTGATCAATTGGTAGGAGCGCATTGGTTTTCCAAGTTGGATTTGCGCTCGAGGTATTATCAATTGAGGATACAAGAGGAGGACATTCAGAAAATAGCTTTTAGCTCAAGGTACTTCTTGTACGAGTTCACTGTGATGCCGTTTGGGCTCAAAAATGCCCCTTCAACTTTCATGAGCCTGATGAACAAGGTGTTTGAGCCTTATCTAGACATCTTCGTCATCGTCTTCATCGATGACATTTTGTTCTAATCAAAGATAGAAGAGGAGCATGTCTAACATCTTACCTTTGTACTGAAAAAGATAAAATGGCACGCCTTGTTCGCTAAGTTCAGCAAGTGCGAATTCTGGGTCCAAGAAGTTTCCTTCTTGGGCCACGTGATCAGTGGGGCTGGACTAGCGGTGGATCTTGCCAAAATGCGTGCCGTGAAGGAATGGTCACCCTTTAAGTCAGCGACCGATGTTCGGAGTTTCGTTGGACTTGTCTGGTATTATCACAAGTTTGTGAAGGGATTCTCCAAAATTGCTCTTCCTCTTACAAATCTGATAAAGAAAGGTGTGCAATATGAGTGGACACCCCAGTGAAGCGCCGTTCCAAGAACTGAAGGACAGACTTACTACTACACCGATCCTAGCCCTTCCATCCGGGAAGGAAGGATTACAAGTTTATACTAACGTGTCGTATCAAGGGATGGGAGCAGTATTGATGCATCACAGGCATGTGATTGCATATGCTTCAAGACAGCTGAAGAAGCATGAAGTCAACTATCCAGTACATGTTAAAATTCAACAAATCGCAGACGCCCCCTTGGATATCCTGTTGAAAACTCAACAAACCGAAGGAGGATACGCCCACTTATAATGTTGAAAGTTTTCCCGGATCGTGGAGTTAGCAGGGGTTATCTCAACAAAGCAGTAACAACAAGCAACACATGCAGCACAAGCTTCTTTATTGATCAAGAGCAAACTTCTTTACAAGGCGAGACATACATGGCGAGACACGCTTCACCAAAACCCAACACCGGGAGAGCAGAGACAGTTACAAAGACAAGAACAACAAACAAGCCGCGCGGACTCAATAAACAAGCCGCCGACCTACTACTGTGGAGTCCGCTCAGTCCGCCAGGTCGCCAGACCGCACCCAAGCCGCGCGGACTCACCCTTTCAAATGCTAGCTCTTCACCGCCGATCTGCAGGCCGCCTGACCACGAGGTCGCCTAACCGCTAGACCGCACAAGCTGCGCCACCGAATGGAACAGTCCGCCTGAAGCAGGCAACTTCCTGAACCCCGAACCAAGTTGCCAAAGAGGAGACCGCCTGGTCGCTATCCGCGACCTCCTGTTTACCGCCTGTTGCTTAACCGCAGAGTCCGCAATGTCCCTGACCGCGAGCCAAGTCCTGGCTTTCCAGCGCTATCCGCACAACCTACACAGCACAACCGGGTCAACTCTCTATCCGCGCGGACACCAAAGTCCAGACCGCAGCAACTTACGCGAGCTCAATTACTGTTCACTTACTTCGGACTAGGTCCGTTCTATTCCTGATGTGACATGGGTCCTATTTATAGACACAATGATGAGTATGGTCACCGCCCTATCCGATAGGATCACCGCCACATCCCGCATCTAGAACAAGTGTGTCCGCCAGTCCGCGGACACACAATCCTGTTCGCCGCTCCTGTGCAGATAGCCAGTCCGCCCTAGCTTCTCGAGGCCGGACTCCAATATCCAGTCCGCCTTGCCGCTAGAGGCCAAGCCAGGACCATCACAGCCGGACTCCACAACAGCTGTGTCCGCCAATCTGCGGACAAGGCATCAGCCCGCAAACCCCGAGCCCGCAGCCTCGCCATCAAGGCACCTGCCGGACTCAGCGGATACCAGGCTACCGTCCGCATATCCCCAGTCCATTGCCTCATTTCCAAGGCACCTACGGACTTAGCGGACACGCCAATCCAGTCTGCTAACACCAGACTCCAGTCCGCATGCACTGCAGACTCCTCCAGTCTGCATCCCTGCTGACTACCTCAGTCCGCAACCCTGAGTCCAAAACCTCATCACAAGGCTATACCGGACTCAGCGGACTCTGGCTCCAGTCCGCACGCTCCTGCACAAGCAATTTTGCAGTCCGCATTTCCCCAAGCTAGCAAACAAGGCAACAGCACTTCTACTACGCTTGGCGGACTGAGAAACCAGCCCGCGCTCCACTACGCGATCTCCCCGGACTGAGCCAACCTGGACTTGGTTCAGATCACACCAAGTCCAGTCCGCTGGCCACAAGGGCCAGTCCGCACTTACTGGCGGACACTGGATCTAGCCCACCATACCGGACGACCTCCAGTTTCTGTCCGCGCTGACCGGTGGTCTCCACGGCTTCCCGCTGCCGCTTCACTAGAGCAAGACCAAGGCAACTGCCAAACCGGTCTGCCGAGCTCCAGTTCATCAGTCTGCTTCATGCCAGACTCCGCGGATAGCATTTCTATCCGCCCGGTTACTTCCTGGGAGTCAACCTCCTGCTGAGCATACACTGGCCTGTCAGACCGCCGCTGCTGTCCGCGTAGTCCGCGCGAACAGACCGCCCAGGCCGCCATAGAGCAAACCGCATGCAACATCCCTGTCGACCTAGCAGTCCGCCAACCCTGTCCGCGTAGTCCGCGCGGATAGGTTTCCCAAGCCTTCCATTCACCCACTTTCACTTCACAGAATTCAATAGTACATGATTCAGAATTGGGACAAGTGGTATTTGCCTTGAAGGTTTGGAGACACTATCTATATGGCGTCCACTGCGAAATCTTTTTGGACCACAAGAATCTAAAGTATGTTCATGCTCAGAAGGAATTGAATTTGAGACAGCGACGATGGTTAGAATTTTTATGTGATTATGAATTTACTTTGAACTACCACCCCAGAAAATAAAATTTTGTAGTTGATGCTTTGAGCAGAAAGGTATCAGTATCGAGCCCTGAGTCCTGATTGATGAGTATGAAATTAGCTCGGATGCTCAAAGAAATGGAGATTACCATGGTATATGAATACCATTCGGAATGGTATATGGAGTACTTGACCGCGATGAGCATAGCCTGTGATATCTGGGACTGAATCTGGGCAGAGCAAGGAAAGGATGTTGTTCTGGCCCTGGTGCTTAAGTCAATTGAAGATGGGACTACTGATGAGTATTCACTAAAAGACGGCCTCGTTCTTCTCCATGGCTGTCTTTACATTCCCAAAGGCGATAAAATTCGGGAAGATATCTTGAGAGTGCCGCATTGTTCTCAGTATTCAGTGCATCCTGGGATTTCCAAGATGTACGCCAACTTATGGAAGACCATTTCTTGGCTGGGAATGAATAGAGACGTCAGATATTTTGTTACGCACTATGAGGCATGTCAAAGGGTGAAGGCAGAATGGAAGAGACCCGGTGTATTATTACAATCGTTGCCCATCCCCAAGTGGAAGTTCGAGGATATCCCCATGTATTTCGTCCACAGGTTGCCTCGCTCACGCTCATGGAATGATTCAGTTTGGGTAATCATTGACCGCCTGACAAAGGTAGTCTGGTTTATCCCTATGAAGAAAGAGGCTCATGTGGATGTCTTGGTACGCCTCTTTGTTGAGCAGTTTGTACGGTACTATGGCGTGCCAAAGATAATTGTTTCTGACCGGGATGGTCATTTTACCTCTAAAGAATGGAAGGTCGTATAGGCTTATTTGGGTTCACGCCTTACCTTCAGCACAGCCTTTCATCCTCAGATGGACAAGCTGTCTGAGAGGACCATCAGAACTTTGGAAGATCTATTGAGGTTGTGTGTGCTGGATAGAGGGGAGCCGTGGGAAAGGCTCTTACCCCTGGTAGAATTCTCATACAACAACAGTCACCAGGCCACTATCGGGATGGCACCCCATGAAGCCCTTTACAAAAGAAGGTGTTGAACCCCCTTGTCATGGGTGCAATATGAAGACCCGAAGGTTTTAGGTATTGAGTATATTGATGATACTGATGCGGTTGTTAGACTAATATGAGACCATATGCTTGAGGCTCAGAGACGGCAGGCTAAATATTATAATACAAAACACTAGAGGGTAGAATTTCAGGTGGGTGACAAAGTGTTACTGAAGATATGGTCGATGCATGGAGTGTCACGGGTACGTGGTTTGAAGAAAATCAGCCCAAGGTACATTAGGCCTTACATCATATTTGAAAAGGTTGGCACTTTGTCCTATTAGTTGGAGTTTCTGCCAGAGCTGGAGAACCTTCACGACGTATTCCATGTGTCGTCACTCCGGAAGGCACTATTGCGGCTCGATCAACATATCCCCACCATTGATGGAGCAGTAGCAACTAACAGATCTGTACGACTAGAGCCGGTGCAGATAGTGGACACCGAGACAAGGAGTTTGCATCGCAAGAGTGTTCCTTTGGTAATGGTGTTGTGGTCTAATAATGGGAAGAAAGAATTTACTTGGGAGCCGGTTGACTTGATCAGGAAGCACTACCCAGATATGTTTCCCCAAGGTAACATTTATAAAGCATAATATATTTCCTTGATTTATTTCCCCCACAACCTTAGCCTGATTTCGGTGACGAAATCTTTTATTTTGTTTATAGGATTTTTAAAGTCTCATTTCGTGCAAGACCCCTCGCGTGTGTCTTGAGTCAAAAAAAATTGACTCAAGTTTGGGGAGCGTCAAGTTAGTCGACCGGACTCAACGACTAAATCTGGAATTAACTTTGAAAATTCTGGCAGGTTAGGCGTTGAGTGGACTTAACACACTCAATGCCAATTAACTTAGAGAAATTTTGGCGGGATAGGCGTCGAGAGCGTTGAGTGGACTCAACGCACTCGACGCCATTTGACTTTGAAATCCTGGCGGGTTAGGCATCGAGAGCGTTGAGTGGACTCAACGCACTTGATGCCATTTAACATAGTTTATTTTCGCCGGTTAAGGCGTTGAGAGCGTTGAGGGGACTCAACGCTCTCGACGCCATATAACTTGGCATGTTTCTGGTGATTAAGGCGTGGAGAGCATCGAGTGGACTTAACGCTCTCGACACCATATAACTTGGTGTTTCTGGAAGTTAAGGCATTGAAGGTGTTGAGTGGACTCAACACTGACGCCATTTAACTTAGAATGTTTTCGGCCATAGCTGAGGTAATTTCGTAGAGTATGGTTTATGAACTTGAGACCAATACTGTTCGTCGAAAATCAGATGAATTCATCGAGTATATGGACTTAGAAATTATTCTGGAAAGTTAGCATTGAGTGGACTCAACGCCACTCGACGAATTAGGACTTAGAAATTATTATGGAGAGTTGGCGTTTAGTGGACTCAATGCCACACAACGCGGAGTTGAGTGCACTCAACGACATTAAGCTGAAAGGCGTCGAGTGCACTCGACGCCACTCGACGCTTTTAAATTAAATTTGTTCTGTCGTATTTAGGCATTGAGTGCGTTGGGTGCACTCAACATGGCGTTGAGTGCACTCAACGCTTTTGCACTCAGAATTTTCTGGCTACTGTAGGCATTCAGAGCATTGACTGCACTCAATGCTTTTTGCCTTAGGCAAATTTTCGGCCCTGTTTGCTACTTCATCAATAGGCTGAACCCATTTTTTGGGAATTGCGCCAAACTGACTTAAATGGGTCGTGTCCTTTCAAAATGATATATTTAAGCAATATAAGTGGTCCAATATTAGGACGACACGTGGCAGACGGTTTCAACTCTAATTCTTATTATAAAAGAGGAGTAAACCGAAAATCTTAGCCGTCTCTGTACAAATTTTGTCGAGCAGTTGTCTTTGCCAAACCACCGGAGATGAAAGAGCCGCCGGGTTGAATTTTCCAGAAGAAATCCTCTCTTCCTCTTCTTTCTCGTGAAGAACGAACACCAACAAAGGAGAAGAAGATGCCGCCAAGAAGGGTGACATAATCCATGGCTGAAAATGGTGGAAATGCCGGAAATGAGGTGAGGTTCCTACCCTCTCCCTTGGTGCTAGATTACTAGGTATTCCTAGTGAGGTAGTTTGTTGTTGTTTTTTGTTTATTTACTAATTCAGACATACTTTACTTTTGTGGGTTCATGTCAGTTTGTTGGTGCCCACAAGATTGTTATTTTTGGATACTTGCTAGCTATTTAGCTTTCTTTCTGTGAGTTTGGGATACTTGATCTCTGGGATGTTTTATACTAGGAATGCATGTTAGATATTTTCAATTTATAAAACCGTATTATTAGTACATCATACAGGTCATCTCTTTCAAAATCAAGTCACTACTTTCTGGTTATCGTAGAGACATTTAGCTAAACTCATTATAAATCTAGGGTCTTGCATACCATGAGTTGTTCCATGGGAGACGTTTACACCAATGTAGGATGTTTAAACTCATAAAAGAAGTATTTTTAGCAGTGTATAACTACTTTCTTTATCGCCTGGATGAGCCACTAAGCCGAGGGATACTGCTAACTACTATACATAAATTGATTTTAACTTTAAATAACTTAAAGAACCTTTCTTCATGGCTAAGTATGAGTTTTTCCTCAGTGTCCGCAGTTATCCCCTATTGACATGGCATCATGACGCGCATTTTTCACTTACTCTGGTATACTTACTTGGCGGTGGAAAATATGGGTTGTGATAGTTAGTATTAGAGGATGGTTGGTTTGACAATTTGGTCGAACTAGCCAAACTCGTTTACTTTGTTTCCTTCATTCATTTGCATACACACACCGATGTGTCATCAGTATGTATTAACCGAAGCATCTACACTACAGTCATAGCATGAATAGAAGTATATGGGGCATATTATATAGTATGGGATGCATAATATGTGTTTGAATATTGATACATCATAGGATGCAACATGTGACGGTTATGTAGTATGGGATGCATAACCATCACCACATGGGTGCCCATTAGCATATTTTCTTTTCTCGATGCATGCAATTTTATGGAGTATGAGATGCATAACATTTCATGTGTATGCCGCTCATACATGCATTAAGGCCTTTTTAGAATGCATAGCACTCCATACATAGCATATCATCACATAAGCAGGCGTGCTAAGTTAAGGTTTATATGATGACACAGGCACATACATGATTTTAAAGGAGAATAAAGAACTCATGCATTCATATCATAGGCACATGAGTAAATAGGATGAGAGGATATCATCCTAAGTAGTACATAACATCGTTATAAAATTCTAGAGCAAGATGCAGCATAAGCAAGTGTCTAAGTATGTTTTGAACTAGTTGTGTGGCCTAGTTGTGGACTGGGATTGTTTTTGACGAGTCGTTCGTTACCTTTTCTAGAATTTTGAGACGTCCTACAATGAGGTTGACTCCCTTGTCAGAGGGCGAGTCGTCAGGTGCTCAGAACGAGGCCGTGATTGAAGGATTGCAACAGAGCAATGAAGCTTTGTCTAGGCAAATGTTGGAGATGCAGTCGCAGATCCAAACCTTATTGTCTGTCATTGCATGACGGCCTCTTAGAGTTCAGTATGCAGTTGTGGGTCAAGGCGCTCCAGTTCCTCCAGCTCCTCTGGTGCCCCCAACTATGCTTCCACCAGAGATAAACTTCATCTCGCACTTCCAGTGAATGGGACCCCCTACCTATATTGGTAGAGCAGACTTTATGGCTTTGGATGACTGGATTATAGCCATCAAAGAGGTTTTCTCTTACTCTGGAGTTTTCGCAGATCAGAGAGTAATGGTCGCTGCCTACCAGCTCAAGGGTTTGGAAAAGAGTTGGTGGCTAATGAAGAATGAAAGCTTGAACGATGGATGTTCTTTGGAAGTTTTCAAAAAGCTTTTGATGAAGAAGTTTCTGCTGTCCGTCGAGCGAGACCGTTTGTTAAATTATTTCCTGCATTTAAAGTAGAGGCAGCTCACGGCGAGTGAGTATGAGGTGGAGTTTAGCAAGTTGAGTCGGTTCACCCCGGATTTAGTAGTTTCTGAAGATAGTAGTGTCAAGCGTTTTCTGGGTGGTTTGAATAGTGACATCCAGCAGTTGGCGAGTGCTTATAAATCAGAGAGTTATGCCGAAACAGTCCAAGCAGCTCTTGAGGTTGATGCAATTGATAATGTCAAGAACCGATGACAACAAATGAGAAGGGATAAGTGGAATACTGGTGAGAGTAAGAGTTTACAGGAATCTGGTGCTGCTTTGAGGAACAGGAGCAAGGAAATTTGCAGTTTCTATGGCCGGCCAGGCCACCCGTTTGAGAAATGTTTCCAAAGGCTAGGAGCTCAGAAACAGGAGTAGATCAATGCAATCCAGGGTACTCCTAAGGGAGATTTTGTTTGTACTTTATGCAAACAAAATGGGCATGATGTTGCCCACTGTTGGCGCACATCAAGTCAAATTGCTCGTAGTCTCAGCCTGCGCTGCAGCCAGTACCGCTTCGGGCCTTGCCAACGCCGCAGCCTATAGATAAAGGGATGGGAAAGCTGAACGTGCTGTCTCAGTAGGAGGCCCAAACTTCTAACCATGTGATTTCAGGTTAGTTTCTAACCTGGTTTTGTTTCTGTTTTAGCTTATAGTTGTAGTTTCGATGTAGTTTGATTAGTTATGAAAGCATTCCTTAAGGGAAATATAAGTAAAGAACTGTTGGTCATGTGTTCTCTTTGATTTTGGTGCTACCCACTCGTTTGTGGCAAGGGCATTTGTTGAGCAACATCGTTTGACTCTTGATCAAGTCGGCGATGCGTTTCAAGTAAAGTTTCCCTCCGGTGCTTCGGTGGTGTCAGACTAGGGTATCCAAACTTGTCCGATTTTGTTATGCGACTTTCTAGCAATTGTCGATTTGAAGATGATAGACTTGGAAGATTTTGATGTGATCTTGGGCATGAACTGGTTGTCCAAATATGATGCGGTTATCTAGTGCAAGGTTAAGCACTTGGACTTCAAGATGGAAAATGGTCAACCCGGGAGTGTTTATGGTTTTTCGCACCAAGTTTCTCCGATTATACCTGCGGAACTTGCTTGGAAGCTCGTAAGTTCCAGATGTTTTGCTTGTTTGGTTTTAGTTGTGGAGACCGTTGTTAGCTTGTCGCGTATAGAGGAGATTCTTATGGTGCGTGAGCTTCCGGATGTTTTTCCAGCTAATCTTCCTGTTCTCTTGCCTAAGAGGGACGTGGAGTTTGTCATAGATCTGCATCCGGGTACCCGTCCTATTGCTATGGTGCCGTACCGGATGGCCCCGCGTGAGTTGGAGGAGTTGCGTACTCAGTTGGATGAGTTGCTCCTGAGTTGTTTTATTAGGCCGAGTTCTCCGCCTTGGGGTGCTCCCGCCATATTTGTAAAGAAAAAGGACGGATCAATGAGGCTGTGTATTGACTATACAGAGCTGAATAAAGTCACCATTAAGAATAGATATCCCCTGCCTAGGATTGATGATCTTTTTGATCAGTTACGCCGTAGCTCTGTGTTTTCAAAGATCGATCTTCATTCAGTCTACCACCAGTTGAGGTTTCGTGAGCCATATATTCCACGGACTGCCTTCCGTTCGCGGCATGGGCATTTTGAGTTTCTGGTAATGTCTTTTGGTTTGACCAATGCTCCCTCTGCCTTTATGGATATGATGTACCGTGTGTTCAAGGATTTTCTGGACCATTTTGTAGTCGTGTTTATAGATGACGTTTTGTTGTATTCCTGCAGTGCTGATGAGCATGCCCAGCACTTGCATTTAGTTTTGTCTACTTTGAAGGAGCATAAGCTATATGTCAAGCTAACTAAGTGTGAGCTCTGGTTTCCTCATGTTTCCTTCTTGGGTCATGTGGTAACGAAAGATGGAATTTCGGTTGGCCATGAGAAGGTGATTGCTATTATGGATTGGAAAAGGCCCACCACCCCCAAGGAGATAAGGAGCTTCCTAGGCTTGGTTGGCTATTATGGGAGGTTTGTACAGTGTTTCTCTACGTTATCTTTGCCATTGAGTAAGCTGACGCAGAAGAACACAACATACATTTGGAGCAATAAGTGCGAGGAAGCATTTTTCGAATTGTAGAGGAGATTGTGCACCGCTCTAGTTTTGTCTCTTCCTTTTGAAGGGTTAGAATATGTGGTGTATGTAGACGCATGGCATGTTGGTATGGGTTGTGTGTTGATGCAGGAAGGCAAGGTAATTGAGTATGGGTCGAGACAACTAAAGATACATGAAAAGAACTACCCTACACATGATCTAGAGTTTTCAGCAGTGATTTATTCCCTAAAGTTGTGGAGGAACTTTCTTTATGGCGCAATATGCAAGATTTATACCGATCATAAAAGCATAAAGTATGTTTTCACTCAAAGAGAGTTGAATCTGCGCCAAAGAAGATGGTTAGAGTATGTTGCTGATTATGATGTTGATATCCAGTACAATCCGGGCAAAGCTAATGTGGTAGCTGACGCCCTGAGTATGAAGAAGGAGAAAATTTTTAATCTTTCTGTGGATTCTCTTGTAGAAGAATTTCTCTTGATGAATTTTTCTGTTGGGAGTTATAATTTATCAAATAGTTTGGAGGTAGCTAAGCATTCGTGGATTGCACTCACAATACTGCATCAGAAGGAAGACCCTGAGTTGTTGCACCTTTACAAGAGGACTAAGAAGGGAGAGTTGCCTGATTTTTTGATCGATGATGCGGGTACCTTGAAGTACCGCGGTAGATTTTACATCCCCAATGTTGAAGATATTCGAGTTAAGTTGTTCAGTGAGGCTCATGGTTCCAGTGTTGCCTACCACCCATGTTCAACCAAGATGTACTAAGATTTGAAGCAGATCGCCTGGTGGTTCCAAATGAAAGGTGATATAGCGAAGTTTGTTTCAGAATATTTTACGTGCAAGCGAGTAAAGGCTGATCATGGAAGACTTGGTGGTAAGCTAACGCCCTTAGAAATTCCAAGTTGGAAGTGGAAGAGTATCTCAATGGATTTCATTACTGGGTTACTGATATCTCCCCAAGGTCACAATTCAGTCTGGGTTATTTTTGATAGAATAACAAAGTATGCTCACTTCGTGCCTTTTAAGTTTGATTACCCGTGAAGAAGATAGCTGAAGTATATTTAAACAAAGTCATCAGATTACATGAGTGCCAATTAGTATTGTATCTAATTGAGACTCCAGGTTAAGTCTCTCTTTTGGAAGAGTTTATAGGAAGGTTTGGATACTGATCTACGGTATTCCACATCCTATCATCCACAGACAAATGGTCAAATGGAAAGAGTGAACCAGATCATTGAGGATATGATAAGATGTTACATTTTGGACCACGGAGGAGAGTGCGATGAGCGACTCAGATTGATGGAGTTTGCATACAATAATAGTTATCAAGAAAGTTTGTAGATGGCCCCATTTAAGGCCTTGTGTGGGAGGCGGTGCAGAACTCCCTTATTTTAGGCCGAGGCCGGCGAGAAACCGTTGCTGGGTCCTGAAGTGTTAGAAGAAATGGACGTTTCCATGAAGATTATTCAAGAAAAGCTTCAGATAGAGCAAGAATGATATGATAAGAACGCCAATCGGCATAGGCCTGATTTAGAGTTTGTTGTAGGGGAAATAGTGTTTCTCAAAGTTTCCCCGATGTCTGGAGTTAAGAGGTTTGGAAAGGATCATATGTTGGACCCGAGGTATGTGGGACCTTTTAAGGTTGTCAAGCGTCTTAGTGTATCTGCTTATGGGCTGGATTTTCCATGAAATTTTCCTGGTGTGCACGACGAGTTTCATGTGTGTCAGTTGAGGAAATGTGTGTTAAGCAACATGTAGATTCTTGATGTTGTGCCCCAGTTGGAGCCCAATCTTTCCTATATTGAGGTGCTTGTTCGTTTTTTGGATTCTTAAAATCTAGTGTTGTGGAGAAACACCATCCCCGTGGTTAAAGTTCTCTGGCAAAATCAAGACATCAAGAGCATGAAGTGGGAATTGGAGTCGGCGATGAGAGAATCTTATTCGCATCATTTCACTTAGTTCAGGTATGTCTCCAGATTTTTGATAATAATTGGGTTTTGGTGTGGGTTTGTTTTCAATGTGTTAATATGTGGGTTTGTCGTGTTGAATTTGTTTTTAGGTCGTGTTAAGTTTCGGGACGAAACTTATTTTTAGGGGGGTGTGACTGTAACGCCCCCGATTTTCTGATGTCATTATTTGTTTTGTCAACGTCATAATTGCGACGTCAGGGCGTTACTTTTTTTTCGTTTTGTTAACGGCGCTGCACCGTTTGTGCATTTTCGCGTCCGTCGGGCCGACCTATCCAGACGTTGGGATTCTATTAGGTTGGAATGTCTTCCTTGTTATGGAGGTTGTGGTTTTGAGGACCCATACTTGCTTGATGTTGTTGCATTCCGAGCATTTTGGAGTCTCGGCGCGTGTTTGGACTCTTGTGGTGATTTCCTTGCTTGTGAGAGTTGTTAATGATTGAGTCTCAAGAATGGTACGTAAGATTTTAGGGTTGTTTTCGCTGTTGAATTCGTTTAAAATTCAACACGCGTTTGGGATCTGTTTGAATCTCTTATTTTCCTTGTCAAACTGTTCTGAAGATGATAAATTATTGTAATTACTTTCTAGCTTAGGCTTTCTTTGATTCTCGGGAAGCCCTCCTTTGGGTAGGATTTCGTCGACCTGAGGATGGTGGCGCAATTTTTGGGGCGCAACCTGGTGTTTGTTGAAGTGTTGATTGGAAGTCGATGATAGTCGAGCAGAGCTCGACGATCGTCGAGCAGAGCATGACTATGAGTCGAGTAGTTCCGGCTTGCATTCGACGAAATCCGAATGGAAATCGTCGAACTGTGTTGCGTTCGATGAAATCCGAATGGAAATCATCGAACTAAGTTGTGTTTGACGAAATCCGAATCAAAATCGCCGAACAGTGTTGAGTTCGATGAAATTTCGACGAACGGTGTTGATCTTCTCTGTTGTACTCGAGAACGGTCTTTCGTTCTCGAGAGGTGTGTTCTTCCGCTCTCAAAATGTGATTCCTTCTTCTCGGGATTTTGCTGTCTTCTTCTCGAGAATAACCCTTTCTTCTCATGAACAACGTTTTCTTTTCTCGAGAACAACTTTTCTCGAGAATAGTCTTTTCTTCTCGGGATTAGCCCTTTCTTCTCGAGAACTACTTCTGTGTTCTCGAGAGCAAATCCTTCTTCTCGAGAACAACTCCTGTGTTCTCGAGAATAGTCCTTCCCGAGAGCAGATTCTTCTTCTCGAGAACAACTTATGTATTCTCGAGAGCAGCAACTTCCTTCTCGAGAACAATTTTTGTGTTCTCGAGAACCTCCTCTTTTCTCGAGATGTCCGGTTCACCCGATCTCTTTTTGATTTGCTTAAGTGCTGATTAACCTAATAATACCCTTAGTATATAAATACTTATCTTCTTTTTCCTCCATCAGTTTGGACCGATTTCATGTTCATCTTCCGAACCAGAGCGACGTGGGAGAGAGAGAGTTTTTTCGTGATTCTTCTGGTGGTCGCCGACGGTGCTCCGGTGCTCGAAATCTTCAACCGAATATAGATCTGGAAAGCTCTCAACGAGAGCTACGCCATCGTGGAAAATATTTTCCCCATTCCTTAAGTTTTTCTCACTAGGGTTTTGGCCCAAACCTCTATTTTGGCCATTCTTGTTCAGATTTCAACTCCTTCCTTCTTTTTTTGCCCCAATCTGCGACGTGGAGTGGTTTAGAGAATTTTTCCGGCAAAACCAAGGTAAGTGATGGTTTTCTCCTTCTCTTCTCTTCTTTATCCAGATTTGTAGAAATTTATAACTTCTTGCTATCATGGTTAATAGATAAATTGTTGGTTCTTAAGTGTTGACGTGATCTCTGTCTATTTTCTATTTTACTTTCCATGTTCTTGGTCTTGGTTACCTACCCTTGTAGTGTTATATGTCTTGATGATGAGATTAAATATCACTTGTTCTACCATTCCGTAACTTTCTCATAAAATGTGTTGGAGGATATTTAGGGTTGTAAATACCTCCTAAAGGTTGATAAACCGCTTCGAATCTAGAATTGTTTAGTAGAATCTGATGGGCCATTGTTGTCTTGAGGTTTCTATCATGGTTTTTCTACGTGACGATGTCGTGGGGCGAGACAAGATGCATGTTTCTATGGGCCTCTGAGCTCTAAACCCAGACCGTTACTGTGTTTTTCTTCCCTATTAGTACTTTGTGTGGCTCTACCGGATGTTTGGGGCATTTACAATGAATGGTGGAGTGTTTAGTCTCCCCCACTTTTAGACGGATAATTGTCTTTGGGGTAGTGTCCGGCTGAGTTGACTACCCTGCCAGTTTCAGATTGTTGGGTGGAGTTGACCATAGGTAGCTAATAGGGGTGTGTTTCTTTCTGGATGGTTTAATCATGACCGTTTTCACCTTATAGTCTTGTGCATTTGGGGTGTTTTGTGGTACGTGATGCTTCGCGTAAGTATTTCTTTTTTGGCTTTTGTACATTTATGTTGTACTTTATTAACTATTTTCCTTGGGTCTTGGGTTGGTAACCCTCGACTTTGTTTACCTTTGGCTTACTTTCGGGAATTACTTGTACATTCTTGCTGAGCTGTTCTATCTTTGGAATGCCTCATGTTCAGAGTTGTAATAGGTAGCCTTGCTAGTTTTTTAGAGTTTTTGAGCAGTAGTGTTGGCTGTGTTCCTTGCCTCACCGTAGTGAGGTAGTTTGTTATTTTTTTGTTTATTTGCTAGTTCAGACATACTTTACTTTTGTGGGTTCGTGTCAGTTTGTTGGCGCCCAAAAGATTGTTATTTTTGGATACTTGCTAGCTACTTAGCTTTCTTTTTGTGAGTTTGGGATACTTGGTCTCTGAGATGTTTTATGCTAGAAATGCATGTTAGATATTTTCAATTTATAAAACCCTATTATTAGTACATCATACATGTCATCTCTTTCAAAATTAAGTCACTACTTTCTGGTTAGCGTAAAGACTTTTAGCTATACTCATTATAAATCTAGGGTCTTGCATACCATGAGTTGTTCCCTGGGAACATTTACACTCATGTAGGATGTTTAAACTCATAAAATAAGTATTTTTTGTAGCGTATAACTACTTTCTTTGTGGACTGGATGAGTCACTAAGCCAAGGGATACAGCTAACTATTATACTTAAATTGATTTTAACTTTAAATAACTTAAAGAACATTTCTTCATGGCTAAGTAGGAGTTTGGCCTGAGTGTCTGCAATTATCACATGCTGACGTGGCATCATGACGCACAGTCTTCTCTTACTCTGATATACTTACTTGGCAGTGAAAAATAGGGGTTGTGACAACTGTGTGAAAAGACGAAAGCCCTAAAAGCCGACGAAAGCATTCTGCTGATCCCATCGCAGAGCCCAATCCCGAACCCGGTAAGTGTCGCCACCGCCTCTCCTTCAACAGACCTAGCAGTCTGTGGAGTCGCTCAGTGTCCTCTCCCGACCTAGATCTTGTGCGACAAGTTGATACATGTTCTCAGAATCATGTGGATTTCCTATAGAGGCGCGAATATTCTTTCTGCGCTCAAGACTCAAGCCGCTAGTGACCGGTTGGAATTTTTCTGGAAAATCTAGGATGAGTATTGACTCAATCGCTCAAAGGTAATTTTATTACAGCATGATTTACTTCTTGATTTATGAATACTACTAGATCTAAACTCGTTTGGGTTTTTCTTGTTCTTATTTTCGCTGCGTACACAAGTGTTGTGCCATCCCCAAAAACCCAACACTAACTATCTTCTCAGCAGCAAGAGAATGATCTTTAGTAAGTAACAGCCTCTGCTGGAAGAACCTGAAAAAGTTGTTTCTGAACTTGTCAAAGAAGACTGAAGATTTGTCAGGTCTTGAGTTCTTCAAACAGCTAACCTTAACCTACATATAATTGAAAGCTCTGCTTCTCTTTCTTTATCAGAGGCTTATCTGACCTTGATGTAGCAAAAAAATGTTATAGCTAACTGGAACAAAATTTTAGATCAGCTTGATCGACTTCAAGCTTCAAGCTCGACAGCAATGGCGAGGAAGATGAAGTTCAACTGTAACTTAGTGAAAAGAATAATACCATAAAAGTTAAGTTCCTCTTTCTGAACCTGTCCATTTTATCTTTCACCGATTAACGGCTCCAAGAAGTAGTGGGGACCACATGTGGTTGACAGCTGCAACTTGCTTTAATGGAAGAAGACGTACAATAGGCCTCCAACGCTAATTGTCGTATATTGTAGATTTCCCGTAACTAATTTGAACTTTGTTGACTTTTGTCGAGTTTGGCTAACTTTTGCATTTGTGGACTTAGACAAATCTTCGGAATCAATCCAGGCATTGAGTACTTTGAGTGAATGCCCTTCGCTCTACGAGTCTGGACATAATCAAATACTCTACATCATCAGGCGTTGAGAGCATTGAGTGAAGCTTCACCACTCAACGCTTATATACTTAGTCGCTTCTCTGATGTCCGCTAGCTTGATGAGGCGTTGAGTGCATTGAGTGAATTAGCATCACTCAATGCCCTGTACTTAGACAGATTTTCAGTATTTCTTCTAGAACTTTGACATCACACGACGCCTTTGTTGTATTCACACGATGCCTCATTGAGTGAACTGCCTTCACTCAACACATGTGGACTTATATAAATTTTTCTATCTTCCTTCGTGAGCTTTGACATCACATGATGCCTTTACTTTATTCACACGATGCCTCGTTGAGTGACTTGCCTTCACTCAATGGCTTCGGACTTAGCCGCGGGATTGCTTTGCAGAGTGCGCTGTACTCGACGCTTCTTGTTATATGGCATTGAGTGAAATGCCTTCTCTCAAAGCCTATGGACTTAGTTGTAGAATTGTTTTGTAAACTGCTAGGATTTGATTGTCCACTCCTTTACTCGATGCTTTCAGTTATATGGCGTTGAGTGAACTGCCTTCACTCAACGCATGTGGACTTAGGTGCTTTTCAGCCTTTCCAGCATCCTTCTTTGACTTCTGGCATTGAGTGAACTTGCTTCTCTCAATGCCTGTGTACTTAGATAGATTTCTGTCACTCCACTTCGCTACCTTGTGACCACATGTAACAACCACTAAGACAACCTGTCTAAACTTATTTCAAGGAACATCCTGCACATGATGAGCTTAACTAATATCAAATACAATTATGCTCTTAGTGTTGTTGGTGATGCCTCTTCAAATCATATATAGGGAACATTGAGGGAAATATTCCCAACAATCAGATTATTGGTGATGTTAGCCAAGGGGTCACAATAAGGGGCAAAAGCCTAAATATAGCCATGTATTCTAGATTTTTGTCTTCGATGGAGCCCAAAAGATTTGAAGAGGCCAACATAGACCAGTTATGGATTGTAGCATGCAAGAAGAACTGATCCAGTTCAAAAGATGTAAGGACTGAAAGCTAGTTCCCAAACCACAAGGTCATAACATTATTGAAACCAAGTGCATCTACATGAACAAGTTTGATGAAAATGGAGTTATTGTTAAGAACAAGGCTAAGATGGTGGCCAAGGGCTATAGACAAGAAGAAAGTATTGATTTTGATCAAACCTTTTCCCCAGTACCTAGGCTAGAAGCCATCAGACCATTCCTTGCACATGCTGCCCACAAGGGAATCAAAGTCTACCAAATGGATGTGAAGTTCACTTTCCTTAATGGTGACTTAAGGGAAGAAGTCTATGATGAGCAGCCATCAGGTTTTGTTGTTCCTAACTCTCATAATTATATTTATATACTCAGGAAAGCTTTATATGGGTTGAAACAAGCCCAAAGGGCATGGTATGAGACCTTGTATAGCTTTCTGATTGAGAATAAATTCTTAAATGGAAAGAAAGACAATACTTTATACCTAAGGGAATCCAAGGGCAAGATCATAGTAGTCCAAATTTATGTAGATGACATAATTTTTGGGTCTACTGATGGTAACCTTTGCAAGAATTTTGCTAAACTTATGCAAGGGAAATTTGAGATGTGCAGTATGGGTGAGCTCAAGTACTTCTTGGGCCTCCAAGTAAGACAGTCTAAAGATGGATTATCCATCTCCCTATCTAAGTTCACTAGTAAGTTAATTAAGAAATTTGGTATGGAGAATGCCTCCATACTAAAAACTCCCATGGGGTCAAACATGTTAATAGATAAGGAAGAAGCAGGTTAACTTATTGACGAATCCATGTATAGAGTCATAATTGGCTCACTCCTCTATCTTACTGCTAGTAGGGCAAACATCATGTATGCTACATATGTTTGTGCTAGATACCAGGCTAGCCCTTAGGAGTCTCACTATTCTGCAGTCAAAAGAAATCTGAGATATCTTAAGGGCACACCAGATCTTGTCCTATGGTGCCCTAGGAATAGAGATTTTGAGCTAATAGGGTATTCAAATGCAGACTTTGCAGGCTGTAGAGAGGACAAAAAAAGCACTTCAGGCTCCTATTTGTTCTTGGGTGGAAGGCTGGTGTCTTGGAGGAGTAAGAAGTAGACTATTGTTGCAATATCAACAGCTGAGTCAGAGAATATATTAGCAGGAAGTTGTTGTACACAGTTGTTGTGGATCCAGCACCAGCTTCATGATTACAATCTAAAGATAAGTAATATTCCATTATACTGTGATTGAACTAGTGAAATCTTTATTGGTAAGAATCATGTCTCTCATATGAGGATTAAGCATATACAGATTAGGTATCACTTTATTAGAGAGCATGTGGAAAGTAAAGACGTAAGTCTTGAATTTGTCCCCACAGATAAGCAAGTGGCTCACATATTCACTAATCCACTAGATGAAGCAAAATTCACCACCTTCAAATTTGAATAGGGAATGTTGAATTTAGCCGAGCTTGAGTAACTCCACGTATAGCTTATTCTTATTTAAAGTAGTTTTAATCCTTGTAGGATAGATGAAAGAAAATTGGACTAAGCGTCCAGGAGTCGAGTGTGCTAAGTTATAGTGCTCAGGTATCGAGTGCATTGAAAGTATAGCAGGTGTCGAGAGCATTGAGTGCATCGAGTTTACTCATCGCATGCTCCCATCAAGCTTATTTTGTGGCTAAGTGACGAGATCAATCCCGCCCGTTGAAGACATTGTGATCATAAACAGGTGTGCGCCTCCACACCTTATAAAATAGAAAACACTATAAATATGCGGATGTGTGTGTAAAATAAAATACACTGTTCCTTGACCTTCTCCGCCCGTGCGACGAATCGACGAAGAACATGAAAAATCAACTGCAATTTCCAGGACAGATAGTACCTAAGAGATTGGATTGCTCGTTTGAGGGTTTGAAACTAGTTCCCAATGGATTCAAAGATGCTCCATAGGAAGTTCAGCATATTCTTCAACTTCTCCAGGTTGCTGACCTAGAGTTTGTTTTGTCTGAGCCCTATCTATTGTGGAAAAGAGAAGTACTGGAGTTGTACTCCACTACTAAAGTCGACTCCTCATCCCTGAAGATTAACTCTGTTATCAGTGGTAACAAGGTTAAGATTGTAACATACCTCAAAAAACTGGATCCATAGGATGGTTTTGTCATGATTGGGTCATGACAAAACCCTAGGAAGCAGAAGTAATCATGTGATCTTATGCATGAGGGTGAAAATCACCATGGTATATAAATAGTAAATTCCAAACATCAAACTTAGGGCTTGACCTTAGGGCTTCACCTTGACCCTTTGACCATACCATAACATCCTTTAGCCATTAAGGGGTCCATTGGAGCCATTAAGACCCATTGGAGTCAACTAAGAAGGTCAAATTGACCAAAGTCAACCTTAGCCCTAAATTGGTCAAGGTGCCCTAATAAGGGGTATTGGCCTCTAATGTGCCCAAGTGACCCTACCCAGACCTTCCTAGCCTTTAGGGGAGGCCAAAGGATCACTAACCACCCATTAAGATCATTTAGGTCACCCAGTGTGGCCTCGGGTTGGGCTAACCCACATTAGGTCAATTTAACCAAAATAGGCTAACTTAAGCTCAAACACAAATCCACTTGGGCTAATATCATTTTAATTATTCATCTGGTTAATGTGGTGCTTTTGGGTTGAAATGATCATGTAAATCAACCATGGTGACCGGGAGAGAGAAAATGAGAATTTTCCCCAATTTTAGAGAGTGAAAGTGAGCTTTAATGGCCATGGAAGGCCAAAGACCTCCTCAATCCTCCTCCCATAGCAAGGACCCTCCTTCCTTGCTGATGTCATTGGGAAGGGGCTGTTATGCAAGACTATATCCCATGACAAAATCTCAAAGAAAATGTTTGAGTTGATGGCCAGGGTTATCCTCTCCAAAAAGACTGATTGGGGAAGTGTAATTTTTGATAGGATTGAGGAATGTCTCCCAAAGCAAAACCTGGGTAAAATTCTCTCTCTGTTTTTTCTTAAGAGTGCTCCAAGTATCCTTAACCAAAGGTTAGGAACAAAAATCTATCACATGAGAAGAATGGATTTTAAAATGCTGGATAGATGGGACAGGGTTCTACAGCCTTATGCTCAGACTGTTGTTAAGAAAAATAAGCAATTGTTGTTCTAGAGGAAGGCATAGATAGCTGCTCATCAGAATAGGGTGAGGAAGAGCCTCTTGATCCTTGACTCTCTCAGTCCATTAAGAGACGAGAAGAGACACAAGTGCCCAGGTGTCATTTTCTTCTAAGCATGCAACAATGATTCAAGTCAGCAGAACCCAGTATTAAGATCATTCTATTGAGGAGGAAATGGATATACCTCAGTGGAAGATGTAGAATAAGTTGCTAAAGAAATAGTGAACAAGATCTCTGATGAGATAGTAGAGAAGACTGTCACAAATCCAGCACCAATTGAAGAAGAAACTTCTCCAAAATGCCAAATGCCACAAGGTGGATACAACCCTCAAAGTGAGGGGGAGCAACAGCTAGAGTAGTTGATGGAAGATGTTCTTACTGAGGGGGATCAAATATAGATGTTGCAAGAAGATATCCAACTTCCTCTTGCACATGAACAACCTACAGACTCTATCACCGTTGATGCCCTGGATGTCCCTATGGACATTGTAAAGATTGTGGGGGAGATTTAACCTGAACTCCCAGCTTAGGGCATTATTTATCATATAGAATCTTCAGAAACAGATAAGGGAACTGCTACTGTTGCTGATAATATGAAAACTCAACACTCTTTAGAATTTGATGTTGCTGACATATCTGCAAGGGAAGATCGGGCCGAATTGACCAAGGCTAGGAAGCCCTGCGCCTTAGGCCCAGCAAGGAGTAACTATAAATCGTCGCGAAGACCCTCATAGAATCGGTTGGTCTTCCTCTCTTCTTCTGAAAACATAGTACCATCATAACCACCCAACCGTGTGAACTCATGCAGATATTCGTCCACGCTTCTGGATCCCTCAGTCAACCCAAGAAATTGATTCTCCATCTCCAACTTCTGAGCAGAAGGTACAAATCTGGCTAGGAACAATCTTCAAAATTCCTCCATCGGCACATCCGCAAGTTGCCTTCCCACTAGAAGATGAAACTCCAACTCGTCCTACCACAGCCTCGCTTCACCTTCCAAAAGAAAAATCGCTATGGTGGTATTCTGCCACTCCTCAGTTATTGTGGCCGTCAAGACCCTCTTTATAGAAGAGAGCCAGTCCTCAGCTTGAGTTGGCATTCCAACCCCATTAAACCTCGGAGGATTAAAGCCCATCACGTGCTTTAGCTGCCGCTCCGTAGTTCTCCTCGGCTCTACTAACTCAACTGCTGCGCGTTCCACCACTCTCGGCTCTGCCGCCCTAACCGGTTCTTGCTCATTCGCAGGAGGTGCGCGATGCATTTGCCCTGCAGGTTGGGCATTTATCATTGCGAACACGGCTTCAGCCACCATCCTGATGGTTTCCGCTGAAGGAGGTGTAGCAGGCACGTCCCTTGGTGCGCTACTTTCCGCTGATTGCGGACGCTCTGACTGACCAGCACCGCTCCTAGCTGCCTAAATTAGCAAAGACACACGATTAGACAACAAACAAATTGCTAAAGGCAATCATTGGAACACTCAGGTTCCACAAAACAAGTGTATTTTCATTCCTAAGTGGACATTCATGGGTTCTTTTGATGTTATAACGATGACGCACACATGTGCTCACCACCCCTTAAAAGAATTCGCCCCCGAATTCATTTAAGCTTGACCGTAACCAGAAGTCTGATACCAAATTGTAATAACCCCATCTGTCGCATGACATATAACAGAAGGTCCAGCTGGAACCCGACGTCATATACCACATATAGTCGGAAGGGATACTAAATGAATAATCAAACCAACCAATTAAGACTACTCGTCCTAATCACAGAGCATTCTAGCGGAAGATTTTAAAGTTGAAAGAACCCAAAATTAAATCCATCATTATGAATGTCCACAGCTACAACAACAGGAATGAAACCCCAAATACACAGAAACGGGTACATGGCCTTATGGCATTACAAATGTTCACTTAATAAATAGTGTTTTACATATATCGGCTCGCAGGCCGGCCACACATGATAAATATAAAAAAACAGCTTTTCTACGGCCTTCTAGGGCCAGCACAGCAACATGGGCTCCAGCCCGCTATTTGGCGCTCGGCTCCGCAGCACCTGCAAGCACATACCACCGCACGGTGGCAAATAAAGCAACGGTCAGCTAAAAGCCGACCAAATAATAACGACCCCGCCCCTTACTTGGGACGGCGGTGCTCTTTCCCTGCATAACATTAGCCCACAATATATATAGCGCAATTATAATTCACCACAGATGTAGGCTCGCATGGCCATACACCCCGTGCACTCAGGGCACATTCATGGTGAACCCTGACCCATCAGTGCATTCACCACCACCCCCAGGATGGCAACAACATGTGAGCATTTAGCCTTTCTGACCACCATCTAAGGCTCCGACTATGGCAACGGCCAGTCCCCGTCTTCGGGTCTCTCGCACCGAACCACATAGCCTAGGTCCAATTCCACTTGCCCATTGCTCACGCCGCATGTCCAATTTAAGTCCTTTGCGCGGGCCAAGCTTCTCTCGGATCCCAAATTTTCCAAAATAATCTCATAACCCAGTTATGATCAAGGCCGGTTCCCAGACCGCCAAGTTAGCAGAACACATTTCCGCTCAGTTTTCCGGGTGCGCCTTGAAGCTAACCTCCAAGGATCCCTGCTGCAATCTACCGCGTAGAAACCCGAAAAACCCAAAGCACGGAGTCTTCTCCGCAAAAACCAGATCAAATGCAACATCACCGATCCAGACAAAACACGGCCGGGTAGGCTTCACACACAATGCCTATGCCCGTACTTGCGATTCCGGGCTCTATATGCAACACGTGGGGGACTATTCACATAACCCCAAGGAACACCACGCACTCGCCGCACACTCGCGGGAGCGGGATTCCCTATGCAGAAAGAAAGAGCTTCAAGCGCTCAAGTTGAGAATCGTTACCCTTGTAGTCCGTTTTGGCGCCATGGAAGAACTACGCGGTTAGAACTCTTCACAATGACCTTCCCTCCACGGATCCGCTCTCTGATTTTGAAACGGTGCTCCGATGCTCCGCCGGTTGCCGGAAACCTCCTTCTTCTTCCTCTTCTCTCTCACTTTGGAAGGGGAGAACTTTGGAGAGAAAATGGGGAATTAACCTCCTATTCCCGGCCTCAAATAGAGCAGGGACTCATCTGAGCCGTCGGATCTAAATTAAAGAAAACGAACGGCTCGGATCTGCACAAAATTCTCCAGACCTGGGCCGAACACGGCTTGGTACACGACCGTGTGCCTCGATCCAGGCACGATCGTCGAACTGAGAAACGCACACGGGCCAAGACACGCCTGTGTCTGACCTGACACACCCGTGGCGGGTTCCTCGACACGCCCGTGTTCGTGGTCGTGTCACGCATAACCTCCACGGCAACGGACACGACCCATCAGGAGACGGGTAGGGACACGGGTTGGCACACGCCCGTGTCGGATGACACGCCCGTGTCATCCGACCGTGTTTCTGGCCGTGTCCTTCTCGGGTTGAAAACGGCCAAAAATCACCAGCCAGACACGGCCTTGGACACGCCCGTGTCCTAGGCCGTGTACCCCTACAGGCACCAAAAACCCTTTTTCCGCGACCGACTCGCACACAATATTCGGGGCGTTACAATATCATCCTTAGCATTGATCATCTGGATAGTCAGTTGACTAAGGCCAGCACCTCCCTTACTCCGAAGATATGTGAAGAAGTCAAAAAGGTGGAGAAGATTGTCATAAAGGCAAATACTAAAAATGATGTCTGGAATACAAATGTGCTAAGGAGATCATTTGGGCTTGAACAACTATCATATGATAATATCCATATTATTCCTAACCAGATTCATCAAGCAGTGCAAGAAGGGAACTATGGTACCCAATACCCTGATCAGCATGCAGAATCGTGTGATATTCAACAATATGACAATCAACAACATGACACTCAATAGTATTATACTTAAGATGGAGCACAGTATGATACAGCAGTTGAAGGTCCTACATTTAGCCTCACTGCTGATCAAATCATGAGGGAAAAAGGAAAATCAGTTGTTAAGGAAGAGGATGCTGTCATGATGAACAAAACGAGATACAGAGAAGAGATGGATTCAAGACTTGATTTTGAACAATGGAGTCCCCGATCAAGGACCATTTTTTGACTGCCTGTGATCTGGTTAAGAACAAGAAGACCTAAAGGGGAAATCTTTACAGCTCCCTTGAATGAGCTAAGCTTGAAAAGAATGAGAGGGGTAGAAGGAAATTCAAAAAGGATAAGTGGCTAGGTGCTTTGCCACTAGACGTTGTGGAGCCAGTCATACACTTCCCAAAGCCATACAGCTAATTCCAGAGGCAGAAAGAAAAGAAGTCAGAAGAGAATGCAGAGAAAGATGCCAAGAAGCCCAATAGGGGCATAGTAATAAGAGAACTACTAACTTAAAAAAATGTTTCTTGTCATTCTTAATGGATAAAAGAATTGTGTCAATTTTGTATTATGCACATTATAAAATCAATCATTCCTTCTATTTAATAAAAATCATATGTTTGATTGTTTTTCATTATTTCTGCCTTTTGAAATGTTTAATATGATGTTTACATGATGGTGTATATCATTTTCTAAGGTTTTGACTTCTTCAAATATGGGGAGATTGTTGGGTACATTATTCCCAATGTCCCAGATTTGAAGGCCTATAGGAAAATGGAATACACATGTTTATATCTGATGCATGTTTTAAGTTCTATGTATGTAGGTGGTCACTTATTACACTGATTAGATAGGTGGTCTGAGTAACAATGATAGGTGGACACAAGGAAGGATGCTAACAAGATAGAAATCTGTTTAAGTCCACAAGTGTTTAGTGAAGTCAGTTCACTCAACGCTAGATATCCAGAAGCATTAAGTGAAGACTAGATAGTCAAAGCATCAGAATTGCTATGGTTGAATTCTTGTTAAGTATAGAAGCATTGAGTGAAGACATCTCACTCAATGCCTAAAGCATTAGGCGTTGAATAAAGCTCAAGCAGTCAAAGCAATAGAAGAATCTACCAAGAATTTTGGTTAAGTCCAGATGCGATGAGTGAAGACAGTTCACTCAACTCCTAAAGCCTTAGGCATTGAGTAAAGTTCAAGCAGTTAAAGCCATAGAAGAATGTGCCAAGAATTCTGGCTAAGTCTAGATGCATCGAGTCAGGACAACTCACTCGATGCCAGATGAACAAAGCGTTGAGTGGAGCTCATGATGTCAAAGCATTAAAAGAAGTAGACAGAAAATCTGTATAAGTCCAGAAGCATTGAGTGTAGGCAGTTCACTCAACACCAACTCAAGAGAAAATTCAACCAAGTATAAAAACATTGAGTGAAGGTTGTTCACTCAATGCCTCAATAGGATGACAGACAAAGACAAAAAGCATTGAGTGAAAACAATCCACACAACACCTCCATACAGAGAAAATCTGCTAAGTCCTAATGCGTTGAGTGATAAAGGTTGACTCAATTCCTAATCAGTTAGACCATAAAAGTCTATATTCGTTGAGTGATGACTGATTACTCAACACCTGGTGCTACAAAAAATATTACCATGTGTTTTGGCATTGAGTGACAAGCCTTTGCTCAGCACCTATGGTGAATTGTATGTATTTGACAAAGTCCACAGGTGTTGATGTCAGCATAAATTCAAATGTTGCAGGAAGTCTACAATACATGACAAATTACGCTGCTTGCCTGTAATACTGCATTTAATGCAAAAGCAAGGTTGAAGTTACCATCTACTAGTGATACCGATGCTCAAAGAGTCGTTGATGTCCGGATAGAAAAGCAATCAGATCAGGGAAATTAAAATATATTTTTGGAGAAAAACGGATCTTCACCTTCTTCCTCACGACTAAGTTGCAAATCTTGGAGAATTTGATCAAGTCACTGATCAGAAAGTGCTAATAGGTAGTTGTTGTTCTTCAATAGCAAGTTGCAGCAAAAACAAGCCCTAGCTACAGTGATTTCACAGCTCATGCTGAACTTTCCTGAAGAATCATTCTTGAAGTTGTGAAGGAGAAAGGACAGAGTAAATCTCTGTTTAGAAGAAGGAAGACACAGAGACCCTAACTATGGTGTCAAACATCATCAACCACCCCATATTCTTCTGTAGGATCATTTTTGATCTGAGTGTATGCCTAAACTTAAAAAGGCTAAGTGTAGGATCTTCAAGTAGAAATGAGTTGTAGGATTCAAGTGGTGAAATTGAGGTAAGATTCAGGTTTGGATCTCAGTTGTAGGACTTTAAAATAAAGCATGAGGTAGGGCCCTTATGCCTGAGTAGTAGGAGATTGTATCTTTGAGTGGTAGGGCTTTCTGCCTGAGTGGTAGGAGATTATATCTCTTAGTGGTAGGGCTTTATGCCTGAGTGTAGGACTTGGAAGAGTTTGAGAGATCATGAGAATTTGAGTTGTAAACTCTTTTGAGCTGAGTTGAAAAAGTTGTCTTGTCTAACAAACTGTTAGAAATTTATGAGGGACAGTGGATGTACTCATAATCAGTGGAACCACTTTAAAATTTCGGTGTTTTTTGTGATTATCTTGAAAGCTAAGTATAACTAAATCATAACAAACTAAAGAATAATAAAAGATCAAGAAGACTTAAAAAGCTATTCACCCCCCTCTTGGTGTTTAGCTACTCTTGAAACTAAAGACTTTCAGAGACCTTGTAGTTTCCTGAAGTCGTTGCCAATTCCTGTGTGGAAGTTCGATGACATGTCTATCGATTTCATGCATGGGTTACCGATATCATATAGTGGGAACGATGTCATGTGGGTGATCACTAACTGTTTGACAATGGTATCACACTTCATACCGAATAAGAAGGACGATTTAGTTGAGAAATTGTATTAGTTTTATGGTGACAACATAGTATGTTTGCACGGTGTGCCCCGTAGCATCGTTAGTGACCGAGACGGGCACTTTACTTCGAATGATTGGAGGCTAATCCATACGTTGTTGGATACTAAACTAAAGATTAGAACGGCCTTTCATCCACATAGGGATGGTCAGACCGAGAGGACCAACAGGACAATGGAGGATATCCTCCGAATATGAGTCCTGGATTTTGGGATGAGGTGGGAGGACCGTATTTATATGATCAAGTTCTCCCATAATAATAGCTATCAAGCTAGCATTCAGATGCCGCCCTTCGAAGCTTTATACGGTAGGATGTGTCGTACACCTTTATATTGGGCAGAAACAAGCTAATCGAATCTATATAATCATAAAGAGGTCGAAGATGCAAATTCAACTATACGCACTGTTCGAGAACAATTGTTGGTGGCTCAGGATTGGCAAGCGAATTACCACAATGTCAAGCACCAAAACATGGAGTTTGCAGTTGGTGACTGGGTCTACCTCAAGATTAAATCATTCAAGGGCATATCGAGGATCCGACGCTTGAAAAAGCTGAGTTTGAAATACCTTGGGTCGTTTGAAATTATTGAGCAGATTGAAGAAACTGCATATCAGCTAAAGCTTTCAGCAGAACTAAGCGGTTTGCATGATGTGTTTCACATATTGTAGCTGCGGAAGGCTGTGTAATAGCCTACGCAAGTGGTTGCTGTGGAGCAAATTTTGGCCGATATTGGGTTAAAAAAAAGGTCAAGAACATTTGTATCGAGGACACAGAGATAAAGTGACTACAAAACAAAGAGATTCGAATGGTCAAAGTCCGCTGGTAAAACTATTGTCGTGAGTTGTCATGAGAGCGCGAGCAGAACATGCGAGAAGAGTTCCCTGAGCTGTTCCGTTGATGTACATTTAATATGATTTGTACTTTTATGTTGTTTTCGGCTCATTTTGTATTTCGGGACGAAATCTCTTAAAGGAGGGGAGAATTGAAATGCCCTAAAAATCCTGAAGATTGGAAGGAGTTGGTTTCTGAAAGTTACCGACAGGCGTTAGTGTTAATTTCAGTGGTATCCAGATGAATTAATTCAACCTTTGTTTCAGGTAGGTATAGCGTGGCGGTAGATAGGTAACGCGCGGTGATACCACTCGACGCACTAGATGCACTTGACGCACTCGACACACTCGATGAAGCGTTGAATACCTACCGTGGGGCGGTAGTGATCTATCGCGTTGTGGTAGCAGGCCATGTGTCAGTAAGGCTACAGTGGTTTTGAGCGGCATAGCGATGGCTATTGAGCTAAGCGGCCACCGCCTACTATACCGCACGGTGGTAGCAGATACCACGTGGTATTATCAGATTCTGTACGGTGGTAGCTTCCTGATAAAGGCTATGAATTAGAATATTTTCTCATTCACTCTCTCTATTTATTGATTTTGGAGGAAGGAGAAGGTTAAATCTGGAAGCATAAGTAAGGGTGTTCTATCTCCAAAGAAGAGACGTTCGTGTTATCAAATTCACGAGTCGAAGCCAAATCTGCTTAAAAGAAGTTGTAGTGTTCAGTTCTTTTCGGATCAAGGGCAAGAGAATGGCTCTTAAGCCATCAATGAGGGTAATAACTTTCTCCTTGGACAAGTTAAGTACTCAATTTGTATACGTGCATGGAACATCTCACCAAAAGGTGAAGAAAAGGGTGGTTTCCAGCGGGTAGAGCATTGTGATCCAAGATAGAAATTGCATATAGAATCCATAATCGAAGTATGGAATATGCATGTTGTGTGAATCCCATCTGAACAGGTTGGTCTGGATTAATGATAAATTATTTTGAGTGTCGGAGAAGAATCAATGGATAAACATGTAACATCTGGGGGTCAATGGGTGTGCATGATGTTGCAGTGATATTAATAAAGATGATCTCTAAGAAAACACCCAAAAATGGGGAAGAAATGACTTCTATCCCCTACCGCGGGGCGATAGTGCTACCGCAGAGATATCTCCAAGTGAGCTATGTTTGTGTGGCCTATCTCTTGAAGACCCGAGGGACATTGTTTGAAGCTATTGAGCCTTGTGTACCCAGCTATTATGGCTGTGAGAGCCATTGATGGTATCGTTGAGAGCTCAGGTCCTGGGGACAAGTGGGTGGCAAGTGAAGCTGTGGGCCCGAAGACACTAGCTATTGCGGCCATGAGAGCCATTGTTTATGTTGATTGTGAGCTCAGGTCCTGGGGACAATGTGGGCGACAATTGCTGCTATTGAGCCTAAAGAGCCCTATTTGTTGATGCACGAAAATGGAAAGGGAGTCGAGCCCCACGAGCTAACGGTTCGAGCGCCGAGAGAAGGAAGGGAATAGATGAGACTGTCGAATAGTCAGTTACTAGCGGTTGTAGTTGAGGGACAGAAAGAGAGGCCGCTGGCAGCGGCAACATCAGAGTTCTCCCTCCGCGGCTTAAATGCCACTCCTGCGACGGGCTTTCCTTTTATTAAAAATGAATCGGTTACAAGAAGGAAAGAAAAGGTGATGCCTGCCGGACAGCAAGCCGCAAGGCACTAAACTTAAGACCACAGCTCTTAACAAGCAAGCTATTGGATACAAGTCAACGTGCTTTGGGGAGTGCACCCTCCCCCTATTTATAGGCTCTGGGGACTGCCCAAATGGGCAGGGCTAAAGTTACTGGCTACCTGGGGTACAAGAGAACCAGGAAGAGGTGAGGGGAAGCAAATGAACAAAAAAGGAGAAAGGACGGAAGTCGCACGGCCTGGCGGATTCCTCCTTGAGAGATGATGGCTTAGGCCCTGGGACTTGACGCTGAGCAGGGCTGGTGCTGACGGAAGCCTGATTTTGAGACCTCCCGACTTCTCTTATTAACCAGCCGACTTAACGTGTGTGGCGGCTAGAAGGCACAGGCCGCCCGATCTCTGATGACCTGCGGGCTTGACATGCGTGGTGGCTAGAAGAACAAGGCCGCCTGGTCTTGAAATCTATGCGAACTGATCGCAGATTCTGGACTTAACATAATCCCCACACATTTTTAAGTTTCAAGAAAACTTCGAAAATATAAAACTAAGTCGGAGACCGAGACTGCCTTGAATGCATCTGCGTCTATAAAATACCTTGACCCTTGTTATTCTTCAAGATCTCTGCCAAGTCAAGGGTCGATACTCGCCACTAGCGGTCAGAGTTTTCCAAGTCGACGCTGCTTTTCGCAAAATGGATGTCATGTCGTCGATGTTATCCCGTGATAAGAAATCGGCTGAGAAGAAAAAGTGCCGGAGCCGGAAATCGGAAGACTCCGACCGACAGCCCGTGGAGAAGACTGAGAAGCCGATTACTCTAGTGGCTTTTGGTTCTAAAAGGAGGCCGACGCAGACCGTCGGCAAATCTTTGCAGGCCACGACCAATCCTAAAGCGGTTTCGAAGGCAACGACCAATTTGGAAGCGGTTTCGAAGGCTGCTCCACCACAAATAGGAACTGCCAAATCCTTTGAGATAACTTACTCTCCATCGGGTGAACCACTCTTAAAAATAGCTGATATGGAGGAGAAAAGCGTTGAATCTGGTAAACCGCACGAATTGTCGGCCACGGTCGACCTAGTCGTTGTTGGCAACAATGAGCCGGAGAAGACGCTGGAGGTCGTGCGGTCTTTGGTTGAAAAGAGAAAGCGGACAAAAATGGTAGTCGGCTCCTTGAAACGGCAGAGGATAAGGCGTGAGACCCTCGAAGAAAGGATGAGGATGAAATCGCGGAAGATGCATGTCGGAAACCGGAATGTTTCCGTAAAGATCAGAGCGTCTAGTCTTCAATATAGGTGGCGGGAGAAAGAGGTACCCGAGAGTCCATCCACACCAGATTCCAAACCGAACGAGCCAGAGAATGTATCCGCAGCTAGCGAGACGATTAGTGACATTCTCAAGGGCATGGAGACTTTATAGCAGCATGACAAGTTGTTGACGACCCCAGCGGCTTCTGAAGAGGTCGACCGCCCCGATGTCGAAGTCACTGGGAAGAAGCTTGGCGGGCCGGCCTCCGCGGTTTCTGAAGGAACCAAAAAATTGAAACTTTGAGAGAAGATGGAGGAGATGAAGAAGCTGATCACTGGGAAACCGGTGGCGACCGCACTTTCTCTTCTGCAATGTAAACATGGGGAAGTTAGGTGAACTGTAAATTTCTACAAGTCGCGGTCAAGGAAGAATGGGGCGAACACAATTTTAAGGATTTGTTTGGCGTGGCATTTTTAGAGCAGCATGCCGTTGGTTTTAAAAACGTAGCGCCAAACTGTAAAATGCATCCCTGCAGTGGGAGAAGCCACCGCGTAAAAATCACGGAAAATAATTTTTTTGTAGTCGTGAATATTTCTCATGACTCCAAAATCGCATGTCGCGATTCGTTCTCCCGGTTTTCTATTCGTGCTCAACAGCTGCCGACCGCTGAGACATGCTTCTTCACTCTGCACGACCAACGCTCTGTCGACAACTTCACGGAAAGCCGACGAGCTGAAATGTCCGGCAACTTTGCGGAAAAGTCCTGCAACTTCGTCGACGATGAACACCCCCATCGATGCCGCTCCCTCCAACTTCACTAATGCGTGGAAATGGCCTGAAACTTCGCGGATCTGGCTTGCAACTTTGCTGACGACCAACACCAAGAAACAAATCGCATAGGATCTGTAAGGTTTCCATTTCCATATTCATCTACTGGGATCCCCGATCTTTTCTTCTCTACTACCACATGGCCGCCACCTCTGCCGTTGATTCCAACTCTCGGCGTTAGCCGGAGGTTCAGAGCCTTCCCGAGTTCCCGGTGCGATACCTTGTCGGAGGTGCAGAGGTCCATTGATTTATAATAAAAAATATTTAGGTATAATAAAAAATATTAAATAAAAAGGTTAAGTAATAATGTATTGAAGAACATTTATAATAATTTATTGGTCAAGCTATGGAGTATTACACTACTCATACTATGCAGTTGTCCTTCATGATCGATAGTGTGGGTGAATGTTTGAGGCGAATCACATTTATGTGAAAATCACACCGCACAGCTATTTTGCCAAACAGTTTCACAGATTCTGCTTTTGAAACAACACTGCAAATGTTATGCATCCAAACAGTTTCACAAATTCTTCCACCACTCTACAAAATAGCTGATTATTCCACCATTGCTTCCCACCACTGCTTCTCCAGTCGCTGCAGCCGCGCCAAACAGAGCCTAAATCCACTGGCCAGCTTTTCCTGACCACGGCTCAACCGAAAAGTCGAGCTAAAGAAGCCGAGCGGCAATGGAAAGAAAAGCTAAAGCAGATAGATCCCGAACTATTCAGGCGGCTAGTGTTTAGATACCATACCGCGACCATTGAAGTTGACAAAAACCAAACTGGCGGTCTTATCCTACTGATTTTCTTGTAATAAGGTCGCAATATCCGGTTGAACCTGAATGCAGTTTATCTTCTACAGGTGAACCGGAGGCCGCGATGAAACTGGGTGACCTGACATCCTTCTTGCCCATGCTGCCGCCGCCTCCGCCAAGTATTCACGACGAAAGGATGGCCGAGTTCAAGAAGGAGGTCGACACATTACAGGCCACTGTGAGGGCGCACACCGAAGCCCTACAGATTAAGGAGGAGGAACAGCAGGCTGCCCAGGAGGCCGCTGAGAAAAGGATCCAAGAGTTGCAGATCACCCGAGAGCAAGAGACCACAAGGTTGAAGTCTGCGCTGGTGCAAGATACAACAAGGTTGTAGTTCGCATTCGAGGCCGCTGAGGGGAAGATAGTAGAGATGCAGGTGCCCTTTGAGCAGGAGAGGGCTGAGAAACAGGATATGCAAGCACAGGTGTTAACAACCGGACGACTTAAGAGAGAGAGAGAAGAGATTCGCTGCCTTGATGGAAAAGACCAAGGTCCATCAGTGGAGGCCGATGGAGATCAGCGGCCTGCACCAGCGAATTCTGGGAAGTTGTCGGAAACAATCCGCCCATCTCCTGGTGAGGCTTCAAATCCACCGAAGGTCGCGGCGGTCGTGCAGGCCGCATCTTCTAGCGGGCTAGAAGCTCGGGCTCTTCAAATGATTCTATTTGCCAGAGTGGAGCATGACACCACACGGGTTCATCGGTCTCTACATTCACTTCACCATCTGGTCAGCCAGGTGTACGCTGTGACTGTACAAATCGGTGACCAGGTCGCGTGAATAGGGTGAGAGGGATAGGAGGGTGATAAGCAAAGCTGAGCGACTTGAGCGAGCTAAGCCGCGCGAACAATTTGAACATTGTGTTGTAAAATATTGTTCTTCTGGATGCTCGACAATCTGGTCTCTTGTGAATAATTGTTGTATGTTTATTATTCTGCGAACTATTTGCGATTTATGCAGTCATTATTTTATGAACACCATATATGTGCTTTGCTCCGATATATCCAAGTACAGGAACTTACTCGGACGGTCTAGCGAACAGGTCATCGGCTTGAAAGTATAATTTCCACATGCTCTTCCATGAAAATATTCTAAGTGCAGGAACTTGGTCGCACGACTAACAAACTTAACTGCGGTTTGACCATGGTAGCAATCTGTATTCCTTACAAGTTGAGGTTGTGTGGCATGATGTATAGCCGTGATTTGATGCGGAGTACTGTACATTCCATGATTTTCTATAAATAGAGATGATTCAGGATGTTTCTGCACAAGAAAAAGAAGATGCGGGCTATGTCCAAGTCGATGCGGTCTGACAAGGCCATCGCGGTCAGGACCTATTCAGCTTCTGCATTTCACTCTACAGACCACAAGGAATGTCGGCCTACCCAGGCCGAGCTAGATAACTTTGTGAAGAAGCATATGCAGGGCAGCCCGCTGATTGCGCGGCTATCGCTGCCTAGTGAAAGGATCAATTCATCGAACGCAAACCAGATCACCGTCTCCATCGATCATTTTGACTGCGACTTTCGCTTCCCGGTCATGATGGAAGCTATGGACATTTTTGACCACTGTGGCGTAGTTCCCGGACAACTGTCGTCGAACTCTATAGCTACCATTTATAGTTTCATATAATACCAGAGGTCGGAGAGAGTCTGATTCTCAATGAAATTGTTCTGCGAGTGTTTCTCGGTCCGGTCTATTCCAGACTCCCGGGCTAAAATATTCTGGGGGGCAACTCTACTTTGGCTGTAGGGGATTGAAGGTCATCAATATGGCGAACAAAATTCCCAACTAGTCGGAGAGATACCTCATCTTTGAGGGTAATCTAGGGTTGTTGCCCGTCAACCCGCAAATCCGGGATGAGGCCGCATTCGGGAGCAGCGGGCTGGACGACATGGAGAAGGTGTTGTACAACTTATTCAAGGGGGAGCGGCTTGACTGAATCATTACATTCCGCTGTTTCCGTCCTTGAAGGGAGTTGAAGCGTAAGATAGTAAGTTCCAAACAGACCGAACTATTCTTGTAGTCGTGCGGCCTATGAACTGACTTCTCACTTTACCTTTGCAACTGATGTGACAGTCCCACACAACAAATTGCTGACGCCTGGCATCTTGAATCTTACACAAAGAGAGAAGCGGGCCAAGCGGGCCAAGCCGTAGCGGTCTAAGGAAGAAGAGGAGTCAAACTACTCCGACGAGTTTACGCTGCAAGGAATCGACAGTGGCCAGAAGGATGTCCGCGGCAATCCGACCAAGCTGTGGCGTCCGGACGGAGACTCTCTGAACGTCTCCACCGCCCTACCCTACTAGGGGAGGGAAAAAGTAAGCCACCACGCAACCATTGTTGGCTCCGCGTTGTACGACAAGGGCAACTTGAAGGCGCTGCGCAGAGTTCCTGAAGACGACCTGTCGCGGTTAGCCGCACAGGTCGGGGAAAGGAGCTTTGTATCGATCCACTTTATGGTCCTTGCCTACAAGAAACTAATGAAAGACAAAAGCGGCCTGGAGCGGCAATTAGAGGAGAAAGAAGAAGAAATAAAACGACTGAAGGAGAAGGAATCGGTAAGTTATCACCTGATATTCGTGCGGTTATAATTCTTAAACCGCCCGGTTTAACGTTTCACTTCTCTTGTAGGCGATGTACGATCCGGCCAATTCGGTCTTCCAAGACAACGTCTTCCTACAGGTTGTCCAGGGGATCGATGGAACACTTAACCGCCTCCGAGACCTTGGCGGCTTTGCGGCCAGATTCACCGACTTTACCTGCACCGACATATACACCACCTTGAAAAATAAGGTCGTCGCTGTCTACCGAGCGGTCAAAGGTAAAGGCAAGGTCGGTGAAGATAAAGGCGAAGAAGAGGAAGAAGACGAGGAAGGCGAAGATGAGGAGGACAGCAAGAAACGCCGGAGCGACGGCCCTTCAACCGAGACCGGCGGCCAAGCTTCGGAGACCGCGCGGACTGATCCTGCAGTTTCTGGCGGCTCGGGCAGCTCAAAAACTAGCAGCAGTGGCTACTCTGAATCTCCAGTCGACAACGACGGTGGTGGTGATTCAAGTCCTCCTGCGACTAAAAAAACTCAAGTCGGGCGATTGGTGAAATTTTATTTTTAACTTTTATTTTGAATTTTTTGGAAACTGGCCGTATGATTTTATAAACAGTGCGGTTAGATCTTTGTAACCGTGTCTGAAATAGAAATGAAAGAAAACTTTACCTTTGATGTGTCCTGTTTTATTTTTCATTTTTCTTACTTGCACTAGTCCGCACGGTCTCAGTGTAACTTCCGATTTAATAGATAATTACTATGGAAACCGGTCTGAGATCATAATGAAATTCGGAGATTCTGCGCGACTGCAATAAAGCTATCCGCAAGAAAGAGAGAAATTCCTGCGGCTTATTTGAGAATACACATCGACAATAAGCAGAGCGGCTAAAGTTTTAACCGCCAAAATCCTTAATGAAGAAATAGAGTTATCTGCTGGGAAGAAATAAATTCTCACGACTTAATTGAAAATAAACAATGACAAATAAGCTGCGCGGCTAAGAACTTTAGCCGCCAAAAATCCTTAATAATGACATATATGTTTGTGGCTAGGGCGAACTCTGATGCAGATCGCGGTTTTGATGTAAAAGACTTAAGGATAGAGACAAATAATCTGCGCCCTCTGATATGATCATGCAAGCCGGTAATCAGAGATACTTAAGCATGGCTAGCCGGCAAATAAGTTGCCTAATAGTAGAGACCAAATCCATGCTAATTTTGTGGTGGCAAGTCGTAGGTTGACTAGTATAATTGATACCATCAGCCGGCAGACTAAGGCCAAGAATGAACTGCCAAAAATAGGTCGGCCGACTTCCCGAGTATATGAATAATAAACCAGCAGATTAGCATATACAGGTCGAATAAGATAAGCCGAAATAAGTAACCATGCGGTCTGTGAAGTCAATTATATAAATTGGCACAAGCCGCTTAATAAAACCGCAAGATAGCGGATAGGACCAGGTGACCTGCAAGAACAGATGGAGCGATGGGCTTATGTGTCAATGTGGGCAGGTGCGAGAGGCATTGCTTTCCACACAAAGAACACATAAGTGGGATAAAAATTCTTAATATCTGCGACCGATGTCAAGCGGGACAAATACGCAATGTCGATGACAATTGTCAAGTGGGATAGGTATGTAAGATCTGCGACTGATGTTAAGAGGGATAAGTACGTAAAATTTGCGACTGATGTCTAGCGGGACAAGTACGCAATGTCTGCGACTGATGTCAAGCGGAATTTACACTACACATTTGCGAATGATGTCAAGCAGGATGTTGAGGGCTTAAGAATTCAAAGGCATTTTTCCCCCATATGTATGTATATTAATATCAAAAGTAAAGATGAGAAATAAGTTTCAAATGGAAGATAATGCTTTTTTGTTCTCAAGGATGTAGCAAAAGGATATATGCTCGAAACTTGACTGTGCCCCATTAATACCAATTGATAAGGGGACTTTATATATTTTTCCAATCTTAAGCATTTTTGTCATTGAGAAAAAGGAAGTTCGAGCTTGAACCATTTAGAAAGCCAGAGAAGAATGCCTTAGAGAATCACTGAATGACATAGTCTTGTAGCTTCCCAGCTCTTGCAAATTGATCAGCAAACTTTTGTAGAGCCATGCAATCTTTTGCCAGATGACCAACATCTTTCTGATACTTGCAAAAAATCTCCTCATGCCGATATTTGATTTTAGATTTCATACGCCGAGGCCTTTTGAACTCAGTCATTTTTGAAGAATCATCAGAAGGTCTTCCATAGGATTTTTAAATTTAACATATCTATATGAACCTTTTTCACGCTTTAGAGTTTTCGGACCCGAAGATGTGGCTAGATGTGCTTTTACAAACTCAGATAACTTGTTCTGCTGAGGAGGTAATGTATGCCTATCCTGAGGAAGAGGAGGAGACTTGTAATTTTTAACTTGTGAAACATTTTGGGAGGAAATAGGTTGCTGATCACCAGAAGTCCCCTGAGGTTGTTTAGTCATCTGATTCAAAAATGAGATATAATTTTTATTTTCATCTTCACCCATTATGAACTTATTAACGGTTTCAATGAGATCTCCATAAGTTTTGGGGTCCTTTATGGTGAGCTTAAATTTCAAAGGGCCTTCTCGAAGTCCATCACGAAAGCATATAAGTAATAATCTTGATGGACGCTACCAACATCCAGAATTTCCTTTTGCAATCGGTCAACAAAGTCCGGAGTAGACTTGTCAATTCCCTGCTTGATTTGGAAGAGAGCTCCAATGTTTCTTTTTCGCTTCTGATAACTATTAAACCTTGAAATGAATTGTCTTCATAGATCTTTAAAACTGGTGATCGATCGAGGTGGCAGACTATCGAACCATTCCCTTACGATGTCGCCAAAAGATATAATAAAAAGTTTGAATTTTATTCTGTTTGACACCTTTCTTAGTGAAATAGCCGATTCAAAGGCTTGTAAATGAGAAAACAGATCATCACATCTGGAATATTCTGGGAGATGCGGTACTCTGAAATCATCGGAGATAGTATCCCAACGAATCTAGTCAATGAATGGAGAAGGGACTTCTTCTTCTTCATAACGAGATTCTCTTGCAACAGATTTCGACGCATGTTCAGCCCAATTCGTAGAAAATCTGTTATCATTGTCAAGGGCACCATCACTAAGATATGAGCAATCTTACTCCTCCGAGAGATCAGCAGTAGTTGATAATAAATTAGATTCACTTTGTCCCTTCACAGGATTCATTTTGAAAGGGAGAAAATAACCAAACTTTGCTTAGAGACCGCCGACCAATTACAGCTTGAACTGGTGGCTAGATAATGGGACAAGCCGATATCAAGACTGACAGAAAAGCTGGCGGGTAGAACGGCTAGTTTTACAGTGCTGGAAGACGCCTGAAAACTTTAGCCGGCAAAGTTGCGGCCTGCTCGATGGACCGCCGAGCTCTAGAAGCTAGAGCAGTCTGACCTACTACACCACTGATTTCATCTACTAATTGAGATCAGAAGGTCGTGTGTTAACTGTTGATGCATGAAAACGGAAAGGGAGTCGAGCACCACCAGCTAACAGTTCGAGCACCTGTGGAATGAAAGGAAAAGAGGAGACTGTCGAATAGTCGGTTACTAGCAGTTGTAGCTGAGGGATAGAATGAGAGGCCGTTGGTAGCAGCAACAGCACAGTTCAACCGCCGCGGCTTAAATGCCACTCCCGCGACAGTCTTTCCTTTTATTAAAAATGATGCGGTTACAAGAAGAAAGAAAAGGTGAAGCCGGCCGGACAGCAAGCCGCATGGCACTATACTTGAGACCGCAGCTCTTAACAAGCGAGCTCCAGGATACAAGTCAGCATACTTTGGGGAGTGCACCCTCCCCCAATTTATAAGCTCGAGGGCCTGCCCAAACATGCAGGGCTAAAGTTACCGGCTGCCCGACAAACAGGAGAACCGGGCAAAGGTGAGGGGAAGCAAATGAACAAAAAAGGAGAAAGGAGGGAAGTCGTACAGCCTGGCGGATTCCTCCTTGCGAGCTGATGGCCTGGGCCCTAGGCCTTGACGTTAAGCAGGGCTGGTGCTGATGGTGGCCTGATTTGGAGATCGCCCAGCTTCTCTGATTAACCAGCCGACTTGACGTGTGTGGCGGCTAGAAGGAACAGGCCGGCCGGTCTCTGATGACAGGACGGCTTGACATGTGTGGTGCCTAGAAGAACCAGGCTGCCCCGTCTTGAAAGCTGTGCGAACTGGTCGTGAATTTTGAGCTTAACACTGCTATAAAGGCCAAAGAGAAGAATGAGTAAGGGGAGGTTGACCCGCATCTTGTCATGGGGCTTGATTGCTTCGGCTTTCATCAATGACATGATGATTTGAGCAACGAGATTAGGCTGAACTGTACCTGCGTTATGTCATTCCTGGCTAGATCACCTTAGGTAACTGGATTTTATCATTGGCATAATGAGAGTGTTAGGCCTCGAGCCAGAAAGACTAAAATTCTCAAGTGAACCATCAAGTCTGGAATAATGGATGTGGTGGGATCCAGAGAAGTCTGGTATATTGAGAATGTGCACTGAGTGCACGGGGCATTTGGCTGATCGAGCCCACGTCCGTGGAGTATGGTGCTTAAATGCATGTATTTATTGCTAAAAGATAAATATGTTGTTGCTTCTAGGGAAGGAGAACTGCCTCCCCGAGTAAAGGTTGGGGTCGTTATAATTTGGTCAGCTAATGCTGACCGTTGCTTTGTTTTCCACGTTTTGGTGCGTCGTGCTATGCAAGTGCTAGAGTTCCAAGTGCAAAGTAGCAACCTAAAGTCCCTTATGATGTGATTGGCTGGCCAATGAAGGCCCAAAGGCAAACATTTACTATTTTCATGTGTGGTCGGTGTTAACCCCTCAGTCTGCAACACGTACAAGATTCCAAGGTCACCTACCTCATCGGCTGCGGACTCAATTTGGCAATCCACCCAGCTCATCGAATCCCCATCATGGTTCCAAGTTCAAGTGCGTACTCGGTTCTTCAGTCCACCCAGTTTGTCCTGATCTAGGAGCGTCTTAGGTTCTTCAAGTGGACACAGTGCTCAGTCTACCCAGGTCGCGACCCTCTAGTAGGATCGTGCCTCGCAGCAACAGATGGAAGCTTCAGCCCGCGTGCCCAGTCCACCCCTCTTGTGTGGACTAGCATGTTTTCTTCTATTTTGCTTCCCGTCACCGCTGCCCGGTTCTCCTGTACCCCGGGCAGCCGGTTATTTTAGCCCTGCCCATTTGAGCAGGCCCCCATCCTATAAATATGGGGAAGTAGTGCACCCAAAGTACACTGACTCGTGCCCTGGAGCCTACTTTTTAAAGGCTGCGAACTCGAATCTCAGGCTTTGCGGACTCCAGATTGCTCAGCTCTTGCTCTTTACCTTTACTCAACTCTGAAATCAAACCCTTCTTCAATCAAAGGAAAGCCCGTCGCAAGATAGGCATTTAGGCCGCGACGGGCAAAGTCTGTTGTTGCCGTGGCTCACGACCCTGCAGTTGTTTTTGCTCTCATCTGCTTAGTCGATTGCTACTTGCAGTTTGCCTTTTCCCTTCCATTCCCCGGTGCTCGAAACGTTATCAGGTGGTGCTCGAATCCCTTTCCATTTTCGTGCATCAACAGTTAACACGCGACATTCAGATCAAATAATTTTTGAAATCAGCGGACAGACATGGAAAACTGCCGAGCTTGCCGTTCATACCGCTCCATTTCGCCGGAGGATTCTTTATGGGAGGCCATCGAGCAGTCTTGTTATGAGGCCGAGCGATCTCGCAAGGAGACCGATCAGTGTCTTGATACAATCATTCAGGCTTTGCTTGCGCTGACTCAGCGGCTTACGCCCCAGGCCGCAGCGAATCCTGCGGACACGCCAGTCCACTAGACGGCAGTCTACCAGACGCCAGTCTGCCAGACCCCAGCTCGCTGAACTCCTCTTCGGCAATCTCTAGTCACTGCTCATCCTTGCCATCCAGCTCAGTCTGCAGCTCCTCTGCAGCCTCAAGAGGAGCAATTCGCCTCCTTCATGGATTTCTTTAGGGAGGCGACGACGGGCACTCCTGCCCTCCAGCTCCACGTCACAGATCACCAGTCCATAGAGAGCGCAGACCCTCCTATTCCAGTCCGCCCTTTTTATCATGCCAAGTTTCAAGCTACGTCTCCCTTCGTCGATCGAATCTGATGGGAGTTGACTATAAATAACTTCAGAGAACCCCGTCTTCCTATCTACTCAGGGGAGACTGATCCGGTCGCCCATCTACAGGCATTCGACTGGGCTATTACACTGAGATGCCTCTCCGATGCAATCAAATGCAGCTTCTAGTCACCACTCTCGAAGGACAGGGGAGAGAGTGGTTTATGAGCTGCCTTCAGGCACGATTTCTTCCTTCACTAAGCTTCGTAGAGAACTCTTGCTGAGGTTTGCTAACTCAAAAAAGAGAAAAGATGGACCAGCAGCTCTCTTTGAAATCAAGCAAAGGGATAACGAATCGGTTGCACGGTTTGTTGATCGCTTTCAGAAAGAGATCAAGGGGGTGAGGAAAGTGAATGCCGATTATTAGAAAGTTGCCCAGATTCATGGCCTCCAAGAAGGCCCCTTAAAATTCAAAGCAACAACGAAGGCACCAGCAACATACCAGGAGTTGATAGCCATGGTCAATCACTTCATCGAAGGCGAGAACTCCAACCCCACCTACATTTCATCCCTGACAGCCAAGGCTGAAGGAAGGGAGGCTTCCAGCTCTTCTTCCCATAGCAACCATCATAACAGACCTCCTCACCTTGGTTTCCAGCCTCCTTCTCAAAGGGGCCGGAACTTCCGCCATAGGAAACCCTTCATCACCATCAACAGTTTCAAGATCAGAGACTGCCATTGGCCGCCACTCACGCCATACCGCTTCAAGCGTTTCCTATTCTTCAGAATGCCCTGCCTGCTCCAATGCAGCATGACAATAGCTCCATGGAGGAGCTGCAGATCTGGGACTCGACATTGATGAGGTCATCCAGATCTTGCAGAGGAGATCAGAAGAAAAGAAATAAGGGCCTCAAAGAGAGTGGAGGCCAAGGAACAACGCTTAGTTCTGTGAATTCCACAGAGAGAAGGGTCACTTAACTGAAGACTGCAAAGCCCTTCGACAACTAGTAGAAAGATTGTTTGTCGAAGTCAAGATCAAAGATCTGTGCAAGAAAAGTGATTCCTCAAAACCTTCCACCTCTAAGGGAAAAGGGGTGGCTGAAGTCCAGCCGGAAAGCATGGAGGTAGAGGATGTGGGCCATCTGGGGTCTATCAACATTCAAGTTGAATGCTTTGATGCAGATGATGAGGGAGCCTTGGGGCGGCTCTTCTTCATCCATGGTGGAGCAGGAACCGAGTAAACTCGGAAGTCCTCAATTACAAGAGTCACTCGACTAGAGGTCGCCTCTTCCTCTTCCTCTGCTCCATCAAGAGAGGATGTTACTTTTGGCCAAGCTGATCTGCCTCAAACTGCCAATCCGTTTGATGATGCTGTTGTGATCAAGGCAGTTATTGGAGATTATACAGTTGAGAGAATTCTCATTGATACTGACATTTCAGTCAACCTCTTTTTCAAATCAACTTTTGGGGCTCTGAAGACTGGAAAGCCTCTGCTTTCCACCGAAGGGCAACTCTATGGCTTTTCTGGTGAAAGAAAGGAAGGCGAAGGAAGCATCATGATGAGTTGTAAATATACCTATTTTGATGTACATTAAATAAAGCGTTTTTCTTTATTTTTTGTTATTTTTGTTTAATTTTCTTTAATAAAATGCTTCTTTTATTGTAAATATTTTCCTAACTTAACATATTTTCTTTTTCAGAAAAAATACAAAATATCTGCCAAAAACAGTAATGTCACGCCCGTGTCATTACTGGTCACGCCCGTGACCTGGGCGTGACACGACAAAATCCAGCAAAATGAACAAATTTTGAAGAAATAGCTTGACACGCCCGGTCACACGCCCGTGACATGACCCGTGTCCAGCGCTCGACGATTTCCGCTCCACGATATTGCGCTCGACGATTTCCGGTCGACGATCGTCGACAACTCCTTGACACGCCTAGCGTCACACCCGTGACCTGGGGCGTGACCACTTCTGCAAGCTCGACGAAAACGCCCGTTCGACGATTTTCCGCTCGACGATTTGCGCGCTCGCCGATTTCCGTTCAACGATCATCGAACACACGGCACGCCCGTGACCGTGGGCGTGACCACTCCATTTAGCTCGAAGAATTTTCGCGCTCGACGATTTTCCGCTCGATGATTTTGTCGATCGACGACTTTCCGCTCGATGATCATCGAACCCCTGACATGCCCAGAGTCACGCCCGTGACCCGAGGCGTGACTTCCACCACCTGGCAATGACAAACCGCCGCTGATGACTTTCGACGCAAATGGCTCCCAGTTCAACCTCCCCGACACGCCCACCGTCATGCCCGTGGCCTGGGGCGTGACCGCCGCAATTTCAGCCGCCAAGTCAAATCTCAAGTCAAATCGTCGGCCGCCATTTGAATAGTATTGACACGCCCATGGTACACGCCCGTGACTTAGGCTGTGCACCATGAAATGTTTCCTATAAATTGACCCCTTCTTTTTTGAGTTGTTGTTCCTTTTTTTTTCCTGAACCATTTTGCTTAAGGGGTCGGCTGTTAGATTATTTCCAATACTATGTAAAGTTATTTTCTCCCCTTCTCCTTTATTTTTAGCTTTGTAATCTCCTGTTTAGTTCAATAAAATTTTTAGATTTTCTCTTTACATAGTTATGGACTTCATCTATATGCAATCTCTCAAGCAATCTTATTTGTTATGTTTTGTTTTTCCTATCTTTCTCGCGTCTTTATAACGGGTGTGTACCTATATGAGTTTATTTTTATGCTTAAGTAGAGTTCATAAATTTCATAGTTTAGTTTTTTTTCCGTTCTTATATTCATTCTTATGAGTTTATAAAGATGCATTAAAATAGTTCTGTTTTCTTTAACTTAGTTTTTTTTATTAGGATGTAAAACTTTTTGTTCTTTTCTACGTTATTTCTACTTTTTAAGCTCTTTTATAACCTCATAAGAATGAAAACGTTCTCATTTTAATTTTTCAAGCATTCTCATTTTCATGTTTATTTTCAAAAATGTTTTTGCCCGTTTAAATTTTATTTCTTCATTTTATTCATTTCTACTGCATTCTAGCGGTAGAAATGTAATCGTTTTAATTTTCTGAGCACTTGCACTTTTCGTTTATTTGCAAAAACTTCTGTTACTTTAATTTTTATTTTCAGTTTTTATTCATTTCTACCGCATTCTAGCGGTAGAAATGTAGTTATTTTAATTTTTCAGTCACTTAGTTTTTCTTAATTTTGTACGTGTGCGTGCGTGTATGAGTTAGTTTTTATAGCTTTATTTCAATTCTGTAGAGTGTGTGCGTGTGTTGCATTTATTTTCGCCTACTCATTAAGAGTTAAATGACGTGATTTAATTTTCTCCTACTCATTTGAGTAGGATTTGTGTGCGTGTGTTTTACTTTCAAATAGAGTGTGTGAGTGTTAGCATTTAATTTCGCCTACTCGCTAGGAGTTAAATGGCAGGATTTTATTTACCGCCTACTCATTTGAGTTAAATGGCAGGTCGTTATTTGTCTGTAATAATTTGAGTAGTATTTGTACTAGCATTTATTTACCGCCTACTTATTTGAGTTAAATGTCAGGTCTGCGTATGTGTTTACTTTTCAGTAGAGTGCGTGCGTTGGTGCATTTATTTTCTCCTACTCGTTTGAGTAGGACTCGCTTTATTTTCTCCTGCCCACTCATTTGAGCTGGGACTTATAATTTTTCTGCTTTCATTTCAGTCCTACTCGTTTGAGTAGGACTTGCACTTTACTGCTTTCCTTTACTGCTTTCTTTTATCGCTTTATTTACTGCTTTCTTTTTATTACTTTCAAGCGCTGTCATCGCCATTCCGATGAGTAGCTAACCGTTTTTAGCCCTCAGTATTGAAGAGCATTGGGACAAATAAAATAACTTAAAATAATTAAAGGTCTCATTTTTCTAATTAATTAAAAACACTTAAGGTTTGCCCAGGGTTTACGACGCGTAGGACCACATAATCGATGTGTGTGCCCTATTTCCGTAGTCCATATGCTAGCTAGCCGAGAAGGCCATGCGTATGAACCGATCACCCCTTGGTAAATGGAGTTCCGCACTAACCCTCGAGAGAGGAGGCGCGCCAACTCTACCAGATTGGATTCCCCACCCAATAGCGGGGTTCTTAGCGTAATGCGGGCATTAAGAGGAATCCTTCGTTCGACGAGAGCACGGTCGAATAGTCTTAATGTTCAAGTGAGCGATAGTCCTAGAGATAGGTGAGCTCATTTTAGTGGAACCTCAACGGCCAAGTCTCCGTACTATTTATTTTGAAACTTAGGATCTCTTTTTATTAAAAGTCTATTTTAGTTCGAATTTAATTCGGTGCCATCAATCTAAGCTCTTCATTGGCTCCACCCTTTATTATGCTTTTATTTTCTGTCTTTTGTTTATATATATTACCCGACAAGTAATTATCGGTAAAATAATAGTCCCCTCCAGGGAAGTGTAGAAATAATCGAACCGACCCCGAGAACAATACGAACTCGATATTCCACCCGGAATATCCTGTACTACTCACGATAGGTGCACTTGGTTCCTTTCGTTAAAACTTGATCACACCTTTTTATATCCAAATAAATAAATACGCGCGCCCCGTTTTCTAAATAAAAACTGAAAGTGCAGGTTAGATCTGGAGTACTCTAGAGGCGGGATGAATATAGTATTGTACTTTCTTCAAAATTTTTAAAACTTTTGTTGTAATCCTAAGTGAACAAGTAAGCAAATAAAATAAACAAGCACAACAAACTATCTAATCACAGAGCACAGCCAAAAAAAAAAAGAAAAGGGCAACTAGACGACACAAGAAATTTTATAGTGGTTCCCCAACCTGGTTACATCCACTCTTCTACCACCCTGGTAGGAATCCACTCAGGTTTTTGATCAGGTGCCTGACACCAATGAGCTTTTATTCAGGTGCTCAAAAACCAAAACCTCAAGTCTTTTGGAAGGAGACTTGCAACCAGAATAATTTTGAAGGGAATTAAAACCCTGTACAAGAGTTGGAAAAGAGGGTGATGAGGTCTTCTCTTTCTCAATAACAACTTGAGAAGACTTGTGGATTGATGTTAGCAGATTTGCTCCCCCTGAGATCTTGAAAGTATCAGGAAAGCTGGAGCACTGCTTCAGGGTGATAGGTCTTCAAAGACCTAGAGTGCCTGGACTAGAGATGCTTCAGGAACTTCTTTGACAGGTTGAAATTTTGTTGTCCTGTAAAGTTGAAGGAAGAAGACTCTTGATAGTAATTGGTTGTTCTTCTTCTTCTTCTTGAAGATGTGTTCTCTGGTTAGGCTGATTGCAGTAGAACTATAGATTTCTGAATGATTATTCTTCTGTGCAATCTTTTTGTGTGTCTGATTGTCTGTATTGCTAGCAGTATCATTGTATGTCTATATGACTGTCTGATAGTACTTGATCCTTTCTTTTCTTACTTCGACTGACTGAAGAACACACTGGAAAGTTGAAATCTTAAGCAGTAATTGCAGTCGGCCTTGGAAGGAAGCGACAATCAATAATTTCCCTAACTGTCCCATGGAAAAATGGCATGAAATAGTCCATAGTCAATGCACGTTCCAACGGTAACATTTCAAGAAGATCTGACATTAATTGTTCAGGAATCATTGCCGAGAAACGGGACGGGAAACTGAAGAAGACCTAGTCTGGAATCGTCGAACCAAAAACACAATTCGCCGAGCTGAGTTTGAGTTCGTCGAGCTGAGCTTGAGTTCGTCGAGCTGAGCTTAAGTTCGTCGAGCTGAGCTTGAGAGAGTTTGTCGACCAGACAATCTTCATTAGTCGAACAGACAATCTTCATTCGTTGAGCTGAAATCCAAATTCGTCGAGCTGAGAACAGTTTTGGACTTAGTCAAAATATTCTGTATCTACTGATATCCAGTGTCGACATAAGCTGGTGTCAACTGATTGATCTTGGGGTCGACTCAAATCTTCTGGTGTCGACATAAACTGGTGTCGACAGATATCCTAGTGTCGATACAAATCTTCTAATGTCGACATGAATTGTTTGGTGTCGACACATGTCCTAAGTGTCGACTCAAATCCTCTGAATTCAGAATTCGTCGAGTAGAGTGCTGCATTCGTCGACCTGAGAAGCTGAGAACTTGAGGTCCAAGTTCGTCAAGCTCAGAATCTAATTCGTCGACCAAAGCTTGAAGCTGGACTTAGAAAAATTCTGAAGTTGTCCTGACTTTAGCTTGATGAAGAACCTCAGTCTTCGTCGAACAGAGATCCAAGATCGTCGAGCTCATCACCAAGAAATGTCTCACGATTGTCGAGCGCAGAACACCTTTCATCGAGCTGAGTTCGACGAACATCGAACTCACTTTACTTAGTCTTGAAAACCTCTAAATCTGGAGTCTCTTGAAGGTCTTGATGATAGCTGGTCCATCTGAAATTGAACCTAAGGACTTGGCCTAGACTCTAGGACACAAACTTGACCCTAGCTATACAGGTTGGGTCACATCCTAAGTCAGTGAACCTAGCCCAAATCAACTGGTGATTCAACAATCTCCCCCTATTTGGGTGAGGTTACTAACATAGACTCAAGACAGAAACAAACAGAAAAACAAAGCAAGAAAAGAAATATATCTGGCAGAGAATTATAACACATGCATCAGATATATATATACACAGCTTTGTTTAAACACATGACATAGTTCTGAAAACAAATGCAGAAAGAATATTAGGACAAAATAAAGATTACTTCTTCTTTTGCATAGGTTTGTCTTCAGTTTTCTTTTCTCCTGGCTTTTTGAAGATGATTTCTCTCTTTGGATCTGAAGCCTGAGCCTTTGTCATAGTCATGTCAGCTGCCCCAATAATATTAAATGATGTAGCTCTGGGGACAACTTCTTCTGGATGGAGCTTCATATAGTCATCAACATTAAATATCTTGTTTCCTTTATCAAACCTTTTCCACTCTTCTTAACTGTACTATGACATTGTTGTTAACCCTGATGTATCTTTGCCTTCAGCCTTTGCTTTATTAATCAGAGATAAACCAATTAACTCCTGGAATCTAGCCATTTTTGTATTATTTGCAGTTTCAGGATCTTCAAATGGAATTGGAGGAGAATATGGCCTTTTTGGACTATCAACTTTCTATACTTCAGAGGTATATTGCTGCTGCTGCTGATGCTGTTGTTGATTACCTGAGGATGGTTGCCTCTGCTGGTTGCTTCTTTTATAATCTTTTCTTTTCCCTTTGCGGAAATAAACTTGATGGGGGTTGAAAGTATATTTTTCTTAATTATGGAGGGTAAACTTGATGAAGCACCCAAACCCAGCTTTCCATTTAATCTAGCATTCAATGTGCTTGTAATGTCTATCATCTTGAGGCTTCTCCCATTGAGAGATTGCTCAAGTTGTTTGGCCTCACATAATTCAGATTTTAATTTAATTATTTGTTCATTAGCTAAGGTTAGTTGATCTTATAGTTTAATTTTTTCTGAGTTGACAGATTCAATGCTTCCTAGTCTTTCTCTAAGAGTTTTTATTTCCTTTTCTGAGCTAATTAAATCTAAACACATGGCTTTGAATTCAATTTTAAATGACTCAGAATTAAAATCAAAACTAGAGATAACCTGATCTGCCTCTGAGTCTGAGGCTGCTTCATCTTCAGATTCTTCTTCTGATCCAAAACAGCTCCTTGAGTCATCAATTGCCATTAGGCAAACCTCCTTGGATCTAGCTTCTACCTCTTCTTCACTTGAACTGGAGGAAGATGTTTCTTCTTCTGTATCACTCCATGTATCAGCAACAAAACCCTTGTCATTCTTTTTGTATTTACTGGAAGAGGGTCTGCTACTGTATTTTCTCCTAGAGTCTCTTTCTTTGTTCTTGTCCTTCTTCTAGTTTTTTGGACATTCTGAGATGTAGTGTCCAGGCTTTCTACAACCAAAGCACACAACCTCCTTGGTTGGTGTCTTGTCATACTTGGGCTTGTCATCTTGTCTGGATGATTTCCTTCTAAAATCATTTCTAGCCATCTTGTAGAACCTTTTTACAAAGAGGCTCATGAGTTCCTCATTGGAAGTTAATGTCTCACTATCCTCAGATGCTTTGAAGGCTATGCTGTGCTCCTTTCTCAATGGAGTTCTTGCCTTCTGTTCTGCTACTTCTCTTGATTTTACCAGCTGCTCATAGGATTTAAATTTACCTAGCAGAGATTCAGTTGATATCTAATTTAGGCTTCTGGCTTCTTTGATTGGCCAGATTCTGGAATCCCAAGAGCTAGGGAAGCACATCAATATCTTGTCATTCACCTCTGTCAATGTGATGTCTTTATCCAAGGTTTTGAGCTGATTGATGATGGAACTCAACCTGTTGTACATCTCAGCCACTGATTCTGTCTCATCCTTTTTGAAGTTCTCATACAGGGAGATGAGATTGGATATCCTGTCTTTTCTCTTATCTGCTGAGCCAACTACCATTTGGTTGAGGGAATCCCAAATGGCCTTGGCTAAGGTGCACTCAGCCATCTTTTGAAATATGTCATCTAACATAGTTTGAGCCAAGATATTCATTGCTTTAGCATCTGCCATTTTGGCTTTGTTGTAAGCTTCATTGTTCTCAGGAGGAGGCACTACAGTCATGTTTGTTGAGGTACTTGTAGCTGCAGGTGCTGAAGGTACACCTGTCAAGATAACAGAAAAAATATCCTCATCAATAAAATTCATGTATAATCTGATTCTTGCCTTCCAGATGGAAAACTTGTTAAGATTGCAAATTGGAGGTCTGATGCTTGCATAAACTTTATCTTGGGCCATGTCTTGTGAAGAAATAAATCTAATAACAAAAGCAAATAAGCAGATCTAACAACAGGGATCTTTGTGGTTCAGGTGTTAGCCTGTACAACCAGTTAAGATTAAGGTGTGGTATTTTTGACCAACCTCCCTCTGATACCAATTGAAAGTGCAGGTTAGATCTAGAATACTCTAGAGGGGGGTGAATAGAGTATTGTGCTTTCTTCAAAATTTATACAACTTTTGTTGTAATCCTAAGTGAACAAGTCAGCAAATAAAATAAACAAGCATAGCAAACTATCTAATCACATAGCACAGCCAAAACAAAAAGAAAAGGGCAACCAGATGACATAAGAAAATTTATAGTGGTTCCCCAAGCTGGGTACATCCACTCTTCTACCACCCTGGTAGGATTCCACTCAGGTTTTTGATCAGGTGCCTGACACCAATGAGCTTTTATTCAGGTGCTCAAAAACCAAAACCTCAGGTCTTTTGGAAGGAGACTTGCAACCAGAATAATTTTGAAGGGAATTAAAACCCTGTACAATAGTTCGAAAAGAGGGTGATGAGGTCTTCTCTTTCACAATAACAACTTGAGAAGACTTGTGGATTGATGTTAGCAGATTTGCTCCCCCTGAGATCTCGAAAGTATCAGGAAAGCTGGAGCACTGCTTCAGGGTGATAGGTCTTCAAAGACCTAGAGTGCCTGGACCAGAGATGCTTCAGGAACTTCTTTGACAGATTGAAATTTTGTTGTCCTTTGCAGTTGTCCTGTAGAGTTGAAGGAAGAAGACTCTTGATAGTAATTGGTTGTTCTTCTTCTTCTTGAAGATGTGTTCTCTGGTTAGGCTGATTGTAGTAGAACTATAGATTTCTGAATGATTGTTCTTCTGTGCAATCTTTTTGTGTGTCTGATTGTCTATACTGCTAGCAGTATCACTGTATGTCTGTATGACTGTCTGATAGTACTTGATCCTTTCTTTTCTTACTTCGACTGACTGAAGAACAAACTAGAAATTTGAAATCTTAAGCAGTAATTGCAGTCGGCCTTGGAAGGAAGCGACAATCAATAATTTCCCTAACTGTCCCATGGAAAAACGGCATGAAATAGTCCATAGTCAATGCGCATTCCAACGGTATCATTCCGAGAAGATCTTGCATTAATTGTTCAGGAATCATCGCCGAGAAACGGGACGGGAAACTGAAGAAGACCTAGTCTGGAATCGTCGAACGAAAAACACAATTCACCGAGCTGAGTTTGAGTTCGTCGAGCTGATCTTGACTTCGTCGAGCTGAGCTTGAGGTCATCGAGCTGAGCTTGAGAGAGTTCGTCGACCAGACAATCTTCATTAGTCGAACAGACAATCTTCATTCGTTGAGCTGAAATCCAAATTCGTCGAGTTGAGAACAGTTCTGGACTTAGTCAAAATATTCTGCATCTACTGATATCCAGTGTCGACATAAGCTGGTGTCGACTAATTGATCTTGGTGTCGACTCAAATCTTCTGGTGTCGACATAAACTGGTGTTGACAGATATCCCGGTGTCGACACAAATATTCTGGTGTCGACATGAATTGTTTGGTGTCGACACATTCCCTAAGTGTCAACACAAATCCTCTGAATTCAGAATTCGTCGAGTAGAGTACTGCATTCGTCGACCTGAGAAGCTGAGAACTTGATGTCCAAGTTCGTCGAGCTCAGAATCTAATTCGTCGACCAAAGTTTGAAGCTGGACTTAGAAAAATTCTGAAGTTGTCCTGACTTTAGCTTGATGAAGAACCTTAGTCTTCGTCTAACAGAGATCCAAGATCGTCGAGCTCAACACCAAGAAATGTCTCACGATCGTCGAGCGCAGAACACATTTCGTCGAGCTGAGCTCGACGAATGTCGAACTCACTTTACTTAGTCTTGAAAACCTCTAAATCTGGAGTCTCTGAAGGTCTTGATGATAGCTGGTCCATCTGAAATTGAACCTAAGGACTTGGCCTAGACTCTAGGACACAAACTTGACCCTGGCTATACAGGTTGGGTCACATCTTAAGTCAGTGAACCTATCCCAAATCAACTAGGGATCCAACAAAAACCAAATCCACTTTTCTACTTAAATAAAATCGTCCGGGGCGCCGCACATCCTCACCTATTTTTGGAGTTTTAACCGCATTAAGTGTTCGGACTTGATGCGAAAAATATCAATCAAGTTTTTGGCACCGTTACCGGAGAGATTTCGAGTCGTTATTTTAAACTCTGGAGACCTATTAATTTTGCCTATTATATATATAAAACAATGGCCAACAAAAAACTACTAATACTAATAATAATAATAATCATAATAATAACTTAACACAACTAACAAACTCAAAAAAAAATTTAAAAACTAAAAAATCCAAAAATTTATAAAACTTAAAAACTAAAAAAATCAAAAAAATCTAAAAACTTAAAAATCCTAAAAATCCTAAAAAGCAAACTCATAAAAAAAAAACAATAAAAACGTTAACTCAAAACTCTAAAAATCTAAAAAATCAATAAAACTTAAAAAAAACAACTAACTGACAGCGAAAAAACCTAAAAACAAAAAACAAAAGTTTTTCCAAAAAAATACTAAACATTGAAAATAAATAAAAATTTTATATTTTGTACGGCACGCTTCCCCTTATTGTGCACGTTAGAGGACGCATTTCTATACACGCTTAGGCTAAGCCGTTAGCTTCGAGACACACACACACTTGCCCGCTACCGCCCGCAACCTTTTCGCCGAGTTTATCGTTTTTGTTGTTCTCTTTTTGCTATTTCTTTTTAATAATGCAGGGTTTCCAATGGGCCTCCCCACACTCGTCTTAGGGAAGCTTCTACCCTCCTTTTTATTTTTGTCCATATTTCATTTTGTAATTTATTCGTTCCGCATACTTATATAGCAACATTGGGTACAATGTTGGATTTAAGTATGGGGATGTTTTCTTTTTTTTTTATTCCTGCACTTTTATATTCTGCAATAATAACAAAAATCATCAAAAATTACAAAAAAAATTACAAAAATTAAAACCTCAAAAAAAATTTTTTCTTTGATTTATAATCAAAAAAATAAAAAAATCCATAAAACAAAACAAAAAAAATTATTTTCTTTGTCAATATTTTCATTGTAAAAAATAATCGTTCTCTTTTCCCCCTCTCTTCTTTTTATAAATGAAGAAAAACATAATCACTTTTTAGCAAGACCGCGGCGTACGACTCATCGAACCAACCACCTTAATGAGAGTCTGTTCGCGGGCCAATACCTAAAAAGTCAAAAAATTTTGTTTACTTTGTAAAATTTTTGTAAATACTTTGATAAAAAAACTAAAAAATCAAATAAAATTTGAAAAATCAAAAATACGAAAAAAATGATAAACAAAAATTCAAAAAAAAAGATAATAATCAAAATTACAATAAAATGATAAAAACCAAAAAATGAAAAATATTTTCGTAATTATGTAATAAATAAATCGAATATCTCAATTCTTAACCCTTTTCGCTCTCCAAAAATTTAGTTGCGAGTTAATTTATAAGCGAATTTTAGTTATTCGTTGCTTACTATTCGTTTATTAATTGGAGATCGATAGATTTTTATATATGGGGTTAAGTTTTAAAAATTTTTCGTATATCTCTTTTTTTATTTAGATAGAGACCTGTTTTCAGAATTACTTCTACTAATCTAAATAGTTGCACATTTGTTTTATTAGAAATAACGATCTTAGATTTCAATTATGTTAACTCCAAACATTGTTTTTCGAATTTTAGGAACGTTTAATTTATAAAAGTTGCTCTCAAAAACTTTTTATTAAACTTAGTTTTATTTTTGAACAAAAACCTATCACCTTTTTCATGTCATACTTGACATTATTTCGATCCTTAAAAGATCCTATGTCAATGGGAATAAGATTTTGTTCCGTAAACATAGACATCCAATATTAAAAAAGATTATATGTCATGGAGTAAGAGAATAAAATTCATTGCTCCTATACATATACATTGGATTATTTTGAAGATTGTAAAAAAAAATTATGTTATGGAAAATAAGATTTCGTTTTCCTAACATCCATATTCGAAAAACAAAATCATTAGAGGTCCGAGCAAAAAAAAAATATACCCTCACCTCTAATTCAAAGCCTTCTTCATATACCACGATATCACACTTCACCTATCTCAAATAATTCTAGATTTAATTTTAAAATCTTTTTGAGAGCATCATTTGTAAATTAAATTTTTTCCTATAATTCTTACAAACTCAAGTTTTCATAAATCCAATCTATTTTTGTTAGCCTAACAAATAAAATTTTTTGTTATCTATTCAATCATATCAGAAGTTTTTAACTGAAACTCTTCCTTTATTTAAAGTTTTGGCATAATTTAGTATTTAACTCTAAAACCCCTGATATTTATTTAGATTTTTCTTTTGATTAATTCAAGCGGTAGCTAACCTTTGGATTTCTTTAATTCATTATAAGTTCATCTGCAACTTTTGCTCTGGAATAGCAAAAGCTTAAGTATGAGGGTATTTGATGAGTTGTAAATATAACTATTTTGATGTATATTAAATAAATCATTTTACTTTATTTTTTGTTATTTTTGTTTAATTTTCTTTAATAAAATGCTCCTTTTATTGTAAATATTTTGCTAACTTAACATACTTTCTTTTTCAGAAAAAATACAAAATATCTGCCAAAAACAGTAATGTCACGCCCGTATCATTACTGGTCACGCCCGTAACCTGGGCGTGACACGGTAAAATCCAACAAAATGAACAAATTTTGAAGAAATAGCTTGACACGCCCGGTCACACGCCCGTGACATGACCCGTGTCCAGCGCTCGACGATTTCCGCTCGATGATATTGCGCTCGACGATTTCCGCTCGACGATCGTCGACAACTCCTTGACACGCCTAGCGTCACGCCCGTGACCTGGGCGTGACCACTTCAACAAGCTCGACGAAAACGCCCGTTCGACGATTTTCCACTCGACGATTTGCGCGCTCGCTGATTTCCGTTCAACGGTAGTCAAACACACGGCAAGCCCGTGACTGGGGGCGTGACCACTCCATTTAGCTCGACGAATTTTCGCGCTCGACGATTTTCCGCTCGACGATTATGTCGCTCGAGGATCATCGAACCCCCGACACGCCTAGAGTCACGCCCGTGACCCGGGGCGTGACTTCCGCCACCTGGCCCGACAAACCGCCGCTGACAACTTTCGACACAAACGACGCCCAGTTCAACCTCCCCGACACGCCCACCGTCACGCCCGTGGCCTGGGGCGTGACAGCCGCGATTTCAGCCGCCAAGTCAAATCTCAAGTCAAATCGTCGGCGACCATTTGAATAATTTTGACACACCCATGGTACACGCCCGTGACTTATGGCGTGTACCATGAAATGTTTCCTATAAATTGACCCCTTCTGTTTTGAGATGATGTTCCTTTTTTTCCTGAACCATTTTGCTTAAGAGGTCGGCTGTTAGATGATTTCCAATGCTTTGTAAAGTTATTTTCTCCCCCTCTCCTTTATTTTTAGCTTTGTAATATCCTGTTTAGTTCAATAAAATTTGTAGATTTTCTCTTTTACATAATTATGGACTTCATCTATATGCAATCTCTTAAGCAATCTTATTTGTTATGTTTTGTTTTCCCTATCTTTTTTGCGTCTTTATAACGGGTGTGTGCGTATATGAGTTTAGTTTTATGCATAAGTAGAGTTCATAAATTTCGTAGTTTAGTTTTTTTTTTCCGTTCTTATATTCATTCTTATGAGTTTATAAAGATGCCTTAAAAAAAGTTTTGTTTTTCTTTAACTTAGTTTTTTTTTAATTAGGATGTAAAACTTTTTGTTCTGTTCTACGTTATTTCTACTTTTTAAGCTCTTTTATAACCTCATAAGAATGAAAACATTCTCATTTTAATTTTTCAAGCATTATCATTTTCATGTTTATTTTCAAAAATATTTTGCCCGTTTAAATTTCATTTCTTTATTTTATTCATGTTTACTGCATTATAGCAGTAGAAATGTAATCGTTTTAATTTTCCGAGTACTTGCACTTTTCGTTTATTTGCAAAAACTTTTGTTCCTTTAATTTTTATTTTCACTTTTAATTCATTTCTACCGTATTCTAGCAGTAGAAATGTAGTCATTTTAATTTTTCAGTCACTTAGTTTTTCTTAATTTTGTACGTGTGCGTGCGTGTATGAGTTAGTTTTTATAGCTTTTTTTCAATTCTGTATAGTGTGTGCGTGTGTTGCATTTATTTTCGCATACTCGTTAAGAGTTAAATAGCGTGCTTTAATTTTCTCCTACTCATTTGAGTAGGATTTGTGTGCGTGTGTTTTACTTTCAAGTAGAGTGCGTGAGTGTTAGCATTTATTTCCGCCTACTCGCTAGAAGTTAAATGGCAGGATTTTATTTAACGCCTACTCATTTGAGTTAAATGGCCGGTCATTATTTGTCTGTAATAATTTGAGTTGTATTTGTGCTAGCATTTATTTACCGCCTACTCATTTGAGTTAAATGGTAGGTCTGTGTATGTGTTTACTTTTTAGTAGAGTGCGTGTGTGGGTGCATATTTTTTCACCTACTCGTTTGAGTAGGACTCGCTTTATTTTCTCTTGCCCACTCATTTGAGCAGGGACATGTAATTTTACTACTTTCATTTTAGTACGACTCGTTTGAGTAGGACTTGCACTTTACTGCTTTCCTTTACTGCTTTCTTTTATCGCTTTATTTACTTCTTTCTGTTTATTTATTTCAATCGCTGTCGTCCCCATTCCGATGAGTGGCGAACCGTTCTTAGCCGTTAGTACCGAAGAGCATTGGGACAAATAAAATAACTTAAAATAATTAAAGGTCTCATTTTTCTAATTAATTAAAAACATTTAAGGTTTGCTCGGGGTTTACGATGCATAGGACCACATAATCGATGTGTGTGCCCTATTTCTGTAGTCCATACGCTAGCTAGCCGAGAGGCCGTGCGTATGGACCGATCACCCCTTGGTAAATGGAGTTCCGCACTAACCCTCGAGAGAGGAGGCGTGCCAACTCTACCGTATTGGGTTCCCCACCCAATAGCGGGGTTCTTAGCGTCATGCAGGAATTAAGAGGAATCCTTCGTCGGACGAGTGCCCGGTCGAATAGTCTTAATTATGCTTTTATTTTCTGCCTTTTGTTTATATATATTACCCGACAAGTAATTATCGGTAAACTAATAGTCCCCTCCAGGGAAGTGTAGAAATAATCGAACCGACCCCGAGAATAATATGACCTCGATATTCCACGCGGAATATCCTGTACTACTCACGATAGGTGCACTTGCCTCCTTTCGTTAAAACTCGATCACACCTTTTTATATCCAAATAAATAAATACGTGTGCCCCGTTTTATAAATAAAAACCAAATCCGCTTTTCTACTTAAATAAAATCGCCGGGGGTGCCGCGCATCCTCACCTAATTTTGGAGTTTTAACCGCATTTAGTTTTCGGACTTGATGCGAAAAATATCAATCACGTCACTCTATTAGTAAAGCTTGGAGGAGCAATAAAATAGATTCAGTTCATAGTGGTTGATGCTCCTAGTAGTTATCATGCCATCTTCAGGAGAGCCTTGCTCAACAGATATCAAGCGGTGGTTTCTACTTACCACCTCGCGATCAAATTTTTTGCTGATGGTAGAATGTGCAGGGTCAGGAGTGACCTAAGGAGAGCAAGGGAGTGTTACGTTCGCACCGTTAATATGACTGAAGTCAGTCCTCCCGTTGTTACAGCAGTAGCAGCAGAAGCCCCTTCCAGTTCAGAAACTACTGCAGATAAAGAAGGAGCTCACCTGGAACCTACCCAGGTGATGCAAGGAGTCCCCATTACTGAGAGGGAGGAGATGAAACTCTCCATCAACTTGAAGTTGCCCGAAGATCAAAAAGCCGAGTTGATCTCATGTTTGCTGAATTACCTGGATGTCTTCGTTTGGTCAGCGGAGGACATGCCAGGCATTGATCCGGACGTTTCCTACCATCATCTCAATGTTGATCCCAGCTTCAATCCTATGCAACAAAAGAAGCGAGATGTGGCAACAAAGATTGCTGCTCCAATAAGAGAGGAGGTATCGAAGCTTCTCAAAGCAAATTTTATTCGTGAAATTTAATATCCCTTTTGGATATCAAACGTTGTAATGTTTAAAAAGCCAGGAGGAAAATGGCGAATGTGTGTAGATTTCATGAAACTTAATAAAGCGTGTCCATAAGATTGTTACCCCTTGCCTTGGATAGATTCTTTAGTTGATTCTGCGGTAGGCTACTCTTTTATAAGTTTTTTAGATGCATTCTGTGGTTACCATCAAATAAGAATGCATAAACCCAACATTCCTCATACGTCATTCATTACAAACGATGGTTGTTACTGTTATCTTGTGATGCCCTTTGGGCTTAAAAATGTCGGTGCAACCTATCAACGCATCATGGATCATGTATTTAAGCAACAAAAAAGAATAAACCTTGAGGTGTTTGTGGATGATCTTCTGATCAAAAGCAAATCTTTCTCACTACACCTGCAAGATCTAGCAGAGACTTTCTCTACTCTGCGTAGATTCAAGATGAAACTCAACCCCTCAAAGTGTACATTTGGGGATAGTAAGGGGAAGTTCCTTGGTCATCTCCTTACTCTAGAAAGGCTTGCCCCCATTCCTGATAAAGTTAAAGCCATTCTTGATATGGATCCTCCACGTTCACCTAAAGAAGTCCAATAGTTAGGAGGGAGGTTGGCAGGTCTCTGGAGGTTCCTCTCTCGAGTTGGTGATAAGTGTGCTTCTTTCTTCAAAACTCTTCCAGGAGCGTCCAAGTTTCAATAGACAGAAGAGTGTTCACAAGCTTTCGAGCAGCTAAAGAAACAATTGACTTCAACTCCCTTACTTCAGAGTCCCTAGTCAGGGGAGATGCTGTTCTTATACTTAGGAGTTGGCCCTGGGGCGGTCAGCTCAGTTCTTCTTCGGGAAGAGAACAGGATGCAATTCCCAGTTTACTACGTCATCCATATTCTGAAAGATGCAGAAACAAGATATCCGATTTTGGAAATGTTGGCCTTAGCATTGGTTATGTCTTCTCGCGGACTCCGTCCTTACTTCTAGGCGCACTCAATTCAAGTAGTCACTGGTCAGCCTTTGAAAAGTGTGTTGGAGAAACCAGAACATTCAGGCAGGTTGGCCAAATGGGCAATTGAATTAAGTGAGTTTGAGATTTCTTATGTGCCCAGCACGACCATGAAAGCCTAGGTGTTAGCAGACTTCTTGATTGATACAGAAGAGTCCAGTTCTGATCATGCAGAAAGGTCTCCTTTGGCTTGGACCATCTATGTTGATGGTGCCTCAGGCAGAAATTCTTCTGGAGCAGGAGTGGTTTTGATCAACCCAAATGGCATCAAAGTTGAGCAGGCAATCAAGTTTTATTTTCCAGTTACCAATAACCAGGCAGAGTATGAAGCCTTGTTAGCAAGCTTGAGGCTTGCAAAAGAGCTCAGAATTGATCATGTTCATATAAAGACTGATTCTCTACTGATGGCATCACAAGTTCTTGGTAATTTTGAGACTAGAGAGCCTATATTGAAGAAATATCTTACTCTTGTGAAAGTTGAAGTTTTCGAATTCAAAAGTTTTACCATTGAACGTATCCCAAGATCAGAAAATGAGGAGGCAGATGTTCTTGCCAAGCATGGACTGCCATCAGGGGGAATAACTTCTGTACTCTTTTACCCGGCAGTGGATGAAGAAGAGTTGATGCAGATTTATCAGTGTCCCTCCTGGATGGATCCATTCATTCTTTACCTTTCAATAGGGAACTTTCATCATTCGAGCAAAGATCTAAAAAAGTTGAAGATAAAAGCAGCTCACTATTACTTGGTGGCAGGTGCCCTTTATAGAAAAACCTTCCTGTCTGCCATGGCAGTGTGTTTCAGAAGAAGAATCTCCCACTGTTTTACATGAAGTTCACTCTTGTGAGTGTGGAAGTCAATTAGGAGCAAGAACTTTAGAAATACGGATCCTGCGGCAGGGTTACTTATGGCAACAATGAGGAGAGATTCTGAGGCTTATGCAAGAAAATGTGTTCTGTAAAACCCCGTATTCGCGAAGAGTGCAAACAAGACATGCACGTTTTTATGCTTTTGTGGAATTTTGCACTCCTAGGGGCCAATTTTGGGTGAACATGTAGAACATACTAGTAGGGGGAGAAAATATTTCTCCCCCCAAGGCACTCTTGAGAAGTCGGTCAAGCCGTCCAGGCCGCCAAGATCACCCCAAGACGCCGATGTAACACCCCCATCAGTCGCATGGCATATAATAGAAGATCCAGCTGGAACCCGACGCCATATACCACAGATAGTCGGAAGGGATAATAAATGAATAATCAAACCAACCAATTAAGACTACTCGTCCTAATCACAGAGCATTCTTTCAGAAGATTTTAAAGTTGAAAGAACCCAAAATTAAATCCAACTATATGAATGTCCACAGCTACAACAACAGGAATGAAACCCCAAATACACAGAAACGGGTACATGGCCTTATGGCCTTACAAATGTTCACATAAATAAGAGTGTTTTACATACATCGGCTCGCAGGCCGGCCACACATGAAAAATATAAAAAAAACAGCTATTCTACGGCCTTCTAGGGCCAGCACAGCAACATGGGCTTCAGCCCGCTATTTGACTCTCGGCTCCGCAGCACCTGCAAGCACATACCACCGCACGGTGGCAAATAAAGCAACGGTCAGCTAAAAGCCGACCAAATTATAATGACCCCGCCCCTTACTCGGGACGGCGGTGCTCTTTCCCTGCATAACATTAGCCCAACAATATATATAGCGCAATTATAATTCGACACAGATGTAGGCTCGCACGGCCATACACCCCGTGCACTCAGGGCACATTCATGGTGAACCCTGACCCATCAGTGCATTCACCACCACCCCCAGGATGGCAACAACATGTGAGCATTTAGCCTTTCTGACCACCATCTAAGGATCCGACTATGCCAACGGCCAGTCCCTGTCTTCGGGTCTCTCGCACCGAACCACATAGCCTATGTCCAATTCAACTTGCCCGTTGCTCACGCCGCATGTCCAATTTAAGTCCTTTGCGCGGGCCAAGCTTCTCTCGGATCCCAAATTTTCCAAAATAATCTCATAACCCAGTTATGATCAAGGCCGGTTCCCAGACCGCCAAGTTAGCAGAATACGTTTCCGCTCAGTTTTCCGGGTGCGCCTTGAAGCTAACCTCCAAGGATCCATGCTGCAATCTACCGCGTAGAAACCCGAAAAATCAAAAGCACGGAGTCTTCTCCGACAAAACCACATCAAATGCAACATCACCGATCCAGACAAAACACGTCCGGGTAGGCTTCACACACAATGCCTATGCCCGTACCTACAATTCCGGGCTCTATATGCAACACAAGGGGGACTATTCCCGTCAACCCCAAGGAACACCACGCACTCACCGCATACTCGCGGGAGCGGGGTTCCCTATGCAAAAGAAAGAGCTTCAAACGCTCAAGTTGAGAATCGTTACTCTTGTAGTCCGTTTTAGCGCCATGGAAAAAAAATACGCGGTTAGAACTCTTCGCAATGACCTTCCCTCCACGGATCCGCTCTCCGATTACGAAACGGTGCTCCGATGCTCCGCCGGCGGCCGGAAACCTCCTTCTTCTTCCTCTTCTCTCTCACTTTGGAAGGGGAGAACTTTGGAGAGAAAATGGGGAATTAACCCCCTATTCCCGGCCTTAACAGAGCAGGATTTCATCTGGGCCGTCGGATCCTAATTAAAGAAAACGAACGGCTCAGATCTGCACAAAATTCTCCAGACCTTGGCCGAACACAGCTTGGCACACGGCCGTGTCCCAGGCCGTGTGCCTCGATCCAGGCACGATCATCGAACTGAGAAACGCACACGGGCCAAGACACGCCCGTGTCTGACCTGACACGCCTGTGTCGGGTTCCTCGACACGCCCGTGTTCGTGGGCGTGTCACGCATAACCGCCACGGTAACGGACACGACCCATCAAGACACGGGTAGGGACACGGGTTGGCACACGCCCGTGTCGGATGAAACGCCCGTGTCATCCGGCCGTGTTTCTGGTCGTGTCCTTCTCGGGTTGAAAACAGCCAAAAAATCACCAGCCAGACACGGCCTTGGACACGCCCGTGTCCTAGGCCGTGTACCCCTACAGGCACCAAAAACCCTTTTTTCGCGACCGACTCGCACACAACTTTCGGGGCGTTACAAATCTCCCCCACTTAAGGAATTTCGTCCCGAAATTAAGCAAAGGTACACAAAAGCTAAATGATACCTGAGTGGAATAACTCGGGGTATTCCTCCAACATAGCCTGCTCTCGCTCCCAAGAAAGCTCCTCACGTCCGCAATTATCCCAACGGACTTTAACCATTCGGACCTCCTTGTTGCGGAGTCATTTGACTGCAACATCTTCAATTCGTACTGGCTTGACCCTTGTTGTTAACTCATAATCAACCGGTACCTGATTGTCCATAACGATCTGCGAAGACTCTTGCACTGCCTTACGCAACACTGATACGTGGAATACGTCATGCAGCCCACTCAACTCCGTCAACAGCTTCAACCTATACGCCGCCTCGCCAACACGCTCCAGGATTTCAAATGGTCCAAGGTATCTCGGACTCAGCTTCTTCAAGCGTCGAACCCTCGATACACCTTTGAACGACTTGATCTTTAAATATACCATGTCACCAACGTTGAACTCCACTTTTCTATGTTTGGCGTTGTAGTACTTTGACTGTCTATCCTGAGCAATCTTCAGCCTTTCCTGAATTGTCCGTATCACTGAAGTGGCATCTTCCACCGCTTGACATTTATACAGCTTTGATTCGCCTGCCTCCAACCAAGACAACGGCGTACGACACTTCCTCTCGTACAAGGCTTCGAAAGGTGCCATTCCAATACTTGCCTGAAAACTGTTGTTGTACGCAAACTCCACCATATACAAGTGATCCTCCCAATTCTTCCCGAAATCTAGGACGCACATGCGAAGCATGTCCTCCATAGTCCTGTCGACTCTCTCGGTTTGGCCATCTGTCTGCGGGTGAAAGGCTGTGCTGAACTTTAGCTTAGTACCCAACAGACCATGCACCAACCTCCAGTCATTTGACGTGAAGCGTCCATCACGATCACTAACGATACTGCGAGGCACACCATGCAATCGTACAATGTTATCCACGTAGAGTTTGGCTAACTTTTCCACTGGATCCTCCTTCCTCACTGGGATAAAGTGCGACACCTTTGTCAATCTATCTACCACCACCCAAATGGCGTCGTTTCCCTTCTGCGATTTCGGCAAACCGTGCACAAAATCCATAGATATGTCGTGAAACTTACATTCTGGGATAGGAAGGGATTTCAAGAAACCTCCGGGCTTCTGGCATTCCGCCTTCACTAATGCACAAGTACGACACTTGGCCACATAAAGTGTCACATCCTTCTTCAAACCCGGCCACCAGAATAATTTCTTCATGTCTCTATACATCTTTGTGCTTCCCGGGTGAATTGAGTACTTGGTATGATGAGCCTCATACATCAATTCCTCCCGAATACTATCCGCACTAGGAACGCATAGACGACCGTCCTTCCTTAGCAACCCATCTTCAACCACAAACTGGGAATTTGACCCATCCAAAGCTTCATCCAAGATTTGCTTCGTGCTGCTATCCTGAACCAAAGCCCGCCGAACTCTATCCGCTAGGTCACACTGCACCTCTGTCCAAAATAGTTTCGCATCGGCACTAGACTGCTTATCGACGCAAGATATCTCCAATGCCTCCAACTTTTGGACCAATCTCTCATCATGTACTGATAACCAATTGGCTTGTGCGGGAATCTTACGACTCAACGCATCTGCCACTGCATTTCCCTTTCCAGGCACATAGTGTATCTTGAAGGTGTAGTCCCCTAAGAACTCCATCCATTTACGCTGCCTCATGTTCAGATCCTTTTGGTCCAATAGGTACTTCAAGTTCTTATGATCAGTGTAAATATCGACCTTCACATCGTACAGATAGTGCCTCCAAAGCTTTAGAGCAAATATCACGGCCGCTAAATCTAAATCGTGGACCGGATAATTCCTCTCGTGAATCTTCAGTTGTCGTGAACCATAAGCTATCACTCTCCCATGCTGTAGCAGGACACAGCCCAAACCACTGCCCGAAGCATCACTATAGATCTCGAACCCTTCGGTTCCACTTGGCGAACATAAAATGGGCGTCGTGGTCAACCGCCTCTTCAATTCTTCAAAAGCCTGTTCGCACTCCGAAGACCACACAAACTTCTGATCCTTTCTTGTCAACGTCGTGAGTGGTAGTGCTATCCGCGAGAGGTTCTCTACGAAGCGCCTGTAGTAGCCAGCAAGCCCCAGAAAACTACGGACCTCTGCCACTGTAGTCAAAGTAGGCCACTCCCGTATCGCCACTATCTTCGCCGGATCCACAGTTGAAAGTCCACCTAGTGTCAGCTATGTGCACCTATGGGGGGGGGGGGAATAGGTGACGAGTGGCGCTTTTGCGGAATTTACGAACGTACCTGCACAATAAAAATAGAAAGCACAGCACACAGAATACACAGACAAATTATAGTGGTTCCCCGACTTGGGTACATCCACTTTCCCCCTTCGACCTATCTCCCCAACAAGGGACGACTCGGTCACTTCTCCAACGGGATTGAAATCCAATCCCTGCACTAACGGAAGGAGCCCTTCCACACGTGAGAGTCAACACTCCCACAAAATGGGTTGCACCCAACCCTTACAACGCGGAACAACAGTTCCTTTACAACAAAAGTAAATATAGAAAGTACACGAGATACAAACTTCGTTTGGAGACTACGGTGTTCCTCTTCTTTCGACGACGTGTTCGTGAAGTCAACAAAAAGTTTAAAACCTTGGTCTCTCTTAGAAAGGATCTTCCCGAAACCGGCGGCGGCAATCCGAGCGGCGGCTTGGTTCGGGATCGACGACAACGACGATACACGGCAGCAGTACTTCTGAGATCCAATCTTTGTTGCAAAGCAAACTAGATCTACCAACGGTCACTCTAGGATCGGTCATCTCGATCGATTCGGACGGGGGAGTTTTTCCCGGTCAACAAATCGAGAGACATGGGATCTCTGGATAGACACGTGAGACTCAAGCTTTGCTAAGCTTCTGTCGCCGGAGATCGGGAAGAAATGCGATCAGCAGCGGCGACGGACTTGCGCGAGCGGCGACGGAGGCGGCGGAGAGATTTCGCAATTTTAGGGTTGCACTCGCTCGGCTTCTTTCTGTCTAGGTATTCAGTTCAAAATACCTGTGTATAAATACTGTAGCTAACTCCAAAATGACCGTTTGTGGGACCCACAATAGAAATCCCCAAATCCCGATCCAGAGATTTAACACCGGCATAATCCGGCTCAGGAAGTTCCAGAAAAATGCCAAGTCAAAATCGGTGAGAATCGAAAGTGATTCTCGCCGAGTCGCCGAGAATCAAAGGTGATTCTCGACGATTCGGCGAGAATCAAAGATGATTCTCGTCGAATTTGCCTTGGTTGCACGCACTGCTTTAAGCCAGGTCGAGACGACGAGAATCAACCAGTGATTCTCGTCGATTCGACGAGAATCACTAGTGATTCTCGCCGAATCGGCGAGAATCACTAAGTGATTCTCGTCGATTCTTACTTAGACGCAGAGGTGCTTGCTTAGAAGTTGCTGGATCGAGTTCGGCGAGAATCAACTTCTGATTCTCGACGAATCGGCGAGAATCCCAAGTGATTCTCGCCGAATCGGCGAGAATCACTTGGTGATTCTCGTCGATTCTAACTTAGACGAATTTTCGTCTTTCCACCTATGAGATGCTCCTTGACCCATCCTTGCTCCTTGTCTGCTCCTGCATATTTACAGCCTTGTGCTTGAAAATAAGTGCACTCCAATAGAGAGAGTACACGTAGGCCAACACACTGATCTGCTCAACGAGGGATTACGTCGTGCAGACCCGTGTATATTGACCTACTGCACCCTGACATTGGTGTGCACTTAGCGTGGAAAAACTGCAAGCACAACTAGAAGGATTTTATCAAATACGTAGGCTATTGACCTTAGCTTGTCCAGGGGCTTCTTCAAATCAGGTACATTGTGGATACAATACCCAACAATCTCCCCCTATTTGAAGAAGCCTAAACCCTACAAGCTAAGGTGAATAGAGCAAATGAGAATGAAAACCATAAACTGAAAAGAGAGTTGAGTGAATTATCCATTACCAATACCAATTTCTTGGGAGCAAGCTTGGAGCCACCTTAGCCTTAGCCGAGAGGGTAGTCTCCCCCTTTTCGGCTTCTACAAATCGGGGTCTGTAGCGTTTTACCCTTTGCTCCCCCTCAGTTCTTGCACGGGCCTGGAGCCTCTGTAGTCTTCATTCCTCATAATTGAGCATCCCCAATTCAGTCTTGAAAAGATTGAACTTGGCCTCGTCTAGGGGCTTTGTGAATATATCAGCAATCTGCTTGTCCGTGGGGACATAACAGAGAGAGATATCTTTGTTCTCCACGTGCTCCCGAATGAAGTGGTAGCGTACTTCGATATGCTTCGTTCTGCTGTGCGACACCGGATTGTTGGCAATGGCAATTGCACTTGAGGAGTCGCAGTACATGGGTACTTCCTTGAACTGAAGGTCGTAGTCGGCTAGCTGGTTTTTGATCCATAGAAGTTGTGCGCAACAGCTTCCTGCCGAGATATACTCTGACTCTGCTGTGGAGGTTGCAACACAATTCTGTTTCTTGCTGTTCCATGAGATAAGCCTCCTGCCGAGGAATTGACACGTCCCGGAGGTGCTTTTCCTGTCATCCCTGCTCCCTGCGAAATCAGCATCTGAAAAGCCTATTAGCTCGACATCATTGTTTCTCGGGTACCACAAGCCAAGATTAGGAGTACCTTTAAGGTATCTCAGAATTCGCTTTGCAGTGACATAGTGAGATTCCTTAGTGTTCACCTGATATCGGGCACAGACACATGTGGAGAACATAATATCCGGTCGACTGGCAGTAAGGTAGAGCAGGGATCCAATGATGCTTCTGTATTTGGTTTCATCGAAAGGTTTACCTTTCTCATCCTTATCCAGAGACATGGTGGATCCCATTGTAGTCCTCATAGAGGTTGCACTCTCCATACCGAATTTCTTAAGGAGTTCATTGGTGAACTTCGTCTGAGAGATGAAGATTCCATCCTCAGACTGTTTCACTTGAAGTCCTAAGAAATACTTGAGCTCTCCCATACTGCTCATTTCAAACTTTCCTTGCATAAGTTTAGAAAACTTTTTGCAAAGATTGTTGTCCGTTGAGCCGAATATTATGTCATCGACATAGATTTGCACCAGCAAAATCTTGCCTTTGACTTCCCTGAGAAACAATGTTTTATCTATTTTACCTCTGGAGAACTTGTTCTCAAGAAGAAAACTAGATAAAGTCTCATACCAAGCTCGTGGAGCTTGTTTCAACCCATATAAGGCCTTATTAAGAAAATAAACGTGATTGGGATAAGTAGGATCGACAAAACCTGGGGGTTGAGCGACGTATACTTCCTCTTTCAGGTCTCCATTCAGGAATGCCGATTTCACATCCATTTGATAGACTGTGAATCCTTTGTGTGAAGCATACGCTAGGAACAACCTGATTGCCTCGAGCCTTGCTACTGGTGCGAAGGTCTGGTCGAAGTCAATCCCTTCCTCCTGTCTGTAACCTTGAGCCACCAGCCTGGCCTTGTTCTTTACGATGATACCATGTTCATCCAGCTTGTTTCTGAAGATCCACTTCATGCCAATCACATTCTGCTTGTATGGTCTGGGAACCAGCGTCCAAACATTGCAACGTTCGAATTGATGTAGTTCCTCTTGCATGGCCAGAATCCATGCCGCATCCTTGTTCGCCTCGTCGAACTTCTTTGGCTCAACCTGTGACAGGAAGCTAAGATGCAATACTTCGTTAACTGTACATCTTCGAGTTCTGACACCAACACGAGGATCCCCGATGATCTGATCTCTAGGATGATCTCTCACGTGCCGGAGCTCTAGAAGTCTGGCGTCTGGAGCTTCAAATACTTCTTGGGCTTCTCTTTCTTCTAAGAGATTTGTTCCATCTTGATCTTCAACATTTTCAGATGACGTGGAGGTGGAAACTTTGACGTACTTGGGAGCGTCATCTTTAGGGGTCTCATCCAGACTCAGCTGTTCAAATCTAGCACCTGCATCTTCAAGAATACTACTGGAAGAATTGCTGTTAAGCAAACTTCCTTCATCAAATACAACATTTATTGATTCTTCTACCACTAGGGTTTTCTTATTGAAGACCCTATATGCCCGACTATGGGAACTATAGCCCATGAATATGCCTTCGAAGCATTTTTCACCGAATTTAGTACGCGGGTACTTCCCATTATTCAGTACATAGCATCGGCAACCAAAAATCCTCAAGTAGGACATGGTTGGTTTCCTGCCTTTCAGTAGCTCGTAGGGCGTCTTACGATGATGCTTGTTGATCAATGCTCGGTTTTGTACATGACATGCCGTATTGACACCCTCTGCCCAGAAGTATTCTGGGAGAGAAGCATCTTTCAACATTGTCGTGCAGGCTTCAATGAGAGTTCTATTTCTCCTCTCCGCAACTCCATTTTGCTGAGAAGTGCGCGGGGAGGAAAACTCATGAAAGATACCTTGTTCTTCACAAAATTCTGTCATTGCACCAGATTCAAATTCTGTTCCATGGTCACTTCTGATTTTGACCACGGAGCAGTTAAATTCGTTCTGAACCTGCTTGACAAAATTAGTGAAGATGTCAAACGTATCTGACTTTCGTTTCAAAAAGAACACCCATGTAAACCGAGAATGATCATCAACTATCACTAGCGTATAGGACTTGCCTCCCAAGCTATGAACTTGCATTGGACCAAACAAGTCCATATGCAAAAGGTAAAGACATCTGGAAGAGTCTTTGTCAGCAATGCTCTTAAAGGTAGCCTGAGTCTGTTTGCCCATCTGGCATGCAGGACATGGGCTATCTTTGATGTACTTGATACTGGGAGTATCCCTTACCAAGTCCTTAGAAAATAGCATACTAATTGTCTTGAAATTAATATGTGCCAATCTCTTGTGCCATTGTTCACAAAGAGATGCACTGCCTGTTGCCACAAGGCATACGGGGGTAGATGAATCTAAACTGAGAAAATCTAAACAAAAGATATTTCTGCTCCTAATGCCTGATAATACCGTTTCAGAAGAGGTACGTGAAATTATCAGACATTTATCCTTACAGAACTTAACGTCATAACCTTTATCACATAACTGACTTACACTGATCAGGTTATGGTTTAACCCTTCAACATAAGCCACGTCGGTGATAGAGATTATACCGTTGGAAATCATACCATAACCTCTGGTGACTCCTCGATCTGACCCTCCAAAGATGACTTTGGGTCCATTCTCGACTGGAGTGTAATCACGCAGCAGGCTTCTTGTCCCGGTCATATGCCGGGAGCATCCACTGTCCAAATACCAGATCAGCGTTTTGGTGGCCTTTGGACATTCCTGCAAAACAAAATTAATTTGCCTTAGGAACCCAATCGAACTTGGGTCCTAGATTCCTGGTTAGCACACTCCCCCTCGGTTGGTTAACACTACGAGTGGTCGGTATCGCATTGCTAACATGCGGAGTCTCGTAGTTCCTTGGATTAAACCAACAATCCACGGCAAAGTGACCGACTTTGCCACAGCACCAACAGTCAAATCTGTTGTACCTCTTCCTAGGCTCCTGCCTTACCCTGGGAACGGTGGGTACTGCTGGGCCCTTGGATCTGGAGGTGGAGGCCTCATGGTGACAACAGTCGCATGACTTTGTCACCTTCTGTATAATAGGCTTAGCTTTTGGTGCCTGCTTTCCATTATGGCCGCTAGAGAACGGACCATAATTCCCTATGTGGATTTCCTCATAAGGTGCCTTGAAGGCACTCTCACCGAAGTTCCGGGGAAAGTTCCAACCGTCATACCGGCTCTTTGGCTTTGCAACCGAGGGCCGGAAATGATGCCCAAATGTTGACTCAAAGTCGTGTTGATTGCAAGGAAAGCCAGGCTTTCTGAACGCAACAGGACTAAGAGGAGCCTTGCCCTTTTCATCAACAGAGGCCTTCTTGGCGGCCTTATTATTCCTCTGGTTCTTGTTTCTCCTAGATGAAGAACAAGGTACCCCTATATGCCCCAAGCCAGCTCCTTTGGCCTGAGCAGAGAAGGTATCAACAACTGGAAGAACTGTTTTTGGCATGGAGAAGCTCTTGACGATCTTCCTTTCTGTCGCAAGTAGTTCTTCCAACTTGTCGACTTCCTCCTGCTTTAGATCAAGGAGCTTCAAAGACTCTGAATGCTTGGAAGTCAGGTCAAGGTGTTCCTGTCGGAGAGAAATCAAGCTAGTGACCTCTTCCCTTAGGGATACACACTCACCCTTAAGGAATTTTACTTCCTTCTTCTCAGCCTTCAGTCTCTTTCGGAACTCATCGAAAGTATTGAGCAGAAGCTCATACTTCTCGAGGAGCTCAGCTTCACGGGCTGAAGGGCCATCCTCAGGTTCATCATCCTGAGACTCAGGATCAGAGTCGGAGTCGGAGAGAGGGGTGTGAGCTTTTACCTTCCCAGTAAATGGGGGACATTCTCCTTCTGAGTCGGAGCGACCCACCAGCCCGAAGTAGGCTTCCTCATCATCACTGGAGTCTGAGGAATCAGACTCACTTAGTGTCTTTGGCATTCTTGTGATGTAGCTCCGCTCCTTCTTCTTATCTCTGGAGGATTTGAGCTCCTCTCCTTTCCCTTTTTCTCTTTTGCTTTGATGGCAGTCGGCCACGACGTGTCCTGGCTTATTGCATCCAAAGCAAATAATATCAGAAGAACGATGTTTGTTAGGTTTAGATGCATACCTGTCAGAAGAATAATTTTTCTTCTGATGCCTGGAGGAGGAGCTGTCTTTCTTTTTTGATTCCTCATCTTGAGGAACTTCTTGAACTCTCGGGTGATGAGGGAGAAATCCTCCTCCGACAGCTCTGAGCCGGAGGAGCATGGTTCAGAGTCCTCCTCCTCTTCCTTACTCCTCGCACGGTATGACATCGCACCCTTGCCCTTTCTGGAGTAACTGGCTTTTAGGGCCACAGTCTTTTCTTTTGCAGCAGCCTTCTCTGCTTCTTCCTCTGCCGTTCCTGGTGTTCAGCTGAAGTTCATAGGACATCAGCTTCCCAAACAGGATTTGTGGATCAGTTTCTGCTAGTCTGCCAAATTCTCTGATGGCGCAGATCTTTGTGTCCCATTCCTTAGTAAGGGACCTAAGGAATTTGTCATTGAGTTCACCATTGGTGAACACTCTTCCGTAGCCCTTGAGGGCGTTGACAATCTTCAGGAAGTTCTCGTATGTGACTCCGATTTCTTCCTTAGGCCCTTGCCTGAAGGCCTCATATTTTTGGTTCAGGAGGGATCTCCGATCATCCCTCACTTCATCCGTACCCTCCATTAGGATGATCAGGCACTGCCAGATCTCCTGTGCAGTCCTGCAGTTGCTGAAATTTTGCATCATGGAATCATCAACTGCGCTCACCAGAATGTTTCTTGCCTTCTTGTCCAGTCCTACGAGCACCATCTCGTCTTTGTCCATTTCAGAAAGTGTCTTCGACACCTTCTTGGTGGGATCGATGGTGGAGGCCTTGGTGGGGACATAAGGTCCCTCCTCCACGATCATGAAGAGTCGAGGATCGACTGCTTCCATGTAAAACCTGATTCTTTCCTTCCAGATCGGAAAGTTTAGCCTGGTGCATACTGGGATCTTGCCGGAGAACTTGAGCCCGTTCATAGTAGATATTTGTCTTCTTCTTGACACTAGGGGCAGGATTCAACTCAAGGTGTTGCCCTTTTTGATGAGCAACCTGGCTTTGATACCACTTGAAAGTCCACCTAGTGTCAGCTATGTGCACCTATGGGGGGGGGAATAGGTGACGAGTGGCACTTTTGCGGAATTTACGAACGTACCTGCACAATAAAAATAGAAAGCACAGTACACAGAATACACAGACAAATTATAGTGGTTCCCCGACTTGGGTACATCCACTTTCCCCCTTCGACCTATCTCCCCAACAAGGGACGACTCGGTCACTTCTCCAACGGGATTGAAATCCAATCCCTGCACTAACGGAAGAAGCCCTTCCACACGTGAGAGTCAACACTCCCACAAAACGGGTTGCACCCAACCCTTACAACGCGGAACAACAGTTCCTTTACAACAAAAGTAAATATAGAAAGTACACGAGATACAAACTTCGTTTGGAGACTACGGTGTTCCTCTTCGTTCGACGACGTGTTCGTGAAGTCAACGAAAAGTTTACAACCTTGGTCTCTCTTGGAAAGGATCTTCCCGAAACCGGCGGCGGCAATCCGAGCGGCGGCTTGGTTCGGGATCGACGGCAACGACGATGCGCGGCAGTAGTACTTCTGAGATCCAATCTTTGTTGCAAAGCAAACTAGGTCTACCAACGGTCACTCTAGGATCGGTCGTCTCGATCGATTCGGACGGGGGAGTTTTTCCCGGTCAATAAATCGAGAGACAAGGGATCTCTGGATAGAAACGTGAGACTCAAGCTTTGCTAAGCTTCTGTCGCCAGAGATCGGGAAGAAAGGCGATCAGCAGCGGCGACGGACTTGCGCGAGCGGCGACGGAGGCGGCGGAGAGATTTCGCGATTTTAGGGTTGCACTGGCTCGGCTTCTTTCTGTCTAGGTATTCAGTTCAAAATACCTGTGTATAAATACTGTAGCTAACTCCAAAATGACCGTTTGTGGGACCCACAATAGAAATCCCCAAATCCCGGTCCAGAGATTTAACAGCGGCAGAATCCGGCTCAGGAAGTTCCAGAAAAATACCAAGTCAAAATCGGTGAGAATCGAAAGTGATTCTCGCCGAGTCGCCGAGAATCAAAGGTGATTCTCGACGATTCGGCGAGAATCAAAGATGATTCTCGTCGAATTTGCCTTGGTTGCATGCACTGCTTTAAGCCAGGTCGAGACGACGAGAATCACTAGTGATTCTCGCCGAATCGGCGAGAATCACTAAGTGATTCTCGTCGATTCTTACTTAGACGCAGAGGTGCTTGCTTAGAAGTTGCTAGATCGAGTTCGGCGAGAATCAACTTCTGATTCTCGACGAATCGGCGAGAATCCCAAGTGATTCTCGCCGAATCGGCGAGAATCACTTGGTGATTCTCGTCGATTCTAACTTAGACGAATTTTCGTCTTTCCACCTATGAGATGCTCCTTGACCCATCCTTGCTCCTTGTCTGCTCCTGCATATTTACAGCCCTGTGCTTGAAAATAAGTGCACTCCAATAGAGAGAGTACACGTAGGCCAACACACTCATCTGCTCAACGAGGGATTACGTCGTGCAGACCCGTGTATATTGACCTACTGCACCCTGACATTGGTGTGCACTTAGCGTGGAAAAACTGCAAGCACAACTAGAAGGATTTTATCAAATACATAAGCTATTGACCTTAGCTTGTCCAAGGGCTTCTTCAAATCAGGTACATTGTGGATACAATACCCAACAACAGTTATTCCTTCTCCACTGACAACATGACCAAGGAACGCTATCGAGGATAACCAGAATTCACACTTGGAGAACTTTGCATACAACTGACTTCTCCTCAATGTCTCCAACACCATGTGTAAATGCTTGTAATGATCCTCCTCACACCGCGAATACACCAGAATATCATCGATGAATACTATCACAAACTGATCCAAGTATTCTCTGAACGTCCTATTCATCAGATCCATAAACACGGATGGCGCATTCGTCAACCCAAACGGCATAACCGTGAACTCGTAATGCCCAAACCGCGTACTGAATGCTGTCTTTGGGATGTCGCTCTCCCTTATCCTCAACTGATAGTAACCAGACTTCAAATCTAACTTTGAATATACAGTTGATCCAACCAACTGATCAAATAGATCGTCAATCCTCGGGATTGGATATTTGTTCTTCTCCATAAGTTTGTTCAATTCCCGATAATCGATACAAAGCCGCAAGCTCCCATCTTTCTTCTTAACAAAGAGAACTGGTGCGCTCCAAGGCGATGAACTTGGACGCACATAACCTTGCTCTAGCAATTCCTGCAGTTGCACCTTCAACTCTGCCATTTCTCTTAGGGTTATCCGATAGGGGGAGCGTGACATCGGTTTGGCACCCGGTACCAGCTCTATAGTAAAGTCTATCTCCCGCTGAGGAGGGGCTCCTGGGAGATCATCTAGAAACACATCAGGATACTCGGACACAACTGGGATGTTGTCCAAACTAGGCTTAGGCGTCGAAGTCTGCACTAGAGTGACATATAGTTCTGCCCCAGACCGAACTGCCTTGAACATCTGAAGGGCCGACATCAGAACTTTCCCTGACCCCTTCATGCCCGAAAAAGTAGTCTCTTGATCAGTGTCCAGACCCAACTTAACTTCTTTACGGCTGCAATCAATACATGCACTTTGCTCCAAGAGCCAATCCATACCGAAAATTACGTCGAACTCCACCAACGGTAGAACCAACGCCCGCAAATCAAACTCCCGGTCTCCAATCCGAATATTCACAACACAAACCCTATCCGCACGCATTGAGCACCCATTAGGCAACAACACATCCATCTTGTCTTCTGCCATCGAGAACGGAACTCCGATGCGTGATATAAGCTTTTCAGACAAGAAGGAATGAGATGCTCTCGTATCAAAAAGGGCTCTCGCCGGAAACCCAAAGATTAACACAAAGCCTAGCACTAACAAACGTAAGCTTACAAATACAAAGGCAACAACTATAAAAGTTAAATCACTGTAATTTAACTCATACCTGTCACCACGTCTGCTTGCTTAATGGCCTCCTACAGACCAAGGTTGTAGACTCTAGGCTGGGCTGGAGCATGATGGGATGCGGTTGACTCCACCGCCTTCCCTTTCTCCTCAAAAGTCGCTCCAGGTCTCCTCTCGGACTTTGAACGTCCGCTCCAACACTCCCGAGCAAAATGCCCTGTCTTCCCGTAGTTGTAGCAATCTCCGAGGACTCGACTTGTAGTTGCCCCCGATGCATCAGCCGAAGGGGCTGAGTTCGAAGTCCTCCGCTTCTTGTTCCATCTGCGGAAACCTATCTTGTTGCTTGGCACTTTGAACTCGGTCTTCCTTTCTCCTGGGTCCTTCTTCTCTTGAACTTTCTTCGCAACCTTTTCCAACGATCGGGCCGAATTGACCAAGGCTAGGAAGCCCTGCGCCTTAGGCCCAGCAAGGAGTAACTGTAAATCGCCTCGAAGGCCCTCATAAAATCGGTTGGTCTTCCTCTCTTCTTCTGAAAACATAGCACCAGCATAACGACCCAACTGTGTGAACTCATGCAAATATTCGTCCACGCTTCTGGATCCCTGAGACAACCCAAGAAATTGATTCTCCATCTCTAACTTCTGAGCAGAAGGTACAAATCTGGCTAGGAACAATCTTGAAAATTCATCCATCGGCACATCCGCAAGTTGTCTTCCCACTAGAAGATGAAACTCCTTCTCGTCCCACCAAAGCCTCGCTTCACCCTCCAAAAGAAAAGTCGCTATGGTGGTCTTCTGCCACTCCTCAGTCATTGTGGCCGTCAAGACCCTCTTTATGGAAGAGAGCCAGTCCTCAGCTTGAGTTGGCGTTCCAACCCCATTAAACCTCGGAGGATTAAAGCCCATCACATGCTTTAGCTGCCGCTCCGTAGTTCTCCTCGGCTCTACTAACTCAACTGCTGCGCGTTCCAACACTCTCGGCTCTGCCGCCCTAACCGGTTCTTGCTCATTCGCAGGAGGTGCGCTATGCATTTGCCCTGCAGGTTGGGCATTTATCATTGCGAACACTGCTTCAGCCACCATCCTGATGGTTTCCGCTGAAGGAGGTGTAGCAGGTACGTCCCTTGGTGCACTACTTTCCGCTGATTGCGGACGCTCTGACTGACCAGCACCGCTCCTAGCTGCCTAAATTAGCAAAGACACACGATTAGACAACACACAAATTACTAAAAGCAATCATTGGAACACTCAGGTTCCACAAAACAAGTGTATTTTCCATTCCTAAGTGGACATTCATGGGTTCTTTTGATGTTATAACGATGACACACACATGTGCTCACAACCCCTTAAAAGAATTCGCCCACGAATTCATTTAAGCTTGACCGTAGCCAGAGCTCTGATACCAAATTGTAACACCTCCATCTATCGCATGGCATATAACAGAAGGTTCAGCTGGAACCCGACGCCATATACCACAGACAGTCGGAAGGGATACTAAATGAATAATCAAACCAACAAAGACTACTCGTTCTAATCACAGAGCATTCTAGCGGAAGATTTTAAAGTTGAAAGAACCCAAAATTAAATCCAACTATATGAATGTCCACAACTACAACAACAGGAATGAAACCCCAAATACACAGAAACGGGTACATGGCCTTATGGCCTTACAAATGTTCACATAAATAAGAGTGTTTTACATACATCGGCTCGCAGGCCGGCCACACATGAAAAATATAAAAACAATAGCTATTCTACGGCCTTCTAGTGCCAGCACAGCAACATGGGCTCCAGCCCGCTATTTGGCTCTCGGCTCCGCAGCACCTGCAAGTACATACCACCGCACGGTGGCAAATAAAGCAACGGTCAGCTAAAAGCCGACCAAATTATAACGACCCCGCCCCTTACTCGGGACGGCGGTGCTCTTTCCCTGCATAACATTAGCCCAACAATATATATAGCGCAATTATAATTCGCCACAGATGTAGGCTCGCACGACCATACACCCCGTGCACTCATGGCACATTCATGGTGAACCCTGACCCATCAGTGCATTCACCACCACCCCCAGGATGGCAACAACATGTGAGCATTTAGCCTTTCTGACCACCGTCTAAGGCTCCGACTATGCCAACGGCCAGTCCCCGTCTTCGGGTCTCTCGCACCGAACCACATAGCCTAGGTCCAATTCCACTTGCCCGTTGCTCACGTCGCATGTCCAATTTAAGTCCTTTGCGCGGGCCAAGTTTCTCTCGGATCCCAAATTTTCCAAAACAATCTCATAACCAAGTTATGATCAAGGCCGGTTCCCAGACCGCCAAGTTAGCAGAACACGTTTCCGCTCAGTTTTCCGGGTGCGCCTTGAAGCTAACCTCCAAGGATCCCTGCTGCAATCTACCGTGTAGAAACCCGAAAAATCCAAAGCACGGAGTCTTCTCCGACAAAACCACATCAAATGCAACATCACTGATCCAGACAAAACACGTCCGGGTAGGCTTCACACACAATGCCTATGCCCGTACTTACGATTCCGGGCTCTATATGCAGCACAAGGGGGACTATTCCCGTCAACCCCAAGGAACACCACGCACTCACCGCATACTCGCGGGAGCGGGGTTCCCTATGCAAAAGAAAGAGCTTCAAACGCTCTAGTTGAGAATCGTTACCCTTGTAGTCCATTTTAGCGCCATGGAAAAAAAACTACGCAGTTAGAACTCTTCGCAATGACCTTCCCTCCACGGATCCGCTCTCCGATTACGAAACGGTGCTCTGATGCTCCGCCGGCGGCCGGAAACCTCCTTCTTCTTCCTCTTCTCTCTCACTTTGGAAGGGGAGAATTTTGGAGAGAAAATGGGGAATTAACCCCCTATTCCCGGCCTTAACAGAGCAGGATTTCATCTGGGCCGTCGGATCCTAATTAAAGAAAACGAACGGCTCAGATCTGCACAAAATTCTCCAGACCTTGGCCGAACACGGCTTGGCACACGGCCGTGTCCCAGGCCGTGTGCCTCGATCCAGGCACGATCGACGAACTGAGAAACGCATACGGGCCAAGACACTCCCGTGTCTAACCTGACACGCCCGTGTCGGGTTCCTCGACACGCCCGTGTTCGTGGGCGTGTCATGCATACCCGCCACGACAACAGACATGACCCATCAGGACACGGGTAGGGACACGGGTTGGCACACGCCCGTGTCGGATGACACGCCCGTGTCATCCGGCCGTGTTTCTGGCCGTGTCCTTCTCTGGTTGAAAACGACCAAAAAATCACCAGCCAGACACGACCCTTGACACGCCCGTGTCCTAGGCCGTGTACCCCTACATGCACCAAAAACCCTTTTTTCGCGACCGACTCGCACACAACTTTCGGGGCGTTACAGCCGAGCTCACCCCAGGCCGCCGAGCTCACCCCAGGACGCCGAGCTCACCCCAGGCCGCCGAGCTCACCCCAGGCCGCCGAGCTCCCCCAGGTCGTCGAGCTCCCCCCAGGCCGCCGTGCTCACCCCAGGCCGCCGAGCTCACCCCAGGCCGCCGAGCTCACCCCAGGCCGCCGAGATCACCCCAGGCTGCCGAGCTCACCCTAGGCCGCCGAGCTCACCCCAGGCCACCGAGCTCCCCCCAGGCCGCCGAGCTCCCCCAGGCCGCCGAGCTCCCCCAGGCCGCCGAGCTCACCCCAGGCCGCCGAGCTCACCCCAGGCCGTCGAGCTCACCCCAGGCCGCCGAGCTCACCCCAGGCCGCCGAGCTCCCCCACGCCGCTGAGCTCACCCCAGGCCGCCGAGCTCACCCCAGGCCGTCGAGCTCACCCCAGGCCGCCGAGCTCACCCCAGGCCGCCGAGCTCACCCCTGGCCGCCGAGATCACCCTGGCCGCCTACTCGCCCAGCTCGAGGGGCTTCCCCTAGTGGATTGCATTTAGATATTTAGAACAACGGGATTTGGCAGTTGGCTGACCAATTTGGGGGCATTTCAGTAATTTCAGAGCAATGGAGGTTGATTATTTGCAGACCATTCCCAGAAAACTATAAATAGACCCCCTTGGGTGCCTTTGAGGAGGGACTTTTCCTTGCTTCCTCCTCCCTTAGCTTCTTCTTGGTAGAGTGGAGAGAGCTCCTCCAAGGCACCCTAGCTCGAGCATTGGCTAGGGATGGGAAGTGCTCAGGCAGCCTTCCGGGTGTGAGGTGGGACCTCCATGCTAGAGTCGAGGGTTTGTTTCTAGCTTCTTGATCTTTGGTTCGTGACGTTCCTCCGGGTGCAGTAGGTGTGAGGTCACCCCTTTCTAGGGACCCCGAACTCCACAGAGACCAAATTTTTGGTTTCAACATTTTGGTGTGGTGAGCATGGAGAGTGACCAGCACAGAAGATCTCGGGAGAGTGTCATGACAGGAGGTCAAGGAGGTAGTGATGATCTCGGCGAGCTCCCCAGCTCAGGACCCTTTGTGGGAAGGCAAGAGTTCATGGCATCCATCCAAGGCATCATGTAGATGCTGCGTAGCATTGCTCCTCAGGGTGGAAGCTCCACCCCGACCCCCCAGGAGTTAGCTCCCCCTCTCGACGAGCCAACTCCCAGGGGTCTAGGCGAGATGACCCCAGTGGGGAGAGAAGGAAGTGCACCAGGAAGAAGGCCAGGGAAGGAGAAGATGGGAGATAGGGTCAAGCGAGACCTCACCGGCCGGGAGCTGTTCTCCAGCCTGGCGAGTACCAACCTTTCAGGCGAGCAGGCTGCACGAGTAGAAGTGGCCAGACCACTGATGCAGGGTATATCCTAGAGATTTGTCACGGAGGCCACGATAACGCTTACGACACAATATACGCTCTCTATTCCACACGCTAACGAAAACGCAGCCACAATAATTATTTTATTTATCGCTCGCGCTAACAATACGGATCGCCGTTACGCAAATAGATCGAATGTTGGCTATAGGCCAAATTCTTTCCGGCTAAATGGGATAATCTTAATCCCGAACGAGCTTTTGGGTTGTACCAAAATAGATCCACCAAGAACAAAATGATTCAAAAGATGGTAGGATCTATCCCAACAAAAAGAAAGCGAGGATCGCCAATCCTCTTACGAATCTTTCGGAAATCCAAACGAAAAATACCGATCTATTATTTGATTAACCGCGAAGAAAAACAAATCGGAAAATAACGCAAAAATTCCTCCACCACAAGAACTATCTAGGGAAAGAAAACTCATGGTAGAAATTTTCGTTACCCCTCTCGGATTTGTAGATCCGTGATGCGTGGATCCACCAAATTTGATCGCTCCTCCGTTGAAAGTCCACGGGAAGCGCGCTACGGATGATGAACGTGCTAATCTCCTTCACTTCACGCCGTGGAGGAAACCCCTATCTTCTTCCTTACAAACAACCTCTCATGCATGGGCCAAAGTATCCTTGGAGAGAGAGGATCTCGGGTGGCCGTGATCAAGAGGGAGAGGAGAGTAACCGAGCTCTAGAGAGAATGGGGCGGCCGAGAGCAAGAGGGAGAGAGGAGATGGCCTTGAGGCCGGCGGTTTGGAGGAAGGAAGAAAGAGGGGGGGCGGCGGCTAAGAGAAGAAGAGAGGGAAATTTTAGGGTTGGCAAATTCCAAATTTTGATTTCAATTAATTCTACCATCAAATGAAAAGTTCAAGGCCTTATATACGCTTACATCTCAAAGCAAATAACAAGTGGCTAAAGGCACACCACATAAAGAAAATGCAGAAATTAAATAATGTTTTTTTAAAAGAGCCATCATGAAAAGGCTATTAGCACACCAAAGCTAAAATATCAAATATGAGTTTTGTTGCGAGGGCGAAGCTTGTAACCATGACCGCTACGACGTCGCACGTCCTTTGCCGGCACATCTTCAATATAGTCATTCCCAAGTTGGCCGTCCTGGTGGCCGTCGTCATCACCGTCGCCATCACCGTCGCCATCAATCCTCCGCCGCTCAAAAGGACTCATCTCCGATGAGCGGGCTGAAATATAACGGCGTACGAGGTCAGCGTCAAGAAGATCCACCTGTTCAGCAGAGAGCCAAGAGTCGTCCGAAGCCGGACGACCATGCCAACGAACCAAAAACCTGTGAATGTCGCCATCGGGAGTGGGAAACACATCATCCTGCAAAATCCTGTCAGGCAAGAAATCCGTCCAGGGAAACCTCGGAAAAACGTTAGGTGAAGCAGAAAAACAAGTTTCATCATCAATAAACGGCATACCTCCCGTAGATTTCGAAGGAGAAAGCGATCCAGAATTGAGCTCACCCCCACCCCATTAGATTGTATAGTGGAATTATTAAACGGAGAGACATACAGTTCAGGTGGTGGGGCAACAAAAAGCGTTAAATCTGAAATGTTAAACACAGGGGAGATTCCCCAATCAACGGGTAATTCTAACAAATAAGCATTTTCTCCTAATTTCTTCAAAATTCGAAAAGAACCGGCTTTCTTGTTCGCTAATTTTTTTATGGTGCCCGAAGGCATCCGTTCAGGAATAAGACGGACCATAACCAAATCGCCAATGTTCAAGGATACTGCTCGCCTATGTAAGTTAGCATTCGATTGATAGATAGAATATTGCTTAGTAACGTCTTGCCAATATGCTCATGGAGAGTGTGAACGTGTGAAGCGAAGTCCTGTGCAAATTGACTTGACTTAAAAGAAGGTGGTAACGGAACCAAGTCAAGAGGCACTGGCTCCTTATAACCATGCACTATTTCATTCGGAGACAACCCCGTGGACCTGTTCTTAGAATTATCGTACGCTAGTTGAGCATGCGGAAGGATTAGGTCCCATGAACCGTGTGGGGTGAACCCATGTGCAACATGACTTGAGTTAATAGTAGAAAATAACGGGACTAAGTCTGGTGGCATGGGTGCTTTAAATTCATTAACGATTTCCGTGGAGTCCAACGCCATAGTTTTAAATTTAGATTTAAATTTTGATTTAAAAATTTCACAAAGAAATGCCTGCGGAAAACGCTCATCACCAACTATAGAGTTGGATGCTCCCGGAGTTGAAAGGTAGTGCGGGAGACACAACTCAACATACCCAACTACGTTCACTAACGTGTGCATGCACGGATCATCAAAAGGTGGAGGATAAATGCAAGCGACCGGGCTTGGCAAATAATTGTGTCTGGGGGACACCACATCAAAACATACCATCTCCATGGAATCACTAGCAGTCCAAAAAGAAGCCTTACCCAACGCCAAGCGGTCAAATGAACGGTCCATCCTAGGAACAATATAGTCAGATCTATGAAAATTAGTGGAAAGACCGAACGCGACAACTAACAAATCGCTCACACACATCCGTCTGGGTAAGTCGAACGGGGAAGCTGGATAAATAAACATCTCCAAATATCTCGGGCTAGAAATGACAAGCTCGTTCCCTAACAAGTCAGCTAATCGAGTCAAGTGAACCGGAGGAGGAGTCGACATGGGCGATTCCGGAGGAGGAACTAAATCATACTCACCGTCAAAACATGGATTTAACGTCCAAGAAAAATCCTCCGGGTGCAAGCCATCAAAATCAAAGGAAAAATCAAACAGTAGATTCGTCCTTACCGAAAACTCAGCCGGATCGTCATCATATATCTCACTATCAGATAAACATTCATCACGGGGTGACTCTACCAAATCAGCCGACATTTCTTCCAACCCACTAGATAATTCGTTCAAATCAGAATCAGTATTGGTCTCAAAAGTAGGAAAGATCGTACTCGACAAAATTCCTAATCCATTTTGGGCTTCTGGCGAAGGTGCTAACATCAAAGAAATGTTTATCGGGTCCTCAGTGCTACCGTCATCCACAAATAGCCTTCCCACACAGGGTAACTCTTCCAAAACGTCACATCCTTCGCTAACCAAATCTTCCCACGAAGTAGGTACATTGTCTAAATCATGTTGGAGGGTTGGGCAAATCGAATCCCGGGAAGAATCTAAATTACTATGACCCTCAAGCAACGATGATAATATCAATGAACTATCTCGCGGATGTGCACCACTAAGATTATCCCAAGATAAACATCCATCCCAAGGTGAATCTTCCAACACCATTGAACCATCGACCAAACCGGGATCAATCATTACAATATTATGATCCTCACTCGCACTGATCCGACTGGATTTACCTATCGGGGAAGCTAAAGAAATGGGCACCTCAATATGTTCCGGGATAGAAGGAACTAGCTCGTGTTCAAGCAGGTCATCACCTAAATCAGTAATAAGTAAGCTCTCAACATAGGGTGACTCAGCCGGAATGTCTTCTGACTCAGGGTCATCAGAAGACTCCATAACTGTCAAGGGAGACGCCTCAAAAACATCGTCGAAAGGAAGAGGAGACGATTCCTCAGAGGAGAAATCCTCGTCCAGGTCACTAGGGTAACCAAACTCCTCGTCATCACTAAGCTCATCAATTAAGTCGGTCTCACCCACAGTGGCATGCTCAGTCTTAGACACTACCGCAGACTCATCAGGAGAGTCAACGACTAGATCAGGCAGCACAGGAGAAGACTCAAAAAGAACTACGGGAGTATTCAGAATAGGACGCACAATAGAACCAAAATCAGATACGCTACTAGACTCAAAGGTAATAATCTTCTAACATGAGTGAACCTTTCTCCTAGGAGGTCGGCGCTTCTCAATCTCCAAAGCCGTACTAAAGGTGACGTCTAGGTCTGTGTGACAATAATGTAGTAAGCCGTACTCACTCACAGGATCGGTGTTGGTAGTACGGAGATAGGCGGGATCAAATTGATCTGAAAGGAGGCTACGCATCGCCTGCCAATTATGTTGATAACCACCAACACGACGCTCTTCGTTCAGCCAAAATAACTGGGCCTGACCTATTAACCGTTCTCGGGCAAAGTGAATCTTTTGGGGGTCATCCCATCCATAACACTTAAAATGAAGTTCTATACCCTTAAGCCAATCCCTAAAAATTTTAGGACACCCTAAACCGTCATAAGTAGGACAAGTGTGGCATTGCCTAGGGGGAAACTTAGTCATGGCTTTATCATACCAAAAGTCCAACCGGGAAACGTGAACGTCATAGGCCATAATTTTGGATTTTTGAAATTGGAAATTTGAATTTTGAATTTTAAACTATGAAATTTGAAATTTGAAATTTTGAATTTTGAAATTTAAAATTTTAATTTTGAAGTTTGAAATTTGAAATTTGAAATTTTGAAATTTGAAATTTGAAATTTAAATTTTGAATTTTAAAATTTGAAATTTGAAATTTGAAATTTAAATTTTAAATGTTGAAATTTGAAATTTGAAATTTTAAATTTGAAATTTTGAAATTTGAAATTTGAAATTCGAAATTTAAATTTTGAATTTTGAAATTTGAATTTTGAAATTTTGAAATTTGAAAATTTGAAATTCGAAATTTAAATTTTGAAATTTGAAATTTGAAATTTTGAAATTTGAAATTTTGAAATTTTGAATTTTGAAATTTGAAATTTAAAATTTAAATTTTGAAATTTGAATTTTGAAATTTGAAATTTTGAAATTTGAAATGTGAAATTTAAATTTTGAATTTTGAAATTTGAAATTTTGAAATTTGAAATTTGAAATTCGAAATTTAAATTTTGAATTTTGAATTTTGAAATTTGAAATTTGAAATTTTGAAATTTGAAGTTTGAAATTCGAAATTTGAAATCTGAAATTTGAAATTTAAAATTTGAAATTTATTTGTTTTAATTTGAAGAGGGGGAGGAGTGCCAATTAGGAAATTGACAAAAACCTCCCTCTGATACCAAATTGATGCAGGGTATATCCTAGAGATTCGTCACGGAGGCCACGATAACACTTACGACACGATGTACGCTCTCTATTCCACACGCTAACGAAAATGCAGCCACAACAATTATTTTATTTATCACTCGCGCTAACAATACGGATCACTGTTCCGCAAATAGATCGAATGTTGGCTATAGGCCAAATTCTTTCCGGCTAAATGGGATAATCTTGATCCCGAACGAGCTTTTGGGTTGTACCAAAATAGATCCACCAAGAACAAAATGATTCGAAAGATGGTAGGATCTATCCCAACAAAAAGAAAGCGAGGATCGCCAATCCTCTTACTAATCTTTCGGAAATCCAAACGAAAAATACCGATCTATTTTTTGATTAACCGCGAAGAAAAACAAATCGGAAAATAACGCAAAAATTCCTCCACCACAAGAACTATCTAGGGAAAGAAAACTCTTGGTAGAAATTTTCGTTACCCCTCTCGGATTTGTAGATCCGTGATGCGTGGATCCACCAAGTTTGATCGCTCCTCCGTTGAAACTCCACGGGAAGCGCGCTACGGATGATGAACGTGCTAATCTCCTTCACTTCACGCCGTGGAGGAAACCCCTATCTTATTCCTTGCAAACAACCTCTCATGCATGGGACAAAGTATCCTTGGAGAGAGAGGATCTCGGGTGGCCGTGATCAAGAGGGAGAGGAGAGTAGTTGAGCACTAGAGAGAAGGGGGCGGCCGAGAGCAAGAGGGAGAGAGGAGATGGCCTTGAGGCCGGAGGTTTGGAGGAAGGAAGAAAGAGGGGGGGGCGGCGGCTAAGAGAAGAAGAGAGGGAAATTTTAGGGTTGGCAAATTCCAAATTTTGATTTCAATTAATTCTACCATCAAATGAAAAGTTCAAGGCCTTATATAGGCTTACATCTCAAAGCGAATAACAAGTGTCTAAAGGCACACCACATAAAGAAAATTCAGAAATTAAATAATGTTTTTTTTTAAAAGAGCCATCATGAAAAGGCTATTAGCACACCAAAGCTAAAATATAAAATATGAGTCTTGTTGCGAGGGCGAAGCTTGTTACCATGACCGCTACGACGTCGCACGTAGTTTACCGGCACATCTTCAACATAGTCATTCCCAAGTTGGCCGTCCTGGTGGCCGTCGTCATCACCGTCGCCATCACCGTCGCCATCAACCACCCCTTAGGGGGTCACCCTTCAGCGATCTGATCATCTCAGCTCCCGTTCCCGAGGGGTTCAGAGAGCCAGACATGGCTTACTATTCCGGAAAGGATGATCCCGTCCAGCACCTGCAATGGTTCGAGGATGCGGTCTCCACCAGGCCGATGACAGATGCCTTCAAGTGTCACCTCTTTGCGATTATGTTGAAGGAGAAGGCAAGGGACTGGTTCCATCAACTCCCTCCAAGGTCGATCTATGGGTTCGAGGACTTGAGCCGGAGCTTCCAGCTTCGCTTCTCCACCTCCAAGAAGAGGAAGAGGAGTCTTGAGTCCATCTTCCTGATAAGGTAGGGGGTCGAGGAGTCGCTGGCCCGCTACGTTGACAGGTTCCAAGAAGAGATCTTGGAGGTCCAAGAGATGCCCGGGTATGCTCTCCAGATGGCCTTCACCGTTGGGCTGAAGGAGGGCTTCTTCAAGATGAGCTTGACCCGGAAGGCCCCCCTTTCCTTCGAAGAGCTGATGGAAAGGGCGTCCGAGGAGATAGCCATGGAGACGGCCAACCCATCATTTGTCAAAAAGTTGGCAAGGCTAACAGAGGCGGAGTCGAAGGAGCAAGGAGGCGCAAGACATCAGGAAGGAAGAAGGAGAGAGGAGTAGAGAGCTCAGGGGTTTCATGGACAGGAGGGTCCAGAACCAGGTTGGAGGCAGCAGGGAGGACCCATTCATGGTCCAGGAAGAGGTCACAACCAAGGTGGGGGGGATTTTCATGAAGGCCGAGGGAGGTTCAACTTCCAAAGGCAAGCCCCTAGGCAACTTCTACCCCCACCACAGCAAGCGATGGAAATTGGTTGAAGGGAGAGGAGGAACCGCACGGGAAGGAGAAAAGTCAGAGTAGAGTTACCCTACTGTGAGTTCCACCAGGAGGAAGGCCACGCAACATCTACTTGCCCCGAATTGCTGGAGTTGAGAAGGACAAGAGCTCCAGCACCGCAACCTCATCAGCCTCAACAAGCGCAAGACCCGTTGCGAATTGAAGAAGTCCGTCCCGAGGCAGCAGAGTAGAGATGTGAGGACAGGATTGATGTGGGCACCCAGGGAAGGATCAGATGATTCACAGGGGAAGAGGGCGGTAAGAGAGAAGTGAATCATCTCTTTGTAATGAACTTAGCTTGCATTGTATCAGCTATGATTAATGGTAGAAACCACCGAAAAATATTTATGGTCCATGAAAGGTCTCACTCTGAGATGGATTCCGCTGTCAGGCTCTCACTAGCTGACAGGGCAGGTTGATCTCTCGTGAAGGCTAAGTCCTTTTAGCTCCGAGATAGATTCCGTTGTCAGGCTCTCACTAGCTGACAGGGCAGGTTGATCTCTCGTGGAGGCTAAGTCCTTTTAGCTCCGGGATGGATTCTGCTGTCAGGCTCTCACTAGCTGGCAGGGCAGGTTGATCTCTCGTGGAGGCTAAGTCCTTTTAGCTCCGAGATGGATTCCGTTGTCAGGCTCTCACAAGCTGGCAGGGCAGGTTGATCTCTCGTGGAGGCTAAGTCTTTTTAGCTCCGAGATGGATTCCGCTGTCAGTCTCTCACTAGCTGACAGGGCAGGTTGATCTCTCGTGGAGGCTAAGTCCTTTTAGCTCCGGGATGGATTCCGCTGTCAAGCTCTCACAAGCTGGCAGGGCAGGTTGATCTCTCGTGGAGGCTAAGTCCTTTTAGCTCCGGGATGGATTCCGCTGTCAGGCTCTCACAAGCTGGCAGGGCAGGTTGATCTCTCGTGGAGGCTAAGTCCTTTTAGCTCCGGAATGGATTCCGCTGTCAGGCTCTCACAAGCTGGCAGGGCAGGTTGATCTCTCGTGGAGGCTAAGTCCTTTTAGCTCTGGGATGGATTCCGCTGTCAGGCTCTCACAAGCTGGTAGGGCAGGTTGATCTCTCATGGAGGCTAAGTCCTTTTAGTTCCGGGATGGATTCCGCTGTCAGGCTCTCACAAGCTGGCAGGCAGGTTGATCTCTCGTGGAGGCTAAGTCCTTTTAGCTCTGAGATGGATTCCGCTGTCAGGCTCTCATAAGCTGGCAGGGCAGGTTGATCTCTCGTGGAGGCTAAGTCCTTTTAGCTCCGAGATGGATTCCGTTGTCAGGCTCTCACAAGCTGGAAGGGCAGGTTGATCTCTCGTGGAGGCTAAGTCCTTTTAGCTCCGAGATGGATTCCGCTGTCAGGCTCTCACAAGCTGGCAGGGCAGGTTGATCTCGTGTGGAGGCTAAGTCCTTTTAGCTCCGAGATGGATTCCGCTGTCAGGCTCTCACAAGCTGGCAGGGCAGGTTGATCTCGCATGGAGGCTAAGTCCTTTTAGCTCCGAGATGGATTCCGCTGTCAGGCTCTCACAAGCTGGCAGGGTAGGTTGATCTCTCGTGAAGGCTAAGTCCTTTTAGCTCCGAGATGGATTCCGCTGTCAGGCTCTCACAAGCTGGCAGGTCAGGTTGATATCTCGTGGAGGCTAAGTCCTTTTAGCTCCGGGATGGATTCCGCTGTCAGGCTCTCACTAGCTGACAGGGCAGGTTGATCTCTCGTTGAGGCTAAGTCCTTTTAGCTCCGGGATGGATTCCGTTGTCAGGCTCTCACTAGCTGGCAGGGCAGGTTGATCTCTCGTGGAGGCTAAGTCCTTTTAGCTCCGAGATAGATTCCGATGTTAGGCTCTCACTAGCTGACTGGGGCAGGTTGATCTCTCATGGAGGCTAAGTCCTTTTAGCTCCGGGATGGATTCCGCTGTCAGGCTCTCACAAGCTGGCAGGGCAGGTTGATCTCTCGTGGAGGCTAAGTCCTTTTAGCTCCGGGATAAATTCCGCTGTCAGGCTCTCACAAGCTGGCAGGGCAGGTTGATCTCTCGTGGAGGCTAAGTCCTTTTAGCTCCGGGTTGGATACCGCTGTCAGGCTCTCACAGGCTGGCAGGGCAAGTTGATCTCTCGTGGAGGCTAAGTCCTTTTAGCTCCGGGATGGATTCCGCTGTCAGGCTCTCACAAGCTGGCAGGGCAGGTTGATCTCTCGTGGAGGCTAAGTCCTTTTAGCTCCGGGATGGATTCCGCTGTCAGGCTCTCACAAGCTGGCAGGGCAGGTTGATCTCTCGTGGAGGCTAAGTCCTTTTATCTCCGAGATGGATTCCGCTGTTAGGCTCTCACAAGCTGGCAGGACAGGTTGATCTCTCATGGAGGCTAAGTCCTTTTAGCTCCGAGATGGATTCCGTTGTCAGGCTCTCACTAGCTGACAGGGCAGGTTGATCTCTCATGGAGGCCAAGTGTTTTTTACTCCGAGGCCGTCTCATCACCCAGGTTCCCATTAGCTGGCTTGACAGGTCGACCCCTCGGGGAGGCCAAATGTTTTCTATCCCGAGGCCGCCTCGTCACCCAGGCTCCCATTAGCTGGCTTGACGGGCTGACTCTCCTGGGAGGGGCCAGGTACATTTCGACTCAAGCCCATTCCGCGAATACGTTGGGTTGGATGTTTCTTTCCAAGCTTGTTCCAACCTCGAAAAGAGTGGGGATTGTGTACTACCCCGTATTCGCGAAGAGTGGACCCCAAACAAGGCATGCGCGTTTTTAAGCTTTTGAGAAATTTTGCACTCCTAGGGGCCAATTTTGGGTGAACATGTACAACATACTAGTAGGGGGAGAAAATATTTCTCCCCCCAAGGCACTCTTGAGAAGTCGGTCAAGCCGTCCAGGCCGCCGTGCTCACCCCAGGCCGCCGAGCTCACCCCAGGCCGCCGAGCTCACCCCAGGCCGCCGAGCTCACCCCTGGCCGCCGAGCTCACCCTGGCCGCCTACTCGCCCAGCTCGAGGGGCGTCCCCTGGTGGATTGCATTTAGCTATTTAGAACAGTGGGATTTGGCAGTTGGCAGACCAATTTGGGGGCATTTCAGTAATTTCAGAGCAATGGACGTTTGTTATTTGCAGACCATTCCCAGAAAACTATAAATAGACCCCCTTGGGTGCCTTTGAGGAGGGAATTTTCCTTGCTTCCTCCTCCCTTAGCTTCTTCTTGGTAGAGTAGAGAGAGCTCCTCCAAGGCACCCTAGCTCGAGCATTGGCTAGGGAGGGGAAGTGCTCAGGAAGCCTTCCGGGTGTGAGGTGGGACCTCCACGCTAGAGCCGAGGGTCTGTTTCTAGCTTCTTGATCTTTGGTCCGTGACGTTCCTCCGGGTGCAGTAGGTCTGAAGTCACAGCTTTCTAGGGACCCCGAACTCCACAGAGACCAAATTCCTGGTTTCAACATGTTCAGTGCGAGAAGTTCGCTGCACTTCAGCATCAGTCAGCTCAGCAACTCAGATTAGTTGCAACTCCAGGGACCTTTGCAGTTTGGGGAATGGACATCCTTTGCCCTTTTCCCATGGCAAGTGGGCAACACCGCTTTATCATTGTAATGATTATTAGTTTAGCAAGTGGATTGAAGCAAAGGCAATGGCAAAGACAATAACTCGGGTCTTCAAGAACTTTATTTGGGGGGAGATTATTTGCCGACATGGGATTTCAATGGCAATCATCACCGACAATGGGCCAAAGTTCAACAACGCTGAGAAGGTTGATTTTTGCAAACATATCAGAATAGAGCTACGGTTTGAATCAGTCCATCATCCCAAAAGAAATGGTCAGGTTGAAGCAGCTAATAAGCAGGTCCTCAACATGTTAAAAAAGAAAGTGCAGAATTGTTGGGTACATTGGTTAAATGTACCTGATTTAAAGAAGCCTCACCCAACTCAATGATATACATCATAATGTATTTGATGTATGTTGAGTTTACTTGTGCAGGTTAAGTAATCACTAGACTGAAGCAAAAAGTTTCTAAGTCCATGTGTCGACACCCAGACAGAAAGTGTCGACACTTAAGAAGACTTGTGTCGACACCCAGACAAGCAGTGTCGACACTTGGATTCATTGTGTCGACACCTGGGATGCAGAGTCGACAACAGACAGAAAGTGTCGACACTTGGAGCTGTGTCGACACTCAGTGAAGAAAAGTGCAGACAGAAAGTGTCGACACAAGAAGCTGTGTCGACACCCAGTGAAGCTGAGTCTACACGACACTTGGAGCTGTGTCGACACCCAGCAAAAGTCAGCTGAGACTAAGTTAAAGTGTCGACACCCAGAACAATGTGTCGACACAACAAGAAGAGTCAGCACTTGAAAAAAGTGTCGACACCAAGAACAAAGTGTCGACACTCATCAGAAGAGTCAACATTTGAAGAAAGTGTCGACACCTAGAACAATGTGTCGACACTCAGCTAAAGACTCTACACTTGAAGTAAGTGTCGACACCTAGAACAATGTGTCGACACTCAGCTGAAAACTCTACACTTGAAGAAAGTGTCGACACAAGGAGCTGTGTCGACACTTAGCAAAGAACAGAATTATCTCCAAAATATTCGAAGTACAAGTGTCGACACTAAGGGAATGTGTCGACACTCAGCTGAAGTCTCAACAGAAGAATCAAGTGTCGACACTTAGCAAGTATCAACATAAAAGACTATGTGTCGACACCAAGAAGCAGTGTCGACACTTAACAGATTCAACACAAGAAGTTGTGTCGACACAAAGGAGATGTGTCGACACTTAGAAGAATTCAGCTAAAGATAGAAGATCAAGTACTTGTGTCGACACTCAATTTTAGTGTCGACACCTGAAGAAGAATCTGTGTCGAGACATACAAGGAGTTGTGTCGACACCTTGTAGACTTGTGTCGACACTTACACAGCATGTGTCGACACTTGAACTATAAGTGTCGACACTTAAAGGCAGAAAGTCTCGACACTTTCAGACAGTTAGAGATTTTCAAGAAATGACTGGATGACTTGACAGCTGTCGTTCCAGCCGGTCTACAACACCTGTCAGAGATGTCAGAAGACAGTTATGAACCGGACCAGCCGGTTACCATGAAGAAGGCCTATAAATAGGCACATACAGTTTACAGAAACTGTTGAACACATTGTTGAAGAACAAGTTATTAAAGTGGTACACAGAGTATCAAATCAAGAAGATCTTGCAGTTCAAGTGCAGATCTAAGAAGTTGGAGAGAGAGGGCTCCATCCAAGAAATCAGCCGTTGGAACTAGGCTGAGAAGAAGGGTTCAGATCTATTCTGAATTCTAAGTGGCAGAGGTCAAGGAACAACTGCAGAAGGAGACAATCTTATTCAGTTCTACTCAAGAAGCTTTGAAGAAAGCTAAGTCAGATTGAATCCAGCTGAGTTCTTCCAAGAACTCATCAAGAAACTCTCAACTTCCCTCTCTCATTTTTTGAGTTGTTGAGTTATTATTTCAATAATCATTTTTAACTTGTAGGATCCTTTGGATCTGAGTGAATTGTAAGCCTGTATTTATAAAGGCTGAGGGTAGGGCTTGAGAGCATGAGTGTAGGAGATTGTTATCTCTGAGTGTAGGCCTTGATTGGCTGACTGTAGGCCTGGGTGGCTGAGTGTAGGCCTTTGTGGCTGAGTGTAGGCCTTTGTGGCTGAGTGTAGGCTTTGGGATAAAGCTGAGTTGTAAGGCTTTGGGCCTGAGGTGTAGGAACCAATTTGGGTTCTGAGACAGTGGAGAAGTTTGGCCGAATCTAGTACACTGCTAGATAGGCGAAGGGGGAAAGTGGATGTACCCATATCTTGGGGAACCACTATAAACCACTGTGTCTGCTGTGCTGTGATTGTTATTTGCTGTGTATGCTTTGTTACTGCTGTGCAAAAGTAGTTAGAAATTTGTGATATAACTGATTGCTGCCATTAAAATTTAAAAAGGATTAGGTCACCTATTCACCCCCTCTAGGTGTTTAGGTACCATATCTTTCAAGTGGTATCAAAGCGAGGTTCCTCAAAACAAGGACTAACAGTCTGAGGAGATCCTGATTGGCAGATTCAGTCTAAGTCAAATTCAGTAATCAAGAAAATCAAGAACCATGGGTTCCTCTGAAAATCACAAGGAATTGGGTTCCATGAAATTGCCCATATGTAGAAAGGAAATCTTTGGGATCTGGAAGGAAAGGGTAAGGCTGTTTATGGAGGCCTCAGACCCTAGAATCTACATCACAGTAAAAGAGGGGTCATATGTGCCCATGAAGATATCTGTTCTAGATGCAAATCAGAGAACCCCAAAGGATTTCTCTGAGATAACTAAGGATGAGATTGTCCTAGCTACCATGGACAAGAGGGCACAAAACATTATAGTAAGTGCCATAGATGATGCAACATTTCAGAATCTTATACACTGTAAGACAGCCAAAGAAATGTGGGACACTCTTATAGTGTATATGGAAGGATCTGAAGAAGTTAGACAAGATAGAAAATCCTTGCTAAATCAGGAGTATGAGAGTTTTAGACAAGGAAAGGGTGATAGCATAACTGAGTGCTATAAGAAGTTCTACAGAATAGTGAATGAACTCATGTCTTATGGAAGAGATTTCAGTAACTATGAACTAAATGATAAGTTCTTAAGGTCCCTAACCAAAGATTTGGACACCAAGATCTATGCCATAAGAGAAATGGCTAAGTTGGGAGAAATTCCTCCTCCTACACTGTTTGGTAAGTTATTGTCATATGAAATGCAATTGACAGTGAGGAAAGAGGAGGAGAAATCAACAAGGACTGAGCACAAGGAAAGAACTGTTGCCTTCAAGACAGATGCCTCCAGGAAATGCAGAAATAAGTCACCAACTCCACCTCCAAAGATTGCTGAATCAGAGTCAGATGAAACAGTCAGCACCAAGTCAGAAAGCAGTGAAAGTGATGAAGACTTTGCTGCCTTCACTAGACACTTTCAGAAGTTTTTGAAAAAGAAACAGTGGAGGACAAGGTCCTCTACTTCACAAGGGAAAGAAGACTTCTATCAGAACAAAAAGTCTTCAAAGAAGGACAGGAAGAGGACAAAATCTAGCAAGGCAACTAGTTCCAAGATAGTGTGCTATTGCTGCAATAGACAGGGCCATGTTATTGCAGACTATCCTGAAAAGAGGAAAGAATCCGGTGACAGGAAAAAGACTTATTTCAAAGGCAAGAAAGAGATGCCTTTTGTTGCCAAGAAGGAGAAGACTCTATCAGATATCTCTTCTTCAGAAACTGAGTCTGAGGCTGAGGCCTACATAGGGCTGTTTGCTGAAGAAGAAGAAGAAGAATTCATGCAGATTTTGGAGTCTATTAATGAACAAGAAGACAGTCAATGCCAAGGGCTAATGTCTTTGACAGAGCATGACAAAATCCTGGAGCAGCCAGGACCCAGTAAGGTACATTGTTCAGCTCTAAGTTCAGTTTCTTGTTCTAGTACAGAATCAGATTCATCTTCATCAAGTGATGGAAGTGTATCTGAGTCTGAAGATGATATTCATCAGCTTATAGATGAATATAAAGTGCTGTTGCAAGCTTACAAGAAAAGCAAGACCCTTGCCAAAAGTCAGGCATTGGAAATTGCTGATCTAAAAGCTGCTGTAACAGATTTTGAGAAGTCTTTTGATCAAAAACTGAATGAGATAGCCAGGTTGAAGCACATAACAGTAATTCAAATGGGTACTATATCATTTAAAAAAGATCAAATCAAGAGTCTGGAGATCAATCTTCAGAAAGAGAGAGAGAGAGAGCTTGTTGCTAGGTTTTCTAAACCTAAGTCAGTGCTACCTTTAATTGATGAATTTGTTCATCATATAGGCAAGGCTGGACTGGGCTTTATTAGACCTGCAAGGACTGAGCAGTCCAAGCCCAAGTCCAAGGGCAAAGCCCCAACATTCAACAAGTCAGCTGTAGAAAAGACAGCAAAGACAGTACCTAAGCAAAGATACAACAAGTTTGAATGTTGGTGTTGTGGCAAAGTTGGCCATTTTGCAGTGGACTGTTGGCACAATGCTAGTGCCAAAGTGAGTACCAAACTACCTGTTGGAAAGCCAGTGGGTAGCTTTGTCAGATTGCAAACTAACAAGTACCAAGGACCCAAGAATTCATTTGGTTCTAAGGTTCATTAATCTGTTTTGCAGGTGAGTCCAAGTGGTCATACCCCAACATGGTACTTGGACAGTGGATGTTCCAGACATATGACTGGAACAAGGGGACTACTAAGGGACTACATTCCAATCAAAGATGGTCCAAAGGTTACCTTTGGTGGTTCTGAAAAAGGAATCATCAAAGGGTTTGGTAACATTTCTAGTAACTTAGTTACCATTACTCAAGTGGCTTATGTTAAGGGGTGAAACACAACCTAATAAGTATAAGTCAATTAAGTGATGTAGGGTATGACATCTCATTTGTTAAAAATGGTTGTCATATCAAGAGGTCAAGTGATCAAGAGATCATTTCGACAGGTTATAGGAAGAGGAATGTCTACTGCCTAGACATTATGATTGAGAACAATGGTTCTCCAGTTTGTCTTGTAGCTGATGAGACAGTCACTCTTTGTGTCAAATGACACAAGAGGCTAGCCCATCTTAACTACAAAACTATTAGCAAACTCTTTAGCAAAGAGTTAGTGAGGAATGGTCCTCAAGTTAAGTGTGTTAAAGATGGTATTTGCTCAGCTTGTCAAAAGGGCAAGCAGACTAAATACACCTTTAGAAGCATAGAAAACAAAGATGCTGTGAGGTGTTTATACCTCTTGCATTTGGATCTCTTTGGTACAATGCCAGTTCACAGCTTAGGTAGGAAGGTCTATACCCTTGTAGTTGTAGATGACTACTCAAGGTTTTCCTGGGTGTTCTTCTTAAGACAGAAATCTGAAACACCTAGTGTCTTCTATAGCTTTGTCAAGCAAATTCAGAATGAACTAAATAGTACAGTGGTCAAGATTAGAAGTGACCATGGTACTGAGTTTCAGTCTGAAAGCATGACAAAACTATGTGAAGACTTTGGGATATTTCAAGAATTCTCTTCACCAAGAACACCTCAGCAAAATGGCATTGCTGAGAGGAAGAATAGGACCTTGATAGAGGCTGGTAGGACCCTACTAAGTGATACATCACTGCCAGAGTATTTTTGGGCTGAAGCAGTTAACACTGCATGCCATGTTATAAATAGGGCTACCATCACTAAAGGCCTCAACAAGACCCCCTATGAAGTTGTGAAAGGCAGGAAACCAAACCTATCCTACTTCAGGATCTTTGGTTGCAAATGCTTCATACTTAACAATGGGAAGTCTTACTTAACTAAGTTTGCTGCCAAGTCCCAAGAGGGAATTTTTGTTGGGTACAACAATAATAGTAAGGCTTATAGAGTCTACAACTTGTCTACACAAGTTGTAGAAGAATCTGTGCATGTAGTTTTTGATGAGACTAAGCTTATTAACAATGAGTTGTCTAGTACTGTATGCAGCCCCACAGGTTTAACAAAGAAAATGGACAAGCTTACTATAGAAGAAGTACCTGCTGCAAGACAGCAAGTAGAGGAGAGTAGCTATTGTCCAGGGGGAGAACTACATGTGCCAATTGCTGAAGAAGTACAAGGAATACAACATGATGGAGATGCTGAAGAGGTTCAACCAGAAGTTAGGATGCCTCCAGCAAACAGGCATCTTAGAGATCATCCAGTTGAGCAGATTATTGGAGATCCAAGACAAGGAGTACAAACCAGGAGCAGATACATGAATGCAGCAATCTACTCATGTTTCCTGTCTCAAGTTGAACCTAAGAAATTTGAAGAAGCAATACTGGATCCACAATGGACTGAAGCAATGCAAGAAGAGCTTAATCAGTTCAAAAGGTGCAAGGTCTGGGAACTTGTTCCTAGACCAAGAGACCACAATATAATAGGAGTTAAGTGGATCTACAGGAATAAGATGGATGAACAAAGGGTCATCATTAAGAATAAAGCAAGACTGGTTGCTAAAGGATATATGCAAGAAGAAGGTATTGACTTTGATCAAACCTTTGCTCCAGTAGCCAGACTGGAAGCCATAAGGATGTTCTTGGCCTATGCAACCTATCAAGGATTCAAGGTTTACCAGATGGATGTCAAGTCAGCATTCCTAAATGGTAATCTTAAGGAAGAAGTCTATGTGGAGCAGCCTTCAGGTTTTGTTGATCCAACTTTACCTCATCATGTCTATAGACTTAGGAAAGCTTTATATGAGTTAAAACAAGCCCCTAGGGCTTGGTATGAAACCCTATCTAGTTTCCTCATTAAGAACAAGTTCTCAAGCGGGAAAATAGATAAGACTCTATTCCTTAGGGAATCTAGAGGCAAAGTTATAATTGTCCAAATATATGTAGATGACATTATATTTGGGTCTACTGAAAGTAGTCTTTGCAAAAAGTTTGCAAAACTGATGCAAGGTCAGTTTGAGATGAGTAGTATGGGAGAGCTGAAGTTTTTCTTGGGTCTCCAAGTTAAACAGACTGAAAGTGGTTTATCCATATGTCAGTCCAAGTTCACCCTAGAACTCATAAGGAAGTATGGTATGGATTCATCCAGCACCATGAACACTCCTATGGGGTCAAGTATGTCTCTTAGCAAGGATGATGCAGGGAAACCTGTAGATGAAACCTTGTATAGAGGGATAGTTGGCTTCCTATTATACTTGACTGCTAGTAGACCAGACATCATGTATGCTACATGTGTTTGTGCAAGGTATCAAGCCTGCCCTAAAGATTCTCATTTGACTGCAGTCAAGAGAATATTGAGATATCTAAAGGGCACTCCCTATCTAGGCCTCTGGTACCCTAGGAATGGAGATTTTGATCTAACAAGTTATTCAGATGCAGACTTTGCAGGATGCAAAGAAGATAGAAAAAGCACTACTGGAACCTGTCAATTCCTAGGTGGGAGACTAATTTCATGGAGTAGCAAAAAGCAAACCAGTGTGGCTATCTCCACAGCAGAGTCATAATATGTGGATGCAGGAAGTTGCTGTGCTCAACTTCTGTGGATACAACATCAGCTAGAGGACTATGGATTTCAGGTAAGTAGAACTCCACTTTTCTGTGATTCTACTAGTGCTATTTCAATAGCTAATAACCCTGTATCTCATAGTAGGACAAAACATATTGAAATTAAATATCATTTTTTTAGGGAGCATGTAGAAAGAGAAGATATTTCATTAGAATATGTTAAAACTGATAATCAAGTAGCTGATATGTTTACTAAGCCACTAGAAGAAGCTAAGTTCAATAGATTCAAAATTGAACTAGGAATGATAAACTTAGAGTAAGTTTACAGAATTGAAAATGCCTAAGTAAAAAGGTGTCGACACATAGACAAGTCTATGTCGACACAGAATAGTGGTGTCGACACTTCAGGAAAAAGGTGTCGACACATCTAGGAAGTTGGTGTCGACACTTCAGAATGTTAGTGTCGACACATGCCAAGTAGGTGTCGACACATCCAAAGTGGTGTCGACACTTAGTATTTACTCAGAATTTTCTAAGTAAAGTCTCGACAATGTGTCGAGATATGTTGTGTCGACACATAACCAAGTGTCGACACATAAAATCTGTTGACTAAACTTGTGTCGACACATATGTGTCGAGACATTATAAGTCAGTGTCGACACTTATTGCCAGTGTCGACACATTTTAAGTTAGCTGTCCCGCCTGTTCATCTTCAAAATCAGAAAGGTATAAATAGGGTTCTGTCTTTGTTTGTCGACACGCTTTCAAAGTTTCGAGACCAAAACTACTTTGTCGACACCTCTCTTCTCTCAAGCAAAATTCTCCAAACCCTAATGGCGCCTAAACTTGAGGAGAACGTTAACGAAGGATATGAGCTAGTGCGCGGCGCGTTCGACGATGCAGATCAAGAAATCAAGGCGGTCGTAACCCTAGTCACAGATTCAGGGTTAGTGAAAGTCCACCTAGTGTCAACTATGTTCACCTATGGTGGGGGGAATAGGTGACGTGAAGCGTATTTGCGGAATTTAAGACGGTACCTGCACAATCAAAACAAATAGCACAGCACACAGAATACACATGCAATTTATAGTGGTTCCCCGACTTGGGTACATCCACTTTCCCCCCTTCGACCTATCTCCCAACAAGGGACGACTCGGTCACTTCTCCAACAGGATTGAAATCCAATCCTTGCACTATCGGAAGGAACCCTTCCACAAGTAGGAGTCAACACTCCCACTAACCGGGTTGCACCCAACCCTTACAACACAGAACAATCGTTCCTTTACAACAAAAGTAAAATAGAATGTACACGAGATACAAACTTCGTTTGGAGACTACGGTGTTCCTCTTCGTTCGACGACGTGTTCGTGAAGTCAACGAAGAGTCTACAACCCTAGATCTCACTTGGAGAGGATCTCCCCGGAACCGGTGGCGGCAATCCGAGCGGCAGCTTGGTTCGGGATCGGCGGCAACGAAGGTGCGCGACTGCAGTACTTTGAGATCCAAAGTTCATAGCGAAGCAAACTAGGTCTACCAACGGTCACTCTAGGATAGGTCGTCTCGATCGATTCGGACGGGAGAGATTTTCCCGGTCAACAAATCGAGAGACAAGGGATCTCAATGATAAATATGAGGCCTTCAGACAAGGGCCTAAGGAAGAGATCGGAGTCACATACGAGAACTTTCTCAAGATTGTCAACGCCCTCAAAGGCTACGGAAGGGTGTTCACTAATGGTGAACTCAATGATAAATTCCTTAGGTCCCTTACTAAGGAATGGGACACAAAGATCTGCGCCATCAGAGAATTTGGCAGACTAGCTGAAACTGATCCACAAATTCTGTTTGGAAAGCTGATGTCCTATGAGCTTCAGCTGAACACCAGAAAAGCAGAAGAAGAAGCTGAGAAGGCGGCAGCCAAGGAAAAGACCGTGACACTAAAAGCCAGTCACTCCAGAAAAGGCAAGGGTGCGGTTTCGTACCGTGCTAGGAAAAAGGATGAGGAGGAGGACTCCGAGCCATTCTCCTCCAGCTCAGAGCTGTCGGAGGAGGATTTCTCCCTCATCACTCGAGAGTTCAAGAAGTTCCTCAAGATGAGGAATCAAAGAAAGAGAGACGGCTCCTCCTCCAGGCTTCAGAAGAAAAATTATTCTTCTGACAGGTATGCATCTAGACCGAACAAACATCGCTCCTCTGACATTATTTGCTTTGGATGCAATAAGCCAAGACACGTCGTGGCCGACTGCTATCAAGGCAAGAGGGAAAAAGGGAAAGAAGAGGAGCACAAGTCCTCTAGAGATAAGAAGAAGGAGCGGAGCTACATCGCCAAAAGGCCAAAGACACTGAGTGAGTCCGATTCCTCAGACTCAAGTGATGATGAGGAAGCCTACTTCGGGCTGGTGGGTCGCTCGGACTCAGAAGGAGAATGCCCCCCATTTACTGGGAAGGTAAAAGCTCACACCCCTCTCTCTGACTCCGACTCTGACCCTGAGTCTCAGGATGATGAACCTGAGGATAGCCCTTCGGCCCGTGAAGCGGAGCTCCTCGAGAAATATGAGCTTCTGCTCAACACTTTCGAGGAGTGCCGTAAGAGACTGAAGGCTGAGAAGAAGGAAGTGAAATTCCTTAAGGGTGAGTGTGTATCCCTAAGGGAAGAGGTCACTAGCTTGATTTCTCTCCGACAGGAGTACCTTGACCTGACTTCAAAGCATTCAGAGTCTTTGAAGCTCCTTGATCTTAAGCAGGAGGAAGTCGACAAGTTGGAAGAACTACTTGCGGCAGAAAGGAAGATCGTCAAGAGCTTCTCTATGTCAAAAACAGTTCTTCCAGTAGTTGATACCTTCTCTGCTCAGGCCAAAGGAGCTGGCTTGGGGCATGTAGGGGTATCTGGTTTCTCATCCCAAAGAAACAGGAACCAGAGGAAGAATAAGGCCGCCAAGAAGGCCTCTGCTGATGAAAAGGGTAAGGCTCCTCTTAGTCCTGTTGCGTTCAGAAAGCCTGGCTTTCCTTGCAACCAACATGACTTTGAGTCAACGTTTGGCCATCATTTCCGGCCCTCGGTTGCAAAGCCAAAGAGCAGATATGACGGTTGGACCTTTCCCCGGAACTTCGGTGAGAGTGCCTTCAAGGCACCTTATGAGGAAATCCACATGGGAAATTATGGTCCGTTCTCTAGCGGCCATAATGGAAAGCAGGCACCAAAAGCCAAGCCTGTTATACAGAAGGTGACGAAGTCATGTGACTGTTGTCACCATGAGGCCTCCACCTCCAGATCTAAGGCCCCAGTTGTACCCACCGTTCCCAGGGTAATGCAGGATCCTAGGAAGAGGTACAACAGATTCGACTGTTGGTGCTGTGGGAAAGTCGGTCACTTTGCCGTGGATTGTTGGTTTAATCCAAGGAATTACGAGACTCCCTATGTTAGCAATGCGAGACTGACCACTCGTAGGGTTAACCAACCGAGGGGGAGTGTGCTAACCAGGGATCTAGGACCCAAGTTCGATTGGGTTCCTAAGGCAAATTAATTTTGTTTTGCAGGAATATCCAAAGGCCACCAAAACGCCGATCTGGTATTTGGACAGTGGATGCTCCCGGCATATGACTGGGACAAGAAGCCTGCTGCGTGATTACACTCCAGTCTAGAATGGACCCAAAGTCATCTTTGGAGGGTCAGATCGAGGAGTCACCAGAGGTTACGGTATGATTTCCAACGGTATAATCTCTATCACGGACGTGGCTTATGTTGAAGGGTTAAACCATAACCTAATCAGTGTAAGTTAGTTATGTGACAAAGGTTATGACGTTAAGTTCTGCAAGGTTAAATATCTGATAATTTCACGTACCTCTTCTGACACAGTATTATCAGGCATTAGGAGCAGAAATATCTTCTGCTTAGATTTTCTCAGTATAGATTCATCTACCCCCGTATGCCTTGTGGCAATAGGCAGTGCCTCTCTTTGTGATCAATGGCACAAGAGATTGGCACATATTAATTTCAAGACAATTAGTATGCTGTTTTCTAAGAACTTAGTAAGGGATGCTCCCAGTATCAAGTGCATCAAAGATAGCCCCTGTCCTACATGCCAGATGGGCAAACAGACTCGGGCTACCTTTAAGAGCATCGCAGACAAAGACTCTTCCCGATGTCTTTACCTCTTACATATGGACTTGTTTGGTCCAATGCAAGTTCATAGCTTCGGAGGCAAGTCCTATACGCTAGTGATAGTTGATGATCATTCTCGGTTTACATGGGTGTTCTTTTTGAAACGAAAGTCAGATACGTTTGACATCCTCACTAGTTTTGTCAAGCAGGTTCAGAACGAATTTAACTGCTCAGTGGTCAAAATCAGAAGTGACCATGGAACAGAATTCGAATCTGGTGCTATGATAGAATTTTGTGAAGAACAAGGTATCTTTCATGAGTTTTCCTCCCCGCGCACTCCCCAGCAAAATGGAGTTGCGGAGAGGAGAAATAGAACTCTCATTGAAGCCTGCACGACAATGTTGAAAGACGCGTCTCTCCCAGAATACTTCTGGGCAGAGGCCGTCAATACAGCTTGTCATGTACAAAACCGAGCACTGATCAACAAGCATCATCGTAAGACGCCTTACGAGCTATTGAAAGGCAGGAAACCAACCATGTCATACTTGAGGATCTTTGGTTGCAGATGCTATGTACTGAATAATGGGAAGTACCCGCGTACTAAATTTGGTGAAAAATGCTTCGAAGGCATATTCATGGGCTATAGTTCCCATAGTCGGGCTTATAGGGTCTTCAATAAGAAAACCCTAGTGGTAGAAGAATCAATAAATGTTGTATTTGATGAAGGAAGTTTGCTTAACAGCAATTCTTCCAGTAGTATTCTTGAAGATGCAGGTGCACGACTTGAACAACTGAGTCTGGATGAGACCGCTAAAGATGACACTCCTAAGTACGTCAAAGTCTCAACCTCCACGTCATCTGAAAATGGTGAAGATCAAAATGGAACATGTTGGAACACCCTATTACTAATTTGGGTCAGGATCACTATGTCTCTAGGAATCTATGTTTTGACCTTCTGTATAGCTTAATAGGTCAATTAGTATTGAGTCTAAAGGTTAGAAGGCTAGGATTGGAAGCTGCCCTGAAGACCCAAGTTTTTCTGGAGACTACGTCCAAATCGTCGAGCTCAGCACGACGTTTCGTCGAACTCCGGTCGACGATCGTCTTGCTCAACTTCGACAGATCGTCGAACTCCATTCGACGATCGCTGAGCTCAACCCTCATAATATCGTCGAGCTCTGGTCGACGATCGCTGAGCTCAACTCCTCAATATCGTCGAACTCCATTCGACGATCGCTGAGCTCAGGCCGACGATTTTGACTCTACACTGGATCCTTATCTCTGAGCTCAGTTCGACGATCTTTGAGCTCAGATCGACGATTTCTTTGCTGCTTGCATTTTCCTATTCGCTGAGCTCAGCTCGACGATAGCAGAGCTCAGTTCGACGATTTCAGTTATCTTTCAGAATTCAAATTCAAATCAGATAGAAGTTATTCTGCATTTAATTCAGAAGATCTGCCAGCCATTTTCATTTACTTCTGGAGCAAGTTTCAAGGGATTTTTCAAGGAACAAATCAGTGGACTTTCCTTCAGAACATATTATGCAATTAAGGCTGTAATCAATGCAGACCAATGGCTATCTTTGACAGAGTAATATTCTATTCAGACTCAGAGAATAAAAGAGAGAATGTTTTTGAATCAAATAGAAAATAGAGATTGACAAGAACAGGACACACCTCTCAATATACAGAGACTCTGAAAAATATTCTGTCAACAAGAATTCAGAAGAACACTCATCAAAAAGAGATCAAGCTTTCAAACATTCTTCAGATCTCTTCAGCTCTCAAGTGTTCAAGGCCAACATCATTTCAAGACTCCAGACAATCAACATTTCAGCTTGCTGAAATCATCTTCTGCTGGAGATCTATTTTTGAAGGCCTATCACCCTCAGCAAAGCTCATCTTCCTGAAGATCAAGGACTCAGGGGGAGCTTTGAAATCAGTCCACTTAGTCTTCTCAGTTGATTGAGAAAGAGAAGACTGCCATAACTCTCTCAACCCCCTCTCTGTAAAGGGTTTTTCAAACTCCCTTCAAAAGTTTGAATCTGGTTTTTGAGCACCTTGTCAAAAGCTCATTGGTGGCAAGACACCTGATCAAAAAATCTGATTTGGCTTTTGAGCACCTTATCAAAAGCCCATTGGTGCCCAGGACACCTGATCAACTCATCTTGCAGTGGATTCCTACCTAGGGTGGTAGAAGAGTGGATGTACCCAAGTTGGGGAACCACTATATTTCCTTGTGTCATCTGGTTCTGCATGTTTTCTTTTTGTTTCTGGCCTAGATTTTCTTGTGCTTAATTTCTGCATAGCTTAGTTTTATTTCTGCTTCCCTGCTTACACTCATTACAACAATTGTTATAAAGCTTTGCAAAAGTTTTTCTTTGTGTTTTAAAAAGCACCATATACTCTATTCACCCCCCTCTAGAGTATATCTGATCTAGTTTCCCCTTTCAATTGGTATCAGAGCCAGGTTGGTTAATCATACCATATCTGTTTGGTTGTACAGGCTAACACCTGAACCCCAAGATCCCAAACTAGATCCTTCTTTTTATATTTTATTATTAGATTTAGCTTGCACAAATCATGGCCCAAAACAAAGATTATGCTAGCACCAGACCTCCAGTGTGCAATCTATCAAAGTTTGCACTTTGGAAAGCAAGGATTAGACTCTACATGAATTCTATTGACGAAGATATTTTTAATTCTGTGTTGACAGTGTGTCCAAGACCTCCAGAGAGCACAAGCACAAATGCTGTTCCACCTCCATCAGGAACAGATGCTGACATCAAAAAGTGGAAAGTAGCTGATGCCAAGGCAATGAACATTCTAGCTCAGACAATGTCAGATGACATTTTTCAGAAGGTAGCTGAATGTAACTCAGCCAAGGAGATCTGGGACAAGCTCTCAGAAATAGTTTCAGGATCAGCTGATGAGAGAAAGGACAGAAGATCCCATCTCATCTCCCAATATGAGAACTTCAAGAAGGGAGAAACTGAGACAGTGGGAGACATGTACAACAGACTGAGTCTAATTGTCAGTGAACTGAGGACATTAGACAAAGAGATCTCACTAACAGAACGTAATGACAAGATCCTAATGTGCTTCCCCAGCACTTGGGATTCAAGAATCTGGCCAATTAAAGATGCCAGAAGCCTGAATGAGATCACCACTGAAGCCTTGTTGGGTAAGCTCAAATCTTATGAGCTACTCATCAAGAACAGAGAAGAAGAACAGAAGGCTGCTTCACCAGCCACAAGAAAGGAGAAGACTATAGCATTCAAGGCAACTGAGATCTGCCTGAAGAAAAAGGAGCAGCCAATGATGAACTTCTCAGCTTGTTGGCCAAAAGATTCTATAAGATGGCCAGAAAGGACTTCAGAAGAAGATCATACAAGGAGCGGGATAAGCCAAGGTATGACAAGTCCATTGGCAATAGCAAAGACATTATTTGCTTTGGTTGCAGGAAACCAGGGCATATGGTTCTTGACTGTCCAGAAAACAAGAACAAGGACAGAAGGGACAGAAAAGAAAGAAGAAAGGAGAAGGACTCCAAAAGGAATGGACATAGCAAACCTTCCTCCAGCAGAAATAAGCACACAAGGAAAGGATTTGTTGCTGAATCCTGGAGTGAGACTGAAGAGGAGTCAGAGGCCTCTTCCAGCTCAAGTGATGATGAGGATGATGCAGAGGAAAAGGAGTTCTGCATGATGGCAATCAATGCCTCACAACACAACTCAGAGGAAGAGGAGTCAGAGTCAGACTCAGAGACACAACCTGAAGAAGATCAGGTAATCAGCTCTTTTGATTTCACTTCAGAAGATTTTAAACTTGAATTTAAAGCACTATGTTTAGACCTCCTAAAGTCTGAGAAAGAGATCATCTCTCTCAGAAATCAATTATCTGAACAAAATGCTTTAAAATCAGAAAACCTCAAACTCTCTCAGGAGTTGGAGAACTATAGGGAACAGATAGCTTCACTGAAGAGTGAGCTCTCTGAGGCCAAGAAGCTTGAAGAATCTCTCAATGGGAGAAGCATCAAGCTGATGGACATCACAAGCACAGTGAACTCAAGATTCAACAGTACACTGGGCTTGGGTGCCTCATCCAGCCAACCTATTGTTCTAACAACCCCTATCAAGTTCATTTCTGACAAGGGAAAGGGAGTTGTAGAGGTTGCAAGGAAAAATTCTGATCTGCCTCAGAAAACTAAAGTCCAGTACAAATCGTCGAACGGAGATCGACGATCGCCGAATGAAGATCGACGATCGCCGAACGCAGCTCGACGATCTCAGGACAAATCGTCGAACGCTGATCGACGATCTCAGCCAAGATCGTCGAACGCTGCTCGACGATCCCATATACCTGACCTCAGCCATAGTCGACCGTCGAATGGAGCTCGACGATCGGACCCACGATCGTCGAACGCAGCTCCAAGATCGTCGAACAGAGGTCAGAGCTCTGGAAATGTTTTCAAAGGCAAGTCAAAATTGAATCCTAAGGGTTCTTCATCCCAAACCTTTAACCCTTATACTGAATGGATTATACCTCCAAGGAGATATCATCCTGAAGGATATAAGAGTCAGCCAGGGATATCTTTCATTTCTGAATTTAAAGGTTATCAACCTAGGCCCAAGGTAAACTGGGTCAAAAACAAGTGAATTGCTTTATGTGCAGGTGAAGACCTATCCAACATCTAACCAGCAATGGTATTTGGATAGTGGGTACTCCAAGCACATGACAGGGAACAAGGACAACCTAAATTCCTTTAGAGCCAAGCTTGGACCCAAAGTTATCTTTGGTGATTCCAACTTTGGACAAACTAAAGGATATGGAGCAGTCCAGATTGGTTCTGTAACCTTCAAGAAGGTAGCATATGTGGAAGGACTGAAGCACAATCTAATCAGCATCATTCAGCTATGTGATGAAGGCTACCAGGTGACCTTCAGCAAAACTTCATGCAAAATCAAGTCAGAGGACAACACAACTGTGTTGACAGGTAAAAGGAAAGGTAACATCTACCTAGTAGACTTTTCTTTCAACTACTATAGATATCTGTTTATTCAATTCAGTTTGTAGACCAAATGTTTTATGGCATAAGAGATTAGGACACCTAAACCTTAGAACTATTGCTAGGCTCTCCAAGGACAACCTTGTTAGAGGACTACCTTCTGGCCCCTACAAGAAGGAAGGACTCTGCAAGGCTTGTCAATTAGGCAAGCAAACTAAGAACAGTTTTAAGTCACTTAATAAGAGTGATTCACCTAGGATATTGTATCTGTTACACATGGATCTATTTGGACCCATCACAGTACAAAGCCTGGGAGGGAAATCCTACACTTTAGTGATTGTAGATGACTTCTCTAGATTCACTTGGGTGTTCTTTCTAAGGAAGAAGTCTGATAACTTTAAGTGTCTGACAGAGTTTCTCAAATGTATAAAGATTGAGTTCAATACTCACATTGCCCTGATCAGAAGTGATCATGGGACAGAGTTTGATTCTCTTCTTATGCAAGAGTTCTGCCAGAGTGAAGGGATCAGGCATACTTTCTCAGCTCCTAGAACTCCTCAACAAAATGGGGTAGCTGAAAGGAAAATAGAACCCTTATTGGAATCTGCCACTACATTGTTGTCAGATGCTCATCTACCTCTATCCTTCTGGGCAGAGGCAGTGAACACCTCCAACTATGTGCTGAACAGAAGTCTGATACATAAACTGAAGGGAAAGACTCCCTATGAATTACTCAAAGGGAAGAAACCTAAAGTTGACTATTTCAAAATTTTTGGTTGCATTTGCTATATTCACAATAATGATAAGAAACATCTAGCAAAATTTCAAGCCAAAGCTGATGAAGGAGTGTTTCTGGGATACTCCATGATCAGCAAGGCCTATAGGGTTTATAATAAATCATCACTGAAAATTGAGGAATCTGTTCATGTTTCTTTTGATGAAACTAACATGTCTTTCAAGGAGAAGATTTCTTCTACCATAGAACCTTTGCAGGAACACTCTCTAGTTGAAGATATGAACAAGCTACAGGTTGCTCAAGAGGATGAAAGCAGTGAAGATGAAAGCAATGCTCAACATATTGAAGCACAACCTGAAGAGCCAGTTGTTGTACCACAAGAGGAAACAACAACACAGGTTGGTGAACAATCAACACCCCCGGTTGATTTAGTAACATCAAGAGACCATCCAATTTCCCAGATAATTGGAGAAATCTCAGCTGGTGTGCAAACCAGAAATCAGGTCAACCAAAACCTGTTGCACACCTGCTTTCTTTCTCAAATTGAACCTCAGTCCATTCAAGATGCAGAGCAAGATCCACACTGGATCATTGCCATGCAAGAGGAGTTGCATCAATTTGAGAGGAACAAAGTATGGGAACTAGTGCCCAAGCCTATGGATCATTCCATTGTTGGAACAAAATGGGTATTCAGAAACAAACTGGATGATCAAGGAGTAATAATAAGGAACAAGGCAAGGCTAGTTGCCCAAGGATATTCTCAAGAAGAAGGAATTGACTACGACCAGACCTTTGCACCTGTTGCAAGATTAGAAGCCATCAGGATATTTTAGCCTATGCAGCTCACAAAGGCTTCAAGGTTTATCAGATGGATGTCAAGAGTGCCTTTTAAATGGAGACATCAAAGAGGAAGTCTATGTCAGACAACCTCCAGGTTTTATCTCTCCAACTCATCCTGATTTTGTTTTTAGATTAAATAAAGCATTATATGGTCTCAAGCAAGCTCCTAGAGCATGGTATGAGACCCTAGCATGCTTTCTTTTGGAAAATGGTTTTATAAGGGGTAGAGTAGACCAAACTCTTTTCATTAGAACCCATAAGTCCCATACCCTACTAGTACAAATCTATGTAGACGATATCATTTTTGGTTCTACTGACTCAAAACTATGCAGAAGGTTTTCTAACCTAATGCATTCTAAATTTGAGATGAGTAGCATGGGTGAGCTATCCTTCTTCCTAGGATTGCAAGTCAAACAACATGCTGAGGGCATCTTTATTTCTCAAACCAAATATGCTAATGAGCTGGTTAAGAAATTTGGCATGTCTGAGGCATCTTGTATGAAAACACCCATGCCTACCAATGTTGTATTGGATGCTGATGAACATGGGAAACCTGTTGATCAGACAACATATAGAGCAATGATTGGCTCTTTACTGTATCTTACAGCTAGTAGACCAGATATAATGTTTGCTACATGTATATGTGCTAGATTCCAAGTTAGCCCTAGAGAGTCACACCTCACATTAGTAAAGAGGATTCTTAGGTATGTTAAAAGTTGTCCAAATCTAGGTCTCTGGTATCCAAAAGATTCAGCATTTGAGTTAACTGGATTCTCTGATGCTGATTATGCTGGATGCAGAATTGAAAGGAAAAGCACCAGTGGAACTTGTCAGTTTCTTGGTGATAGACTTGTCTCTTGGTTTTGCAAGAAACAAACATCTGTGTCAACTTCAACTGCTGAAGCTGAATATATGGCTGCAGGCAGTTGTTGTTCACAAATACTGTGGATTCAAAATCAACTCCTAGACTATGGTTACAACTTAGAGAAGTCAAAAATCATTTGTGACAATACAAGTGCTATCTCCATAGCTCAAAATCCAGTCCTCCATAGTAGGACAAAACACATAGAGATTAGGCATCACTTCTTAAGGGACAATGTTGAAAAGAATAAAATTGAACTGCAATATATCCCAACTGATTTACAAAGGGGAGATATTTTCACCAAGCCTTTGGAATGTTAGATGGAGGAAGTCTCAAATAATATCCAAGATTTTGAAAGCAAAAATTGACCAAGACTAGGCAAAATTTCTGATTTTCCTTAGTGTCTAAAATTTCTCTGATCTCTGAACTGCGCTCGATGATTTTCACAAAGATCGTCGAACGGAGTTCGACGATTTCCTGAATCGTCGAACTGAGTTCAGCGTTCTTTTGATAGTATGGACTATCTCTTCTGGTCAACGATCGTCGAACGGCGCTCGACGATTCTGTTCACTGAACGATCGTCGAACGGAGCTCGACGCCTTTCCAGATCGTCGAACGGAGATCGACGATTTTGGAGTCTCTTCAGATTCCTTTAGAAGCCTCGATCGTCGAACTGAGTTCAACGATCTTTCCTTTTCTGCGTCGAACCCTAATATAAAACTCATTTTTCGCCGTCGTTCTCTCTTGCGCCTTCAATTTCTCTGCAAACTTTTTCTTCCCTCCAAACAGTTCTACCTTGGTCGTTTTGTTTGTTAAGTTTTTGCAGGTACCATGGCCGTCTCAGTCGCTGTACTCGCCGCCATGAAATTTGATGCAGGTTTTGACATTGATCTAGACTCCTTCAACACCACCGATCAAGTCTTCCAGGACATCCTCAATTTATTCAAAGATCAGCAACTTTCTGCCCTCATGACAACCAGAATCAAACTTGCCTCTGATGAAATCAAAGAATGGGTATATACTGCACACAACCTTGACAACAACACCATTGTTGGCTCTATTGGTGGCACCCAGGTACCTCTGACCCCAACAGTCCTCACAGAGGTTTTTGGTGAAGACTCTGCTGAACTCTCTGGAGAAGAATTCTCTGATATTCTTGCCAGGATGGGCCATCCTGAGGGGAACCCTAGCAAGCTGTTTAAGAGGAACCTGTCAGTGGAATACAGGTTTCTGGCAGATGTTGTAGGCAAGGTTCTGTTGGCCAAACATTCTGCCCATGACACCATCTCCAGATATCAGCTCTGCCTCATGGGAGCTCTGGTGGATAGGAAAAGCCTGAACTGGGGAGAAGTCTTTTTTGATCTGCTGAAGAAAAAGATAAACAAAACATTTGTGAATTTTGGAAGAATTCTGGGAGTCTTCCTCTAGGCTAAGTGCCCTGCTCTGCTAGTCTCCTCTGGAGTGCACATCAATGCCTCCAAGAGACTCACCTGTGCCCTATTTGGGAAATGGGACAGGCAAATCATCAAGCCCAGCAGGCCCTCTTCATCAGCATCTGCCCCTTCAGGCACCAGGACTCTAAGAGTCACTCCACCCCAGGTCTCTGCCCCTGCAGAGGACCTGCCTGCTGCTAGTGCTGCTTCTCCTCCTCCTCCAAGCCCAACCATGCCCATTCCATCCACCACTCCAGCTACCTCCACCATTACAATTTCCAGCCCATCTCCAACATCAATACCATCTCCAGCAACCATCTCATCTCCACCAGCAGACCACTTCCATCCCCTATTCTCTTATCCCCCACCAGATGTCACCTCATCCCCATCCCTTCCATCCTTCATACTTCTGGATGAATCCTACATGGATGATTCCCCCTCCTCTCCTCCAGACTTACCATCCTCTTCCACATCTTTCCAAGACCTTCTCCACCACATTATTGATCAACCCACCTTCACTCCATCCATATCCATCCCACTATCCTCCATCTCCACCATCCCCTCTCCTGAGCCATTCATTCCACCCTTCAGCCCTCCTCCTCCAGCATCCTTAGACATCCCAATTCCCTCTACCTCTGCTCCTGCCCTTGAGCATATAGATCTGCCAGCCTTGGCTGACCAGTTGTATGAGCTCCTTGCACCCAGGCTCTCTCTTCTCATGGAGGCCTCTTTAGCTCCTCTACAACAGTCAGTGGCAGCTCTCTCTGTCAGGCTTTCCTCCTTCCTTACTCCTCAAGCAGCACCCCCAGCAGGTTGCCTTGATCCAGAGGTATCTGCATCCAGGCAGGGGGAGATGCCCTATGAAGCCAGCCTTCATGCTGCTGTTGCTGCTGCTTCTGCTGCTACTGATGCTGTTTCTGTGTCTGCTTCTGCTACTGCTGCTGCTCCTGCATCTGTTGCCTCTGCTGCTCCAGTCCTAGCAATAGACCTAAGGTCTTTGCTATCTACATTTGATACTGTATACTACTGCTGCCTCCCAGAGCCCTCTGCTGTCCAGTCCTTAGAAGATCTGTCCAAGGCTCTGGTGCCCTTCTCATGCTGTGACCCCAGTATAATTTCTGCCTTTATTCATTCAGTAACTGCTGCTTCTGATGATGTTACTGCTGCTGCTGCTGAAGACAAGGCTGTATCTGCCTCTGAAATTATTCTTGCTGCTGAAGAAGACATTGTTCCAACTGCTGCTGATGAGCCCATTCCCCAGGATTTTCTGATGACAGAGGCTGTTGATTTTGAGCCTGCTGAAGTTGTTGTTTCTGAAGCTGCTGCTGCCCTCATTCCTGAAGTAATCACTGTTTCTGCTAGTACTCCTGTACCTGTTGTTTTATCTGCTGCTGCTATCTCTCCTGAAGTTACTAGTGCTATTTCTGAAGTTGTTTCTGTTGCTCCATATGCTGTTGCACCTACTGTTATATCTGCTGCCCCTTCTGCTTCTGCTTCTGCCCCATCAGCTGCTGTTCAGCTAAAAGAAGATCTGATGAAAAAGATTGATGCTTTATATGATGCACAGAGTTCTGAATCTGAGGATTATAACACTGCTTCTGATGATTCATCTGCCACCATTGCTAAGAAAAGGAAAGCAAGAAGTAAGGCTTTGAAGAGAGTTCCTCCTGCCAAAGTTAGAGATGACAATGATGTTCCCTACTATATTCTGCACAATTGCCCAATCTCTGAGCATTGGATGCAATTCTCTAAGAACCAGTTAAAGGCTATGAAAAAGAAGAGGAAGTATGAAAAAGGTTCCACTCAGTTCAAGCACCCTCATCCTCCTCCACCACCTCCACCTGATGCAGGTGCAGGTGGCAGCTCTGCAAGTTCAGGCCCTGCTAGAAGCCAGGCTCCCTACCAACCTCATGCTAGAACTTATCAAAGGGAAAGCCTGTCTAGGGGCTCTTATTCTAGAAGGGGAGGATATAGGGGAAACCAAAGAGAGACTCAGGTTTACTCCAAAGGGCATTCCAGGCAGCATCCTTACTCTAGTGGAGGACATGTTCCTTCTGACACATCTTCTGGTCCTTTCCCCTATAAGCTCAAAGATACTGTGACTGCCAGGACTCCTCAAGATACTTCTTCCAACAGGTATGAGCCACCTGTTCCATTTGAGGACCCTGAGAAGAATCCTATGGCTTGGACTGCTAGAATGAAAGAGCTGGCTGCTTTAGATCAAATCAAGAAAGCCAAAGAAAAAGGCCTAGACACTTCCAACATCTCCACAATGTCAGAATAAAGACAGAAGGAATTAGAGAGATATGCCTCCAGCAAATTTTTTGATGCAGACAGGTACATGGAGTTGCATCCTGCTGCAGTGGTTCCAAGGACTTCTAAGCAAACATATCTGGGAGCAGCTGATGATACAAGATCCAACAGAGAAGCATTAAATCCTAACAGGGAAATTAAAATGGTAAAAGGCAAAGAAAAGGAATAACTCTGTAAGGTGATAACTCTTGGTTTTTCTGACTGCCTTCTGGATATCATGTTTATATATATCTCTGTGATGGTTCTGTGATGTCTAGCTGCTGTTGTCTTTATGTTTTTGTGACTGTATGATGTTGTTTGTTTTTCCTATGTCTGTAAATAGTTTTCCTAACCCAAATAGGGGGAGATTGTTGGTTTGGGTCAGAATCACTATGTCTCTAGGAATCTATGTTTTGACCTTCTGTATAGCTTAATAGGTCAATTAGTATTGAGTCTAAAGGTTAGAAGGCTAGGATTGGAAGCTGCCCTGAAGACCCAAGTTTTTCTGGAGACTACGTCCAAATCGTCGAGCTCAGCACGACGTTTCGTCGAACTCCGGTCGACGATCGTCTTGCTCAACTTCGACAGATCGTCGAACTCCATTCGACGATCGCTGAGCTCCACCCTCATAATATCGTCGAGCTCTGGTCGACGATCGCTGAGCTCAACTCCTCAATATCGTCGAACTTCATTCGACGATCGCTGAGCTCAGGCCGACGATTTTGACTCTGCACTGGATCCTTATCTCTGAGCTCAGTTCGACGATCTTTGAGCTCAGATCGACGATTTCTTTGCTGCTTGCATTTTCCAATTCACTGAGCTCAGCTCGACGATAGCAGAGCTCAGTTCGACGATTTCAGTTATCTTTCAGAATTCAAATTCAAATCAGATAGAAGTTATTCTGCATTTAATTCAGAAGATCTGCCAGCCATTTTCATTTACTTCTGGAGCAAGTTTCAAGGGATTTTTCAAGGAACAAATCAGTGGACTTTCCTTCAGAACATATTATGCAATTAAGGCTGTAATCAATGCAGACCAACGGCTATCTTTGACAGAGTAATATTCTATTCAGACTCAGAGAATAAAAGAGAGAATGTTTTTGAATCAAATAGAAAATAGAGATTGACAAGAACAGGACACACCTCTCAATATATAGAGACTCTGAAAAATATTCTGTCAACAAGAATTCAGAAGAACACTCATCAAAAAGAGATCAAGCTTTCAAACATTCTTCAGATCTCTTCAGCTCTCAAGTGTTCAAGGCCAACATCATTTCAAGACTCCAGACAATCAACATTTCAGCTTGCTGAAATCATCTTCTGCTGGAGATCTATTTTTGAAGGCCTATCACCCTCAGCAAAGCTCATCTTCCTGAAGATCAAGGACACAGGGGGAGCTTTGAAATCAGTCCACTTAGTCTTCTCAGTTGATTGAGAAAGAGAAGACTGCCATAACTCTCTCAACCCCCTCTCTGTAAAGGGTTTTTCAAACTCCCTTCAAAAGTTTGAATCTGGTTTTTGAGCACCTTGTCAAAAGCTCATTGGTGGCAAGACACCTGATCAAAAAATCTGATTTGGTTTTTGAGCACCTTATCAAAAGCTCATTGGTGCCCAGGACACCTGATCAACTCATCCTGCAGTGGATTCCTACCTAGGGTGGTAGAAGAGTGGATGTACCCAAGTTGGGGAACCACTATATTTCCTTGTGTCATCTGGTTCTGCATGTTTTCTTTTTGTTTCTGGCCTAGATTTTCTTGTGCTTAATTTCTGCATAGCTTAGTTTTATTTCTGCTTCCCTGCTTACACTCATTACAACAATTGTTGTAAAGCTTTGCAAAAGTTTTTCTTTGTGTTTTAAAAAGCACCATATACTCTATTCACCTACCTCTAGAGTATATCTGATCTAGTTTCCCCTTTCAGAACAAATCTCTTGGAAGAAATAGAAGCCCAAGAAGTAGTTGAAGCTCCATACGCCAGACTTCTAGAGCTCCGGCACGTGAGGGATCATCCTAGAGATCAGATCATCGAAGATCCTCGTGTCGGTATCAGAACTCGAAGAGGTACTATTAACGAAGTTTTGCATCTTAGCTTCCTGTCACAGGTTGAGCCAAAGAAGTTCGACGAGGCGAACAAGGATGCAGCATGGATTCTGGCTATGCAAGATGAACTACATCAATTCGAACGCTGCAACGTTTGGATGCTAGTTCCTAGAACATACAAGCAGAATGTGATTGGCACCAAGTGGATTTTCAGAAACAAGCTGGATGAACATGGTGTTATCATAAAGAACAAGGCAAGGCTGGTGGCTCAAGGTTACAGACAGGAGGAGGGGATTGACTTCGACCAGACCTTCGCACCAGTAGCAAGGCTCGAGGCATTCAGATTGTTACTGGCGTATGCTTCACACAAAGGATTCACAGTCTATCAAATGGATGTGAAATCAGCATTTCTGAACGGAGACCTGAAAGAGGAAGTATACGTCGCTCAACCCCCAGGTTTTGTCGATCCTACTTATCCCAATCATGTTTATTTTCTTAATAAAGCTCTATATGGGTTAAAACAAGCTCCACGAGCTTGGTATGAGACTTTATCTAGTTTTCTTCTTGAGAACAAGTTCTCTAGAGGTAAAATAGATAAAACATTGTTTCTCAGGGAAGTCAAAGGCAAGATTTTGCTGGTGCAAATCTATGTCGATGACATAATCTTCGGCTCAACGGACAACAATCTTTGCAAAAAGTTTTCTAAACTTATGCAAGGAAAGTTTGAAATGAGCAGTATGGGAGAGCTCAAGTATTTCTTGGGACTTCAAGTGAAACAGTCTGAGGATGGAATCTTCATCTCTCAGACGAAGTTCACAAATGAACTCCTTAAGAAATTCGGTATGGAGAGTGCAACCTCTATGAGGACTCCAATGGGATCCACTATGTCTCTGGATAAGGATAAGAAAGGTAAACCTTTCGATGAAACCAAATACAGAAGCATCATTGGATCCCTGCTCTACCTTACTGCCAGTAGACCGGATATTATGTTCTCCACATGTGTCTGTGCCCGATATCAGGTGAACACTAAGGAATCTCACTATGTCGCTGCGAAGCGAATTCTAAGATACCTTAAAGGTACTCCTAATCTTGGCTTGTGGTAATCGAGAAACAATGATGTCGAGCTAATAGGCTTTTCAGATGCTGATTTTGCAGGAAGTAGGGATGACAGGAAAAGCACCTCCGGGACGTGTAAATTCCTCGGCGGGGGCTTATCTCTTGGAACAGCAAGAAACAGAATTGTGTTGCAACCTCCACAGCAGAGTCTGAGTACATCTCGACAGGCAGCTGTTGCGCACAACTCCTATGGATCAGAAACCAGTTAGCCGACTACGACCTTCAGTTCAAAGACATACCAATGTACTACGACTCCTCCAGTGCAATTGCCATTGCCAACAATCCGGTCTCGCACAGCAGAACGAAGCATATTGAAGTGCGCTACCACTTCATTCGGGAGCACGTGGAAAACAAGGACATCTCTCTCTGTTATGTCCCCACGGACAAGCAGATTGCTGATATATTCACAAAGCCCTTAGACGAGGCCAAGTTCAATCTTTTCAAGACTGAATTGGGGATGCTCAATTATGAGGAATGAAGGCTACAGAAGCTCTAGACTCGTGCACGATCTGAGGGGGAGCAAGGAACTCAAATGTGAGCACAGACGCAAGAACTGAGGGGGAGCAAGAGGTCAAATGCTACTGACCCCGATTTGTAGAAGCCGAAAAGGGGGAGATTACCTACCCTCTCGGCTAAGACTAAGGTGGCTCCAATCTTGCTCCCAAGAAATTGGTATTGGTAATGGATCACTCACTCAACTCAATTTTACGTTTATGGTTTTCATTCACATATGCTCTATTCACCTTAGCCTGCAGGGTTTAGGCTTCTTCAAATAGGGGGAGATTGTTGGGTATTGTATCCACAATGTACCTGATTTGAAGAAGCCCCTGGACAAGCTAAGGTCAATAGACAATGTTTTTGATAAAATCTTTCAAGTTGTTCTTGCAGTTTTTCCACGCTAAGTGCACACCAATGTCAGGGTGCAGTAGGTCAATATACACGGGTCTGCACGACGTAATCCCTCGTTTAGCAGATCAGTGTGTTGGCCTACGTGTACTCTCTCTATTGGAGTGCACTTACTTTCAAGCACAGAGCTATAACTATGCAGGAGCAGACAAGGAGCAAGGATGGCTCAAGGAGCACCTCATGGGTGGAAAGACGAAAATTCGTCTAAGTGTAAATCGACGAGAATTCGCCGATTCGGCGAGAATCACTAGTGATTCTCGCCGACTCGTCGAGAATCAGTGGTTGATTCTCGCCGAACTCGATCCAGCCACTTCTAAGCGAGCACCTCTGCTTCTAAGTAAGAATCGACGAGAATCACCAAGTGATTCTCGCCGATTCGGCGAGAATCACTAGTGATTCTCGTCGAATCGTCGAGAATCACTGGTTGATTCTCGCCGTCTCGACCTGGCCTAAAGCAGTGCGTGCAACCAAGGCAAATTCGACGAGAATCATCTTTGATTCTCGCCGAATCGTCGAGAATCACCTTTGATTCTCGGCGACTCGGCGAGAATCACTTTCGATTCTCACCGATTTTGACTTGGCGTTTTTCTGGATCTTCCTGAACCGGATTCTGCCGCTGTCTATGTTCTGGACCGGGATTTTGGGATTCCTCTTGTGGGTCCCACAACGGTCTTATTCAAGTTATATACAGTATATATATTCGGGTATTTTGAACGGAAGAAGACAGAAAGAAGCCGAGCAAAAACCTAGACCTAAAATCGCGATCTTCACTCCGCCGCCGCCGTCGCGCTCGAGCTAGTTGGTCGCCGTGATCGATCGGGATTCCTTCGTGATCGATCGAGACGACCGATCCTAGAGTGAAGATCGCGATTTTAGGTCTAGGTTTTTGCTCGGCTTCTTTCTGTCTTCTTCCGTTCAAAATACCTGAATATATATACTGTATATAACTTGAATAAGACCGTTGTGGGACCCACAAGAGGAATACACAGGCAATTTATAGTGGTTCCCCGACTTGGGTACATCCACTTTCCCCCCTTCGACCTATCTCCCAACAAGGGACGACTTGGTCACTTCTCCAACAGGATTGAAATCCAATCCTTGCACTATCGGAAGGAACCCTTCCACACGTAGGAGTCAACACTCCCACTAACCGGGTTGCACCCAACCCTTACAACACGGAACAATCGTTCCTTTACAACAAAAGTAAAATAGAATGTACACGAGATACAAACTTCGTTTGGAGACTACGGTGTTCCTCTTCGTTCGACGACGTGTTCGTGAAGTCAACGAAGAGTCTACAACCCTAGATCTCACTTGGAGAGGATCTCCCCGGAACCGGTGGCAGCAATCCGAGCGGCGGCTTGGTTCGGGATCGGCGGCAACGAAGGTGCGCGGCTGCAGTACTTTCAGATCCAAACTTCGTAGCGAAGCAAACTAGGTCTACCAACGGTCACTCTAGGATCGGTCGTCTCGATCGATTCGGACGGGAGAGATTTTCCCGGTCAACAAATCGAGAGACAAGGGATCTCTGGATAGACTCGTGAGACTCAAGCTTTGCTATGCTTTGGTCGCCGGAGATCACGAAGGAATCCCGATCGATGACGGCGACCAACTAGCTCGAGGGCGACGGCGGCGGCGGAGTGAAGATCGCGATTTTAGGTCTAGGTTTTTGCTCGGCTTCTTTCTGTCTTCTTCCGTTCAAAATACCCGAATATATATACTGTATATAACTTGAATAAGACCGTTGTGGGACCCACAAGAGGAATCCCAAAATCCCGGTCCAGAACATAGACAGCGGCAGAATCCGGTTCAAGAAGATCCAGAAAAACGCCAAGTCAAAATCGGTGAGAATCGAAAGTGATTCTCGCCGAGTCGCCGAGAATCAAAGGTGATTCTCGACGATTCGGCGAGAATCAAAGTTGATTCTCGTCGAATTTGCCTTGGTTGCACGCACTGCTTTAGGCCAGGTCGAGACGGAGAGAATCAACCAGTGATTCTCGACGAGTCGGCGAGAATCACTAGTGATTCTCGCCGAATCGGCGAGAATCACTTGGTGATTCTCGCCGAATCGGCGAGAATCACTTGGTGATTCTCGTCGATTTACACTTAGACGAATTTTCGTCTTTCCACCCATGAGGTGCTCCTTGAGCCATCCTTGCTCCTTGTCTGCTCCTGCATAGTTATAGCCCTGTGCTTGAAAGTAAGTGCACTCCAATAGAGTGAGTACACGTAGGCCAACACATTGATCTGCTCAACGATGGATTACGTCGTGCAGACCCGTGTATATTGACCTACTGCACCCTGACATTGGTGTGCACTTAGCGTGGAAAACCTGCAAGCACAACTTGAAAGATTTTATCAAAAACATTGTCTATTGACCTTAGCTTGTTCAGGGGCTTCTTCAAATCAGGTACATTGTGGGTACAATACCCAACAGTTAGAGTACTTAGTTTCAGAACCAACTAAGATATGGAAGAAGGAGGTTATTGAATTCCTCAATGGAGCCAAGGTCAATGACTCTGGATACAAAATCAAATCCAGAGTTCATGGAGAAAAGGTTAAGGTAACCCCAAAAAATCTGAGGAAGATTCTTCTATTGCCAAGAACTCAAGATGAAGAAGAAATTACTGCATCCAAGACCAGGGAAGCTCTAACCTGGTGTGGTCTTGATCCTAAAATGAAGATAGGTTCTGTTTTCAACAGAAAAGGCATGAATAATCAAGGAAAATTCATGTCTTAGATTGTTGGTAAGGTCTTACTCAGCAAGCCTGGAGGGCATGATAGAGTGTCTGCCTATATGTTTGGAATCATGACAAGAATAATCTTCACTTTGAAAACAGACTGGTCTATAGTGGTTTATAAGAAGATTAAGGAGAGCTTGAAGAAGCCCAACCTGGGCAGAGGTAATGAGTACTGCTGCAGGCAGCAAGATAAACCACATGAGGAAGATGGATCTAAGGATCTTTTCAAGATGGGACAGGGTGTTGTCCAAGGAAATGCCAACCCCAGAGAAGACAGTTACTGAGAAGGAGATTCCTCCAAAGAAAAGAGAAAAACTACTCCAGTGGCACAAGAGTCCACTAGTAGTTCTGAAAGTGAAGAACAAGTTGTTTTCACTTCAGATGACCAAGATGCAGAGCCTGCAGTGAAGTATCCTGCTCCTCCAGCTGATGCAGATATCCAGGGGGAGCTACCACAAGCTAGCCCCATCTACAGGGATCACAGCTAGGGGGAGCCTCCAGTTGTAGAAGAACCCTCTACACTGGAAAGTGAGCAAGCCACCACCATCATTCAAGAGGTACTCACTGAACTAAACACTTTAGATTTTTCTATGGAAGATGCTGATTTATCTGATGTTAATCAGCATACTCAGCTGAATAGTCAAGCTCCAGATGTTGTTATAGAAGACACATCTACTGTACAAGAAGTGGTTCCTGATCCAGTGGTTGAAGAGCAAAGACTGTCTCCAGCTTCTTCACCACCAGAATACACCATGGAAGACTTGTTCCTAAATCTAGACCAACAAGATTTTGACATGGACAAGGATGCTGCTGAAGAAGAGAATGCTGCTCTTGAGGGGGAGCAAGTACAAGTTCTGGAAGAGCCTATTAGGCAGGAAACTGAGAAGGCACCTGAAGTACAAAAAGAGAAGCCTCAAAGCCCTAAGGACAGGGTTGACATAGCCAGCACTTCTGCCTCTAAAGATGAGGAGAGTGCTAGGGCAAAGAAGAAGAAAATGTATGTCTTCAAGAGAAGAAGTCAAAGTTATAAGAAAGCTCTGCAATCTATTGCCCCACAGCCTATAGTTCAGCAAGCTCCAACTGTTGATTATAGTGCTTTGATGATTGCCATGCAGATTAAATTGGATGAACAAAGAAAAGCCATAGAAGCTTATGTGGATGAAGGGCAGAAATCACTTCAATTTGATCTGGCCCAGGATATAAAATCCATCAGGTTTGAGATGAATCTCAACAAGAAGGAGATGACTGAATGTTTTCACAAAGGTGGAAATGCAGTAGTATACTTGGCCACACACCAAGAAAAGATAAAGGCACACGTAGATGATATAGCATTGAAGCAAGGATATGTTCTTGAAAATCAGTTAAGGATGAATGACAACTTGACTGCTTCTCATAATGCTATAGTCACTGAGTTGAAGAACAAGGCTGCTGAACCTTCTACATCTACTGCTGCTGCTAAAGCTGATTTTGATAAAGTATTTCAAGAAGAACTTACTGCTGTAAAGACTGCTATCCAAGCCTCCCAGAAAGCCATATCAGAACAACTTCAAAAGCTTAAACCATACTTTAAAGATGGAATCAGATACTTGGATAGTCAAATAAGATTCCAGAAGGATGATGTCAGAGATCATATGGCTAGAGAAGTCATAAAGGGGGAGAGAGTTTTAGTCAAAGCTAGCTCTGATCATGCCAAATGGATATCTACTTCCATCAGAGCTACACTGGGCTATCCTCCACTCTGTGATGATGACAATGTTGCAGAATCTGGGATTCAAACTGCATATCTTGGAGGTGAGCAACCAGAGGTAGCTCAAGTGATCTATCCTCCACCAGATTTTGACATGGTGCAAGCTGATATTCATCAGATGTATAGCCCAACTGAAGGGAAGTCTAATGTTATTCTGGATAAAGTGGTTCAGCCTATTACTGAAGCCATGCAAGAGGCATTACAGAAGGAGGAAGAGACAAGGTTGTCTAAGAAGAGGTTTAGGGAACAAGCAGAAAAAAGGCCAGACTTTGAACAGTGGAGTCCTACCTCTAGGAATATCATATTAACTGCCTGGAAAGCTGCCAAGGATAACACTCATGACAGGAACAAGTGGTTTTCTGAAGCTAAATGGAGAAAACATGAGATCAGGAAGGAGGCAATAGTTCAGTATAGAAGGAAGGCAAAGATGGGAAAGCTACCTCCTACTGCAGTGGCGCCTAGCAAGTACTTTCCAAAGCCATATCACTATTTTGAGAGGCAGAAGATCAAAGCTGAAGAGCTCAAAAAGAAAGATCTAAAAGGCAAGAAGCCTGCTGATGCTGAAACTGCTGATTCCCCTGTCAAAGCTCAAGTTCAAGCTGGCAAGGGAATAGTTATCAAGGAATCTGAACAGAAATAGTTTAAGAATTTACTTGAAGATTATTTTGTAATCTTTTGAATGTAAAACATTTTTGTGAACTACTGAAAATGTATTAGACAAATGTTAGAACAATATGTGATCAATATATTTCATGATTGTTCTGTGAATATGTCTATTTCTTATTTGTTCTGTGTTGATGTATGTGTATACATGTGTGAAATTATTACATGTTTATGTTTACCCTGCTGAATATAACCTGCTTTACATCATTTTGTAATTTTTAATTATGAATGGTGTATATCATTGAATAAGGGTTATGACTTCTCCAAATAGGGGGAGATTGTTGGGTACATTGGTTAAATGTACCTGATTTGAAGAAGCCTCACCCAACTCAATGATATACATCATAATGTATTTGATGTATGTTAAGTTTACTTGTGCAGGTTAAGTAATCACTGGACTGAAGCAAAAAGTTTCTAAGTCCATGTGTCGACACCCAGACAGAAAGTGTCGACACTTAAGAAGACTTGTGTCGACACCCAGACAAGCAGTGTCGACACTTGGAGTCATTGTGTCGACACCTGGGATGCAGAGTCGACACCAGACAGAAAGTGTCGACACTTGGAGCTGTGTCGACACTCAGTGAAGAAAAGTGCAGACAGAAAGTGTCGACACAAGGAGCTGTGTCGACACCCAGTGAAGCTGAGTCTACACCAGATAGTGTCGACACTTGGAGCTGTGTCGACACCCAGCAAAAGTCAGCTGAGACTAAGTTAAAGTGTCGACACCCAGAACAATGTGTCGACACAACAAGAAGAGTCAGCACTTGAAGAAAGTGTCGACACCAAGAACAAAGTGTCGACACTCATCAGAAGAGTCAACATTTGAAGAAAGTGTCGACACCTAGAACAATGTGTCGACACTCAGCTAAAGACTCTACACTTGAAGTAAGTGTCGACACCTAGAATAATGTGTCGACACTCAGCTGAAGACTCTACACTTGAAGAAAGTGTCGACACAAGGAGCTGTTTCGACACTTAGCAAAGAACAGAATTATCTCCAAAATATTCTAAGTACAAGTGTCGACACTAAGGGAATGTGTCGACACTCAGCTGAAGTCTCAACAGAAGAATCAAGTGTCGACACAAGGAGCTGTGTCGACACTTAGCAAGTATCAACATAAAAGACTATGTGTCGACACCAAGAAGCAGTGTCGACACTTAACAGATTCAACACAAGAAGTTGTGTCGACACAAAGGAGATGTGTCGACACTTAGAAGAATTCAGCTAAAGATAGAAGATCAAGTACTTGTGTCGACACTCAATTTTAGTGTCGACACCTGAAGAAGAATCTGTGTCGAGACATACAAGGAGTTGTGTCGACACCTTGTAGACTTGTGTCGACACTTACACAGCATGTGTCGACACTTGAACTATAAGTGTCGACACTTAAAGACAGAAAGTCTCGACACTTTCAGACAGTTAGAGATTTTCAAGAAATGACTGGATGACTTGATAGCTGCCGTTCCAGCCGGTCTACAGCACCTGTCAGAGATGTCAGAAGACAGTTATGAACCGGACCAGCCGGTTACCATGAAGAAGGCCTATAAATAGGCACATACAGTTTACAGAAACTGTTGAACACATTGTTGAAGAACAAGTTATTAAAGTGGTACACAGAGTATCAAATCAAGAAGATCTTGCAGTTCAAGTGCAGATCTAAGAAGTTGGAGAGAGAGGGCTCCATCCAAGAAATCAGCCGTTGGAACTAGGCTGAGAAGAAGGGTTCAGATCTATTCTGAATTCTAAGTGGCAGAGGTCAAGGAACAACTGCAGAAGGAGAAAATCTTATTCAGTTCTACTCAAGAAGCTTTGAAGAAAGCTAAGTCAGATTGAATCCAGCTGAGTTCTTCCAAGAACTCATCAAGAAACTCTCAACTTCCCTCTCTCATTTTTTGAGTTGTTGAGTTATTATTTCAATAATCATTTTTAACTTGTAGGATCCTTTGGATCTGAGTGAATTGTAAACCTGTATTTATAAAGGTTGAGGGTAGGGCTTGAGAGCCTGAGTGTAGGAGATTGTTATCTCTGAGTGTAGGCCTTGATTGGCTGAGTGTAGGCCTGGGTGGCTGAGTGTAGGCCTTTGTGTCTGAGTGTAGGCATTTGTGGCTGAGTGTAGGCTTTGGGATAAAGCTGAGTTGTAAGGCTTTGGGCCTGAGGTGTAGGAACCAATTTGGGTTCTGAGACAGTGGAGAAGTTTGGCCGAATCTAGTACACTGCTAGATATGCGAAGGGGGAAAGTGGATGTACCCATATCTTGGGGAACCACTATAAACCACTGTGTCTGCTGTGCTGTGATTGTTATTTGCTGTGTATGCTTTGTTATTTCTGTGCAAAAGTAGTTAGAAATCTGTGATATAACTGATTGCTGCCATTAAAATTTAAAAAGGATTAGGTCACCTATTCACCCCCCCCCCCTCTAGGTGTTTAGGTACCATATCTTTCAAGAATCTCAAAGGCAGTTGGGCGGATAACCTTCCTTCGGTCCTCTCGACCTTGAGGACGACACCTTCATCTGCAACTAGAGAAACTCCATTTAAGCTTTCTCATGGATCGGAAGCTCTTATTCCAGTTGAGTTTGAAGTCTCGTCACCGAGATGATGTAGGCCCATCCTAAAAGACACTAAACGGATGGAGTATCGGCGACTCTCGCTTCGCTCAACTCTCTCTTGTCCTCACACTAACGAAATGCAGTAACTATAATTTTTGTTATTTATCTCTCGCACTAACAAAATGGGTATCCAAACCCTATGTGGATCGGAGATTTTCTATAGGCCAAAATCCTCTCCGGCTAAAAGGAACAATATTGGTTCCGACGAGCTTGGAGTTGTACCAAAATAGTTCCACCAAGAAAATCAAGATTCGAAAGTGGTAGGATCTATCCCAACTAAAGAAAAAGAGAGGATCGCCAATCCTCTCGGGAGTTATCGAAAAACCAAACGAAAATCACAAATCTATTATGAGTAATACCGCGAAAATTAAGGTTTCGAAAATCCACGCAAAAATCGACCACGACAAGAACTATCTAAGAGGAAGAAAATCTCTTGAGTAGGAATTTTGTTACCCCTCTCGGAAAAGTATATCCGAGATTTGGGATCCACACAAATAATCGTCCTTCCGTCGAAATCCACGGGAAACGCACCACGTATGAAGACCTCGTCCGTCTTCCCCGCTTCCCGCCGTAGAAGTTCACCCAAACCGTTTTTCCTTGCACTTGCTTCTTCTCATCCAAAGTTGGTCGTATACCTTTGAGAGAATAGGATGGGCACGCAGATGAGAGGAGGTAGTAAGGAAGAGGGATGAGGGAAGAAACTAGAAGAAGAAGTGCGAGAGAGGGGGGGCCAAGAAGAAGGAGGGGAAACACCCCTTGGGCAGCGACAAGGAGAGAAGGAGGGGGAGATAGAAGATTAGTGTTTGGAGGAATTCTAAATTTGATTTCAATAATAATCTAAATGACAAAAGTGTCTTTGGCCTTATATATAAGGCTTACATCCAAGAGGCTATTAGCAGCCCAAAATTAGCAGCTAAACGCACACCATAAGTTCAACATGACAGAAATAAAAAAGATTATTACAAACCACATAAATAGATAAATTCAGACCAAAACTAGCAAGGTAAATTAAATTGAATTATTGTTCCGTGGGCGAAGATTGTAGTCGTGTCCGCTATGGCGCCCCAATTCTTTGGCTGGTGCATCATCATCATCATCTTCCCCCACTACCCCATGATCACCAAAGGCACCATGGACGTCATCTTCATCACCAATTTGGCCGTCGTGGTGGCCGTCGCCATGGCCATCGCCATCAATCCTCCCCCACTCAAAAGGACTCATCACCGATGAGTGGGCGGGAAGGTAACGGCGTAAAATATCCTTATCTAGAAGAGCCACCTCTGTGGCAGAGAGCCAAGAGTCGTCCGAGGCAGGTCAAACACGCCACTGGACCATAAACCTGTGAATGTCATCGTCAGGAGTGGGAAACACTGCATCCTGCAAAATCCTGTCAGGCAAGAAAGCGGTTGGGGGAACCTTGGAAATGCGTTAGGCAAAGAAGAAAAATAGGTTTCATAATATATAGGCAACATACCTCCCATAGAATCCAAAGGGGAGAGCGATCCAGAAACAATCTCACCCCCACCCCATTAGAAGGTATAGTGGAAATATTAAACGAAGAGACAGAAAATTCAGGTGGTGGAGCGACATAAAGTGTTAAATCTGAAACGTTAAAAACAGGGGAGATTCCCCAATCAGCGGGTAACTTTAATAAATATGCATTTTCTCCTAGCTTCTTTAAAACCCGAAAAGGACCATCTCTCATGTTCGCCAATTTCTTTAGGGAGCCTGAAGGCATCCGTTCAGGGATAAGACGATCCATTACCAAATCACCAATATTCAAGGGGACTGCTCGCCTATGTACGTTAGCATTCGATTGATAAATAGCATATTTTTTAGCTAATGTCTCGCTAATGTGCTTATGGAGAGTGTGAACGTGCGAGGCGAAGTCCTGTGCAAATTGACTGGATTTAAAAGATGGTAACAGAACCAAGTCAAGAGGTATGGGCACCTTATATCCATGCACGATCTCATTTGGAGATAAACCAGTGGACCTATTTTAGAATTTTTGTAAGCTAATTGAGCATGTGGAAGAACAAGGTCCCACGTAACTTTATGATCACCCACTAAACAACGAAGTAAACCACCCAAGCTTCGGTTAACCACTTCCGTTTGCCCATCCGTTTGGGGATGATAGGCCGAAGAAAACATAAGTCTAGTACCCAAAAGCTTCGAAAGTGTTTTCCATAAGTAGCTAGTAAATTTAACATCCCTATCAGTCACTATCGTTTTGGTGACGCCCCGATGTGCCACGACCTGCTTGAAGTACAACTTAGCGACATGTGATGCATCGTTGGTGTTACGACAAGCGATAAAGTAGGCCATTTTGGAAAAGCGATCCACTACGACGAGAATGGAATCGTGTTGCCTAAATATCAAGGGTAGTCCCAATATGAAGTCCATGCTAACGTCCTCCTATGGAACAGATGGAATCGAAAGTGTGTGTAAAGACCAACATTGGTCTTGTTACCTTTCGCTAATTGACATACATGGCAACTCCCTATGATTTTATTGACCATTGGTTTGAGGCCCAGCAAAAAGAATTTGTCCTCTACTAGTGTTATAGTTTTATCTCGACCGAAATGTCCACCTAACCGTCCACTATGTAACTCCTATATAATAAAATGGCGTAACGAAGAGCGGGGAATACATAATTGTGTGTGCTTAAATAGATAACTGTCACGGATGTAATATGCAGAGATAGTAGAAGGAGAATTATCCTGAGCGGCTAAGTAGATATCCTTAAAATTCGGGAATTGAACATATTCATCCTTAATTCGTTCAAATCCTATAACAGATACTTCCGTTATAGATAGTAAGAGGGTGACTCGGCTAAGAGCGTCCGCCACAAGATTTAACATACCCTTAAGGTGCTTGATAATGAATGTGTACTCTTGAAGGTAGGAGACCCATTTGGCGTGTTGAGGGCTGATTTTATTTTGGGAGTTTACAAATTTTAGCACCTCATGATCTGATAAGATTACAAACTCTTTTGATATAAGATAGTGTCGCCAATATTGGAGACAACGTATCACGGCATAAAACGCACGATCATAATTGGAATAATTTTACTTCGGGCCGGCAAGCTTTTCGCTAAAGTATCCTATCGGATGTCCCTACTGACTTAAAACTCCTCCGATTCCTATCCCAGATGCGTCACATGATTATTCAAACACCTGGCTAAAATCTGGCAACCGTAGTAGTAGGGCTTCGAACATCCATTCCTTAATCGTTTGAAACGCACTAGTGGCCGCTTTAGTCCAATTAAAATCACCCTTCTTCATAAATTCATTGATTGGTGTCATGATACTACTAAAATTTCGAATGAACCTTCGATAAAATGTGACCAATCCATGAAAACTTCTAACCTCCCGAATATTTTTTGGTTTCGGCCACTCTCTAATAACTTGGACATTTTTAGGGTCAACATGAATACCTTCGAAACTCACTATGTATCCTAGAAACTCTACGGAAGTCACACAAAATGCTCACTTTTTAAGATTAATAAATAAATTTTCTTGGCGCAATGTGGAAAGGATTGTCCTTAAATGTGTTTCATGGTACATCGGCGAGAGGCTAAATACCAATATATCATCGAACTATACCACTACAAATTTACCCATGTATGGTTTAAATACTTGGGTCATCAACCGTGAGAAGGTACTCAGTCCGTTGGTGAGCCCCTCTCCAAGAACTAACCACTCATAGAGCCCATCCTTAGATTTAAATGTCGTTTTCCATTCGTCTCCTTCCCATATCCATATTTGGTGGTAACCACTTTTAAGATCCAACTTTGAAAATATGGTGGCTCCGGATAGCATATCTAGTAAGTCATCCAAACGTGGAATGGGAAACCTATATTTGACAGTAATTTTATTTATGGACTGGTAGTCTACACACAATCTCCAAGACTTATCTTTCTTTGGGAACAAAAGGGCAGGGACGACACAGGGACTCTTACTATGGCGAATAAATCCCTTTGCTAATAAATCTGAAATTAAAGTTTGTAACTCATTATGTGCGGAGGGATTGAGCTGATAATGGGGTAGATTAGGCAATGATGAGCCCGGGACGAAGTCAATCTCGTGCTGAATTTCCCTTATGGGTGGTAACTGAGATGGTAAGTCCACCGGATAGACATCCTTATACTCTTCCAATAATGTTCGCAGAGATAACGATAGGTTCTCTAAAGGGGGTGAATCTTCCTTAGCTTGTATACATACTAGAGCATAGATGACGCCATCCATGAAGGTCTCACGCTCTAACTCCTTCTTACTTATCAAGCTTATAGTTTTCTTTTCCGCATGCACAATTGTGTCTTTGGATGCAATCGACGGATCCTTAGGCGGTGTGGGTTTTAAGACAATGGTCTTACCATTAAACTTGAACTCATAGGTGTTGGCTTGACCGAAATGGGTCACGTCATAATCATAAAGCCACGTGCGTCCTTGTAGTAAAAAACAGACATCCATGGGGATGACGTCGCACCACCCCTTATCGATATAGCACTTCACCGTAAGTGGCACTAAACATCGAATAGAGACTGCGATAGACGTTTTGCTTAACCACGGTATTTTATATGGATGGGGGTGCGGTTCAGTGACTAAATGCATACGAGTGATGGCATTCTTCAAAATGACGTTCATGCAACTACCGCTATCTATTATTAATTTGCACCACTTTTCACCGCTTTTAAAATTCAACGAAAAGATATTCGTCCGACTATATTCATCTGACGCATGCGGTGTGGCCAGAATACACCTCATAACCATCATATAAGAATCATCTTCAATATTACTTGGCTCGGCTTTAGATTCACCACCGGCTTCATAGACGATCTCGGCGGCCTCAGTCGTGGAGTTTAAAAGTTCTAGTGGTTTACTATTAGTGGGGCACTCACTAGAGTAGTGCCCTTGGATTCCGCAAGAATAACATGTGGCATTAGACTTACTAATCCGTCCTATCGGAACTCTCTCACTGGTGGGATTTCTGAGGTTCCTAGCGGTAATAACTATGGAATTCGAATCAGTCGATCGAAACTTTCCCTTGTCTCGCATTGTGGACAAAGGTGGGGGTCCTAAAATGGACTTTCCATTCTGGAATGCTCGTCCCTTGGACTTGTAGGCATGATGCTTTTCTATATCCAAGGCCGCATTGAATGTCGTGTTAAGGTCCGTATGACCATAACACAGGAGCTTACCTTGGATGTCCGGGTTGAGTCCCTTACGGAAACGGGAGAGTGTAACTTCGGGCATTTCTCGGACATCACAATGCACCATCATATCCTTAAGGAGTCCCATGTACTCCGCTAACGATTTGCCCCCCTGATGAAGGGTGGCTAATTCATCTAACATTTTGGTTCGGTGATACGTAGGGACATATTGGTTAGTCAAGAGTGCTTTCATGGAAGCCCACCCAATTGGGGGTACTCCATTCACGGTACCTAGATGACTCTCTTCATTCACCCAGAATGTTTTGGCCCTACCCAGAAGTTTCATCCATGCAACCCGCACCTTCTGACCGTCCATCAGGTTGTGCCACTCAAAATAGCACTCGATCTCCAAGATCCAGTCTAGAAATACTTGGGGTTCACCCATACCATCGTATGAGGGTGGATCAATCTTAACGGCCCTAGTTACATTGAACTCATAAGGGGCTCGAGGCACTTGATCATCTTCCTGATCACGAGGTTGGTTTTGTCTTTCCTCTCGTCGGTTAGCGGCCTGGGGTTGGGGACCCGGTCGATTTATCCCAACGCCATGATTACGAGGCGCCGCTTGTTTTAACGCCAGCCCTTGTATTAATTGGGTGAGTGCATGGAACCTAGCGTTAAACTCTTCCCGAAGCTCCACAATTGTGGCTGGAGCATGCTCATCATCATGGTCGTCTGCCATATTGGAAGAGGATGCGGAATACTTCGTGCCACGCATAGTGCGCATGAACAAGAGGAGAAAGGGTGGTTTTGACCAGAATAAATTTATAAATTCGGATTTTTTGACACTTATCTACTGGGCGAACGAAAATACTTTTTCAGGCTTTTGTTCTTAAAAATATAAGGGGAGTTCTCAGGAATTGTTTTGTAATTTTCTGTAGAATGTTTTTTTTTACTATTCGCAGACCAGATTTTGAAATTTTAGGTTTATGTTGTATATTACGGACCGTGCACAACCAAGTGAGAGTCGAAAACCCTATGACAGAAAGATTTAAGGATGGTGTCGATTGAGAAATCAACATAATCTTGCTTTGATGCCAAAATTGATGTAGGCCCGTCCTAAAATACACTAAACGGGCGGAGGATCGACGACTCTCGCTTCGCTCAACGCCCTCTTGTCCTGACACTAACGAAACGCAGCAACTACAATTTTTGTTATTTATCTCTCGCACTAACGAAACGGGTAGCCGAACCGCAAGTGGATCGGAGATTGGCTATAGTCCAAAATCCTCTCCGGCTAAAAGGAATAATATTGGTTCCGACGAGCTTGGAGTTGCACCAAAATAGATCCACCAAGAAAATCACGATTCAAAAGTGGTAGGATCTATCCAACTAAAGAAAAAGCGAGGATCGCTAATCTACTCGGGAGTTATCGAAAAACCAAACGGAAATCACAAATCTATTATGAGTAATACCACAAAAATTAAGGTTTCGAAAATCCACGCAAAAATCGTCCACCACAAGAACTATCTAAGAGGAAGAAAATCTCTTGAGTAGGAATTTTGTTACCCCTCTCGGAAAAGTAGATCCGAGATTTTGGATCCACACAAATAATCGCCCTTCCCTCGAAATCCACGAGAAACGCTCTACGGATGAAGCCCTCATCCGTCGTCCCCGATTCCCGCCGTAGAAGATCACCCAAACCGTTCTTCCTTGCACTTGGTTCTTCTCCTCCAAAGTTGACCGTATACCTTTGAGAGAATAGGATGGACACGTAGATTAGAGGAGGTAGTAAGGAAGAGGGATGAGGGAAGAAACTAGAATAAGATGAGCGAGATAGGGGGGCAGCCAAGAAGAAGGAGGGGAGACACCCCTTGGGCGGCAGTAAGAAGGAGGGGAATCTCCCTTCCCTCGAAATCCACGCAAAAAACCGTTCTTCCTTGTTTTCCTAGCCTGAAAGTTTCATTTTCTAGAATGGTTACAGTTTTTGTTTTGGTGGTTCCTTAGTTGCTTATGTACTCCTATAGGAAAATTTAAGGTGAAGAACCGCTGGGTGCGTGTTCTGTTCGACTCCGGCGCTACCCACTCGTTTGTGGCTAGAGCTTTTGTAGAGCGATATCGGTTGATTCTAGATAAATTTCATGATACCTTCTGCGTCAAGTTCCCTTCTAGTGAATCTGTGTTGTCTGATTTGGGCATTTTGGGTTACCCTGTTTTGTTGGGGGGCTTTCTTGCGAAGGCAGACTTGAAGATGATTGATTTAGAGGACTTTGATGTTATTCTGGGCATGGACTGGTTGTCTAAGTATGATGCGGTTATTCAATGCAAAGGGAAATGCTTGGACTTCATCAAGGACAAAGGTCAGCCTGGATGTGTGTATGCTGATCTGTGCTAGGATTCCCCTTTCATTTCTGTGGTATGTGCTCAGAAGCTGTTTCGCTCTGATTGTTTTTCTTGTTTAGTCTCGGTGGTTGGGACTGCTGTTAGTGTACCGCGCTTGGAGGAGATTCCTGTTGTACGTGGTTTCTCTGATGTTTTTCCTGATGACCTTCCTGGTCTTCCCCCGAGCGGGATGTTGAGTTTGTGATTGATTTGGAACCGGGTATGCGTCCTATTGCTAAGGCGCCGTATCAGATGACCCCTCGTGAGTTGGACGTGTTGCGAGTCAAGTTGGACGAGTTGTTGGTAAAAGGATTTATCAGGCCGAGTTCGTCGCCTTGTGGTGCTCTTATTCTATTTGTGAAGAAGAAGGATTGGTCAATGAGGCTGTGCATCGATTATAGGGAGCTGAAAAAAGTCACCATTAAGAACAGATACCCTCTGCCGAGGATCGATGACTTATTTGATCAGTTGTGTGGTAGCACGGTGTTTTCCAAGATCGATCTTCGTTCTGGCTATCATCAGCTCAGGATCCGTGAGACAGATATTCCACGGATTGTATTTATATCAAGGCATGGACACTTCGAGTTTCTAATGATGTCGTTTGGTTTGACCAACGCACCATCAACTTTCATGGGTATGATGAACCGGGTGTTCAAGGACTTTCTAGACAAGTTCGTGGTGGCATTCATTGATGATATGTTGATCTACTCTCGCAGTGCTGAGGAGCATGAGCAGCATCTGCGCTTGGTTCTATCGGAGTTGAGGAACCACAAGTTATTCGCCAAGCTGAGCAAGTGCGAATTTTGGTTGCCTCAGGTCTCATTTCTGGGCCACGTGGTGAATAAGGATGGGATCTCGGTCGACCTGGAAAAGATCACAGCAGTGATGGATTGGAGCAGGTCGGGCACGCCCAAGGAGATTAGAAGCTTCCTAGGGTTGGTGTAACACCCCCTATCCGTCGCATAGCATATAGCAGTAGGTCCGGTCGGGGCCCGACGTCCATATACCACAGACAGACCGGGTGGTTACTTATGGAAACCATCCAACCAATCACAACGTCCTACACAGAGCATTCTAGCGGAAGCATTAAATTAAAGTTGTAAACAAGAACCCAGCATCAAAGCACGAATGTCCACTAATACAAATAGGAATGTTATTACAAAATACCCAAAAAGAGCCTTAAGGCCTTACAAAATGTTTCACTTGAAAACTACATGTTTTACAAACCACGGCACGCAGGCCGGTCACACATGAATAAAGCAGTAAACATTTCCAACTTAGGCCTTCAAGGGGCAGCTTCGCAAAAAGGGCTTTAGCCCGCTATTGACCGCTTGGTCCAGCTGCACCTGCAAACAACAAACCACCGCACGGTGGCAAAACAAGGCAACGGTCAGCAACGCTGACCAAATTATAACGATCCCGCCCCCAACTCGGGGCGGCGATGCTCCTTCCCTGCATTTCATTAGCATAAGCGAGCAATAAGCACAAATAGCCATTTCATCACAAACGTTGGCTCGTACGGCCACACGCCCCGTGCTCTCAGGGCACATTCTCGGTGAACCGGTCGACGTCACGTCAATTAAAGCCATAGACATTCCGGACTCACCACCGCCACTTAGACGGCCAAACCTATGAGCAATTCGTCTTCTTGGCCTGGGTCACGACAATTTAAGCCATTGACCGCCGAAGACCCTAATCTATGCCAACGGTAAGTGCCACGTGGCTTTAGGTCTCTTTAACCGAATGACATAGAGCGGGTACGGTTCCATCTAACCCGTGCTCACATCGCAACGACAATTTAAGCCATTTGTGCGGGTCAAACTTCCGCCGAGTCCCATTTCCATCACAAGTCACATAACCCGGTTATGTTCAAGTTGGCTTTCAAGCCACCAAGTTGGCAAGATCTCGTATCCGCCCAGTTTTCCGGGTGCACCTTTGGGTTAGTCCCCAAGGCTCCCTGTTGCAATCTACTGCGTAGAAAACCCGAAAAACAACCAATAGCACGGAGTCTTCTCCGGCCTTATGCAATGCAACATCACCGATCCAGACTAACATGTCCGGGTAGGCTTCACACATCATGCTATGTCCGTTCTCGCTTACGGACTCTAAACAACTGGGACTTCACATATCTACCCGAAGAAACGCCACCAACTCTCCGCAAACTCGCGAGAGCGGGCTTCCTATGCTAGGAAAGAGAGCTATTCATGCTCAAGATGAGGATTGTTACCCTTGAGTTCCTCTTTGGCGCCATTGAAAAGTAATCGGATGGAAATCACCGCACTAGCGTTGCCTCCGTGGATCTGGAGTCGGCTTGCGATTCGGAGCTCCGAAGCTCCTCCAATGGCGGATCTAGCTCCTTCTTCCTCCCTTGGCTCTCCTCTCTCTCCAAGGATTTAGAAAGATGATAAGGTATGAAAAGTGAGGGTTTTCCAAGTCCACTCACGGGTATATCCTCTCAGGAACAACCCCCAGCCGTTGGATCTTCAGTTAAAGAAATGAACGGCTTCGATTCGGGGCTGAAATGCCCAATCTGGACCGAACACGGCCTGGCACACGCCCGTGTCCAGGGTCGTGTGCCGCATTCGCCGTCAAAATCGAATCACTTGGAACCTCACACGGGTATCGAACACGCCCGTGTTCGAGCTGACACGCCCGTGTTCCACCTGACACGGCCGTGTGGCCGGCCGTGTATCCCATGATTTTTCCCCATTTTCAACCCGAGCACTACACGGGTTCTAGGACACGCCCGTGTCCTTACCCGTGTCACCTTGACACGCCTGGACCCCAGGCCGTGTACACGGGACACTTTGTCGAGTGAAGATTGACGACTTGATGACACGGCCTTGGACACGCCCGTGTCCTAGGCCGTGTGCCTTGTCTCGACGATCGTCGAGCGAATCTCGACGACTCCCCGGGACGATCATCGACACGGGTCGACACGCCCTGCGACACGCCCGTGTCGCAGGTCGTGTGCCCACTCTCGACGAATCGTCGAGTAAAACTCGACGACTTCGCAGCTAAGTGTCGACACGGGTCGACACGCCCTGCGACACGCCCGTGTCGCAGGCCGTGTGCCCACTCTCGACGAATCGTCGAGTAAATCCCGACGTCTTCGCGGCTAAGTGTCGACACACGCTTGACACGCCCTGGGACACGCCCGTGTCCCAGGCCGTGTGCCTTCTGCCAAAACCCAAACTGGCCCAAAACATCCCCCTTTTGCTCCTTTGAGTTTCGGGGCGTTACAGTTGGCCGGCTAATACAGGAAGATCGTGGAGTGTTTATCTACCCTGGCTGCACCTTTGACCAAGTTGACTCAGAAGAACACGACCTTTCTTTGGAGCAAGAAGTGCGAAGAAGCCTTCCTGGAACTAAAGAACAGATTGTGCACTTCTCCTTGTTCTGACCCTACCTACTGACAACGTAGAGTATGATGTGTACGTGCATGCTTCGCATGTTGGTCTGGGTTGCGTGTTGATGTAGGCTGGAAAAGTAATTGTGTATGGGTCAAGGCAATTAAAGACTCATGAGAGAAATTACCCTACGCATGACCTTGAGTTTGGAGCGGTGATTTATGCGCTAAAGTTGTGGAGGCGTCTACTTTATGGTTCTCAGTGCAAGATCTTCACAGATCATAAAAGTCTAAAGTACATGTTTACTCAGAAGGAGTTGAATCTGTGCCAACGGCGGTGGCTAGAGTATGTGGTTGATTATGATGTGGAGATACAGTATCATCCGGTTAAGGCCTATGTGGTGGTCGACGCCCTGAGGCGGAAGACGGGGAAGATCTTTAATCTCACCGCCGATCATTTAGTGGAAGAGTTCCTCCTGATGGGTATTTCTGTGGGATGATGTGACATGCAGAGCAGTTTGGCAGTGGCAGAACCGTCTTGGATTTCACTTACCAGGTTGCACCAAAAGGATGATCCGGATCTTCTGCACTTATACTCAGGACTGAGAGAGGGGAGTTGCCGGATTTCTCTATCGATGATGCGGGTATTTTGAAGTACCGCGGCATGTTTTTCATCCCCACTGTTGGAGACATCAGGGTTATGTTATGCAGAGAGGCTCATGGATCCAGTGTTGTCTACCATCCAGGATCTTCAAAAATGTATCATGAATTGAAGCAGATTGCATGGTGGTATGGGATGAAGGGTGATATAGCCCGATTTGTTGCTGAGTGCCACACTTGCAAGCATATGAAGGCCGATCATGGAAGTCCTGGTGGTAAGTTGACTCCGTTGGAGATCCCGACTTGGAAGTTGGAGAGTATTTCTATGGACTTCATTACGGGCTTACCGAGGTCTCCAAGGGGATTTGATTCAGTTTGGGTGATCGTGGACCGATTGACGAAGTGTGCGCACTTCGTACCCTATAAGATAGATTTCTCGATGAAGAAGATAACAGAGCTTGTACTTGAACGAGGTCATCCGATTACACGGTGTGCCAGTTAGAATCATTTTGGATCGAGACTCTCGTTATACATCTCGCTTCTGGAGGAGTCTACAAGAGGTTTTGTGTACAGATTTGAGGTATTCTACAGCTTACCACCCTCAGACTAATAGTCAGTCTAAGCGAGTGAACCAGATAGTTGAGGATATGATCATGTGCTACATCTTGGACTATGGTGGATCATGGGATGAGCGTTTATGGCTTATGGAATTTGCATACAACAAAAGTTACTAGGAGAGCTTGCAAATGGCTCTGTTTGAAGCTTTGTATGGGAGGCGTTGTAGAACTCCCTTGTTTTGGACCGAGGTCGGTGAGAGGCTTGTGCTGGGTCTGGATGTGCTCGAGGAAATGGAAGTCGCAGTGAAGCTTATTCAAGAAAAACTTCGTATAGCTCAGGAGAGATATGAGAAGAATGCCAACCGGCGTAGGTCTGACTTGGAGTTTTCTGTAGGGGACCTTATGTTTCTTAAGGTTTCCCAGATGGTTGGGGTTAAGAGGTTCGGTAAGAACCGGAAATTGGATCGGAGGTATGTGGGCCCGTTTAAGATTGTTGAACGGATTGGCGTGTCAGAATATAGATTGGATTTGCCAGCAAATTTCCCAGATGTTCATAATGTATTTCATGTAAGCCAATTACGGAAGTGTGTGCGAAGCAGTGGGCAAGTCTTGGATGTTGTGCACCAGTTGGAGCCTAATCTTTCATATGTTGAGGTGCTGGTCTGCATCTTGGATACTCAAGATCGGGTGCTGCGGACAAAGTCTATCCCGATGGTGAAAGTTCCATGGAAGAATCAGGATTTGGAAAGCGCAACTTGGGAGCTAGAGTCAGCTATGAGGGAGGCTCACCCTCATCTGTTCCCTTGATTTGATTGGTACGTTTTCTTTCTAGTAGCTCTTGTTTTGTTACTTTCCTTCTATAGTAGAAGTAGTGCACGTAAAGTTTCGGGACGAAACTTTCTTTTAGGGGGAGTGACTGTAACGCCCCTGATTTTTTTGCGATTATTTAATTCTTTTTTGGCATTACGTTGACGCATTTCCGGCATGTGCCGTTTTGTTAGAGCATGGTCTTAGCTCTTTAGGTTCCTTGTGTGGTTGTTGGTAGCCCTTTTGGCAAGATTCCCTAGCAAGCCGGGTCTGTTTTGGTGACCGGTGAGGCCTCTCGGGGGATGCTTGTGTTTTGGCTTTGGGTAGTGATAATCTGAGTTTTGTTCGTCAAAAGTTGATTTCGACTCTGCCGTTGCATTCGTAGCGTGGGTATATAGCTACGATGCAAATTTCGTCGAATTCCGAGGATGTTCGGGTTTCCCGTCGTTTTGTATTTTATTTATATTAATGCGATATTATATATTATATATATATATTTCGTTTAGATAGTAGCAGTTATGGTGAATAGGTGGCTGACAGCGTTTGGATTGGCTAAGAATAGAAAATATTTTGGGATTTAGCCGCTATTTATATATAGCCTTATTTAGAAAAAGCCACTGTTGATGTTCTTTGTCTTTTCAGAATGCAACTGCCGTCCCTGTGCAAGAGAGGAAAACCGGCGGGCTGCCCTTGCCTTCCACCTCCGATTCCCGGAGTTTTAGCGTGCGGAATTCGATTTTGAAGGCGGATTTGGATTGCTCTCGCCTAGACCTACACTCAGACGAAATTTTCGTCTTTTTCTATGCTGCTGGTGCCGAGTGGGAGGAAGGGGCCGACCAAGCTTCGCTGGAATTTCAGGCAAGTGGTGCTCCTACCCTTGCCAAGTTTTTCTCCTTTTATGTTCACATTTGCAGTTATCATACATTTTCCGGAGATCATTTATTTTTCCCTATTTTCCCATCAAAATCATCGGATCTTGAACCATGAATGTCCCTCTAAGTTTTTTTCTTACTTTCTCAAGTTCTGGAACTCCAGGTTTTTGGTCGGGCCACTGTAGTCTTTATTTTTATCAAATTGTCACTTATTAATCTCAGGATTGGGTAGTATTTAGCCTTCTTCTAATTCCTTCCTTGCTGTTAAGTTTGCCCAGTTCAGGTGCTGGGGTAGTGAAGATGAGTGCTGGAATTGACCTTCATGTTGGTAGTCGTTGCCCAGTAAGTTAGGTAGCATTAGATTTTAATGTTTGCAGAAGTTCTATGGGTAGCGTTGACAGCGTTGAGTGCACTTAACGCTACCAGATCGACGAAGATCGTCGATCTGAGTTCGACGGAAATCGTCGAACTGAGATCAATGATCTCTGGCTGCCTTAGATCGATGAAGATCGTCTATCTGAGTTCGACGACAATCGTCGAACTGGGATCGACGATCCCCAGCTGTCTGAGTTTGACGAAGATCGTCGATCTGAGTTCGACGACAATCGTCGAACTGGGATCGACGAACCCCGGCTGTCTGTGTTCGACGAAGATCGTCGATCTGAGTTCGGCGAAGATCGTCGAACGGAGATCGACGATCTCTGGTTGCCTGAGATCGACGAAGGTCATCGATCTGAGTTCGACGAAAATCGTCGAACTAAGATTGATGTTTCCCTATATCCTGAGTTCGATGAGAAATCGTCGAACTGAGCTCGACGACTCCTGTAAGCTGTGTTCAACGATTTTTCCCTCTGTCTTCCCTTATTTTCCCGAGTGAATTCCGTTGGGTTTATTGTTGTTTGTCAGCTATTTTCTGAACGCTGAATCGTGTGTTATGGCAGGTAGTGGTATTTTGACACTATAAAGGAGTGGGATGGTTTTGTGTGCGAGCCGTGGCCGCCACCTTTTAATCCCAGGTACGGGCTGGGTATTGCCGTGGCCGCCACCTTTTAATGCCAGGTACGGGCTGGGTATGTGGTGGCCTTGTGCTGATGCAGTGAATTTTTTTGTTGGAACTGTTTGTTCGGGGGACTGTTTTTGGTCACGAACTCAGGTCCATGTTGTTTTTTTTACTACTGCCATTACTCACAAGCTAGGATTGTTAGATGTTTTCTTCCTTTATAGATTGCAACATGTTGTTGGTATACTTTTGCCTTGTAGCCTCTGCAGGATTTGAGTAGGGCTTGTTGTTGTTTCCTTGTACTTGGTGTACTTAGCCTTACTTTGGACAGCCTTTGTTTTTACTGTCATGTTTACTTACTCTCCTTGGTTCCATTTTGATATAATGCTCTTATTCAGTTTTTCTTGTGTTACTTGCTGAGGTATTCTTTTCTTCTCTGAATGCCTCAAGTTCTGATTAGTAGCCGAGTATGCGGCTAGTTTTGCTGTGTTGTTGCTGGTGATTTCTTGTACTGTAGAGATCAGTTTCTTGGTCTTGTGAGGTTGTTTTCTGTTTTTCTTACAGACATATATGCTCGCCAGTGGGTTCGTGTCAGGTTGTTGACGCCCGCTGCTGGTTTTTGCTTATGATACTAGATATGTTTCGTTTACTGCTACCTTTCTGGAGATAGTCTATTTGCTCTTGGGAAGATTTATGCTATGTTGCTAGTTACTTTTAAACCTAAAAACAATACTATAATATATCTCATGATCAGCATGTTTATAAAACGCATACACTACTTTCCAAGCAACGTAAAAAAATCATTTTCTTACTTATAATATAAAATAAATCTAGAGTCTTGAATAGTATAAGTTGACCTCGGGGGTCACTTATGGACTCTCATAGGAGGTCAAATATAAATAAAGTATTTTCCGCTGCGTATAAGTATAGTTTTAAAACTGTGAACTAGATGATCCACTGAGCTGAGGGATACGGCCTTTAAAATATAACTGATTTTCTAATCATTAAACTTGTGAATTTTCATAGTCTAGTTAGATGGTGTTCGCCTGAGCGTCGATAGTTATCCCCTGCTCGACGTGGCATCACGACGCGTGTTTTCTCCTACTCTGATACTTCTTAAATTCGGAGAAAATGCAGGTTGTGACACCCGTGACCTCGGGCGTGAATCCTCGACCTGGCTGACAAACTGCCGCCGTCGACTTTCGACGCAGACGGTGCCCAGTTCAATTTCCTAGTCACGCCTGTGTACTTTGGGTCACGCCTGTGACCAGGGGCGTGATTTCCACTTGGACATACCGAAGTCAACAACGCCATCAATCGCCAAACGACATGCCCCCCGTCACGCCCGTGACCTGGGGCGTGACCGCCGCGTATTCAATCGTAATGTCAAATCGCCGTCAATCAACGAAATCTGATGTGAATAGTGTTGACAGCCCCCCCCCCCCCCCCCCCGACACGCCCGTGTCGGCGGGCGTGTACTTGGAAATGTTTGCCTATAAAAGGCTAGCTGATGTATGAGTTAAGGGTTCCAAATTTTTGAACCATTTTGTTGACAAAGGCTGCCGTTTGGAGCTTGCTTTAGTGCTATGTAAGGACTCCCACCCCCCCTTCTTCGTAAGTTTGTTTGTTTAGGTTCTTGTAATCAACTACTTTTGTATTAAAAATAATTAGTTTTTCATGCTTACATGCTCTGAAATGTCTCTAATGGCCTCCTTTTCATCAATCTTATGTATTTATATTTTCATTTTCATATTGCGTGTGTGCGTGTATGAGTTCAAATTGCGAAATTTAAAAGTTATACTTTCATTTTTATCAAAATTTCTATCCATTATTATAGCCGTTTTCCTTATCATACTCTTTAAAATTGGTTAGACTTAGGATTTTTATGCTTCCATATTCATTCTTATCAACTTGTAAAACGATAAAAAAAGGTGGTTTTCATTTCTCTTAACTAAGATTTTTCTTAGTTTTTATTCTAAAACAGTTGCTTCTTTTTAGCTTTCCTCCACTTTTTAAATCGTTTTACAAATCTATAAGAATGCATAATGCGTAATATTAGTTTTTCAACACCTTAGATTTTAGCAAATACGTAAAAAGATTTTTGCTCAAACATTTTTTATTTCAACTCTTTATGCATTTCTGTCAAAATCTAACGGTAAAAATGCAAACGTTTTAATTTTTCAAGCACTTGCTTTTCTCACCTTAATTTGAAAACTATTTGCTCAAACAATTTTTATTTTGCCTTTTTATGCATTTCTACGGCATTCTAGCGGTAGAAATGCAGTTGTTTTAAATTTTCGATAACTTTGTTTTTCTTAATTTTTTCGCCTGCGTGCGTGCGTGTATGAGATAAGTTTATTGCTTTCTCCAATTATGTAGAGTGTGTGTATGTGTGCATTTATTTCCGCCTACTAGTTAAGAGTTAAATGGCCTGTCTTTAATTTTTCACCTACTCATTTGAGTTGGATTTGCAAGTGTGAGTATTTACTTTCTATAGTGTGAGTATTTCATTTTCTGTCGTGTGTGTGTGTGTTTTAATTTCAGCAAGTGTGTGCGTGTTTTTATTTTCCTCCTACTCATTTGAGTTAAATGGCTGGATTTTATTTAAGTAGGACTTGTGTGTTTTTATTTTCCGCCTACTCATTTGAGTTAAATGACTAGACTTTATTTAAGTAGGACTTGTTGTTTTTATCTTCCGCCTACTCGATAAGAGTTAAATAGCCGGACTTCATTTCCCTCCTACTCGTTTGAGTAGGACTTGTAATTTTTTGCTTTTATTTACCGCCTACTCATTTGAGTTAAATGGTAGGTTTTTATTTTCCGCCTACTCGCTAGGAGTTAAATGGCCGGACTTTATTTCCCTATAAATATTTGAGAAAGACTTGTAATCGCATTTATTTCCGCCTACTCGTTTGAGTAGCACTCGCTTTCATTTCAGTCCTACTCATTTGAGTAGGACTTGCAAATTTTCAGCTTATATTTCCTGCCCACTCGTTTGAGTGGGACTTGCAATTTCAATTATGCAATTTTCTCTTACTTGTAACTTAGTTTTATTTCTGTCTCTTTATTATGTGTTTGGATGAGTGTGTGTGTGTGTGTGTGTTTATTAGTAGTAACTTTTCTAATATTAGGTTATTTTGCTTTTCTTCTTATTCTCTTTATAAGCCTTCAGCGAATAGTGTCGGCGATCTGTTCGCCAGACAGCGCGGCTAAGTTCCTGTACTTAGATATTTCGGAGCAAAGCACATTTATGGTGATCATAAAATATAGACCGCATAAATCGCAAGCAATTCACATCATAATAAACGTACAACAGTTTACAGCGACCAGAATGTCAAACGTCTTGAATAAAAAATATATTACAACAAAATGTTCATATCATTCGCACGGCTTATCTCTCTCAAGTCGCTCAGCCTTGCTTATCGCTTTCCTGTCGCTCTCGCCCTATTCGCGCGACCTGGTCACCGATTTGTACTATCGTAGTGTGCACCTGGCTAACCAGATGGTGAAGTGAATACAGAGACCGGTGGACCCGTGTGGCATCGCGCTCCACTCTGGCAAATGGAATCATATGATGAGCCCGAGCTTCTAGCCCACTAGAAGCTGCAGCCTGCCCGACCGCCGCGACCTCCGGTGGGTTTGAAGTCTCACCAGAAGTCCGGGCGTCCTGTTAACGGCAGCTTCCTAGAAGCCGCTGGTGCAGGCCGCTGATTTCAGTCGGCCTCCACTGACGGACCTTGGTCTTTTCCTTACTCAAGGCAGCGAATCTCTTCTCTTTCACTCTCAAGCTGTCCGGCCATCAACAACTATGCTTGCATATCCTGTTTATCAGCCCTCTCCTTCTCCAACGCGACCTTCATCTCTACTATCTTTCCCTCAGCGGCCTCCAGCATGGACTGCAACATTGCGGTCTCTTTGTAACACCCCAAATCTTAGGTTTGGAAAAAAATGGGGTGACACGGCCTGGGACACGGGCATGTCCCAGGGCGTGTCCTGCTTGGGTGAGCAGCCAGCGAGAGTTCGACGAAACATCATTCGACGAGTAAAATGATGGCAAATGCCCTCTGACACGGGCGTGTCAGAGGCTGTGTCCTATGTGGATCGACGAATTTCAGGTCGACGAAGTTGATTCGGTCGACGATTGTCGAGTGCTTAGTACACGTCTTGTGACAAGGGCGTGTCACAGGGCATGTCCTTGCGGGTCGTCGAACTTGAAAAAATCGAGTTGGGGCATGTCTGGTGCCATGTAATGGGCACACGGCCTGGGATACAGTCGGGGCATAGGCCGTGTAAGTCTCGGGTTGATTTCGATGTTGTGTAGCCTGAAGAACACAGCAACAGACACGGGCGTATCTGATGGCGTGTCAGGTGACACGGCACGTGACACGGGCGTGTCACATGGACGTGTACTGGTTTGGATGAGTTGGTTGAACACCGCTTAGGGAAAACGGCCCTGGACACGGGCGTGTCACAGGCCATGTCAGGAAAAAAACATGATTTTGTGGCAAAATCGTGGCCATTACTTTTCTCAGCTGGGATCCATTGGCTGAGAGCCCTCTCTGTGTCCTTAAGGACAGAAATGAGTTGAGAATTCTCATTTGTTATTTGGCCTTCTCTTTCTTCAAAGTTAGAGAGAGAAATGGAGAGGGAGGAGGAAGAGGAAGAGGAGTTGGCCACCGATGGTGCTGCGGAGTTCCGACGAGAGGTCCGAGACCAGAGTTGCGAAGGAAAAGTTGTAGCAGTTCTTTCTAGCCAACTAGGAGCTCATGGCACCGAAGCGGTTTTTAAGGGTAACGACTTTTCTTCCTAGCCATGTGAAGGATTCCTTTTTGGCATATGCATGATTCCCCCACTAGAGGGTGGCTGATTATGGGAGTCTTTTGGGTTGATTCAGGAAATCCCAATTATTTGGTATTTAGATCTGGAAATGGAGTACGGAATAGGCATGCTGTGTGAAGCTCATCTGGACAGGTTGGTCTGGATTGGTGATGTTGCATATACGCACCGGAGAAGACTCTGTGATAAACGTGTAGTGTAGGAGTCGATGGGTTAACCCTGTGAAAGGCAGTAGCAAGAAGAACTGGAGTGGTAGTCCAGGAAAATACCTTTGTGATGCTTTTGATGCCTGTGTTATTTGGTTGTACTTGCGAAAGCAAGTAGCAGGAAGTACTGGATTGGAGGTCCAGGAAATACCCTTTGTTATGCTTGATGTTCATGGGTGGACCTGTGAAGGGAAGTAGAAGGAAGTACTGGCATGGTAAGCCATGGAAATACCCTTGACATTTATGATTTGCGGGATCATACCTCTGAAGAGAGTAGCAGAAAGTACTGCGGTGCCCAGGAAAGACCCGCTGATGTGTGAGATGAAATGGGTGTAAGTGTAAGTACTGGTGCGTCGAGGAAAGCACCCAGGCTTGAATGCCAGAACAGGATCGGTGAAACCGACCCGCGCCTTTTATATAGTCGCGAGTACACTGTTCTCAGTGATGGCAAGGCGATTTGAGCAATGGGGGGGGGGGGGGGTGGATGATCCGATCTGCGCAATGTCTGTCTGACGTGAGACCTGAAAGTGCGGTCTGTTGCAGCGCATAGCAAGAGTCGTAGGTCTGCACGCCAAGACACAATCGGGGGCTACAGTCCAGTCCCGGTGCATTACGACTAGAACTCCGGCTGCACGTTATTTAGTGAAATGCTCAATGTTTTACCGTTGGGTTGCGACCTTGATACGGTGGTGGGCAACTGTTTTGCCGGTACACCTAGAATTTGCCCTGAGTGCACGGATCGTCGGGTCGGGTGGCTGACGGTTGTGATGGAATGTATGTGCATGAGAGCACATTGTATGAAATATATATTGTTATGAAATGCTATTCCTGCAGGGAAGGAATACCACCGCCCTGGGAAAAGGGGTGGGGTTGTTATAATTTGGTCAGCTGAATACTGACCGTTTCCTGTTTACCACCGATGGGTGGGATGTCCCTGTGCAGGTGCTGGAGAGCCAAGCGAGACAAATAAAGGCTGAATTCCCTGCTGCTGTTGCTGCTGGTGCTAGCCCTCGAAGGCTAACTTATAAATGCTGTGTTTTATGTATACATGGCCGACCTGCGCGCCAATGTTTAGGCCACTGTTGTGAAAGCCCTGTAAGGCCCTAAGGCCAACTGTTTGTATTTGTAAAACATTCCTATGTTATATTTAAATGAGGAGCTTTATATGTTAGACATTCAGGTGTGGAGTTCAAGTTTAGTGTGTAGGCTTCCGCTAGAATGCAATGTGTTAGGGTGCGCTGCGCTACTCTGGTATCATACCGTACCTTCAGCTCCTATTTTGTGGTATATTTTGTGGGGCACCGGCCGGACCTTCTGGTATATACTACGTAAATGGGTGGGGTTGTTACATTTTTGGTATCTGCTGTCTTGGTCTTTCCCTTTCAAAGTCGTGGTCGACTTCTTTTGTGGGGTGACGAGCATGTGTCTGTGCGAACCAAGTTACACGATTGAACTCCTGAATGTCCACCGTAGGAATGAAATACATGTGTTTGAGGAACCTGTGCGTTCCTATCTTGTTGTGAATTCTTGTGTACGGTCACTAATGTGTGTGTCTTGTTCACCTATAGGTGACATGGAGTGTAGCTGGATAGTCGGAGCCCCAGCGTTCTGATGAAAGTACGACACCAGCTGAGGTGCCTACACCTCCACCATCTGCGAAACTATGCGATTAATTGCTGAGGCTTTGTTTGCTATGATACAAGCCCAGCCGATTGGGCAGGCATAGCCAGCAGTGAGGCCAGAACAGGTGGCGGCGAGGCCAAAACCTGTTGCGGTTGTAGAACCTCGAGCAGCTAAGAAGAAGTTGATGTAATTTATGAGCTTTCATCCGCCTACGAACTCGGGTGTGGGATCTCCCACGCAGGCAGAAGATTGGTTGTCGCACGTCAAGCGGATAATGACGGTGATTGGATCGGAGGAACATCAGAAGGTCACCTTAGCCACCTTTTTGTTGGAAGGAGAAGTGCGTTTATGGTGGGACGAGATGGAGCTACATCACTTGGAAGGTAGACCGTTAACACAAGTATCGATGGAGGATGTTGGATCCCTAGTTTGATTTGGGCTAAGTTCACTAGGTTAGGATCTTGTGACCGATCTTGTATAGCCAGGGTCAGAGTTACGTCCTAGAGTCTAGGCCAAGTCCTTAGTTTCAACATCTCATGGACCAGCAATCATCAATCTGCCAGAGACTCAATACTTAGAAAATTTTGAAAGACTCGGTAAAATGAGGTCGACTTTCGTCGAACTCAGGTCGATGATTGTCGTGCTCAACTCGACGATCTCAGAGAAAATTCTTTGAGCTGAGCTCGATGAACTTGATTCTCAGGTCGACGATCTTTGGACTCTACCTTCAGCATTCCAAGTCCAGACTTTATTCTCTAGACTCCAGTCGATGAACTTAGTTCTCTGGTCGACGATTTCTAGATTCTCTACTTTAACTTATCAATCCAGAAGCATCTCAATTTACTAAGTCCAGAATCATCTCCAGTCGACGAATTCAAGATACTCAGCTCGATGAAACAAATTCTGAGGTCGACGATTTTTGGATACTTCACTTCAACACTTCATTCCAGAAGCATCTAAAATATTCTAAGTCCAGAAATACTTTGCTGAACTTTAGTCGACGAAACAAGTTATTAGCTTGATGAACTCCATACACAGAATTGTCAAAGTTTCTAATCAATGCAGTTCTACTCTCTGCTCGATGATCTTGGAACTCAGCTCGACAATCAGAAGCCATCTGATCGATGAACACAGCTTCTCAGCTCAACGAACTGTGGACTCATCTCGATGATTTCTGTTCTCTGTTCGACGAATCCAGACTTAGTTATTTCCTTCATTCTCTCCCCTTCCTATTGCAATAATTCCAGAGTAATCAATGCTAAAATATTCTCTGAATATAACCGTTAGACAGAGCATTGATTATGGTCTTCTCCAGGATTATTGCTTGCCATTTTTCCATGGACAGTTGGGGAAATAAATCAATGCAGTTTATTTTTAAGTCCGTCAGTAATTAATGCAGAGGAATTCAAATTTCGAAAGAGAATTTATTGACAGGAAATATAAAAGAAATTTCCTCTGCTTTCCTAGACAAGAAGATATACAGAAAATAATACAGATACAGATACACACAAAGAGAGACATACAGAGATACAGACAACATAGATACACAGTCAGTTAGTCTGCAACAAGAAATTCTCTGTTGTTCTCTCTTGACAGAACTCTGATAAAAAGATAGAGAACTCTGATATATAAAAGAATCCCTAGACCAGAAGAACATCAACAATCTGAAGAAGAAGAACACCAAATCAAAATCAAGAGTCTTCTTTCTTCAACACTCCAGGACACTTCAAAGGACATCAACAAATCCATCTGTCAAGAAGTTCCTGAATACTTTCTGGTCAAGGCTGATAAAGACCGAATACCTATCCCCCTGAAGCAAAGCTCCAGTTTTTCCTGAACCATTCTACATCTTAGGGGGAGCTCTTTGCTAATATCATTTCCACTTAAGTCTTCTTAGTTGTATATTGAGAAAGAGAAGATAATATCATCTCTCATCCCCTCCCCACTGTATAAAGGGTTATAATTCCCTTCAAAAGTTATTCCTGCTTGCAAGTCACCTGACCAAAATACTTAAAGTTTGGTTTTTGAGCACCTGATCAAAAGCTCATTGGTGTCAGGCACCTGATCAAAAATCTGAGTGGATTCCTACCAGGGTGGTAGAAGAGTGGATGTACCCAGGTTTGGGAACCACTATAAATTCTTGTGTTGTCTGGTTGCCCTTTCTTTTTGTTCTTTCTATGTTTGTGCCTTTTTAGGATTGCTGTGTTTATGCTTTATTAATTTTATTCTGCAGTTTTTATTTACAGCAAAAGCTGTAAAGGATTTAAGAATACTCTATTCACTCCCCCCCCCCTCTAGAGTATTTCAGATCTAACACCTCACTTTCAATTGTTATCAGAGGAGGATTCCCTTGGTTGTACAAGCTAACCCTTGAACCAAAGATCCTGAGTTAGATCTGTCTTTAAATTCTAATTAGATTTAGTATCACACAGCATGACACAGAATAAAGATTATGCAAGCACCAGACCTCCAGTATGCAATCTGAATAAGTTTGTCATCTGGATGGCAAGAATAAAATTGTTCATGAACTCTATTGATGAGGATATCTTTAATTATATTATGGTAGGTCCTCCTCAAGACACTGTCTCTACCTCTACAGCTACTTCAAGCACAAATGCAGTTCCACCACCTGAGTGGACTGAAGCCCAGAAGAAGGCTAAAATTGTTGATGCCAAGGCCATGAATATTCTGGCCCAAACAATGTCTCATGACATTTTTCAAAAGGTGGCTGAATGCATATCAGCCAAGGCCATCTGGGACTCTCTAAATTAAATGGTGGCTGGATCTACAGATGAAAGGAAGGACATGAGATCCAATCTCATATCATTATATGAGAATTTCAAGAAGGAGGAAGCTGAGATAGTAACTGATATGTACAACAGGTTAAGCTCAATCATCAATGATCTAGAAACCTTGGACAAGGACATCACCCTCACAGAGGTGAATGATAAGATCCTTGTGTGCTTCCCAAGCTCATGGGATTCAAGGATCTGGCCCATCAAGGATGCCAAAAGCCTAAATGAGATTTCCCCTGAATCTCTTTTTTGAAAGCTTAAGTCCTATGAACAGCTGATTAAATCCAGAGAGGCAGGTGAGTAGAGAACACCACCTCCAGTAAGAAAAGAGCACAGCATTGCTTTCAATGCTGTTGAGGAGACAGAGACTCCAACCATGAATGAAGAACTGATGTCTCTATTTTCCAAGAGATTTTACAAGATGGCAAGTAAAGACTCCAGGAGAAAGTCATACAGGCAGGATGACAAGCCAAGGTATGACAAAACACCAACTAAAGAAGTGGTGTGTTTTGGTTGCAGGAAACCTGTACACTTCATCGCTGAGTGTCCAGAGAATCAGAAGAAGGATAAGAGAAGAGAGAAGGACACAAGAAGACAGCACAACAGCAGGCCTTCCTCCAGCAAATACAAGAAGAAGGAGAATGGTTTTGTGGCTGAATCCTGGAGTGAAACTGAGGATGAATCAACATCTTCCAGCTTCGGTGAAGATGAAGAAGAGGCAAGGGCCAAAGAAGTCAGCCTAGTGGCCATTGATGCCTCCAGGAGTCATTCAGAAGAAGAAGATTTTGACAATGAAGCAGTTTCAGATTCTGAAGCTGACAAGGTATTATCTTCTTTTGATTATAATTCTGAATCATTTAAATCTGAATTCAAAACTATGTGCATAGATCTAATTAACTCAAAAAAGGAAATTAAGACTCTTAGGGAAAAACTAGGAAACCTAGAGACTGTTAACTCTGAAAATAATAGGTTAAAAGATGAATTAATCTTAGCTAATGAACAAATTATAATGTTAAAGGCTGAGTTATGTGAGGCTAAAAAACTTGAGGAGACTCTCAATGGGAGAAGCCTCAAGCTGATGGACATTACAAGCACAGTTAATGCCAGATTGAATGGCAAGCTGGGCTTCGGTGTATCATCAGGTTTGCCCCCCATTCTCAGGAAAAACATTTTGTCAACCCCTATCAAATTTGTTTCAGCTAAAGGGAAAGAAATAATGAACAATAAACAAACCTTAGAAGTTGTTCCAAAATCAATAGGTCAAAATAAAAGAAACTAGAAAACAAGTAAAAACAAAGTTCAGCAGATTTTGTCAAAGTCAGATCGATGAAATGTGGCCAGTTCGTCAAACTCAACTCGACGAACGCTAAACACAAATCTTAGCTATAATCATTCATCAATCTGCGATCGACGAACTCTGTATGGTTTGTAGAGCAGAGTTCGACGAACTTGGGACACAGAAAATGACTATGTTCATTCTCTATGCAAAGATCGACGATCTCATCCCAATTCGTCGAACTCTGGTCGACGAACTCACAATAATTCGTCGAACCCAGAAAGACTTAATAAAAATTATAACTATAACAACAACTTCAATAAATCTAGGAAACTATTTAATCTATTAGCTGATTGGATCATACCACCTAGAAGATATCATCCACTAGGATACAAATCTCAACCAGAGTTTTCTGTAATATCTAGTTTTTCTTATCAGCAAAATAAGGGACCCAAGGTAACCTAGGTCAAGAACAACTAACTGTTTTTACTGTAGGAAAAGGGTTGTCCAGTGTTACATCAAACATGGTATCTGGACAGTGGTTGCTTCAAGCGTCTGACTGGCAGCAAGGACATCTTACACAACTACAAGTCCAAGCTGGGACCAAAGTTTATCTTTGGTGATTCAAAGTGTGGCCAGTCAGAAGGATATGGAGAAGTGAAAATAGGAGCAGTCACCTTCAAGAAAGTGACCTATGTAAGTGGTCTCAAGCATAACCTCATCTCCATAAGTCAATTATGTGATGAAGATTATCAGGTACATTTCAACGCAACTTCTTGCATTATTTCTAATAAAGAAAACCAAAAACTTTTAATTGGAAATAAGCAAGGAAACATATACTTAATTGATTTTCTTTCTGCCAAATATGACATTTGTTTGCTTAATTTTGTTTGTAATCAAAATGAGTTGTGGAATAAAAGGCTAGGACACGTTAACATGAAAAACATTGCTAGGCTATCAAAAGACACTCTTGTAAGAGGCTTACCTTCTGTCCGCACAAGAAGGAAGGTCCTTTGCAGGGCTTGTCAACTAGGCAAGCAAACTAAATCTAGGTTTCAATCAGTAAATAAAAGTGATTTACCGAGGATTTTGTATTTGCTACACATGGATCTCTTTGTACCCATTGTTGTACAAAGCCTAGGAGGGAAATCCTACATCTTAGTTATTGTAGATAACTTCTCAAGGTTCACTTGGGTGTCCTTTCTGAGATCTAAGTCCGATAACTTTAAGGTTCTTACAGATTTTCTCAGGATCATACAGATTGAGTACTCTACTCATGTTGCATTGATCAGAATTGATCATGGTAAAGAGTTTGAGTCTCTTCTTATGCATGAGTTCTGTGAGAAGGAAGGTATTAGGCACTGCTTCTCAGATCCTATAACTCCCCAACAAAATGGGGTAGCTGAAAAGAAAAATAGGACCCTAATTGAAGTTGCAGGTACATTACTTGCAGATGCTTACTTGCCACTAACCTTTTGGGTAGAGGCTGTAAACACTGCAAATTATGTCCTGAACAGAAGCCTAATACATAAACTGAAGAATAGGACTCCCTATGAATTACTTAAAGGGAAGAAACATAAAATCAATTACTTTAAAGTATTTAGATGTGTGTGTTATATACATAACAACAACAAGAAATACATTAGGACGTTTGAAGCTAATGCTGAAGAGGGAATGTTTCTAGGATATTCCCAAGTAAGCAAAGCTTATAGGGTCTTTAATAAATCATCCTTAAAAATTGAGCAATCCATTCATGTTACATTTGATGAAACTAACATGTCTTGCAAGCAGAAAGAGATTTCTACCAATAGCACTTTGCAGGTACCTCACTTGTGTGAGAGTTTGGATGAACTTAACCTCACCCAAGAGGTTCCAACACATCCTTCTCCATAAGTCAATGAAGAAAGTGAAGAAGAAAACATTGAAGGAATTTAATTTCCCTCAACAGCAAACTCAATTCCACAAGAGGAATTAATTCAAAATGTTGTTGCTGAACCAGCTCCACCAAATGATCTTGTCACACTAAGGGATCACCCTAGATCTCAAGTGATTGGAGACATATCAGTTGGTGTACAAACAAGGCATCAACTCAACCAAGATTTGATGCATGCCTATTTTCTCTCTCAGGTTGAACCTCAATCCATAAAAGATGCTGAGCAGGATCCCCACTGGATCATTGCAATGCAAGAGGAAGTCAACCAGTTTGAGAGATGTAGAGTTTGGTAGTTTGTTCCAAGACCCCAAGACTACCCAGTCATTGGAACCAAATGGGTATACAGAAATAAACTAGATGCCCAAGGTACAATAGTGAGGAATAAGGCTAGGCTTGTTGCTCAAGGATACAGGCAGGAAGAAGGCATAGATTATGATCAAACCTTTGCACTAGTTGCAAGGTTAAAGGCCATCAGAATCTTTCTGGCCTATGCTGCCTTCAAGAAATTCAAGGTGTCCAGATGGATGTGAAGAGTGCTTTTCTGAATGGAGTATTAAAAGAAGAGGTTTATGTTGAACAACCTCCAGGTTTTATTTCTCCAACTCACCCTTATCATGTTTTTTAATTTCATAAAGCCCTCTATGGTCTAAAGCAAGCTCCAAGAGCTTGGTATGAGACCTTAGCTAGGTTTTTGATAGAGCATAAGTTCATTAGAGCCATAATAGATAAGAGACTTTTCACTAGACATCGTAAGGACCAAACATTGTTAGTACAAATATATGTGGATGACATCATATTTGGATCTACTGATTCCAAATTGTGCAAGAGATTCTCTGACCTCATGCATTCCAAATTTGAAATGAGTAGCATGGGTGATCCATCCTACTTCCTTGGACTCCAAGTGAAGCAGCTCCCTGATGGCATCTTCATCTCCCAAGCTAAATATGCAAAAGAGCTTATCAAAAAGTTTGGGATAGCTGATGCCTCAGCAAAGAAAATACCTATGGCTACAAATGTTGTAATAGACTCTGATCCACATGGGAAACCTATTGACCATAAATTATATAGGGGCATTGTTGGGTCCCTATTATATCTTACAGCTAGCAGACCTGATATCATGTTTGCCACATGCCTTTGTGTTAGGTTCCAAGTGAACCCTAAAGAATCTCATCTAATTTTCTTAAAAAGAATTTTGAGATATATAAAGAGTTGTCCAAGACTAGGCCTATGGTATCCTACTGAATCAAAATTTGAGTTAATTAGATACTCAGATGCTGATTTTGCTGGATGCAGGGTGGACAGGAAAAGTACTTCAGGAAACTGCCAGTTCCTGGGTATGAGATTAGTATCCTGGTTTTGTAAGAAACAGTCATCTGTGTCTACCTCAACTGCTGAGGCAGAATACATTGGAGCTGGCAGCTGCTGTTCACAGATGTTGTGGATTCAGAATTAATTACTAGACTATGGCCTGAACTTAAATAATTCAACTCTATTTTATGATAACACAAGTACTATAGTCATAGCACAGAATCCAGTCCATTACAGTAAGACTACGCATATAGATATTAGGCATCATTTAATAAGAGAGTGTGTAGACAAAAACAAAATTAAACTTGTCTATATCTACACTGATTTATAAAGAGCTAACATTTTCACCAAACCTCTGGATGAAAGAAACCACCTGTTCTTTATAAATCAGCTTGGAATGATCAATGTAGAAGACTTAGTTTAGTTTCTTTCTGCACTCGACGAATTTTCCAGAGTTCGTCGAACGGAGCTCGACGAACAAGGGACAGTTCGGGAGATATTCGTGGAACGGAGGTCGACGAACTCTCTGCGAGTGAAGTTGATTTTGTCGAACGGAGATCAACGAATCCCCTTCAGAAAATGTTCGTCGAACGGAGCTCGATGAAATGTCTTCAAATCTTCAGACCGAGCTCGATGAATTATTTAACTCAAAATTATTTCGTCGAACCCAGATCGAAGAATGTTTAAATGTTTGTGGAACGGAGTTTGTCGATTCATATTCTGGAAAACCGTATATTTAGGTTTTCATCGACCTCCGTCTCGCACTTTCTGTTCCTTTGCACTTGATCGTCGTTTTTCTCTTGTAGGTACTCTCATGGAGATTCCAACAAGAACTCTTGTTGCGATGAAGTTCGATACAGGCTTCGATGTCGACTTTGATTCGTTTCAACATTCAGACCCCATATTTTTGGATATTCTGCAACTTCTGGAAGAGCAACAACTGAAGCACCTGATGACAACAAGGATTAAGCTATCCGGAACTGAGATCAGAGAATGGGTTTATACATCTTCAACAACAGAGGAGAACACAATGGTTGGATCAATTACGGGTAACACTATCTCTCTCTCTCCCGCCGTATTACCTGAAATATTTGGTTTGAATAATGGAGAAGAAGAATTAGAGATTGACAGTGAAGGATATGACATGATGCTGAACATGATGGGTTACTCTGGAAATAATCCTAATAAATTGCTGAAGAAACACTTGTCTGCAGAATTTATGTTTCTTGCAGATATTGTTGGGAAAGTCTTGCTGGGCAAGCATACTTCACACGATTATATAACCAAGCATCACTTTCTGGTTATATGTGCAGTAGTCAACAAGAAACAAGTGGATTAGGCTCAGATCATCTTTGATCTGATGAAGAAAAAGAACAACAAAAATGAAGTTTGTTTTTGAAGGATCCTAGGGATCGTTTTGAAGGAAAAAGCCGCTGAATCACTGGTCTCTCCGACCATATTCATCAATTCCAGCAAAAGGCTTACTTTTGCCTTGTTTGGCAGGTGGGAGAGGACAATAACAAAGCCTTCTAAGGCCTCCTCCTCTGCCACCAGAGCTTCAGAGAGCACAAGGGCTGTTACAGCCACTCCCAACCCTGCTGAAGAGATATCACCCCCACCTTCATCTCTTCCAGCTATCCAAATCCAAATCCCTTCCACAGTTCACACCATCATTCATACTCCCAGACCTCCATCTTCCCCCATTCATATCTCTCCCACACATACTCATCTTCCTACACCTCCTCCATCTCCACATGGAACACCAGCCCAATCTCCTCATGCTTCACCAGCTCCAACACCACCATCATCTCCTCTTCTACCCCACTTGTCCTCTATACCATTTTTCAATCTAATGTCATCTCCTCCCACTACTCCTTCTCCTCCAAATCAATCCACACAGGATGTCCAAATGTCATATGCTCCTCCTCCAACTCCACCAACTACTACCATCCCTCCATTTGTCTCCACTCCACCACATTCTGGAACACCTTCTGCAACTCCACCATTGGACCCCTCAATAATTTCTTCTACCATTGCCCTCATCACACCCCTCCTCAAAACAATAATAGTAGAGGTCATTACACATCTTGCTACTTCTATATCTTCCTTCTCTGCCCAGATTTCTGCCCTCACTGCTGCCCAATCTTCAGTAAGGGGCCTGGCTCCAGTTTACACTGAAACCAGACAGGGGAAGATGCTTGATGAAGAGGCTGCAGTACAACCAGAAGCAGATGCAGCAGCAGACACAGCAGTAACAACAACAGTAGTTATAGTAGAAGTACCAGCAGATGCAGATGCTGAGTTAGATTTAATTGATTTTATTTATTTTATTGAAACTGACATGAACATCGATGAGTCAGTAACAAATACTGCTAGTGATTTCATTATAAATCCCACAGTAGATTTAGTAAATTTGTTGAAATTTTTTGATACTACATATTTGAGTTTTCTTCCAACAGACTATACTAAGCCATCTTTGCCAATTATTCCCTATTCTTCTCCAATAAGTCATACAGTTGCCAAGAAACTCAAAGACAGTTTTGCTGCTCCAGAGCTTACAGTCATCGCATCCACTCCAGAAATGTTTTCTGCACCAAGTTTTTTAATGGATGACTCTCCTATACTAAATCTTGATCCTTTGATCTTGGATGATATTGAAGAAGAGAATAAGGCAGTTGCTGAAAGCACTGTCATAGTCAGCTCTCCAGCTTCAGATCCAATTATAGTTTCTCCTCCAGCTCCATCTCAGACTGAGAAGCCTATTATTTCTGCTGAGGACCTGAAAGCTTTGAATGATCTATATGATAATCCTCAAGAGTCTGAAGATGAGGATGATGATGAAGATGAGGATTTAGATGAGGATCCAAAGAAGAATAAAGTATCTAAGAAAGGAAAGCACCTCCTCCTCCTGCTCCAAAGCTCAATCCAATAAATGATACTCCCTACTACATCCTCCAGAAGATTACTCCTTATAAGGGAATGCCTGCTTGGATGTGGCTATCCAAGAATGAATAGAAAGAGAGAAAGAGAAGCATAAGATATTCCCCTCCACCAACTCATAGATATCGAAAGGTCACTCCTCCACCTCCTGCTCCAGCTGTTGGTGCTTCAGGAACAACTTCTCAAAGGACTACCTAATTTCAAACGTATCAAAGACATCAGGGTAGGTCATCATCCTCAGAAAGCAGCCAACAAAGACAGTATCCATCTGGCAAGCAGCACCAACCTCAACAACAGCAGCAACATCAACAACAAAAACAACAAAAACTTCCTGAACATCAACAAGCTGAAAGCTCTAACAGACCTGCTTCTCCACCTGTACCTTTTGAAGATCCAGAAACAGCAACAACTGCTAGGATGGCCAGGTTCCAAGAACTTGTTGGCCTTTCTATGATCAACAAAGCCAGAGATGAAGGAAAGGATCCATCAGAATATACTACTATGTCTAAATACAGGAAGTAAGAGCTCAAAAGATTTGAAAAAGCTAACAAATTTTTCAATGTTGATGATTACATGAAATTACACCCAGAAGCAGTAGTGCCCAGGGCCACATCTTTAAAAATCATAGGGGCTGCTGATATGATAATGACTAAGGTGTAAGCTGCTGATCCCAACATGAAAATTGTTTTTACCATGCCTGGAGATAAAGGTAAAGAGGAGAAGCCCAAGGAAAAGAAGCAGAAGAAATGATCTCTGAACTATTTAGTTTCTGAAATATTTTATAACTGCTTTCTATTTTTGATATAAAGCTTATGTATATATATATCTGCTGCATGTGTTAATCCTCTCTGCCAGATATATGCTTTCTTGCTTTGCTAATTTTCAGTTTAGTCTGAGTCTGTAATTAGTGACCTAACTCAAATACGGGGAGATTGTTGGATCCCTAGTTTGATTTGGGGTAGGTTCACTAAGTTAGGATCTTGTGTCACAACCCGCATTTCCTCAACGAGTATATCGTATCAGAGTAAGAGGAACTACGTGTTATGATGCCACGTCGTGCAGGGGATAACTGCACATGCTCAGGAAAATGCTCGATGCTTCCTTTAGTAGTTGAAAATCATCAGTTGTATGCAAGAAAACTATTTAGTTTGATGGTCGTATCCCTCGGCCTTATGGATCAAAACGTGTGTTTGTACGTGACGGAAAATACTTTAGTTTACTTATGACGATCTCCTATATGCATCCTAGATTTATAATCATATAAGAAATCATCCTTTTTTATGTTGTTTGGAAAATACGTCTTAGTTTATCAAAACATGTATGCATGATATAGGATAATAGGTTTGTTTTATCTTGAAAATATCTAATGCAACCTAACATAAATACTTCCCAAGAGCAAGGAGACATCATCTCATCCAAATGAGTCACATTAGCAGTCTAGCATTCATATATCACAAGTAAAGAAATCCACCAATAGGCGCCAACAAGCTGACACGAACCCATTGGGGAACATGTATGTTTGTACAACAAAGTAAAGAACTACCTCGCTAAGTAAGCTCGGCTAGCTCCAAAGAAACTCTACCCAAGCACTAGCCGCTCAACCGGCTACAACCTGCACCTGAGGCATTCAAGAAAGAACACCTCAGCAATCATTAAAGCTACACAATAGAGTATGAAGTTCATGTAAAACGAGTGAAAAGAACAGGTGGAAAACAAGTGTTAAACACTGTCAACCCAAAGTGTAAAACGCACCAAGTGCGTGCAATTCTCATCAAGTCCTGATCAACCCGTAGGAGCAAAAAGGCAATATACATGCCCATTCCATCATTTTTTTTATAACAAGAACCACTATACTAGTGAAACATAAGCAGCGATTAAGTTTGATTCCGCAAGGGTCTTTTGGTGGCGGCCCTCAAGTGGAACGCACCAATAAAAGCAAGCCCAAATCGGGGCCAAAATGGTACTCTATACCATAAAACAAAACTCGGTGGCCACCAAGGCTGAAACCACACCACCCCTTACAGAATCCTCACACACGCTCCTGCCATGGTTCACAATTCGCCTCGCAAAACTCACCATACCCCAAGCTAAACATGTTTCATTTCATCGTCCCCACTCATGACCACACATTATCCATGTTATGTCAAACTTATTAGCGTTTGGATTTCTACTTACTCCACAAAGGACAACGCTACCCAAACCAACAAGCTTATTCTAACATGATTATGACTACATGAACAAGAAAGGCTACATGAATCAAATGAGCATAAGAATTAATTGAGCATAGGGAAAATTCGATAATTAGGCTGTAAGTATGTAAGACTTGAAGGAACAAGAGGCTTCATGTTTGTGAGTACTAAACAAAAACAAGAGTAACAAGGCTAATCAAATTGAACAAGCTATTAAAATTGAAAGAGGAAAGCTAGCTAAACTTGCACAATCAAAGAACAAGAAAACAAGATTGGCAAGGGTGAAGAACACCGCTTGCCTGAACCGAGACGACACCGCGACGGCTGCTCCTCTCTTTCCTTGCATGTCTTTAGCTTTTCTCCCTTGCTTTCTCTTTGAGAATGAAGAAGAAGATGGAGAAAGGGATAAGTGAGGAGAGAGAATCTCTTTCTCGGCCTTATTCCCTCCAGAACAGAGCTGGACCGTTAGATCCAGAATCAGAGAAATGAACGGCACAAAAAAACTGGAAAAAGTCGATTTTCGGCCCTGTCACGCCCTGTGACACGCCCGTGTCACCGGGCGTGTACCTTAATCGGCGCAGATGCCAACAATTTCCAGCTTATCCACAAGGTACACGGCCTGGTACACGCCCGTGTCGGGTCGGTCACGCCCGTGACCTAGGGTGTGTAACCCGTGTCTCGACATCTCGTCGACCAGAAGTGTCGACACTTCGACGAAGCTGGACACGCCCTGTGACACGCCCGTGTTACAGGCCGTGTCCCCTCTCTCGACACACGACACTAGACACTCGACACTCGACACTCGACACTCGACATAGGGGGACACGGCCCGTGACACGCCCGTGTCACGGGGCGTGTACCCCATTCGTCGAGCTCAACTCGACGCAAGAAAATTCGTCGAGTCAAGGAGGTCACGCCCTGGGTCACGCCCCAACACGCCCGTGTTGTGGGGCATGTTCCTCCCGCAACTTCGTCGAACGAAGTTCGACGACCACAAAGCCAAACCGCATCCCGAGCTGGACACGCCCTGGGACATGCCCGTGTCCCAGGCCGTGTCACTAAAAAAATGATCATTTTTCACTGTTTTCAAAAGTGTTTCTTTCTCGTCCTAGACCATTTTTTCCTTAAGGACTTTTTACCCCTTTTTGTTTTTTGTACACAGCTTCCATACAATTAACCCGTTTTGAGCAACCTTACCCGGGCTCGAAAAAGTGCAAGCATTCCCTAAGAGGCCTCACCGAGTCCCCAAATTGGACTCCGACTTGCTGGAGAATCGTGCAACTCGGCTACCAAAACAGCCACTCGCAAGCCCGCGGGAAAGCCATGCTCGAACAACGGTCAAAGCCAACGTAACGCCCATCAAGCGTATGTAATCATTCAACGAAAAATTACGGGGCGTTACATCTTGTGACCCATCTTGTATAGCTAGGGTCATAGTTGTGTCCTATAGTCTAGGCCAAGTCCTTAGTTTCAACATCTCATGGACCAGGCATCATCAGACTACCAGAGACTCAAGACTTAGAAAATTTCCAAAGACTCAGTAAAATGAGTTCGACGTTCGTCGAACTCTGGTCAACGATTGTCGTCCTCAGCTCGACGATGTCGAAGAAAATTCTCTAAGCTGAGCTCGACGAACTTGATTCTTAAGTCGACGATCTTTGGACTCTACCTTCAGCATTCCAAGTCCAGACTTTATTCTCTAGACTCCAGTCGATGAACTTAGTTCTCTGGTGGACGATTTCTGGATTCTCTACTTTAACTTATCAATCCAGAAGCCTCTCAGTTTTCTAAATCCAGAATAATCTCCAGTCAATGAATTCCAGATCCTCAGCTCGACGAAACAAATTGTCAGGTCGATGATTTCTGGATACTTCACTTCAACACTTCATTCCAGAAGCATCTAAAACATTCGAAGTCCAGAAATACTTTGCTGAACTTCAGTCAACGAAACCAGTTATCAGCTCGACGAACTCCATACATAGAATTGTCAAAGTTTCTAAATAATGTTGTTCTACTCTCTACTCGACAATCATGGAACTCAGCACGACGAACAGAAGCCATCTAATCGACGAACTCAGCTTCTCAGCTCGATAAACTATGGACTCAGATCGACGATTTCTGTTCTCTGTTCGACGAATCCAGACTTAGTTATTTCCTTCATTCTGTCCCCTTCTTATTGCAATAATTCCTGAGTAATCAATGCTAAAATATTCTCTGAATATAACTGTTAGACAGAGCATTGATTATGGCCTTCTCCAGGATTATTGCTTACCATTTTTCCATGGGACAGTTGGGGAAATAAATCAATGCAGTTTATTTTCAAGGCCGTTAGCAATTAATGCAGAGGAATTCAAATTTTGAAAGAGAATTTCTTGACAGGAAATATAAAAGAAATTTCTTCTCCTTTCTTGGACAAGAAGATATATAGACTATAATACAGATACAGATACATACAGAGAGACATACAAAGATACACAGACAACATAGATACATAGTCTGCAACAAGAAATTCATTGTTGTTCCCTCTTGACAGAACTCTGATAAAAAGATAGAGAACTCTGATATAGAAAATAAGCCGTAGAGCAGAAGAACATCAGCTATCTAAAGAAGAAGAACACCAAATCAAAATCAAGAGTCTTCTTTCTTCAACACATCAGGACACTTCAAAGGACAGCAACAAATCCATCTGTCAAGAAGTTCCTGAATACTTTCTGGTCAAGGCTGATAAAGACTGAAGACCTATCACCCTGAAGCAAAGCTCCAGTTTTTCATGAACCATTCTACATCTCAGGGGGAGCTCTTTGCTAATATCATTTCCACTTAAGTCTTCTCAGTTGTATATTGAGAAAGAGAAGACAATATCATCTCTCATCCCCCCACTGTATAAAGGGTTACAACTCCCTTCAAAAGTTATTTCTGGTTGCAAGTCACCTGACCAAAAGACATGAGGTTTGGTTTTTGAGCACCTGATCAAAAGCTCATTGGTGTCAGGCACCTGATCAAAAATCTGAGTGGATTCCTACCAGGGTGGTAGAAGAGTGGATGTACCTAGTTTGGGGAACCACTATAATTTCTTGTGTTGTCTAGTTGCCCTTTCTTTTTGTTCTTGCTGTGTTTGTGACTTTTTAGGATTGCTGTGTTTATGCTTTCTTAATTTTATTCTGCATTTTTATTTACAGCAAAAGCTGTAAAGGATTTAAGAATACTCTATTCACACCCCCCCTCTAGAGTATTTCAGATCTAACACCTAACTTTCAGAGGAATTCTCTAGACTCTTCCTAGCAAAGCACGTCCCGGCGGCATAGTGTATTGCCATGGAGAACGAATTCCAAAGGCTTAATGCAAGGTGATGGTAGTGTTGAAGCTTACCTGCATGAGTTTACACGCTTGTGGCGGTATGCGGGTTCGATATTTGTTGATGAGGAGAGTTATACAAATAGGTTCTACGAAGGTCTGCGGGACGAGTTGAGGTTCCTGCTTTCTAGTTCTGTGAACAAAGGCTTCCAGACGTTGGTCGACACTGCGTGCGCGCTGGAAAAAGATATGAAGAGGGTGCATGGGAAGCGGGCCTTGGCTGTGGCACAGCCGGAATTCATGGTGCCCCGATCGGCAAAGTCATTTTCTAAGAAGAGATGGGGCAAGAAGTCCAAGGCGGTTGGACAAGCTCCTTCTTTGGTTTCCTCGGGAGCAACGTCGGGGGCCACCTCAAGGCCGGATACTCGTACATGCTTTAATTGTGGACGGGTGGGGCATATAGCCCATGAGTGTCGGGTACCACAAAAGAGTGAAAAGAAGGCGGGAGCATCATATGCAGAAAAAGGAAAGGTAGTAGTGGAGTCTTATGCCTCGCAGGCGCAGCCTCGGGTCTACAATCTTGGCATCTAGGAGTCCATTAAGGAGAGTGACGTCGTCACAGGTACAAGTTAAGTTATTGAGTATTGTATTGCTTGCATGCTTCGTTTATTGCCTATACGTATGCAGCTTGTGTGTGTAACATGATTGGCACAGGATTTGTAATGATTCGGAACACGCTGGCACGAGCACTGTTTGATACGGGTGCGTCGCATTCTTTTCTATCGAAAGAGTTCATATCGCGGCCTAGGATACCTAGCCGTGTAAAGACAGATAGCATCAGGGTGGTGTTGGTGAATGGTTGTTTGATGCTCGCGGATCGAGCTTGCGATGTGGCGGTTATGATAGGAAGTCAGGACTTCTGATTGACTGCATCTATATTACTGATATCGGAATTCGACGTGATATTTGGTATGGATTGGCTCGCGGAGCAGCATCCTTTGATTGATTGTAATGCCAAAGAGATCACGTTGTTCCAGAATACCGAGCAGGAGACGAAGTTCGCGTGTATGCGAGGAGTGGGAGGGACGTTGATGTCTGCTCTCCAAGTTGTCAAAGCTGTTCGGAAGGGCGTGGAGTTATACTTCACGCTGATTCAGGCTGTTGAGGCTAAGGCCAGTGTTTGTGATGTTCCGATCGTATAGGAGTTTGCAGATGTATTTCCCAAGTCCAGTGCTTTGATTGAGTTGGTGTCAGGTGCGAAACCTGTGTCCCGCTCGCCATATCGCGTCGCGCCAAAGGAAATGGCAGAGTTGAAGGTCCAACTGCAAGAATTGATGGAACAGGGTTATATACGTCCAAGTATGTCACCTTGGAGTGCCCCTGTGCTTTTTGTGAAAAAGAAAGATGGCAGTTTGCGGTTATGCATCGATTACCGCGAAGTAAAACGCTCACCGAGAAGAATAAGTATTCGATTCCCCGGATTGATGAGTTGTTCGATCATCTAGTGGGGTCGACCGTCTACTTTAAGTTGGACTTGAAGTCTGGTTATTACCAGTTGAGAATCCGGGAAGGTGACATTCCCAAAACTGCATTTGGAACACCGTACGAGCATTATGAGTTCACGATAATGCCATTTGGGCTGTGCAATGCACCCTCAGTGTTTGTAGACTTGATGCACCAAATACTCCGAGAGTACCTGGATTTGTTCGTGATTGTGTTCATTGATGATATTCTGGTCTACTCTTGATCGAAAGCCGAGCATGAAAACCACTTGTGGTTGGTGTTGAATACCTTGAGGCAGAATACGCTCTATGCCAGGTTCTCGAAGTGCGAGTTTTGGCTATCGTCAGTGGATTTTTTAGGCCATGTGGTGAGTGGAGCGGGCATAGCAGTGGATCCAGAAAAGATAAGGGTCATACAGGAGTGGTCGGTGTTGTCTTCAGTGGCCGAGGTCAGGAGCTTCCTTAGACTGGCGGGCTACTATCGAAGATTTGTTGAAAACTTCTCGCGGATTGCTTTACTGCTAACCACGCTGATGAGAAAACACCATAAGATCGTTTGGTCGCCAGAGTGCACACGAGCTTTTGAAGAGCTGAAGGTTCGGTTGACCACGACGCCTGTATTGTCATCTCCATGTGGTACCGATGGATTTGTAATCTATAGTGATGCTCGGGAAGCGGCTTAGGCTGCGTTCTTCTGCAAAATGGGAAGGTGATTGCTTATGGCTCACGCCGGCTAAAGCTGCACGAGCGAAACTATCCCGTCCATGACTTAGAGCTGGCGGTGATCTTTGCACTAAAGCTGTGGTGACACTATCTTTATGGTGTGAAGGTGGAGAACTATACAGATCACAAGAGCCTAAAGTACCTATTAGAGCAGAAGGACTTGAATATGCGACAACGAAGGTGGTTGGAATTCCTTGGGCTACACCTTTGAGATTCACTATACACCCGGAAAGGGAAATGTAGTTGCGGATGCCTTGAGTCGGAGAGCTCCGGCATGGGTGAGTTGGTTGCAGAGTCATGATGAACGTCTCATCCAGGAGCTATAGGCATTGGAGATTTCTTATGTTGACAAAAATTTCACCTCCAATGCATGTTTGAACTGGACGGAGGTGCAGTGTGACCTTGCTGACCGGATTCGATGAGCAACGGAGCTAGATGAGAGTCTCCAACGCTATGCTAAAGATGGGCCAGAGGGCAAATTCTCCGGGGATGACGGCCTTTTGCGAAAAGAGGGCCATTTGTGCGTCCCGAATTTGGGTAAATTGAGGGAAGAACTGATGTATGAAGCGCATTATACGAAGTACTCAATCCACCCAGGGAGCACAAAGATATTCAGGGATATGAAAAAGCTGTTCTGGTGGCCAGGGCTAAAGAAAGATGTTGCTCATTATGTGGCCAAATGCCAAACCTGAGCTATGGTGAAGGCGGAATGCCCGAAGACTGACGGTTACATGAAGTCATTGCCGATTCCAGAATGAAGTTCGACGATATTTCCATGGACTTCGTGCACGGGTTGCCGAGATCTCAGCACGGAAATGACTCAATTTGGGTAATTGTAGACCGGCTAACGAAAGTGGCACAGTTCCTGCCGAATAGACGGGATGATTCAGGGGAAAGTTTGGCAAAATTATATGTTGAGCAGATTGTGCAGCTACACGATGTTCCTCCGAGCATCGTAAGTGATTGAGATGGGCGGTTCATATTAAATGACTGGAGGCTAGTTCATCAGTTGTTGGGCAAGAAGTTGACATTCAGTACGGCTTTTCATTCCCAAACAGATGGCCAAACTGAAAGGAACAACAAGACAATGGAAGATATGCTCCGGATGTGCGCCCTGGACTTTGGAAAGAGATGGGAAGATCATCTCTACATGGTGGAATTTGCCTAAAATAACAGCTACCAAGCGAGTATCGGTATGGCACCGTATGAAGCTTTGTACGGTCGGAAGTACCGTACTACTTTAGCTTGGGTGGAAGCAGGCGAATCCAGATTTTATAGGCGTAATGAAGTTGATGAAGCGAACTTGACAATACACACTATTCAGGAACGACTATTAATAGCTCATGATCGACAAGAAAAATACTACAATGCCAAGCACCAGAATGTTGAGTTTGCGGTAGGCAATTGCGTATACTTGAAGATCAAATCCTTCAAAGGCGTATCCAGGATTCGACTTCTGAAAACGTTGAGTCCACGGTACTTTGGGCCGTTTGAAGTGGTGGAGCGAGTTGCGGAAGCTGCATATCGGCTAGCTCTTTCGGCCGACTTGAGTGGATTACATGATGTGTTTCACATCTCGGTGCTGCGGAAGGTCGTGAAAGATCCAGCTCAAGTGATCGCAGATGATCGTGTGTCGGTGTAGTATGGGCTAACAACGAGGGTTAGACCCATTCGGATCTAAGACCGTGCTGAGAAATAGTTGCGGAATAAGACGATCGGGATGGTCAAAGTCCGGTGGGACAATTGCGGCCTTGAAGAACTCACATGGGAGCGAGTGCAGACCATGCGAGCTGAGTTTCCCGAGCTCTTTGTATAATTGTTATGCAGTGTATATCACATTGTACTAAACGTTTGTGCAATGAAATCGTTCTGTTTGAGTTCCTTACTTTTTGCAAATTTCGGGGACGAAATTTTTGTAAGGAGGGGAGGGCTGTAACACCCCAAATCTCAGGTTCGGAAAAAAATGGGATGATACGACCTGGGACACGGGCGTGTCCTGCTTGGGTGAGCAGACGATAAGAGTTCGACGAAACTTCTTTCGACGAGTAAAATGAGGCCACACGCCCTCTGACACTGGCGTGTCAGAGGTCGTGTCCTATGTGGGTCGACGAATTTCAGGTCGACGAAGTTGATTCGGTCGACGATTGTCGAGTGCTTAGTACAAGGCTTGTGACTCGGGCATGTCGCAGGGCGTATCCTCGCAGGGTCGATGAACTCGACGAAATCGAGCTGGGGCATGTCTGGTGTCGTGTAATGGGCACACAGCCTGGGACACGGTCGTGTCACAGGCCGTGTAAGTCTCAGGTTGATTTCGATCTTATGCAGCCTGAAGAACACGACAACATACATGGGCGTGTCCGAATGAGTGTCAGGTGACACGGACCGTGACACGGGCGTGTCACATGGCCGTGTAATGGTTTGGATGAGTCGGTTGAACACTGCTTAGGGAACACGGCCCTGGACATGAGCGTGTCACATGCGTATCAGGCAAAAAACATGATTTTGTGGCAAAATCGTGGACATTCCTTTTCTCCACTGGGATCTAATGGCTGAGAGCCCTCCCTGTGTCCTTAAGGCCGGAAATGAGATGAGAATTCTCATTTGTTATTTGGCTTCTCTTTCTTCAAAGTTAGAGAGAGAAAGTGAGAGGAAGGAGGAGGAGGAGGAAGAGGAGTTGGCCACCAGTGGTGCTGCGGAGTTCCGACGAGACGTCCGAGACAAGCGTTGCGAAGGAAACGCTGTTGTGGTTCTTTCTAGCCAACTAGGATCTCATGGCACCGAAGCGGTATTCAAGGGTAACGACTTTTTTCCTAGCTATGTGAAGGCTTCCTTTTTGGCATATGCATGATTCCCCCACAAGAGGGTGGCTGATTATGGGAGTCTTTTGGGTTGATTCAGGAAATCCCAAATTATTTGGCATATAGATCCGGAAATGGAGTACGGAATAGGCATGCTGTATGATGCCCATCTAGACAGGTTGGTCTGGATTGGTGATGTTGCATATACGCACTGGAGAAGACTCCGTGATAAACGTGTAGTGTAGGAGTCGATGGGTTAACCCTTTGAAAGACAGTAGCAGGAAGTACTGGAGTGGTAATCCAGGAAAATACCCTTGTGATGCCTGTGTTATTGGGTTGTACCTGTGAAAGGAAGTAGCAGGAAGTACTGGATTGGAGGTCCAGGAAATACCCTTTGTAATGCTTGATGTTCATCGGTGGATCTGTGAAGGGAAGTAGCAGGAAGTACTGGCATGGTAAGCCATGGAAATACCCTTGAAATATATGATTTGCGGGATTATACCTGTGAAGAGAGTAGCAGGAAGTACTGGTGTGCCCAGGATAGACCCGCTGATGTGTGAGATGAAATGGGTGTAAGTGTAAGTATTGGTGCTCCCAGGAAAGCACCCAGGCTTGAATAGCAGAACATGATCGGTGAAACTGACCCGCGCCTTTTATATATCCGAGAGTATGCTGTGCTCGGTGATGGCAAGGCGATTTGAGCAACGGGGGGTGGATGATCCGACTTGCGCTATGTCCGTCCGACGTGAGACCTGAAAGTGTGGTCTATTGGAGCGCATAGTAAGAGTCGTAGGCTTGTGCGCCTTGACAAAATGGGGGGCTACGGGCCAGTCCCGGTGCATTACGACTAGAACTCCGGTTGCACGCCATGGAGTGAAATGCTCAATGTTTTACCGTTGGGTTGCGACCCTGATACGGTGGTGGGCAACTGGTTTGCAGGTACACCAAGAATATGCCCTGAGTGCACGGATCGTCGGGTCGGGTGGCTGATGGTTGTGATGGAATGCATGTGCGTGAGAGCACATTGTATGAAATATATATGCTTGTAAAATGCTATGCCTGCAGGGAAGGAATTCCACCGCCCCGGGAAAAGGGGTGGGGTCATTATAATTTTGTCAACTGAATGCTGACCATTGCCTGTTTTCCACCGATGGGTGGGCTGTCTCTGTGCAGGTGCTGGAGAGCCAAGCGGGATGCATAAAGGCTGAAGTCCCTGCTGCTGCTGCTGCTAGCCCTCGAAGGCTAACTTATAATTGTTGTGTTTTATGTATACGTGGCCGGCCTGCGCACCAATGTTGAGGTCACTATTGTGAAAGCCCTGTAAGGCCCTAAGGCCAACTGTTTGTATTTGTAAAACATTCCTATGTTATATCTAAATGAGGAGCTTTATATGTTGGACATTCTGGTGTGGAGTTCAAGTTTAGTGTGTAGGCTTCCGCTAGAATGCAATATGTTAGGGTTCGCTGCGCTACTCTGGTATCATACTGTACCTTAACCGCCTGTTTTGTGGTATATGATGTGGGGCTCCGGCCAGACCTTCTAGTATATACTATGTAAACGGGTGGGGTTGTTACACTTTTGCACCAGCGGGGACTGCAACCTTGTGGTCTCTTGCTCCAGTGCGGACTACAGCCTTGTGGTCTCTTTCTCTATCATGGACTGCAACCTCGCGGTCTCTTGCTCGAAGGTGGTCTGAAACTCTTGAATATTTCTCTCATCGGCCTCCTGGGCAGCCCGCTGTTCCTCCTCCTTAATTCATAGGGCTTCAGCATGTGCCTTCACAGCTTCCTGCAATGTGTCGACTTCCATCTGGAACTCGGCCATCCTTTTTCGCGGCCACTTAGCGGAGGCTGCGGCAGCATGTTCAAGAAGAATGTCAAGTCACCCGGCATCATCGTGGCTTCTGGTTCACCTGCAGAAGATAAGCAGCAGTCAGGTTCAGTCGGATATTTGCGACCTTTTTGCAAGGAAATCGGTAGGATAAGACCGCCGGTTTGTTTTTTATCTCCTTCAGAGGCTGCAGTATGATATCTAAACACTGGCCGCCTGAATCGTTCGGGATTTATCTGCTTTAGCTTTTCTTTCCATAGTCGCTCGGCTTCTTTAGCTTGACTTTTCAGTTGAGTCGTGGTCAGGAAAAAGCTGGCCGGCGGATTTAAAATTGTGTTCTCCCCCTTCTTCCTTGACCGCGACTTGTAGAAGTTTACATTTCGCTTAATCTCCCCATGTTTACCTTGCAGAAGAGGAAATGCGGTCGCCTCCGGTTTCCCGACGATCAGTTTCTTCATCTCTTCCATCTTCTCACGAAGTTTTAGTTACTCGGCTCCTTCAGAAACCGCGGAAGCCGACCCTCCAAGCTTCTCCCCAGTGACTTCAACATCGTGGCAGTCGACCTCTTCTGAAGCCGCTGGGGTCATTAACAACCTATCCTATTGCTGTAAAGTCTTAATTCCCTCGAGGATGTCACTAATCGTCTCGCTAGCCGCGGATACATTCTCCGGCTTAGTTCTACATTTTTGAAGTTTTTCCGAAACATAAAAATGTGCGGGGATTATGTTATGACCGGAATCCGAGACCTGTTCGCACAACTTTCAAGACCGGGTGACCTGGTTCTTCTAGCCGCCAAGCATGTCAATCCGACCGGTCATCAGAGACCGGGCAGCTTGTGCCTTCTAGTCATCGCGAACGGCAAGTCGGCTTGTCGTCAGAGAAGCCGGGAGGCCTCCATATCAAGCCGTCTTCAGCTCTGGCCCTGCTCAACGTCATGGCCCAGGAAGCAGGCCATCAACTCGCCAGGAGGAATCCGCCAGGACGCGTGGCTTCCCTCCTTTCTCCTTTTTTGCTCATTTGCTTCCCCTCACCTCTGCCCAGTTCTCCTGTACCCCGGGCAGCCGGTATCTTTAGCCCTGCTCGTTTGGGCAGGCCCCCAAGCCTATATATAGGGGGACGGTGCACTCCCCAAAGCACGCTGACTTGTATCAAGGAGCTTGCTTGTTAAGTGCTACTGTCTCAAGTCTAGTGACTTGCAGCTTGCTATCCGGCCGGCTTCACCTTTTTTTCTCCTTCTTGTAACCGCTTCGTTTTTAATAAAAGGAAAGCCCATCGCAGGAGTGGCATTTAAGCCGCGACGGGCGAACTCTGATGTTGCCACTGCTAGCGGCCACTTTTTTTGTCCCTCAGCTGCAACCGCTAGTAACCGACTATTCGACAGTCTCCTCTTTTCCCTTCCTTCCCCCGGTGCTCAAACCATTAGCTGGTGGTACCCGACTCCCTGTCCGTTTTCGTGCATCAACAACACTGAACTTTTGTCCAGTTCAATAGCGCTTCGGCACTACTCTGCTTGTCAACACAAGATATCTCCAATGCCTCCAACTCCCGAACAAAACGCTCGTCATGAACCGACAGGCATTTGGCTTGAGCTGGGGGCCTGCGACTCAACGCATCCGCAACCACATTGCCTTTCCCAGGCACATAATGATTCTTGAATGTGTAGTCCCCCAGGAACTTCATCCATCTCCGCTGTCGCATGATCAGATCCTTCTGATCCAAAAAGTACTGCAGGCTCTTATGGTCGATATAGATATCGACCTTCACCCCATACAGGTAATGCCTCCACAGCTTCAGGGCAAATATCACGGCCGCTAACACCAAGTCATGGACCGGATAATTCCTCCCATGTACCTTTAGCTAACGCGAGCCATAGGCTATCACACTTCCAAGCTACAGTAGGACACAACCCAATCCACTTCCCGAAGCATTGTTGTAGATCTCAAAGCCTTTGGTCCCACTCGGCGAACTTAGAACTGGCGCAGTGGTCAACCGACTTTTCAACTCTTCGAAAGCTCGTGCGCACTCAGGAGTCCAAACAAACTTCTGCTCTTTCCTCGTCAGAGTCATGAGGGGTAACATTTTCCGCGAGTAGTTCTCCACAAAGCTCCTGTAATAGCTGGCAAGCCCTAGATAACTTTGGTCTTCTGCTACCGTAGATATCACAGGCCACTCTCGTATAGCAACAATCTTCGTTGGATCCACCACAATTCCCTCTCCACTAACTATGTGACCAAGGAATGCTACTGAGGACAACCAAAACTCGCATTTGGAGAACTTGGCGTAAAGTTGATTCCTCCTCAGTGTCTCCAACACCAAATGCAGATGCTTAAAGGGATCCTCCTCACTCTATGAGTACACCAATATATCGTCGATGAAGACGATCACAAAGTGGCCTATATACTCCATGAAAGTCCTGTTCATCAGATCCATTAACACTGGCGGCGCATTAGTCAGCCCAAACGGCATGACCGTAAACTCATAATGCTCATATCTCGAGCTAAAAGCTATCTCGAGGATATTACTTTCCCTTATCCACAGCTGATAATACCTGGACTTAAGATCCAATTTCGAGTACATCGATCACCCGACTAACTGATCGAATATATCATCAATCCTTGGGATTGGGAACTTGTTCTTCTCCATTAACTTATTCAGTTCTCGATAATCGATACAGAGTCGCAAACTTCCATCCATCTTCTTCACAAAAAAAACCGGTGCGCTCCAAGGCGACGAACTTGGACGCACATAACCCTGTTCCAACAACACTTGAAGTTGAACCTTATGTTCTGCCATCTCCTTAGGCGCTAGCCGATATGTAGAGCGTGACATAGGTTTCGTACCTAGCACTAGCTCAATGGTGAAGTCTATCTCCCGCCGAGGTGGGGATCTAGGGACATCTCCTGGGAACATATCATGGTATTTGGATACCACTGGTATGCTGTCCAAAGCAGGCTTAGGCTTCAAAGTCTCCACTAGCATGAAGAACAGCTCTGCACCAGCACGAACTGCCTTAACCACCTGAAGTGCAGACATCAAAGTCTTGCTCGACCCTTTCAAGCCTGCAAACGTCGTCTCACGACCCGTTCCCAACTTAACCTCCTTGCGATTTCAATCGATATAAGCTTGTTGCTTCGAGAGCCAGTCCATACCAAATATCACGTCGAACTCCACCAGCGACTGTAATGATGCTTGTAAGTCGAACTCCTGACTCCCAATACGAATCTTTACGCCACAGACTCTATCCGCGCGTATTGAACAACCATTCGGCAACAACATATCCAGCTTGTCCTTTGCCATTGAAGAAGGTACTCCGATGTGCGATATAAATCCTTCAGACAAAAAGGAGTGCAAAGCTCTCGTATCAAAGGGTGCTCTCGCTGGATTATCACAAATCAAAATAAAGCCTATAAAAACTGTAATAAGCAAACATGCGCAAGGTAACATGGTATTTAAAGCTAACATGGTATAAATTTAAACCGTACCTATCACCATATTCGCTTGCTTTATGGCCTCCTGCTGGCTAAGATTATAGACTCTAGGTTGAGCTGGAGCACAGTAGGATGCGGTTGTCTCCACCGTCTTGCCCTTCTCTTCATAGCTTGCTCCCGGCTTCCTCTCAGACTTGGGACGTCCGCTTCTATAATATCGGGCATAGTGTCCCGGCTTTCCACAATTATAGAATGCACATAGGATTCAGACTGTAGTCTCCCCAGATGCACCAGCAGAAGGGGTTGGACCCAAAGTCCTAGCCTTCTTATTCAACTTACGAAACACAGATTTTGAGGAGTTCGACACTTTGAACTCCGACCCCTTTGCACTAAAGTCTTTCTTCTCTTGCACATTCCTCAGGCCCTTCTACAAAGACTGGGCCGTATTGACCAGTATCAAGAAGCCTTGTGTCATAGGCCCCGAGAGCAGTAGCCTTAGGTCATCCCTCAGACCATCATAGAAACGGTTTGTCTTACGCTCCTCATCCGCGAATGTAGAGCTAGCATATCGACCCAACCGTGTAAATTCATGGAGATACTGTTGGATCCCTAGTTGATTTTGGCTAGGTTCACTAACTTAGGATGATGTGACCCAACATGTATAGCTAGGGTCATAGTTGTGTCCTAGAGTCTAGGCCAAGTCCTTAGAGTCAACATCAGATGGACCAGCTATCAACAAGACTATCAGAGACTCAAGACTTAGAAGATTTCAAGACCAAGTAAAATGAGTTCGACGTTCGTCGAACTCAGGTCGACGAAAGACGTTCTCAGCTCGACGATCTTGAGATATTTCTCTGAGCTGAGCTCGACGATCTTCATTCTCTGGTCGACGAAAACTAGGATACTTCAACAAACTAAAGTCAGGATAACTCTAGATTATTCTAAGTCCAACTTCAGACTTTGGTCGACGAACAAGATTCTGAGCTCGACGAACTTGGACCTTGAGTTCACAACAACCTTCTATTAGAATATCTCAGGTCGATGAAGTCAACTTCTCAGGTTGACGAACTCAGTACTCTACTCGACGAATTCTGGAACCAGAAGATTTGTGTCGACACTTAGGGCATGTGTCGACACCAACTATGTCGACACCAGAAAACTTGTGTCGACACCAAGAATAATCAGTCGACACCAACTTATGTCAACATCAGAAGATTTGGGTCGACACCAAGAGTAATCAGTCGACACTCACCTGTGTCGACACCAGAAGATTCATGTCGACACACAAAATATCAGTCAACACAAAATACTTGACTAAGCCCGGAATTGTTGCTGAACACCTGTCGACGAATGCAATTGTCAGCTCGACAAACTTCAGACAGAAAAGGCAAAGGCACTGAAGCATGCAGCTCTGTTATCAGCTCGACGATCTTGGAACTCAGCTCGACGAACAAGAAGCCATCTGGTCGACGAATACAATATCTCAGCGCGACAAACTGGTAATTCAGTTCGATGAATTCTGCCAACTATTCGACGACTCCAGACTTAGCCATTTCCGGCCTTCTGTCCCCATTCTAATGCGGAAATTCCTGAGTAATTAATGATCTACATTCTCTGAATGTATCCGTTAGAAGGAGCATTGTTTACGATCTTCTTCAGGAATATTACTTACCGATTTTCCACTGGATAGTTGAGGAAATCATACAATGCCGATTATTCTCAAGGCATCATCATTAATTACTGATGATTCAAATTTTTGAAAAGATATAGAAGAATACAAGATCGATAATTGTTAGTCTGGAAAAAAAATACTCAGTCAGATAAAAAGAGACACACAGACTGACTGCAAGAACTGATACAGATTTAGAAAAAGCTTGACACAGTCAAAAATTACTGAAGCATACAAGACATACAAGTGACAGGCAATGATCTTGATTCAGAAGAAGAAGAACAATCATACAATATCAAGAGTCTTCTTCTTCCATATTCTCTCCAGGACTTCCAAGGATAACAAATATCAAATCAGTCAAGAAGTACCTTCATCACTGCTAGTCAAGAACTCTGATTGAAGAACTATCACCCTGCAGCAAAGCTCCAAATCTTCCCTAAATCATTCTACATCTCAGGGGGAGTTGTTTGCTAACATCATTCCACATAAGTCTTCTCTCTGATTGTTGACAGAGAAGACATAATCACTCTCTCACCCCCTCCTGTATAAAGGGTTGTCATCTCCCTTCAAAAGTGATTCCTGGTTGCAAGTCTCCTGATCAAAAGGCTTGAGTTGGTTTTTGGGGACCTGATCAAAACCCATTGGTGTCAGGCACCTGATCAAAAACCTGATTTGATTCATACCAGGGTGGTAGAAGAGTGGACTACCCAGATTTGGGGAACCACTATAAATTTCTTGTGTCGTCTGATTGCCTATCTTTTTGTTATTGTTCTTGCTGTGTGGCTGTGATTAGGTTTACTATTTTCTGTTTTCCAGTTTCCTAATTACTGCACCTTTTCAGTTTACAACAAAAGCTGTAATAGCACCTTTATAGGGACCTAACAAATTTTAAATATACTCTATTCACCTCCCCCTCTAGAGTATTGTAGACCTAACCCTCACTTTCAGATACTCATCCACGCTACTCTCTCCTTGCGTCAACTTCTGAAATTTATTCTCCAATGCGATCCTCTGAGTCGAGGGAAGGTACCTTGCCAAGAATAGTCTCGAAAATTCTTCCATCGAGACATCCGTTAGTTGTCTTCCCCTCAAGTGATGTAGCTCTAAACCTTCCCACCACATCCTTGCATCTCCGTCCAACAGGAACGTAGTTATGGTGGTCATCTGCCACCCTTCCATTTTAGTAGCTGTCAATACTCTCTTTACACGGGAGAGCCAATCCTCAGCTTGGGATGGGGTTCCCATCCCCAAGAATACCAGAGGATTGAAGCCCATAACATGTTTGAGCTGCCTTTCAGTTGCTTTCTTAGGCACCAAAGGCTCCACCACTACTTGCTCCACCCTTCTTGGTTTCGCTGCTTGAAGCGGTACCTGCTCCACAGCAGGAGCAGGCTACTGCATTTACCTTACAGGATGCTCATTGATCATAGTAAACACCGCTTCAGCCACTAATCGTATGGTTTCTATTGAGGGAGGTGTTGCAAGCACATCATTCGGTGCACTACTTGCCTCAGAAACCGGGCATTCTGACGGCCCTGCACCACTCTTGGATACCTATAGTCGTACAAAACACCATTAAGCGACCAAACAATATTGCAAAAAGCAATTATAGAAATGTGTAGGTTCCTCAAACATGTGTATTTTCATTCCTAAGTGAACATTCATGGGTTGTTTTTATGTTATAACGATGACGCACACACATGTGCTCTCCACACCTTAAAAGAATTCTTCCACGAATTCATTAAAGTTGACCGAAACCAGTAGTCTGATACCAAATTGTAACACCCACTATCCGCCGCATAGCATATAGCAGTAGGTCCTACTGGGGCCCGACGACATATACCACACACAAACCGAAGGGTTACGCAATGGAACCATCCTTCCAATAACCAACATCCTACACAGAGTACATTCTAGCAGAAGCAATTTAAAAATTGCAAAATAAGAACCCAGCCACGGCCTGAATGTCCACTACAATAACCCAACAGGAATGAACGTACAAATACACAAGTACTTGACCTTATGGCCTTACAAGAGTTTACTCAAATTAAAGTGTCTTCCAAACCTCGGCATGCAGGCCGGTCACACATGAGAATAAAAGTAAACATGCATATTTAGGCATTTGAGGACCGGCTCAGCAACAAGGGCTTTTGCAGGCTATTTGCCGCTAGGCTCCGCAGCACCTGCAAGCAATAATCCACCTAAGAGTTGGCAAACAAAAGCAACGGTCAACTAAAGCTGACCAAATTATAATGACCCCACCCCAAAGGTCGGGGCGGCGATGCTCCTTCCCTGCACTCTATTAGCATAGCTTAGCTGTAGTGAAATTACACACCATCATAGGCGTAGGCTCGCACGGCCACACACCCCGTAGTCTAAGGGAACATTCTCGGTGAACCAGTTCAATATACGTGGTATTACCACCGCCCCTTGGACAGCAATTCTAGTGAGCATTTGATTCTTTCCGGCAGAAGTCACGTCAATTGAAGACATCGACAGCCTAAGACCCGCCCTCTATGCCATCGGTAGGCCTCTAAAACTGAACCACATAGAGCAGGTATGGTTCCACTCAACCCGTTGCTCACCTCACCATGGCAATTTAAATCATCGGCGCGGGTCAAACTTCCCCGAATCCCGAGTATGGAACACACAGTATTACATAACCCAGTTATGTGCAAGTTGGCTCCCAGGCTAGCAAGATGGCAGAACCACGCTTCTGCCAAGTTTTCCGGGTATACCTTGAGGTTAGTCCCCAAGGCTCCCTATTGCAATCTACCCCGTAGAAAACCCGAAAAACAACCATCGGTGCAGAGTCTTCTCCATCCATTCAAGCAATGCAACATCACTGATCCAGACCAACTTGTCCGGATAGGCTTCACACACCATACATATGTTCGTTTCTCGATTGCGGACTCTACATGCAAAACAACGGGGATTATTCATGTCTATCCGAAGGAACACCTCACACTCACCGCAAACTCGTGAAGGCGGGCTTCCTATGTAAAAGGAAAGAGGACTTCATATGTCCAAGATGAGAATCGTTACCCTAGCATTTCTCTTTGGCTCCATGAAGATCTATATGGATGAAAACCACCGCAACGTCCTCGCCTCCATAGATCCAAACTCGGCTTGTGATTTAGGGCTCCGAAGCTCCACCGGCGGCCGAATCTCTCCTCCTTCTTCTTCCTTGCTCTCCCCTCTCTATAGAACTCTTAGAAAGTGAAACCCAAAAAGGAATGAGGGTTTCCAACCATATTCCCGGGTATAACACAACAAGAACATCCCTGAGCCATTGGATCCCAAAATGAGGAAACAGACGGCCATGATTCGCACTTAAAATCAGATTCCTGTGCCGAACACGGCTTGAGACACACCCGTGTCCAAGGCCGTATGCCTCAATTGACACCGAAACTGTCGCATCCCGAAAAGAACACGTGCTCTTGACACGCCCGTGTCAGGCTTGATACACCCGTGTCATCCAATACACGTCGCCCGTGTAGTGGGGCGTGTTCCTCCATCGACACAGGAACAAAACCAACCTGAATAGAACACGGGTACTTGACACGCCCGTGTCGAATTTGACACGCCCGTGTCAGGCTGAACATGATTGTGCTCCAGGCCGTATTCTACCCCTGATACAGCACGACTCATAGCCCGAGCAGGACACGGCCTGAGACACGCCCGTGTTTGAGGGCATGTTCGCTGTCTCGACCATCGTCAACTGCATTTTCGTCGACCACACGGTCATCGTCGAACTCGAGCATGACACGGCCCTGGGACACGCCCATGTCCCAGGCTGTGTGACCCCTACCAAGTCCCAAACTTGGCTCAAAATTCTACCCATCCATCTTTCGAGTTTCGGGGCATTAAATGTGAATTCGTAGCTGCTCACAGAAGCTAATGAATTCTACGCTATCAAACTGAGGTCCATTGTCCGTGACGATGGTTTGGGATTGCCCGTGCTGGTAGATGATCTCACCTAAATAAATTTCCTGATGACCTGAGAGTTCACCTTGGCATGTGCCTTCACCTCCAGCCACTTAGAAAAATATTCTATCATTAATAACAGGAACCTCCTTTGCCCACCGGCCTAGGGAAACGACCCTACCAAATCCGTCCACCAAATGGCAAAGGGCCATGGGGCCATGATGCTTCTGAGATGCTAAGCTGGTTGTAGTTGGATGGGGGCAAACAACTGGCATTTGTGGCACCTCCTTGTGAATTCCGTGGCGTCGCGGCCTATGGTAGGCCAGAAGTACCCATGTTTGACAATCCTCCCTTCCAGGGTCTGACTCCCGGAGTGACTCCCACACTCCCCGTAGTGGTCTTCTTCCAAGATCCTCTGCACTTCCCCCTAGGCCACGCAACGGGCCAGAATCACCGAGACTGTCTTCTGATACAATTTCCCATCCCGAATGAGATTGTATGACAACTTGTATCTGAAATTCTTTTTGTCCATCGCCTCCGGATACTCTCCTGTGGAAAGAAAGGTCGTGAATGGGTTCATCCACGAGGAGTGTTGATCCACATCTATCAGCTCTCCCTCTTCAATGGAAGGGCGGAATAGATTAGTGATGGTACCACCCACTCGTGGGCCATGTTTTACAAGCTAATTAACCTGCTTGTTCTCCTCCCTGGGCACGTGTTAGATGGAGAAGGTCTGGAACGTGCCGATGACCCCCTTCACTTTTACTAAGTATAACTGGAGGGTAGGCTGTCTTGCCTCGAACTCCCTATTGATTTGTGAATTCACCACCATGGAGTCAGTGATGACCTCAACGTCAAACACCCCCAGCCCCCTGGCCAGGCGCAGCCCTGCTATTATCGCCTCGTATTCGGCCTGGTTGTTAGTGATGGGGAAGTGCAACACCAACGTTTGCTCGATTCTTGTTCCCTGGGGGCTTTCCAATATTAACCCTATCCTCAAGGAATGTTTCCCCGAAGCACTGCCGACCTTTACCTTCCACAAAGACAGATGAGTGAGCTATTCCTCCACCACCTCGACTATATAGTCAGCCAAAAAGTCGGACATTGCTTGGGTCTTGATCGACAGGTGGGGGACGAAGGAGATGTCGAACTCACTTAGTTCCACCAAACACTTAGCCAACCTGGCCGAATGCTCCACCCCCTAGAAGATGTTACTGAAGGGATGATCATTCACCACTCGGATACAGTATGCCTAGAAGTAGGGTTGTATCCTCCTAGCAGAGATGACCAGAGCAAAGGCCAGCTTTTCCAAGATGTGATACCGAAGCTCGGACTATCTCAGGACCCGACTCACCTAATATTTGGGGAGCTGCTTCTTCCCCTCTTATCGAACCAGGACGGAGCTCAAGGCCTCTGCTCCGACCCTGAGATACAAACACAGGTCCTCCCCTTCGTTCGGCCCTTAGAGCAGCGGAGCTTGGGTCAACTGCTTATTCAGGGCCTGGAATGCCTCCTTGCACTCCTTTGTCCATTCAAACTTCTGTCCCCCCTCAATGTCTTGAGGAAGGGGGAGCACTTCTCCCCGGCCTGGGAGAGGAACCTGCTCAATCCTGCCAACTTCCCTTTCAACCGCTTCACCTCTTTAGCATTCCGAGGCGACCCCATCTCCATGATGGTTTTGACCTTGTCGGGATTTGGCTCGACCCCGGCATGGGTGAGGAGATGGCCTAGGAACTTGCCCCTACTGGCCCCGAAAACACACTTCAGGGGGTTCAGCCTCATCTTGTATTTGTGCATGGTGGTGAAGGTCTCCTCTAGGTCCTGGAGGTGAGAGTCCACGTGTAATGCCCCGAAACTCAAAGGAGCGAAGGGGGGACGTTTTGGGCCAGTTTGGGTTCTGGCAGCAGGCACACGGCCTGGGACACGGGCGTGTCCCAGGGCATGTCGACCCGTGTCGACACTTAGCCGCGAAGTCATCGAGATTTGCTCGACGATTCGTTGAGACTGGGCACACGGCCTGCGACACCGGCGTGTCGCAAGGCGTGTCGACCCGTGTCGACACTTAGCCGCGGAGTCGACGAGATTCGCTCGACGAAGCATCGAGACAAGGCGCACGGCCTGCGACACGGGCGTGTCGCAGGGCGTGTCGACCTGTCTCGACGATCGTCCCGGGGAGTCGACGAGCTTTACTCGACGATTCGTCGAGACAAGGCACACGGCCTAGGACACGGGCGTGTCCAAGGCCGTGTCATCAGGTCGACGATCTTCACTCGACGAAATGTCGAGTGTCGAGACCGTGTACACGGCCTGGGTTCCAGGCGTGTCAAGGTGACACGGGTAAGGACACGGGCGTGTCCTAGAACCCGTGCAGTGCTCGGGTTGATTTTGGGGAGAAATCATGGGGTACACGGCCGGCCACACGGCCATGTCAGGTGGAACACGGGCATGTCAGCTCGAACACGGGCGTGTTCGATACCCGTGTGAGGTTCCAGGTGATTCGATTTTGACGGTGAATGAGGCACACGGCCCTGGACACGGGCGTGTGCCAAGCCGTGTTCGTTCCAGATTGGGCATTTCAGTCCCGAATCAAAGCCGTTCGTTTCTTTATTTTGAGATCCAATGGCTGGGGGTTGTTCCTGAAGGGTTATACCCGGGTTTGGGCTTTCAAAACCCTTACTTTTTCTTAAGTGTTCTCTTTCTAAAGCCTTAGAGAGAGAGGAGAGCTAAGGGAGGAAGAACGTGCTAGATCCCGCCATTGGAGGAGCTTCGGAGCTCCGAATCGCGAGCCGACTCCGGATCCACAGAGGCAACGCTAGTGCGGTGGTTTTCATCCGATTACTTTTCCATGGCACCAAAGAGGAACGCAAGGGTAACGATCCTCATCTTGAGCATGAGTAGCTCTCTTTCTTTGCATAGGAAGCCCGCTCTCACCAGTTTGCGGAGAGTTGGAGGCGTTCCTTCGGTTAGATATGTGAAGTCCCCATTATTTAGAGTCCATAAGCGAGAACAGACATAGGCATGATGTGTGAAGCCTACCCGGACATGTTGGTCTGGATCGGTGATGTTGCATTGCATAATGCCAGAGAAGACTCCGTGCTATTGGTTGTTTTTCGGGTTTTCTACGCGGTAGATTGCAGCAGGGAGCCTTGGGGACTAACCCAAAGGTGCACCCGGAAAATTGGGCGGATACGAGATCTTGCCAACTTGGTGGCTTGAGAGCCAACTTGAACATAACCGGGTTATGTGACTTGTGATGGAAATGGGACTCGGCGGAAGTTTGACCCGCGTAAATGGCTTAAATTATCGTTGCGATGTGAGCACGGGTTAGATGGAACTGTACTCATTCTATGTCGTTCGGTTAAAGAGACCTAAAGGCACGTGGCACTTACCGTTGTCATAGATTAGGGTCTTCGGCGGTCAATGGCTTAAATTGTCGTGACCCAGGCCAGGAAGACAAATTGCTCATAGGTTTGGCCGTATAAGTGACGGTGGTGAGTCTGGAATGTCTATGGCTTTAATTAACGTGACATCGATCGGTTCACCGAGAATGTGCCCTGAGAGCACGGGGCGTGTGGCCGTGCGAGCCAACGTCTGTGATGTATTGGCTATTGATATAAATTGCTCGCTTATGCCAATGAAATGCAGGGAAGGAGCATCGCCGCCCCGAGTTGGGGGCGGGATCGTTATAATTTGGTCAGCATTGCTGACCGTTGCCTTGTTTTGCCACCGTGCGGTGGTTTGTTGCTTGCAGGTGCAGCTGGACCAAGCGGTCAATAGCGGGCTAAAGCCCGATTGCGAAGCCGGCCCTTGAAGGCCTAAGTTGGAAATGTTTACTGCTTTATTCATGTGTGACCGGCCTGCGTGCCGTGGTTTGTAAAACATGTAATTGGAAGTGAAACATTTTGTAAGGCCTTAAGGCTCATTTTGGGTATTTTGTAATAACATTCCTATTTTGTATTAGTGGACATTCGTGCTTTAATGTTGGGTTCTTTGTTACAACTTTTATAAACTGCTTCCCCTAGAATGCTCTGTATAGGACGTTGAGATTGGTTGGATGGTTTCCATAAGTAACCACCCGGTCTTTCTGTCGCATACGGCGTCGGGCACGGCCGGACCTACTGCTATATGCTATGTGACGGATAGGGGGTGTTACACCACGTCTCGACTCTTGATCATGAGATTATCTACATACACACCCAGGTTTCTCCCCATATGTTCTCGGAAGACCCTATCCATCATCTTCTGGTATGTCGCCGCTGTGTACTTCATCCCAAAGGGCATCATCTTGTAGTAGTCACACCCATACCCCCGTGATGAATGAGACATCCTTGATGTCGGGGGGGGGGGGGGGGGGGTGCATCATGATCTGGTGATAACCTGAAAATGCATCTAAGAAGCTTATTACAGGAAAACCGAAGGCTGATTCAACCAGCGCGTCGATCTGAGGCAAATGATAACTGTCCTTAGGGCATGATTTATTAAGCAAAGAAAAATAAACACAAATACACCATCTGCTGTCTCATTTTTTAAACATAACTATATTGGAGACCCAGCCAGGGTATTATATTTCGGATACAAAGCCAGCCTTGAGGAGTTTGACCACCTCCTCCCTGATGGGATTAGCCAGCTTATCTGTAGTGGATCTCTTCTTCTGTTGGACGGGGCGAGCTCTCGGGTCCAAAGTAATTTTTTCATTTCCTCCTTTAGATTGGTTTCCAATGCCTTAAGGGAGGCAATCTCTTTCTACTGCATTTTGACTACCTTCTGGAATTTTTCAAATGCTTTCAAGAGGTTCTCATGCTGAACCATTAATTAAGAATCCTCTTCACCAGAAGAATAGCCTTCATGCCCACTAGTTGACGTTTCTGATTATGAGAGTATCATGTGCGATTTTACCTTCCCATTATACTTTGAGTCGCTAAATTCCTCATCCGATTGAGCCATAAGCCCGAAGTAAGCTTCTTCATCCTCTGAAATGGATTCATTGGAGTCGTTGTTGCGACGAGTCTTGTACTTCTTGGCGATGAATATTTTCTCTTATTTTTTTACCTTTGAAGGATCTCTTCTCCTCTCTCTTGGACCCATCATTCATGTTATAGGGACACTCTGCAATCATGTGACCTAGCTTATTACAACAGTAGCATACATCGTCATAGGAAAACTATTTACGTTATTTAGATTTATACCTATCTGTTAACCCCTCAGTCCGCAATGCGTACAAGATTCCAATGTCACCTACCTCATCGGCTGCGAATTCAAGTTGGCAGTCAGGCCAACTAATCGAAGCACCGACATTTCCAAGTTCAGGTGCGGACTCGGTCCTTCTGTCCGCACAGTTCGTCCAGATCCAGGAGCGGCTCAAGATCTTCTTCATGCGGACTTAGTGCTCAGTCCTCCCAGGTCGGCCAGACCGCAGCCCTCCAGCAGGATCGCGCCTTGTAGCAATAGATGGAATATTCAGCCCGCGAACCCAGTCCGACCATTTTGCTCAGACTGGCATATTCTTTCTTTTTGCTTCCCATCACCGCTACCCAGTTATCATGTGTAACACCTCCCCTATAATGACCGTATAATATGTGTCTGTCGGGGCCCCACAACATATGAACACCACAGCTTTAGCATTAAAAGATGATATAAATACCCAATCTCAAAACTCAAAATCATACAACAGCAGAAACACCAAACAAGACTAGAAGTTATCCACATACACAAGAGTATCGAAATGGCCTTATGGCCTTACAACAAAAGAGAGCCCAAACTCCAAAAAGTTAACATCAATAACAATGTGCATAAACACTCCTACACTACCTCGGCATGCAAGCCAGAAAATAAAAGCATCAAGCATATAGAGCCACCAAAAAATATAGCTAGTGCAAAACTGGAAACACTTCATGAGGCTTAGGTCCTTTGGGCCGGCGAGCTAGCTCCTAATTGCAATCCTTGCCCCGTAAAAATTTGTTGTAACGTGGGTCAGCAAAGGCTGACCTCAAACTGTGTAACAAACACATCTACTCGCGGCTGTCCCTAACGAACCCCGGTGTACCCCTCCAACTTGTAAGTCAGCACTTCGTATACCGTATACTTAAACAAGTAAGTACTAAAAGAACATGCTTGGATGTCTCAAACAACATGCACATTTTCTATGTTGAGAATAGAATAAAAAGGGGACTACTATGCAGCATGTATGCAAAACCCGGGCTTCACCCAAGGCACCCTATCGCGTATGCATCTAGCACATCATCAGTCATCTGTGTACTTTCACTTTCCCCATTGGCGTTAATCCACAAAAAAGGGCACTGCAATTCCCCTAATGACATACAAGTCTCCACACAGATCTCTTGCCAAGGCCCCACCCGCTCATGGTCTTAGACCCGGGCTTTCCTGCAAGCTCTGACTTCTCATGTCAGGATTACGTCTAACACACTGACTGATTTTAAGAACCCTTGTTGGACCCCACCCGCTCATGGCCTCATTGCCCGGGCATGCCCCAAGCTTAGCGTTCTCGTCAGTCTCACAGAAGGGGACTAGTCTCGCCGGGACAATCTCCACACATGACTTGCACGTCACAGGATAGCCAGCCGACCACGGAGATACAGCCGCGCCTTTGCATATCACAATCCAATATCATTCCCACCCAAATCACTAATTTGTACAACGTCCCCGCGCTCCAAGGAAACCATCTACCGCCAATGCAGAGCTAACCTTGTCCACCAAGGAAACTGATGCAGGCCCAAGGTTTCGACAGATTAAACTACGCGTTCTTTTGTTCGACAATTTAATTAAATATCTAGCGCGCGGTTTCTCTACTTAGTACTATCAAATACTCGAGCATTAAAAGGCAACAATTCCACAACCATCAATGGAAATGGATGCAACCCCTTTTATAGATTGAACAAGGGCTATAGGTCAATGTTCGCTCAAGAGAAAAGGACCCACACGATCCGGACAGTTAGCTATTCAAATTAGATTATGCGCAAGCAATGCACAATTCCAATAAAGAAAGTTCCAGGCTAAATTAGTGATTAAAATGAAGTCCTAATTTCAATCCCAAATTAATTAAAATGAGGGTTTACCAAATTACTTGAACGCAAGTGGAAATCAAAGATGACGAACCCGATTTCTTCAAGTGTTCACGAGATCTACTCGCTCCAAGTTATACGAAAAATATTCGGGAAATATATGCTTGAAAATTTAGATTTTATAAAGCGCTAATTTCAATATAAATCCGGACTAAAAACTAGCCTTCTAATTCCACCAAAACCTCACAAAATAAGTTAGAAGAAATCACACAAAGAGGTGTAGGAATCGTTACCCAAATCCCAAAAAACCTTTCCACAGAGATGAGTGGAGGAACACACGTTGACGGTGGTATATTCTCTATTTCCACGCAGAAATCCTCGGATCCGCACCGGACGATGAAGACGCTCGCCGTTTTCTCCTTTTGACAAACCCTTGGAGAGGGAGGAGGTGGAGGAGGGGAGGGTGAATGTGGCCGAGCCACTAAGAGTCGAAGAGATAGAAGGCCAGCGGCCAAGAGAGAAGAGAAAAGGGGGAGAATTTCTAAAAGAGGAAGGAGAAAGGAGGGGGAAATTCAAATTTGAATTCTTAGGATTTCTTTCTTTCATTCTCTAATTATTCATTCAAAAACATGGCTATATATAGCCTACACCACTCAATCATCCTCCATTAAAAATTCAAAATTCAAAAAGGAATTATGATGGTTATATGCACCCATTATAATACATGAAATGAAAATACAATACATGAAATTAAACAATTCACTAACTAAATAAAATGCATGAAATAAAGTACTTTTAAAATAGAATTGCTTAAAATAAAAATTGATAAAATATATAATTATAATTATGTAATTTATAATTATATATTTTATTTATTGGTGGTGGTGGACGTAGAGCAAAACATGTAGCGTTGGCGGCATTGGAGAAGAAACATCGTGGTAGACTCCCATCTTAGAGCTTGCGGCAACGACCGTCCCAATCCACGAACTCTCGATGTCGTAGATCCACGGCCGCATCAACATCATCGCCATCAATCCTCCCCCGCTCAAAATCACTCATCACCGATGAGTGGCCCGTGAGGGGGGAACCGTTGAAAGCAGCAGCAACATGGGGCAAATCTGGCCCCGCAATCTGTGTCATCGTAGCATGAACATCCCATAGCACTAAGAACCTGTCTAGCACACAAACAACAAGACTTTCAAGAAAACTCGAAAGGGTGTCAAGAAAAATAAAATATACAAGAATCTTACCGACCGGTTCAAGAACCAAGGAGTCAACATGGAAAATAGACACGACAGTACTAACACTCCCCATCCCAAGAGAATATTTAGTGGTAGGAAGAGATGACGGAGAAAGGCACTCTGGTGGAATAGAGACGTACAGTAAGAAGTCCGGAAACAAGAAATAAAGTGAAACATCATGTGCTCTATAAAAATCCAAAGTAAAAGCATAAAATCCGACGTTCTTCATAATCATGGATGGGTCGGCATTCCTACATATTAATTTATTAACAGAGCCAAAAGGCATCCGCTCGGGGACTGACCATACTAAACCCAAATCACTATATCTAGCATCAGACAGTCTCAAAAAGGAGTAGAAGTGCTTGCGATAAAACTTAAAATGAATCATTAATGGCCTAGATACATGAGGAGAGAATCCATGTGCTACATGACTTGACCCAAAAGCAAAGGATAAGGGGGGTAAGTCAGGTGGCACGGGAGCCTTGTAATCAGAGATAATTTTTATGGGCTCTGACACCGCAGTCTTCATTTCAATTTTAATATTTTCACGCTTGGAATGAATATATGCCAAGGAGAACCGCGCATCATAACCAATATAATTGGATGCCCCCGAATGTGCAGAGGTATGCGAGCGAAACAACTCAAGAGACCCAACTATAGTCGCTAACGTGGGGAAATGAGGGTCATCAAATGGCGGCGGGTAAATGCGTGCGATCGGGTGTGGTATATAGGTATGTATAAGGGACACGACATCCAGAGGCACAATCGCCAAAGAAATAGAGTCATTCGTAGTAGGGGATGGAACCATAGACGGACACGCAGAAAAAGGAGCTGCCAAAAGTGACACGTAGTCATGACTATGAGGTGCAGTGAATAGTCCAAATACTAGTGCGCGCAACATAGTAATATCTACACACTAAGTCAACATCAAAGTATGAACTAATAAAGTGGCCGTGACACAATAACTCAGACTAGGGATACCGGTTCCATGTCCTAAAAAGTCATCTAAGACAGGAAAATAAATAGGGGGAAGGGTCGGTAAAATCAAACCCGGGATAAAATCCAAATCAGTAAAAATTTCACCCAACGGTGACGACATCAAAGAACTCTCATCCGAGTGTTCAACCACTGAATCGTCCAAAAATACCCTTCCCTTAGATTGTAACTCATCCACAATAACACTTGAGACATCCTCACTCTCAGACTCCTCAAATAACTCAAATATAATCTCAGTGGGTGCGATCGTAGGATCTAACGAGATGGGGATCGTATCATGGAGAGGGCACTCAATACTACGGTGAGCAGACACAACGCTAGTAGGGAACGTAATAGGCAACGTAATACTTTCCCAGATCGGAACGTAATCATCCCATACATTGTCTTCCAAATCACTAGGGTATCCAATCTCAATTTCAGACTCAGTAGAATCGTCGGGCACTAATGTACATGATGGAATACACTCACCTAGTTGGTCATCCTCAAGATCAAGAGATACCACATCTACATCAGCATACTCATGGCTATCAGTCACTACATCAGGAGGCTTAGGCGTCGAGGATAAATGAGTCAAAATTCTAGAAGTAACATCTTTTGAGTCCAAGGCATAAGATCTATTAGGAATGGTTTCCCTAAAGGTGGTAGTAGGTACACTAAGAGCAGGCTGACCTTTGGGGACAAATGATCTACATTAGATATATAATCCTTCCTATAGGCATGTATGGGAATAGCGCCATAACGATACTCACTCACAAGCTTGGTGTTAGTAGTGCGGAGGTAGGCGGGATCAAACTGATCCAAGAGTAGGCTATTCATTGCCGGCCAAGCATGTTTATAACTACCAACACGACGCTCTTCGTTTAGCCAAAACACGCGGGCTTCACCTACTAATCGATCTCGGGCTATGTTAACCTTTTGGTGGTCGTCCCGTAAGTGACAATTAGAATAATTTTCTATTCCCTTAAGCCAGTCTCTAAAATTTTGGGGATACCCCAAACCGTCATAAGTAGGTGCCTCAATTCTAGTGGGAGGATGAGCATGGGACGGTTGGTATTTCCATGGTATAAAGGCAAGGCTGGGGTTTGTTTAGCCATGGGATTTACATACCAGTAATCTTAACGGGAAGCATAAACGTCTTGGGCCATAATAATGAGAACCAGAGAAAAAACTCACCCGGAACTGGTGCACATCCAATGAATAATGAACCTGACCCTATATAAAATGCAACATATGTATTTGTTCCCGCTTAATAAATAAGGCAATAAAATAACTTTTGTGATTTTCTTACTGACAATAAATGAGAGATTAGTAAAATATTTTTTTGATATTTGTTTGCTAAAAAAATAAAAAAATTATAGACCGCTATTGGCAGACCAAATGTAAAAATTAATTTATATATTGTGCAATGAAACGGGCAAGTGTGTGTCGGCGTGCTAAAGAAATATTTCCTAGGATTGTACTAATTAAGAAATTAGCACAACCTCGCTCTGATACCAAATTGATGCAGGCCCAAGGTTTCGACAGATTAAACTACGCGTTCTTTTGTTCGACAATTTAATTAAATATCTAGCGCGCGGTTTCTCTACTTAGTACTATCAAATACTCGAGCATTAAAAGGCAACAATTCCACAACCATCAATGCAAAGGGATGCAACCCCTTTTATAGATTGAACAAGGGCTATAGGTCAATGTTCGCTCAAGCGAAAAGGACCCACACGATCCGGACAGTTATCTATTCAAACTAGATTATGCGCAAGCAATTCACAATTCCAATAAAGAAAGTTTCAGGCTAAATTAGTGATTAAAATGAAGTCCTAATTTCAATACCAAATTAATTAAAATGAGGGTTTACCAAATCACTTGAACGCGAGGGGAAATCAAAGGTGATGAACCCGATTTCTTCAAGTGTTCACGAGATCTACCCGCTCCAAGTTATAGGAAAAATATTCGGGAAATATATGCTTGAAAATTCAGATTTTATTAAGCGCTAATTTCAATATAAATCCGGACTAAAAACTAGCCTTCTAATTCCACCAAAACCTCACAAAATAAGTTAGAAGAAATCACATAAAGAGGTGTAGGAATCGTTACCCAAATCCCAAGAAAACCTTCCACAGAGATGAGTGGAGGAACACACATTGACGGTGGTATATTCTCTATTTCCACGCAGAAAATCCTCGGATCCGCACCAGACGATGAAGACGCTCGCTGTTTTCTTCTTTTGACAAACCCTTGGAGGGGGAGGAGGTGGAGGAGGGGAGGGGGAAGGTGGCCGAGCCACTAAGAGTCGAAGAGATAGAAGGCCGGCGGCCAAGAGAGAAGAGAAAGAGGGGGGGGGGGAGAATTTCTCAAAGAGGAAGGAGAAAGGAGGGGGGGGGGAAAATTCAAAATTTGAATTCTTAGGATTTCTTTCTTTCATTCTCTAATTATTCATTCATAACCATGGCTATATATAGCCTACACCACTCAATCATCCTCCATTCAAAATTCAAAATTCAAAAATAAATTATGATGGTTATATGCACCCATCATAATACATGAATTGAAAATACAATACATGAAATTAAACAATTCACTAACTAAATAAAATGCATGAAATAAAGTACTTTTAAAATAGAATTGTTTAAAATAAAAATTGATAAAATATATAATTATAATTATGTAATTTATAATTATATATTTTATTTATTGGTGGCGGTGTACGTCGAGCAAAACATGTAGCGTTGGCGGCGTTGGTGAAGAAACGTCGTAGTAGATTCCCATCTTCGAGCTTGCGGCAACGACCGTCCCAATACACGAACTCTCGATGTCGTAGATCCACGGCCGCATCAGCATCATCGCCATCAGAAACCATCTACCGCCATTGCGGAGCTAACCTTGTCCGGTTCCGGCTACACATACTCACTCAAGAAAAGGGGGAAAGCACAAACATCACAAACGGCATCTTGCAGCAACGGATTTCTACAAAATCCTTAAAGCTCGTTTGCAATATCACCGAGTCGGACTAACAGTCGCGACCATGGCTTCACCCACAATGCCTAATCCACTAATGGAGCGCATCTCTAATGCAAAAGCATGTCGGGGATGGACTCAATCGACCTAGAGGTTCCTCTTGAAAAAGAGGAGAAGTGTCGTTACCTTACAACCCCTCTTCCTAGCCATGGAAACTTAGCCGGATGAAAACCACCACAACGGACTTGCCTCCACGAATCTGTACTCGGATCGCGATTTGGGGCTCCAAAGCTTCTCTGGCAGCCGGATCTCTCCTTCACCTTCTTCCTTGCTCTCCCTTCTCTCTAGAACTTAGAAAGAGAGTACTTGATGAAGAATGAGGGTTTCCAATCCCTATTCCCAGACATAACTCAGCAAGTAAAGCCCTGGCCACGATCTGAACTTAAAACCAAAACACCTGGGCTGAACACGGCTTGCGACACTCCCGTGTCCAAGGTCGTGTGCCTCAATCGATGCTGAAACTGTCGCACCCAGAAAAGGACACGGGCTCTGAACACACCCGTATCAAAGCTGACATGCCCGTATCACGCATTACACGCTCGTATGCCTGGGTGTGTTCCTCCATAGACACAGGACCAAACACAACCCGAGGAGATCATGGGTACTCGACATGCCCGTGTCAACCCGAACACGCCTGGGCTTCAGGCTATGTCTATCCCCTCACACGGCCTGGCCAACAACCCGATGAGGACACGGCCTGGGACACGCCTGTGTCTCAGGCCGTGTTCGAAGTCTCGATGATCGTCGACTGCCTTCTTGTCGACTTCGCAGAAAAATTCATCGAACACGCGCACGACACGGCCTTGGACATGGCCATGTCCCAGGCCGTGTTCAATTTCTCGACACTTCGTCGAGCGCAGTTCGTTGACTTCCCGGTCTCTCGACGAATGTGATCACGACACGACCCTGGACACGCCCATGTTGTAATACCCCCATCTGTCACATGGTATATAACAGAAGTTCCAGCTGGAACCCGACGCCATATACCACAGACATTCGGAAGGCTTACATAAGAATATCCAAACTATCTAATTAAGACTACTCATCCTACAAAGAGCATTCTAGCGGAAGCTTTTAAATAGTTGAAAGAACCCAAAACTTAAATCCATAAATCATGAATGTCCACATCCACACAATAGGAATGAAAACTAAATACACTGAAAGGGTACATGGCCTTATGGCCTTACAAATATTCACTTAATAAGATAGTGTCTTACATACATCGGCTCGCAGGCCGGCCACACATGACAAAATAAAAACAACTATTCTTTACGGCCTTCAAGGGCCAGCACAGCACATGGACTCCAGCCCGCTAACTTGCACTCGGATCCGCAGCACCTGCAAGCAACATTCCACCGCACGGTGGAAAACAATGCAACGGTCAGCAAAAGCCGACCAAATTATAACGACCCCACCCTTATTCGGGACGGTGGTGCTCTTTCCCTGCATAACATTAGCCTAGCTAAACAATAAAGTGCAATTACATTTCACCACAGTGTAGGCTCGCATGGCCAAACACCCCGTTCACTCAGGGCACATTATCGGTGAATCCTGACACTTCAGCGTCTTCACCACCACCACCAAGATGGAAACCACGTGAACATTTAGCCTTTCTGACCACTATCTAATGCTCCCGACAATGCCAACGGCCAGTCCCCTTTTCGGGTCTCTCGCACAGAACCACATAGCCCAGGTCCGATTCCACTTGCTGTTGCTCACAACGGGTAGTAGACCTTATGACGTACACACGATCCAAGCTTCTCTCGGATCCTGCCATTTCCAAATAATCACATAACCCAGTTATGTTCAAGGCCGATTCCCAGACCACCAAGTTAGCAGAACATGTTTCCGCTCAGTTTTCCGGCTGCGCCTTGGAGTTAATCCCCAAGGATCCCTGCTGCAATCTACCGCGTAGAAACCCGAAAACCCAAAGCACGGAGTCTTCTCAGGAAAAACATATCAAATTCAACATCACCGATCCAGACAATACACGTTCGGGTAGGCTTCGCACACAATACCTATGCTCGTACTTCGATTCCGGACTCTATATGCAACACAAGGGGGACTATTCCCGTCAACCCCAAGTAACACCGCACACTCACCGCACACTCGCGGGAGCTGGTTTTCCCTATGCAAAAAGGAAGAGCTTCACATGCTCAAGTTGAGAATCGTTACCCTTGTAGTACGCTTTGGAGCCATAGAAAACTACACGGATGGAAGTCTTCGCAACGATCTTTCCACCATGGATCCGCTCTCAGATCTCAAAACGGTGCTCCGATGCTCCGCCGGCAGGCCGGAATCCTCCTCCTTCTTCCTCCTTGCTCTAACTCCTTGGAAAGAGAAATCTTTGGAGAGAAATGAAGGATTAAACACCCATTCGCGGCCTTAACAGAGAAGGAAACCACCTGGGCCATCGGATTTTAAATAAAGAAATCGAACGGCTCTAATCCGCTCAAAAATCAACAGACCTGTGCCGAACACGGCTTGGCACACGGCCGTATCCCAGGCTGTGTGCCTCGATCCAGGCACGATCGTCGAACACAAAGACTCACACGGTCTAAAAGCATTTAGATAAAGAAGAGATCTGATCATTTTTCTAAATGAAGTTTGGTCCACAAAAATGTCATTTTCATCTTTTCCTAATTTTAGAGATGTGCTCATTGGAGTTTTTACTTGTTTCAGATTTTTAAAGCCAAATCGCACGAGCATATCTTTTGTGTATTTCGATTGATTTATAAAAATTCCATTCTTCGTTGAGAAATCTGAAATCCTAAGAAATTTGTTAACTCTCCAACTATGCTCATTTCAAATTCAAATTGTAATAAAGTGATAATTTCATTGCATTGATTTTGATTTGTGGCACCAAAGATGATATCATCAATATAAATTTGCAATAAAATCAGGTCGAGTTTTTTATGTTTCACAAATAGTATAGTGTCCGCACTACACATCGTAAAACCATGCTCTATGAGAAAAGTCGTGAGCCTATCATAACAAGCACGGGGTGCTTGTTTCAGTCCATATAAGGCCATCACTAATTTGTATACATGATTTGGGTAGCCAGCATTCTTGAAGCTGGTTGGTCGATCAACATACAACTCTTCCTTAATATATCCATTCAAAAATGGACTCTTAACATCCATTTGATATAACTTAATTTGTTTATAACTTGAAAATTCCAAAAACATACCAATGGATTCAAGATGTGCAACCAGTGCAAATGACTTCAAAGTCCACACCCTCTATTTGTGAATATCATTGTGCAACCAACTATGCCTAATTCCTAATTATCCTACATTCACCATCACTCTTATTTTTATATACCTAGATGATATCATCAACTCGTAATCAACTGGCACTTGATCAACCGCAACTATCTGCGAAGGCTCTTGGACCGCCTTACGCAACACCGATACGTGGAACACATCGTGTAGCCCACTCAATCCCACCGACAGCTTCAGTCTATACGCTGCTTTGCCAACACGCTGCAGGATCTAAAATGGTCCAAGGTATCTCAGAATCAGCTTCTTCAAGCATCGAACCCGCGAGACACCCTTGAACGGTTTGATTTTCAAGTTCACCCAGTCGCCAACACTGAACTCCACGTTCCTATGTTTGGCATTATACTACTTTGACTGTCTGTCCTGAGTGATTTTCAAGCGTTCCTGACCTGTCCGTATCACTGAAGTGGCATCTTCCACCGCTTGACATTTGTAAAGCTTCGACTCGCCCGTCTCCAACCAAGACAACGACGTTCGACACTTTCTCCCGTACAAGGCCTCGAAAGGCGTCATTCCAATACTCGCCTGAAAGTTGTTGTTATACTCAAACTCCACCATGTACAGGTGATCTTCCCACTATTTTCCAAAATCTAGGACGCACATGTGAAGCATGTCCTCCAACGTCCAGTTGACCCTCTCGGTTTGGCCATCCGTCTGCGGATGAATGGCTGTGCTGAACTTTACCTTAGTACCCAACAGACAATGCACCAACCTCCAGTCATTCGACGTGAAGCGTCCATCTCGATCACTAACAATACTGCGGAGCACACCATGCAACCGTACAATATTCTCCACATAGATTTTGGCCAACCTTTCCACCGGATCTTCCTTCCTGATCGGGATGAAGTGCGACACTTTGTCAACCTATCTACAACCACACAGATGGCGTTGTTTCCCCTCTGCGACTTCGGCAGACCATGCACAAAATCCATAGATATGTCATCAAATTTCCATTCAGGGATAGTTAAGGACTTTAGGAAACCTTCGGGCTTCTGGCACTCCGCCTTCACCAAGGCACAAGTCTGACACTTGGCCACATAAAGTGCTACATCCTTCTTCAATCCTGGACACCAAAATAATTTCTTCATGTCTCTATACATCTTCGTACTTCCCGGGTGGATTGAGTACTTGGTATGATGAGCCTCGTACATCAACTCCTCCCGAAGATTATCCGCACTAGGAATGCATAGGCGACCGTCCTTCCTTAGCAAACCATCCTCAGCAGCAAACTGGGAATTTGACCCATCCAATTATTCATCCAAGATCTGCTTCATGCTATTATCCTGAATCAAAGCCCGCCAAACTCTATCAGCTAGGTTACACTGCACCTCGGTCCAAAACAGTTTCTCCTCAGTACTAGACTGCTTGTCGACGCAAGATATCTCCAAAGCCTCCAACTCACTGACCAATCTCTCATCATGTACCGATAACCAGTTGGCCTGTGCAGGAACCTTACGACTTAGCGCATCCGCCACTACATTACCTTTCCCTGGCATATAATGTATTTTGAAGGTGTAGTCCCCTAGGAACTCCATCCACCTCCGCTGCCTCATGTTCAGATCCTTTTGATCTAACAGGTACTTCTAGCTCTTATGATCGGTGTATATGTCGACTTTCACACCGTACAGGTAGTACCTCCACAGCTTTAGAGCAAATATCACGGCCGCTAACTCCAAGTCATGGACCAGATAATTTCTCTCGTGAGGCTTCAATTGTCGTGAACCGTACGCTATCACACTCCCATGCTGTAGCAGAACATAGCCCAAACCATTGCCCGAAGCATCACTATAGATTTCAAACCCTTCGGTTCGACTTGGGGAACATAAAATAGGCACTGTGGTCAACCGCCTCTTCAACTCTTCAAAAGCCTGTTCGCACTCCGAAGACCACACAAACTTCTGATTCTTCCTAGACAATGTCGTGAGTGGTAGCTCTATCCACGAGAAGTTCTCTACGAAGCGCCTGTAGTAGCCAGCAAGCCCGAGAAAGCTCCGTACCTCCGCCACTGTAGTCAAAGCAGGCCACTCCCGTATCGCCACTATCTTCGCCGGATCCACAGCTATCCCTTCTCCACTAACAACATGACCAAGGAACGCTATCGAGGATAACTAGAACTCAGCCTTGGAGAACTTAACATACAACTGGTTTCTCCTCAACGTCTCCAAAACCATGTGCAGGTGGTTGTAGTGATTCTCTTCACACTGCGAGTACACCAGGATATCATCGATAAATACTATCACAAAATGGTCCAGGTACTCTCTGAACGTCCTGTTCATCAGATCCATAAACATAGATGGCGCATTGGTCAAACCAAACGACATGATTGTGAACTCGTAATGCCCAAACCGCGTACTGAAAGCTGTCTTTGGGATGTCGGTCTCCCATATCCTCAATTGGTAGTAACTGGACTTCAGATCTAACTTCAAATATACTGTTGACCCAACCAACTGATCAAATAGATCGTCAATTCTCGGATCAGATACTTATTCTTTTCCGTAAGCTTGTTCAATTCCCTATAGTCGATACAAAGCCGCAAGCTCACATCTTTATTCTTAACGAAGAGAACCGGTGCGCTCCAAGGGGACGAACTTGGACGCACATAACCTTGCTCTAACAACTCTTGCAGTTGAACCATCAACTCCGCCATCTCTTTTGGCACTATCTGATAGGGGGAGCGTGACCCCGGTTTGGCACCCGGTACCAGTCCAATAGTAAAGTCAATCTCCCGCTGAGGAGGAGCTCTTGGTATATCATCCGGGAATACATCAGGATACTCAGACACAACTCGAATCCTGTCCAGACTTGGCTTAGGCGTCGAAGTCTGCACTAGAGTGACAAACAGCTCTGCCCCAGACCGAACTTCCTTGATCACCTGAAGGGCTGACATCAAAACTTTCCCTGACCCCTTAATGTCCGCAAACATAGTCTCCTGTTCAGAATTTAATCCCAACTTAGCCTCCTTTCAGTTGCAATCAATATAAGCTCGTTATTCCGAGAGCCAGTCCATTCCAAAGATTACATCGAACTCCACTAACGGTAGAATCAACGCTCGCAAATCAAACTCCTGATCCCCAATCCGAACCTTGACTACGCAGACCTTATCCGCGCGCATTGAGCACCCATTGGGCAACAACACATCCAACTTGTCTTTTGCCATCGAGGGAGGGACCTCGATGCGCATCACAAATCGTTCAAACAAGAAGGAATGAGAAGCTCCCATATCAAACAAGGCTCTTGCCGGACAATCGAGAATCAAAACAAATCCTAGCTACAACAGAAGTAAGCTAACACATAAAAGAGGTAACAACTACAAAAGTTAATCTATCATAAATTAACTCATACTTGTCACCACGTCAGCTTGCTTTATGGCCTCTTGCAGACCAAGATTATAAACTCTAGGCTGGACTGGAGCATGATGCGAGACGGTTGACTCCACCGCCTTCCCTTTCACCTCATAAGTCGCTTCAGACTTCCTCTCGGACTTTGCACGTCCGCTCCAACACTCACGAGCAAAATGTCCTGTCTTCCCGCAGTTGTAGCAAGTTCCTGGGACTCGACTTGTGGTTTCCCCTGACGCACCAGACGAAAGGGCTGAGTTCGAAGTCCTCTGCTTCTTGTTCCATCTGCGAAATCCTAACTTTGCATTAGGCACTTTGAACTCTGCCTTCTTTTCTCCTGGGTCCTTTTTCTCTTGCACCATCTTCACAACCTTTTCCAAAGACCGGGCCGAGTTGACCAAGGCTAGGAATCCCTGTGCCTTAGGCCCAGCAAGGAGTAACTGTAGGTCACCACAAAGACCCTAATAAAATCGGTTGGTCTTCCTCTCCTCTTCCGTAAACATAGCCCCAGCATACCGACCCAACCGTGTAAACTCGTGGAGGTACTCATCCATGCTTCTGGATCCCTGAGTCAACCCAAGATATTGGTTCTCCATCTCAAGCTTCTAAGCAGAGGGTACATATCTGGCTAGGAACAATCTTGAAAATTCCTCCATAGGCACATCAACAAGCTGCCTACCCTTAAGAGATGAAACTCCAACTCATCCCACCACAGCCTCCCTTCACCCACCAAAAGAAAGGTCGCAATGGTGGTCCTCTGCCACTCCTAAGTTAACGTGGCTGTCAAAACCCTCTTTATCGTAGAGGGACAGTCCTCAGCTTGAGCTGGCGTTCCAGTCCCGTCAAATACTAGGGTATGAAAGCCTATTATATGCTTAAGTTGCTTCTTCGTAGCACTCCTCGGCTCTACCAGATCAACTGCTGCACGCTCCACCACTCTCGGCTCTACCGCCCTAACCGGTTCTTGCTCCATGATAGGAGGTGCATGGTGCGTTTGCCATGCAGGTTGGGCATTAATCATCGCAAATACGGCTTCAGCCACCATCCTGATGGTTTCCGCTGAAGGAGGTGTTGTAGGCATGTCTCTCGGTGCACTACTTTCCGCCAATTGTGGACGCTCTGATTGACCAGCATCGCTCCTAGCTGCCTGTAGAAGCAAAGTCACACGATTAGATGACGACCAAATTGCTACAAGAAATCATTGGAACAGTAAGATTCCACAAAATTAGTGTATTTTCCATTCCTAAGTGGACATTCATGGGTTTGTTTTGATGTTATAACGATGACGCACACATGTGCTCACCACCCCTTAGAAGAATTCGTCCACGAATTCATTTAAAACTGACCGTAACCAGAGCCCTGATACCAAATTGTAATACCCCCATCCGTCACATGGCATATAACAGAAGGTCCAGCTGGAACCCGATGCCATATACCACGGACAGTCGGAAGGGTTACATAAGAATATCCAAATTATCTAATTAAGACTGCTCGTCCTACACAGAGCATTCTAGCGGAAGCTTTTAAATAGTTGAAAGAACCCAAAACATAAATCCATAAATCATGAATGTCCACATCCACACAACAGGAATGAAAACCAAATACACAGAAAGGGTACACGACCTTATGACCTTACAAATATTCACTTAATAAGATAGTGTCTTACATACATCGGCTCGCAGGCCGGCCACACATGACAAAATAAAAACAACTATTCTTTACGGCCTTCAAGGCCCAGCACAGCACATGGACTCCAGGCCGCTAACTTGCACTCGGCTCCGCAGCACTTGCAAGCAACATTCCACTGCACGTTGGCAAACAATGCAACACTCAGCAAAAGCCGACCAAATTATAACGACCCCGCCCCTTATTAGGGACGGCGGTGCTCTTTCCCTGCATAACATTAGCCCAGGTAAACAATAAAGTGCAATTACATTTCGCCACAGGTGTAGGCTCGCATGGCCAAACACCCCGTGCACTCAGGGCACATTAACGGTTAATCCTAACACTTCAGCGTCTTCACCACCACCACCAAGATGGCAACCACGTGAGCATTTAGCCTTTCTGACGACTGTCTAAGGCTCCCGACTATACCTACGGCCAGTCCCCTTTTTGGGTCTCTCGCACCGAACCACATAGCCCAGGTCCTATTCCACTTGCCATTTGCTCATAACGCGTAGTACACCTGAAGACGTACGCACGAGCCAAGCTTCTCTCGGATCCTGCCATTTCCAAACAATCACATAACCCAGTTATGTTCAAGGCCGGTTCCTAGACCGCCAAGTTAGCAGATCACATTTCCGCTCAGTTTTTCGGCTACGCCTTGGAGTTAATCCCCAAGGATCCCTGCTGCAATCTACCGCTTAGAAACCCGAAAACCCAAAGCACGGAGTCTTCTCCGGCAAAACATATCAAATGCAATATCACCGATCCAGATAATACAAGTCCGGGTAGGCTTCACACACAATGTCTATACCCGTACTTCGATTCCGGACTCTATATGCAACACAAGGGGGAATATTCCCGTCAACCCAAAGGAACACCGCACACTCACCGCACACTCGCGGGAGCGGGTTTTCCCTATGCAAAAAGGAAGAGCTTCACATGATCAAGTTGAGAATCGTTACCCTTGTAGTACGCTTTGGCGCCATAGAAAACTACATGGATGGAAGTCTTCGCAATGATCTTTCCTCCACGGATCCGCTCTCATACCTCAAACCGGTGCTTCGATGCTCCGCCGACGGCCGGAATCCTCCTCCTTCTTTGAAAGATATGGTACCTAAACACCTAGAGGGTGGGGGGGTGAATAGGTGACCTAAACCTTTTTAACTTTTGTTTGGCAGCACAACAGTTATTACGCAGATTACTACAGCTAACAGCAATTACAGAAATCAAACAGTCAATTCACAGCACAGCACAGAGGACACACTAATTTATAGTGGTTCCCCAATCTTTGGGTACATCCACTTTCCCCCTTCGCCTATCTAGCAGTGTACTAGATTCGGCCAAACTTCTCCACTAACTCAGAACCCAACTAGGTTCCTACCTCAGGCCCAAAGCCTTACACTCAGCCAAAAGGCCTACACTCAGCCACCCAGGACTACACTCAGCCAATTAAGGCTTACACTCAGAGTTCTTCAACTCCTACACTCAGGCAACCAAGCCCTACCCTCAGCCTTTATAATATAGGCTTACAATTCTCTCAGATCCAATGGATCCTACAAGTTAAAATAGAAAGTACAATAGCTAACTCTACAACTCAGAAAATAAGAGAGGAGTTGAGAGATTCTTGAAGAGTTCTTGGAAGAACTCAGTTAGATCCAAACTGACTTAGCTTCCTTCAAAGCTTCTTGATTAGAACTGAATTAGTCTGAATCTTCTGCAGTTGTTCCTTGACCTCTGCTTCTTGAAATCCAGATGACTCTGAATTCTTCTTCTCAGCCTTAGTTCCAAAGACTGAATACTTGGTTGGAGCTCTCTCTCTCCAACTTCTTAGATCTGCCGATGCACAGCAAGATCTTCTTGTGTTGATACTCAATATACCACTTTTACAAAGATCTGAACTCTCTCTGTCAAAACTTTTTCAACCACTTCTATATATTACTTGATCAATCTTGATTACTCTATCTATATGTTTCTGTAAACTATGGGTGCCTATTTATAGGCTTCCTTCATGGTAACCGGCTGGTCCGGTTCATAACAGACTTCTGATATCTCTGACAGTTGATGTAGACCGGCTGGATCGGCAGCTGTCTTGTCAACCAGTCACTTCTTGAAATTCTCTAACTGTCAGATAGTGTCGAGACTTTCTGTTCTTAAGTGTCGACACTTATAGACCAAGTGTCGACACATGTTGTGTAAGTGTCGACACAAGTCTACAAGGTGTCGACACAATTCCTTGTATGTCTCGACACAGATTCTTCTGCATGTGTCGACACTGAAATTGAGTGTCGACACAAGTACTTGTACTTCATTCTTTAACTGTATTCTTCTAAGTGTCGACACATGTTCTTTGTGTCGACACATCTTCATGTGTTGAAACTGTCAAGTGTCGACACTGCTTCTTGGTGTCGACACAAGTCTTCACTTTTGTTTCTTCAGCTGAGTGTCGACACATTCCTTTAGTGTCGACACTTGTACTTAGAATATTTTGTAACTTTTCTGTTCTTTGCTAAGTGTCGACACAGCTCCTTGTGTCGACACTTTCTTCAAGTGTAGAGTCTTCAACTAAGTGTCGACACATTGTGCTGAGTGTCGACACTTTCTTCAAGTGTTGACTTCTCTGGTTGTGTGTCGACACATTGTGCTGAGTGTCGACACTTTCTTTTAGGTGTTGACTCTTCTGCATAGTGTCGACACATTGTGTTGAGTGTCGACACTTGTACTTAGACTCTGCAGACTTTTGCTGAGTGTCGACACAACTCCAAGTGTCGACACTTTCTGGTGTTGACTCAGCTCTTCTAGGTGTCGACACTTCTGCTAAGTGTCGACACAGCTTTTCTGCATTCTTCTACACTGAGTGTCGACACAGCTCCAAGTGTCGACACTTTCTGACTGGTGTCGACTCTTCTTCCCAGGTGTCGACACAATGACTCCAAGTGTCGACACTGCTTGTCTGGGTGTCGACACAAGCTTTCTCAAGTGTCGACACTTTCCCTCTGGGTGTCGACACATGGACTTAGAAATTTTTTAGCTTCAGTCCAGTGTATTCCTAACCTGCACAAGTAACTCAAACAAACATCAAATACATTATGATGTATATCATTGAGTTAGGTGAGGCTTCTTCAAATCAGGTACATTTGACCAATGTACCCAACAATCTCCCCCTATTTGGAGAAGTCATAACCCTTAGTCAATGATATACACCACTCATAATTAAAAATTATAAAATGATGTAAAACAGGTATATGTCAACAGAGTTAAACTTAAACATGTAATAAAGCACACATGTATACTCATTTAGCATTACAGAACAAACAAGAATTAGACACATTCATCTGAACAATCATGAAATTTATATTTATCAAAAATTGTTCATACATTGTTGTTAATACATTTTCAATGATTTACACAAAATGTTTGATGTAACAGATTACAACATTCTTCAGTTTAATCTTAGTCTAATTCTGCTCTGGTTCTTTTATGACTATGCCTTTCCCAGCTTGCACTTTGGCCTTTACACCAGCAGCAGCAGGCTCAGCTTCAGCAGTCTTCTTCCCTTTGGAGTCCTTCTTCTTCTGTTCTTCAGCCTTGATTTTTGCCTCTCAAAGTAATGATAGGGCTTAGGAAAGTACTTGCTAGGCTCCACAGCTGTTGGAGGTAGCTTTCCTAACTTAGCCTTCCTTCTATGTTGGACAATGGCTTCCTGCCTGATTTCATGCTTCCTCCATTCAGCTTCTGAGAACCATTTGTTCCTTTCATGTGCATTGTCCTTGGCTGCTTTCCAGGCTGTGAGAATGATGTTCCTAGAAGTAGGGCTCCACTGTTCAAAATCTGGTTTTTGCTCAGCAAGTTCCCTGAACTTCTTCTTTGATAGCCTTGTCTCTTCTTCTTTGTCCAAAGCCTCTTGCATAGCAGCTGTAATAGGTTGAACAACCTTTTCCAGAATAACATTGGGCTTACCAGCAGTTGGACTATACATTGTGCTTACATCAGCATGAACCATTTCAAAATCTGGAGGTGGATAGATCACCTGAGCTACTTCCTGTTGCTCACCTCCAAGATATGCACTTTGAATACCAGATTCAGCTACATTGTCATCATCACACAGGGGAGGATAGCCCAGTGTAGCTCTGATGGAATTAGAAATCCATTTGGCATGGTCAGAGCTAGCTTTGACTAACACCCTCTCCCCCTTTATGACTTCTTGGGCTACATGGTCTCTTACATCATCTTTCTGGAACCTGATTTGGCTATCCAAATACCTTATTCCATCCTTAAAGAAAGGTCTAAGCTTTGTAAGCTGTTCAGAAATGACCTTCTGTGAATCTTTGATTGCATTCTTGACAGCAGCAATTTCTTCCTGAAATATCTTATCAAATTCAGCTTTGGCAGCAGCAGTGGATGTTGATGGTTCATCAGACTTACTCTTCAGTTCAGTGACTATGGCATTGTGGGATGCAGTCAAATTATCATTCATTCTGAGTTGATTCTCCAGCACATAGCCTTGCTTTAGTGCTATATCATCTACTTGAGTCTTTATTGTCTCTTGATGTTTGGCCAGGAATACCACTGCATTTCCACCCTTGTGGAAGCATTCATTCATTTCCTTCTTATTCTGATTCATCTCAAACCTGATTGACTTGATATCTTGAGCTAAATCAAATTGTAAGGACTTGTGGCCTTCATCAATATATTTTTCTATAGCCCTTCTTTGCTCATCCAGCTTGACTTGCATTGCTACCATTAGGGTACTATAATCAGTTGATGGAGCTTGTTGGACTAGTGAGTGTTGAGCAACAGTTTGTAGAGCCTTCTTGTAGCTCTGGCTCCTTCTTTTGAAAACAAAGAACTGCTTCTTCTTAGCTTGCTCAGCTTCATCATCCTCAGATTCTGATGTACTTGCTATATCCACCCTATCCTTAGGGCTGGATGGTTTGTCAGTTTGCACATCTTGTGCTTTCTCAGTATCTAGCCTTATAGGCTCTTCCACAACTTCCAAGTTCTCCCCCTCAGTAGCAGCAACCTTCTCTTCATCAGCAGCATTCTTTTCCATATCAAAATCATCTTGATCTAAATTCAGAAATAGATCTTCCATTGTGTATTCAGTTGGAGTTTGTGCAGGAGAAGTACTGTGTTCATCAGCTACAACAGATGTGTCTTGGAGAACAACATCTGGTTCTTGAGTTGCTTGCTGATTTTGCTGATGGTCATCAGACAAATCAGAATTTATTATAGAAAAATTGATAGTATTAAGGTCAACAAGTACCTCTTGGATGAGGATGGTGGCTTGCTCACTCTCCAGTGTAGATGGTTCTGCTACACCTGGAAGCTCCCCCTGGCTTGGATCCCTAGGGATGGGGCTAGTGTGAGGCAGCTCCCCCTGAATCTCAGCCACAGCTTGACCAGCAGGAGTCTTGTCTACTATCTCCTCCTCTTGCTCATCAGGTGTGAACACCACCTGTTCTTCACTACCTGAGCTGCTGGAGGACTCTTGAGTCACAGCAGCTATCTTTCTCTTCTTCTGTGGGGGTGAATTTCTCTTAGAAGCTTGTTTCTCAGGGGTGGTCAATTCCTTTGACAGCACCCTTTCCCACCTGGAGAAGATTCTCATGTCCATCCTTCTCATGTGGTTGATTTTGGTTCCAGCAGCAGTGCTCATTACCTCTGGAATTGATCCAGCCAGGTAGAGACTTAGTATCCTGCCCAGATTGGGCTTCTTCAGACTTTCCTTTACTTTCTCAAAGACAATCATAGACCAGTCTGTTCTTAAGTTGAAGATGATTCTGGTCATGACATTGAACATGGAGGCTGACACCCTGTCATGCCCTCCAGTTTTACTGAGAATGACCTTGCCTACTATCTCTGACAGGAATTTGCCTTGATTATTCATTCCCTTCCTGTTGAAAACTGATCCTATTTTCATCTTAGGATCAAGACCACACCAGGTGAGTGCTTCTCTGGTCTTAGATGTGGTCACTTCCTCTTCTTCTTGAACCTTAGGTAGCTGAAGTACCTTTCTCAAGGACTTGGGTGAAACCTTGACCTTGGTGCCATGCACCCTTGACTTAATTCTGTAGCCAGAGTCATCTACAGACGCTCCAGTAAGAAATTCAAGCACTTCTTTCTTCCATATCTTGGTTGGTTCTGAAACCAAGAACTCCAATCCTGAATCGCTGACTAGGGTTATCACTGATTTATTTCATGATCACCGTCGTCGAATGCGCCTCGCACGAGTTCATAGCCTTCATTAACGTTCTCTTCCAGCTTGGGAGCCATTAGGGTTTTGAGAATTAGTCTTTAGAGAAGAGAAATGTCGACACAGTAGTTTGGTCTCGAAACTCTGAAAGCGTGTCGACAAACACAAACAGAACCCTATTTATACCTTTCTTGTTTGAAGACGAACAGGCGGGATGAATTTCTAAAGATGTGTCGACACTGTCAATAAGTGTCGACACTGACTTATAATGTCTCGACACTCATGTGTCGACACAAATTTAGTCAACAGATTTTATGTGTCGACACTTGGTTAAGTGTCGACACCACTATACTCGACATGTAGTCGAGACTTTACTTAGAAAATTCTGAGTAAAACTTAAGTGTCGACACCTTATTGGATGTGTCGACACCTACTCGACATGTGTCGACACTAACATTCTGAAGTGTCGACACCAACTTCCTAGATGTGTCGACACCATTTTCCTGAAGTGTCGACACTTACTATTCTGTGTCGACATAGACTTGTCTATGTGTCGACACCTTTTTACTTAGCCAATTTTTAGTTCTGTAAACTTAGTCTAAGTTTATCATACCTAGTTCAATTTTGAACCTATTAAACTTAGCTTCTTCTAAGGGCTTAGTGAACATATCAGCTATCTGATTATCAGTTCTAACATATTCAAGTGCAATATCATTTCTTTCTACATGCTCCCTAAGAAAGTGATATTTAATCTCAATATGTTTAGTTCTACTATGTGATACAGGATTGTTAGCTATTGAAATAGCACTAGTAGAATCACAGTAAAGTGGAGTTCTACTTACCTGAAATCCATAGTCTTCTAACTGATGTTGAATCCACAGAAGTTGAGCACAGCAACTTCCTGCAGCTACATATTCTGACTCAGCTGTGGAAATAGCCACACTGGTTTGCTTCTTACTACTCCATGAAATGAGTCTTCCACCTAGGAATTGACAGGATCCAGTAGTGCTCTTTCTATCTTCTTTGCATCCTGCAAAGTCTGCATCTGAATAGCCTGTTAGATCAAAATCTCCATTCCTAGGGTACCAGAGGCCTAGATAAGGTGTGCCCTTTAGATATCTCAAGATTCTCTTGACTGCAGTCAAGTGAGACTCTTTAGGGCAGGCTTGATACCTGGCACAAACACATGTAGCATACATAATGTCAGGCCTACTTGCAGTCAAGTATAGTAGGGAGCCAACTATCCCTCTATACAAGGTTTCATCTACAGGTTTCCCTGCATCATCCTTGCTTAGAGACATACTTGACCCCATAGGAGTCTTCATGGTACTGGATGAATCCATACCATACTTCCTTATGAGTTCTAGGGTGAACTTGGACTGACATATGGATAGACCACTTCCAGTCTGTTTAACTTGGAGACCCAAGAAAAACTTCAGTTCTCCCATACTACTCATCTCAAATTGACTTTGCATAAGCTTTGCAAACTTTTTGCAAAGGCTACTTTCAGTAGACCCAAATATAATGTCATCTACATATATTTGGACAAGTATGACTTTGCCTCTAGATTCCCTAAGGAATAGAGTCTTATCTATTTTCCCCCTTGAGAACTTGTTCTCAATGAGGAAACTAGATAGGGTTTCATACCAAGCTCTAGGTGCTTGTTTTAACCCATATAATGCTTTCCTAAGTCTATAGACATAATGAGGTAGAGTTGGATCAACAAAACCTGCAGGCTGCTCCACATAGACTTCTTCTTTCAAATTACCATTTAGGAATGCTGACTTCACATCCATTTGGTATACTTTGAATCCTTGATAGGTTGCATAGGCCAAGAACATCCTTATGGCTTCCAGTCTGGCTACTGGAGCAAAGGTTTGATCAAAATCAATACCTTCTTCTTGCCTATATCCTTTTGCAACCAGTCTTGCCTTATTCTTAATGATGACACCTTGTTCATCTAACTTGTTCCTGTAGATCCACTTTGTTCCTATCACATTGTGATCTTTAGGCTTAGGAACCAGATCCCAAACCTTGCACCTTTTGAACTGATTAAGCTCCTCCTGCATTGCTTCAGTCCACTGTGGATCTTGTATAGCTTCTTCAAATTTCTTTGGTTCTATTTGAGACAGAAAACTTGAATATACTACAGCATTCTGATTTCTGCTCCTTGTCTGAACACCTTGTCTTGGATCTCCAATAATCAGCTCTACTGGATGATCTCTTAGATGCCTGTTGGCTGGAGGCATCCTTACTTCTGGTTGAACTTCTTCAGCATCTTCATCAAGCTGAGTTCCTTGTACTTCTACAGCTCCTTGTACATGTAGTTCTCCCCCTGGACATAAGCCATCTTCTTCTACTTGCTGTCTTGCAGCAGGTACATCTTCTATGGCTAGCTTGTCCATCTTCTTAGTAAGACCTGTGGGGCTGCATACATTACTAGACAACTCATTGTTAATTAGTTGTGTCTCATCAAAAACTACATGCACAGACTCCTCTACAACTTGTGTAGTCAAGTTGTAGACTCTATAAGCCTTACTATTATTGCTGTACCCAACAAACACTCCCTCTTGGGACTTGGCAGCAAACTTAGTTAAGTAAGACTTTCCATTGTTAAGTATGAAGCATTTACAACCAAAGATCCTAAAATAGGATAGGTTTGGTTTCCTGCCTTTCACAACTTCATAGGGGGTCTTGTTTAACCTTTTAGTGATGGTAGCCATATTTATCACATGGCATGCAGTGTTAACTGCTTCAGCCCAGAAATATTCTGGCAGTGATGAATCACTTAATAGGGTTCTACCAGCCTCTATCAAGGTCCTATTTTTCCTTTCAGCAATGCCATTTTGCTGAGGTGTTCTAGGTGAAGAGAATTCTTGAAATATCCCATAGTCTTCACACAGCTTTGTCATGCTTTCAGACTGAAACTCTGTACCATGGTCACTTCTAATTTTGACCACTGTACAGTTCAATTCATTCTGAATTTGCTTAACAAAACTATAGAAGACACTAGGTGTTTCAGATTTCTGCTTTAAGAAGAACACCCAGGAAAACCTTGAGTAGTCATCAACAACTACAAAGGTGTAGACCTTCCTACCTAAGCTGTGAACTGGCATTGGACCAAATAGATCCATATGCAAGAGGTATAAACACCTCACAGCATCTTTGTTGTCTAAGCTTCTAAAGGTGGATTTAGTCTGCTTGCCCTTTTGACAAGCTGAGCAAATGCCATCTTTGACACACTTAACTTGAGGACCATTCCTCACTAACTCTTTACTAAAGAGTTTGCCAATAGTCTTGTAATTAAGATGAGCAAGCCTCTTGTGCCATTTGACACATTGAGAGACTGTCTCATCAGCTACAAGACAAACTGGAGAACTATTGTTCTCAACCATAATGTCTAAACAATAGACATTTCTCTTTCTATATCCTGTCAAAATGATCTCTTGATCACTTGACCTCTTGATATGACAACCATTTTTAACAAATGAGATGTCATACCCTACATCACTTAATTGACTTATACTAATAAGGTTGTGTTTCAAACCTTTAACATAAGCCACTTGAGTAATGGTAACAAGTTTGAGAAATGTTACCAAACCCTTTGATGATTCCTTTTTCAGAACCACCAAAGGTCACCTTTGGACCATTTTTGATTTGGATGTAGTCCTTCAGTAGTCCCCTAGTTCCAGTCATGTGTCTGGAACATCCACTATCCAAGTACCATGTTGGGGTATGGCCACTTGGATTCATCTGCAAAACAAATTAATGAACCTTAGAACCCAAAGTAAACTTGGGTCCTTGGTGATTGTTAGTTTGCAATTTGACATAGCTACCTGCTGGCTTTCCAACAGGTAACTTGCTACTCAACTTGGCACTGGCATTGTGCCAACAATCCAAGGCAAAGTGGCCAACCTTGCCACAACACCAGCATTCAAACTTGTTGTACCTTTGCTTAGGTACAACCTTTGCTGTCTTGACTACAGCAGGCATGTTGAATGTTGGGGCTTTGCCCTTGGACTTGGACTGATCCTGAACAGTCCTAACAGGTTTAATAAAACCCAATCCAGCCTTTCCTTTATGATGAACAAATTCATCAATCAAGGGTAGCACTGATTTAGGTTTTGAAAACCTAGCAACTAGCTCTCTTTCCTTTTGGAGATTTGTCTCCAGTCTCTTAATTTGATCATTCTTAAATGTAATAGTACCCATCTGAATCACAGTAATGTGTTTCAGCCTGGCTACTTCATTCAGTTTTTGATCATACTGCTTCTCAAAATCTGTTGCAGCTGCCTTGAGATCAGCAATCTCCTTTGCCTGACTTTTGGCTAGGATCTTGCTTTTCTTATAGGCTTGCAACAGTACTTGGTATTCATCTAAGAGCTGATGAATATCTCCCTCAGATTCAGAAACACTTCATCACTTGATGAAGATGATTCTGACTCTGAACTAGAACTGGAATCTGAACTTGGAGTTAGACATTGTACCTGACTAGGTCCTGGCTGCTCCAGGATTTTGGTACTTTCAGTCAATGCCATCAGTCCTTGGCACTGACTTTCTTCTTGTTCATAGATTGATTCCATGATCTGCATAAACTCTTCTTCTTCTTCAGCAAATAGCCCTATGTAGGCTTCAGCATCTGTCTCAGTGTCTGAAGAAGAAATGTCTGAAAGAGTCTTCTCATTCTTTGCAACAAAGGACTTCTCCTTCTTTCCTTTGAAGTGAGTCTTCTTTTTGTCACTGGATTCTTTCCTTCTTTCAGGACAATCTGCAATAACATGACCCTGTCTATTGCAGCAGTAACACACAATCTTAGACCCAGTTGCCTTACTAGTCTTTGTCTTTTTCTTATCCTTCTTTGAAGGCTTCTTCTCCTGATACTGGACTTCTTTCCCTTTGGAATATGAAGGTCTGGACCTCCACTGTTTCTTCTTAAGGAATTTCTGAAAATGTCTGGTGAATGCAGCAAAATCTTCATCACTTTCACTGCTTGTAGATTTAGTGCTAACAGACTCATCAGATTCTGATTCAACTACCTCTGGAGGAGGAGTTGATGACTTAGTCCTGTTCTTTCTAGGTACTTCTGACTTAAAGGCAACAGTCCTTTCCCTGTGTTCAGTCCTTGTTGACTTTTCCTCCTCTTTTCTTACTGACAATTGCATCTCATAAGATAACAACTTGCCAAACAGTGTGGGAGGAGGAATTTCTCCCAACTTTGCCATTTCTCTGATGGCACAGATCTTAGTGTCCCAATCTTTGGTTAGGGACCTTAAGAACTTATCATTCAATTCATAGTTTGTGAACTCTCTTCCATAGGACATGAGTTCATTAACAATTCTGTAGAATTTCTTGTAGCATTCAGTGATGCTATCTCCTCTTCCTTGCCTAAAGCTCTCATATTCTTGATTAAGCAAGGACTTCCTATCTTGCCTTACTTCTTCAGAACCTTCCATGTAGACAATGAGGGTATCCCACATTTCTTTTGCTGTTTTACAGTGAATAAGGTTCTGGAAGGTGGCATCATCAATTGCACTAACTATGATGTTCTGTGCCCTTTTGTCCATTGTAGCTAGGACAATCTCATCCTTGGTCATCTCAGAAAAATCCTTTGGAGTTCTCTGTGTAGCATCCAAGACTGAAATCTTCATGGGCACATAAGGCCCTTCCTTGACTGTGATGTAGATCCTAGGGTCAGAGGCCTCCATGAACAGCCTTACCCTTTCTTTCCAGATTCCAAAAATCTCTTTTCTGCATATGGGCAGTTTCATTGAACCCAATTCCTTGTGATTCTCTGAAGACCCCATGTTCTTGATTTTCTTGAAACTTTGTTTTGACTTATCCTGAATCTGCCAAACTGGATCTCCTCAGACAGTTAGTCCTTTTTGAGGAACCTCGCTTTGATACCACTTGAAAGATATGGTACCTAAACACCTAGAGGGGGGGGGGGGTGAATAGGTGACCTAAACCTTTTTAACTTTTGTTTGGCAGCACAACAGTTATTTCACAGATTACTACAGCTAACAGCAATTACAGAAATCAAACAGTCAATTCACAGCACAGCACAGAAGACACACTAATTTATAGTGGTTCCCCAATCTTTGGGTACATCCACTTTCCCCCTTCGCCTATCTAGCAGTGTACTAGATTCGGCCAAACTTCTCCACTAACTCAGAACCCAACTAGGTTCCTACCTCAGGCCCAAAGCCTTACACTCAGCCAAAAGGCCTACACTCAGCCACCCAGGCCTACACTCAGCCAATTAAGGCCTACACTCAGAGTTCTTCAACTCCTACACTCAGGCAACCAAGCCCTACCCTCAGCCTTTATAATATAGGCTTACAATTCTCTCAGATCCAATGGATCCTACAAGTTAAAATAGAAAGTACAATAGATAACTCTACAACTCAGAAAATAAGAGAGGAGTTGAGAGATTCTTGAAGAGTTCTTGGAAGAACTCAGTTAGATCCAAACTGACTTAGCTTCCTTCAAAGCTTCTTGATTAGAACTGAATTAGTCTGAATCTTCTGCAGTTGTTCCTTGACCTCTGCTTCTTGAAATCCAGATGACTCTGAATTCTTCTTCTCAGCCTTAGTTCCAAAGACTGAATACTTGGTTGGAGCTCTCTCTCTCCAACTTCTTAGATCTGCCGATGCACAGCAAGATCTTCTTGTGTTGATACTCAATATACCACTTTTACAAAGATCTGAACTCTCTCTGTCAAAACTTTTTCAACCACTTCTATATATTACTTGATCAATCTTGATTACTCTATCTATATGTTTCTGTAAACTATGGGTGCCTATTTATAGGCTTCCTTCATGGTAACCGGCTGGTCCGGTTCATAACAGACTTCTGATATCTCTGACAGTTGATGTAGACCGGCTGGATCGGCAGCTGTCTTGTCAACCAGTCACTTCTTGAAATTCTCTAACTGTCAGATAGTGTCGAGACTTTCTGTTCTTAAGTGTCGACACTTATAGACCAAGTGTCGACACATGTTGTGTAAGTGTCGACACAAGTCTACAAGGTGTCGACACAATTCCTTGTATGTCTCGACACAGATTCTTCTGCATGTGTCGACACTGAAATTGAGTGTCGACACAAGTACTTGTACTTCATTCTTTAACTGTATTCTTCTAAGTGTCGACACATGTTCTTTGTGTCGACACATCTTCATGTGTTGAAACTGTCAAGTGTCGACACTTCCTCTTGGTGTCGACACAAGTCTTCACTTTTGTTTCTTCAGCTGAGTGTCGACACATTCCTTTAGTGTCGACACTTGTACTTAGAAAATTTTGTAACATTTTCTGTTCTTTGCTAAGTGTCGACACAGCTCCTTGTGTCGACACTAGTCTTCAAGTGTAAAGTCTTCAACTAAGTGTCGACACATTGTGCTGAGTGTCGACACTTTCTTCAAGTGTTGACTTCTCTGGTTGTGTGTCGACACATTGTGCTGAGTGTCGACACTTTCTTTAGGTGTTGACTCTTCTGCATAGTGTCGACACATTGTGTTGAGTGTCGACACTTGTACTTAGACTCTGCAGACTTTTGCTGAGTGTCGACACAACTCCAAGTGTCGACACTTTCTGGTGTTGACTCAGCTCTTCTAGGTGTCGACACTTCTGCTAAGTGTCGACACAGCTTTTCTGCATTCTTCTACACTGAGTGTCGACACAGCTCCAAGTGTCGACACTTTCTGACTGGTGTCGACTCTTCTCCCAGGTGTCGACACAATGACTCCAAGTGTCGACACTGCTTGTCTGGGTGTCGACACAAGCTTTCTCAAGTGTCGACACTTTCCCTCTGGGTGTCGACACATGGACTTACAAATTTTTTAGCTTCAGTCCAGTGTATTCCTAACCTGCACAAGTAACTCAAACAAACATCAAATACATTATGATGTATATCATTGAGTTAGGTGAGGCTTCTTCAAATCAGGTACATTTGACCAATGTACCCAACATTCTTTCTCCTGGCTCTAACTCCTTGGAAAGAGAAAGCTTTGGAGAGAAATGAAGGATTCAACTCCCATTCACGGCCTTAATAGAGCAGGAAACCACCTGGGCTGTCTGATTTTAAATAAAGAAATCGAACGGCTCTGATCCGCTCAAAAATCAACAGACCTATGCCGAACACGGCTTGGCATATGGCCGTGTCCCAGGCCGTGTGCCTCGATCCAGGCACGATCGTCAAACACATAGACTCACACGGGCTCAGACACGCCCGTGTCTCACTCAACACGCCCTTGTCGGGTCCTCGACAAGCCCGTGTCCGGGGGCGTGTCACATATAACCTCCACGTCGACCGACAAGACCCTTGGAAATACGGGTACTGACAAGGGTAGGCACACGCAAGTGTCAAATGACACGCCCGTGTCATTAAGCCGTGTTCCTTGCCGTGTCCTTCTCGGGATAAAATCAGCTGAAACACCATGCCAGACACGGCCTTGGACACGCCCGTGTCCTAGGCCGTGTACCCCTATACAGGCACCAAAATCCCTTTTTATGCGACCAACGCAAATAAAATTTTCGAGGCGTTACACATGTCCTAGGCCATGTTCAATGTCTCGACACTTCGTCGAGCCCAAAACATCGACCACACGAAGTCTTTGTCGAACCCGAGCAGGACACGGCTAGAGACACGCCCGTGTCCTAGGCCGTGTGACACTCACCAAGACCCAAACATGGCTATGAATGCTGTCCGTCCCTCTTTCGAATTTTGGAGCGTTATAACTCTCTCTCCATTAAAAGAATTTCGTCCTGAAATTACAGAAAACAAAAAGGGTACACAAAACTTAAATTATACCTAAAAGGAATAACTCTGGATACTCCTCCCGCATGGCTTGTTCTCGCTCCAACGAGAGCTCCTCACCACCGCAGTTGTCCCATCGGACATTTACGAGTTTGACCTCTTTGTTCCGCAACTGCCGAATTTCTGAATCCTCTATAGCAACTGGACGAACTCACATCCTCAAGTCCTCCTCTATCGGCACCGCTGCCGGTTCTATCACCACACTAGCCTATACTAAGGCTTTCCTCAAGATGGAGACATGGAAGACGTCGTGCAATCAACTCAGCTCCGTAGACAAAGCTAACCGGTACGCTACTTCTCCCACCTGTTCTACAACTTCAAAAGGTCCCAAAAACATCGGACTCAACTTCTTGAGTTGGCGAATCCGTGAAACGCCTTTGAACGGCTTGATCTTTAAATAGAGCCAATTGCCTATCGCGAACTCCAGATTCCTATTGCAAGCATTGAAATACTTTGCTTGTCGGTCTTGAGCCACCTTCGTGCGCTCTTGAATGGTTTGCACCAACTCACATGCATCAGATACCACTTCCTTTTCAAAAATTTTGGTGTCTCCCGCCTCTGTCCAAGACATCGTTGTTCGACACCGCCTCCTATACAAAGATTTGTATGGCATCATCTTTATACTTGCTTGGTAACTACTGTTATAGGCGAACTCCACCATGAAGAGGTGATCATCCCACTTCTTGCCGAAGTCCAGAATACACATCCTTAGCATATCCTCCATAGTATTGTTTGTTCTTTCGGTTTGCCCGTCAGTTTGAGGATGGAAAGCTGTACTGATCTTTAGCTTTGTGCGCAGACTTTTATGAACCAACCTCCAGTCCTTGGACGTGAAACATCCGTCGCGATTACTAACTATACTCTTAGGGATCCCATGTAGTTGCACAATGTTGCGCACATACAACTCTATCAGCTTCTCCACGCTGTCCTCCTTCTGATTTGGGATGAAGTGAGCCACTTTGGTTAAGCGATCCATAATCACCCAAATCGCGTCGTTACCCTGCTGTGACCTAGGTGACCCATGCACAAAGTGCATGGAAATGTCATCGAATTTCCACTCGGGGATTGGAAGAGGCTTCAGGAACCCGCCCAGCTTCTGACACTCGGCCTTCACTAAGGCATAAGTTTGTCATAGATTCATGTACAAAGCTATGTCACGCTTCAGTCCAGGCCACCAAAAAGATTTCTTCATATCCAGGTACATCTTTGTACTTCTTGGGTGAATGGAGTACTTTGTGAAGTGAGGCTCAAACATCAACTCCTCGCATAGCTTGCCAAACTGCAGTACACAAATCCTTCCGTCCTTCCTCAGAATCCCATCAATCAACTCCCAGGCGCCGCTCTCGCCCGTTTGAGATTCTACCTTGTAAGGCTGAAACTCCACATCCAAATGAGTCGCTTCCCGAATAAGATTGGACAAATCATTCTGCATTTCAATCCAGTTCAACTGAGCCATGTTATACTTGTCTCTTGATACACATACCATGCCAAGGCAGTCCCAGTCCTACACCAACCGCTCATCATTCGCGTCAATCCAATTCCATTGCCCCGAGTATTTCCTACTCAAGGCATCTGCCACCACATTGGCTTTGTCTAGCGTATACTGAATCGCCACCTTATAGTCTCCAAGGAACTCGACCCACCTGCGCTACCGCATATTCAGGTCCTTCTAATCCAGGAGATACTTCAGGCTTTTGTGATCCTTGAAGACCTCCACCTTCACACCATAGACATAGTGCCACCACAATTTCAACGCGAAAATTACCGCCGCCAACTCCAAGTCATGGACGGGATAATTCCTCTCGTGAGGCTTCAGCTGCCTAGACCCATAGGCTATCACACTGCCATGTTGTACCAAAATGCAACCCAAACCTCATCCTGACGCGTCACTGAAAATTTGAAATCCTTCGGACCCCTTCGGTAAACTTAGGATTGGAGCTATCATCAGCCTTTCCTTCATTGTCTCAAATGCCTGATTGCACTCCTGAGCCCACACAAACTTCTAATCCTTCCGAGTTATTGATGTGAGGGGTAGAGCTATCAGCGAAAGGTTTCCACGAATCTTCTATAGTACCAGACTAGTCCAAGAAAACTTTAGACTTCCGCCACGGTTCGCAAAATCGGCCAATCCCTGATGGCTTCCACTTTTGCTGTATCTACCACCACCCCATCCCCACTAATCACATGGCCCAAAAATTCCACCCTCTCTAGCCAGAACTAGCACTTTGAGATCTTTGCATAAAGCTGATTCTCTCTCAACACTTGCAGGACTACTCCCAAGTGAGTCTTATGCTCCACCTCCGATTTGGAGTACACCAGAATGTCATCAATAATGACAACTACAAAAGAGTCCAAGTATTTCTGAAATACTCAGTTCCCTAAATCCATGGATACGGATGGTACGTTCGTCAGCCCGAACGGCATCACCGAGAACTCAAAATGACCATACCTCGTACCTAACGCTATCTTGGGTATGTTCTCGTCTCGAATTCGCAACTGATAATATCCTGACTTCAAGTCCAATTTTGAATACACCACCGACCCCACTAGATGATCAAACAGGTCATCTATTCGAGGAATAAGATACTTATTATTAACCGTCAATTTATTCAACTCTCGGTAGTCTATGCACAACTGCGTACTACCATATTTTTTCTTCACGAACAGCACATGCGCGCTCCACGGTGAAGAACTGGGTCTGATATACCCCTGCTCCAACAGTTCTTGAAACTGTACCTTGAGTTAGGCCAACTCCTTTGGTGTCATCCTGAACGGAGGACGTGACACCGACCTAGCCTCGGGCACTAGCTCAATTGAGAAATCAATCTCCCGCCGAGAGGCGCTCCAGGAAGTTCATCAGGAAACACATCCTTGAACTCTTCCACTACGGGCACTTCCCCAAGCGATAACTTGGAAATTCGAACCTCCAATTATGCTACAAGAGCTACTCCACCCTGGTTAACTGCCCGCACCAACTACATGGCCGAAATCAGGGAACAGGCCACTCCATTAAGGCCCTAAAACTTGACTTCTGCCCGCCCTTCGCTTCTTAGGGTCACCATCTTGGACAGAAAATCAATACAAGCACGCTGCTCTGCTAGCCAGTCCATTCCCAATATCACATCAAACTCAACCAACGGTAGGACCGCTGCTATCAACACGAAGTCAACTCTGCCTAGCTCCCAACAAATGTGCCCTTTCTCCCCGGTTGTCATGGATGACCCGTTGGGCATGCGCACCTTCAACTCTGCACCTGCCGAGAATGACTCAACTCCAATCCTCCGGATGAAGCTTTCCACAAGGAAAGAGTGCGACGCTCCCGTATCAAACAATACCCTAGCGGGGTATCCAGAAACTAACACAAAGCATAAAACATAGACATCACACATAACGGTATAGATGTATGAAGCACAAGGTTAAACTTAAACTTCCTCATACCTGTCACCACATTGGGTTGGTGAATCGCTTCCTGCTGTCCAAGGTTGTAGGACCTTGGTTGCACTGGTTGGAACCGAGAAGCACTAGACTATGCCATCTTCCCTTTCTCTACAACACTGGGACCGGAGCACACAATCTTCTCCTACCTTGGCTCCTGCTCCGCACCCCCTTGATTACAAAAATGAGCAATGTGCCCCACCTTACCACAATTGAAGCACGTCGGTGGTCCCTTAGAGTGAGACCCTCCGGACGTCCACTTTCTTTTCTCACCGGACTTAAATGGGTGAGGCTTTTTCCTCCACCTATTCCCTTCAGACCTTCCTTGGGATTGAGAAGGCTTCCCTTCCCTTTGCTTGGGCGCAAACCCCTTATGGAGTTGGCTTCACTCCAGATCACTCTCCAACGTTCTGGCCGCCTCAACCAACTCATTGAAACCATCTCTCTTCATGGTGATGAGGGGTTGCCTTAGATTCTCCCTCAGCCCTGGTAGAAGAGGTTATCCCTCTCCTCATCATCTACCATTGTCGTTCCTGCATAACGACCCAACCGAGTGAACTCCTGAACATACTCGTCCACCATCTTATCCCGCTGCACCAAGTGCAGGAACTGTCTTTAAAGGACCAACCTCGTCGAAATGGGGATGTACTACTTTAGGAAAGCATTCCCAAACTCTTCCATGGACGAGGTGCATCCAGGAAACTGGCGGCCACTATGGCTCAACCACCACAACTTTGCATCACCCTCCAACATGAAATCAGCAAACTCAGACTTCTTCTCCTCTGGCGTCACTTCCGTCCTCAAATGTTCTTGCATCCGTGCCCACCAATCCTCCACATCAGTCGGCGTACCAACTCCCTGGAATGTCGGGGGATGGAAGCTCAGAAAATACTTCATCTGCAGGTATCCATGCCCGACCACCACACTTTCGGCCAACGGCTCTACTCTCCTGGCTTCTCCGCCCGGCACGGCCGTCATCATATTCGGTGTAGTAGGGGTTGCTACCTGAGCTGTCGCTACGGCTTGAGCTGCCACCATTACTTCAGCAAGCATACGATAGAAGTCGGCCGGGTTTACACCCATTCCCAAAGGACCCTAAGCTGTGGCGCTGCTCGCCAAAATCTCTTCTCTTAGTCATGACGTACACGCCTCGTTGCTTGCACTCTTAAGAAAAGAAAGGAAACAAGGAATCAGTCTCTAATCACAAGACTCAAACATAAGGACACTCATGGCCCCGCATTACTCCTATGTGGATAACTTCTATACGCACTGACCTTGAATCTAACCTGGCTCTAATACCAAATTGTAACACCTCCCCTGTAATGACCGTATAATATGGGTCTAGCCGGCCCCCCACAACATACGGACGCCACAGCTTTAGCATTAAAAAATGATATAACTACCCAATCTCAAAACTCAAAATCATACAATAGCAGAAACAACAAATAAGACTAGATGTTATCCACATACACAAGATTATCGAAACGGACTTATGGCCTTACAACAGAAGAGAGTCCAAACTTCAAAAAGTTAACATCAATAACATTGTGCGCAAACACTCCTAGTCTGCCTCGGCATGCAAGCTGGAAAATAAAAGCATCAAGCATACAGAGCCACCAAAAAATATAGCTAGTGAAAAACTGGAAACACTTCATGAGGCTTATGCCTTTTGGTCGGCGATCTAGCTCCTACTTGCGATCCTTGCCCTGTAAAAATTTGTTGTAACATGGGTCAGCAAAGGCTGACCTCAAACTATGTAACAAACACATCTCCTCCCAACTCGGCCTTTATAAATAGGCTTATAACTCAGATCTAAAAAGATCCTATAGAGAGAAAGAGTTGGTTGTTTCTTACTTGAAACCAGAGGGATTTGCTCTGTTTCCTCTACTTCATGATCTAAGAAAATCTCATCCCTACCTTCTTCACAACAACAACAATAGATTTTCAATAAACTGCAGCTTATGATAGAAGTAACCTGCAAAACTTCCGCTCTGCTTCTTTTTCCCTTCCTGGACTGAGTAGATTCAGCCCTAACTTTGAATCCAGAGAAATAGTCCTCCGAACCTAATTCCAGATCACTACTTATTCAAGCTTTCTTCTTCACAGCTTCCAGAAAATGTTATTCACAAATGATCAGCTGGATCTGTGTGGCACTGCATCTAGGGTTAGCCCTTGATGCCTCTTCATATCTCTCGGAGATTACACTAAACTTCTTGATGCAGTTGAGAATGGCACCAGCAACCTTTATTGAACTTTCAGACCAGTTGATTTAACTTCTCTCTTCAAAGTTCTGCAATAATGGAGAGGAAGAAGATGAAGTTCTGCCGCTTTGAGAAAAGACAAAACCCCAAAAGTTATCTTCTTCTCCGATGATCTCATTCCTTTAATCATCTATAGTGCAACGGCTCTTTTGACTCATGGGCCCAGCTTTAATTGCTTATTTACAATCTTCCTTTTAAAGAATAAGTCATACAGATGGCTACCGACACCATTAGTGGTGTACTACAGCTTTCCCTTAACGAGTTTGAATTCTGTTGACTTTTGTTGACATTTGCTGACGTCTACATCTGTGGACTTTGCTAAATTCTTAGTTTCAACCCAGGCCTTGAGTGCATTTATTGAACTGGCTTCACTCAACACCAAAACACTTAGTCATATAATCTGCACTTCCAGGCGTTGAGTGCATTGAGTCAATAAGCTTCACTTAACGCCCAAACTCATAGTCAACTTTTTGATCCTTTCTGCATCTTAGGTTTTGAGAGTATTGAGTGAACCTTCATCACTCAACGCCACCGGACTTTCCGGTTCTCTGAATGTCTGCCCTCTTATTGAGGTGTTGAGTGAATTGGCTTCACTCAATGCTTCTGTATTTGGTTATTTTTTGTACTGCTAGGTGTTGATTGTGTTGAGTGAGCCTTCATCACTCAATGCCATTCTAGGCCTTTTAGTCTTAACTGCTTAGGCATCGAGTGAAACTTCATCACTCGATGCTTTTGGAATTCGACAGATTTTTCTCTATTTCTTCTTAGGCTTTGACTACCTTAGTGTGTCTCAATGCTTTTAGTTGTATGGCGTTGAGTGAGTTGACATCACTCAATGCTTGTGGACTTGGCCATTTTTCTTAACTATAAATGCAAAGACTTTGACCTACTGGTCTTTACTCGTCGCTTTTGCTCATCTGGAGTTGAGTGAGCTGTCCTCACTCAATGCCTTTGGACTTAACCAGAATTCTATCTTTATCAACATCTCTTCTTGACGTCTGGTGTTGAGTGAACTGGATTCACTAACTCCTGTGGACTTAGTCGAATATCTCTTTCCATCTTTCTTCCCTAGACATCTTGAATTGAGTGCGTTAAGTGAATTGGCTTCACTCAATGCCTGTGCACTTAGCCACATTCTTTGCATCTGGCATTGAGTGAACTATTCTCACTCAACGCCTATGGACTTAAACATATTTTTGTCTCTCCACCACTCTACCTTATGACCACCTGCCACAATAACTTAGACAACTTGTCTAAACTTATTTCATGGAACATCCTGCACATGACGTGCTTGAACAACATCAAATACAACTATGATCTAAGTATTGATCGTGATGCCTCTTCAAATCTAGGGAACATTGAGGTAAATATTCCCAACAATCTCCCCCTATTTGTAGAAGACAGAATACACGGCAGTACTAAGAAGCATTAACAAAAAAAGCATATTAACTTAATGCAACTATAAGCTATATCTGCTACATCTGCTAGCTTATGCTTCTTGAATTACCAAAACTCCAAGATAGTTGTTGATGCATACATCGATAAGGTATCAACATGACTTCGACAACAGATTTTTTTTTTACAGAAGCAGGAAGTTGACGCGACTCTTATTTGAATTTGATGTTGTGTCATGTATAGTCCATAATAAAAGATTTAGAGAGTTATTTCAGGCTTATTCCAAGGGGCTTTCATGGAATTTTTTAAAATAATTCTAACCATTAGAAGACAATCTAAAGAAAGATTTGTCTATCATATTCATGGATTGTTTTATAGGAAGTCTTTGAAGAAAATATTGAGATTGATTGAAGTATTTCTAGAAGAACATATTAACATTCATTACGAAGACTTTATACATTAAAGGAACAATTCAAAATAATCTAGAGAAAATATAATAAAAGAAGCGAGTGCAAAACATACACACTGACACAGAGAATAAGAATAGAGACTGATAGTCGACTGTTCTTTGTCTTCTTCATCTTCTCAATACTCAATCTTCTCTGCTAGTGCTGAAACTAATAATCAACTAGAACATTCAGAAAGGATCACTGGATCCAAAGCTTATAACCCCTACAAATCTTCTATCAGAAAGGGGTTCATCAAACCAAAGGATAAGAAACACTTAGCGGCTAAAAGTCCTAATATTCTTGCTGAGAGGACTCATCCATGCAATTCGTCTTCACTACTCTCTCTCTATCACTCTCTCTCAATCTCTTTATCTCAAGTTTGTATTAACTGAGTAAAGAGTTTTTAAAATCCCATTTCAAAGGATTCAGGTTTTGTTTCTGAGATTCTTCATATCGAAAGACTCGGTTGGTAGTGGTTCAAGATCTCCGTACAAAAATATGTAGTTGTTAGTTCTAAGAGTCTCCTTATCAAACGACTCAGATACTGTGATAGTGTATTTCTACCATGGTAGTAGAAGAGTGGATGTACCCACATTTTGGAGAACCACTATAGATTTGGTGTCTTTTGTGTTTTTTTTATTTTCTTTCTTACTTTATTTTTGTGAAGTGTTGTGATGTGAATAATCTCTAGTCTGAAATCTGTGTGAGTGCAAATGATAAGTAGTATTCTGATCATATTTTAGCATAGGGTTTGTATTAATAATTAAATTTATTTAACAAAATTATGTTGATTTTGATAACAATAACTCTCTTCTTATAGTTTTATTTCTAACATATTTAATATTGTTTTTTGTAGGTTTCTGTAGAATTTGGAAAAAAAAATAACAATGCACTCCCTAGGCCATGGGCGTGACCTAGGGGCGTGTAATATTAATATAACATTTTCAGCCGGTTGGCGTGATTAGTAGCTCAAACTGAGAAAAAGACTAAGTATATGCCTGTGTTTCATGAGTCACGCCTGTGAGTTGAAGGTGACCACTCCTCATGACACTCCACCATCTGATAACGAGCTTAACCTAAAGTCATGCACCTGATCCATCCCTATTCACGCCTATAACCCTCAAGGGTCACACTCATGACTATCCAATGATCAGTCATTACATGCCATCCCGCAAAAATTTCCCACCAGAAGGTGTTTTCTTAGGTCACTCCACCTTATCACAGGAGTGACTAAGGAGCGTGACATGACTAAAACTCCTAGAGTTAATGCAGATCGTGCTCGATCCGTCTCCGACCTTCACATCCGTTACATGCCCACAGGTTACGGGCGGGTACTTGTGGTGTATACTCAGAATTCTCCAGGTATAAAAAGACCAGCAACTCCAACGACCAAGGAGTCTAATATTAGCCCCATTTGGGCCACTTCTAACTTAGTTTATGCATTTTCTTTCTTATACTTTTCAATTCCTTGTATAGATTTCATTTCATGCACTGTACTTTTCAATTCATAGTGTAGAATTCCCTTTTCGTGCAATTGTAATTTCTTTTCTTAACTAATAAAATAGATTTTCATTCCTCTTACTTCTTGTCTCTTCTTTTACTCTGAATCATGTTTAGCTAGATTTATTCTAGAATTTCATCGGATGATTTTGTTTAAAACCATGGTCAACATCACTTTAGTTTTACAATATTGAATCCCAAGTTATACTTGATAATACTTGCGTTAGGTATAGTGTGCAGGTTTACAATTATAAAGAACGATAGTATCAAGGTCTGTGACCTGCCACCGGGCACTAGATGTAAGACCCCATTTTTTTCTTTTAAACCACCGGGGTCTTATGCCCAGAACAGCCGCTTTGCGGTGACACCAACACACCCGGGAAGGTCGTCATTACAAAACCCCGATCATGCCAGCCATACCGATCGCATAAGAGTAGAATAAGTGTACATGAGTAAAATGAAACTATTCCACAAGAATCACATATATATAATATAAGTCTCCACGAAGGGAGAGTCCACAGAAAAGAAGAAACAAAGTACTAAAGAGGGCTCCTGTCCGATACATCAAGATCCTCACTACATGTCACTCAACGCGGAAGAAAATCTATAATATCTGGTAATGATCGGGACTCACAGTCCCTGCGGGCTGGACTCCGGTGCTACACTGTCCCGTCTCCGTGCGCACTGACCACTAGGGCTTTGTCTCCTGGTTCGGCTCCACGATCCCCTAAAATGATTTGGTCAATTACCGTTAGTATAAAAAGAGTAAGTCCTTTCATCCCCCACCCCTCCCCCAATGGCTCCAAGGCACTGAGCGGGGAGGAGGAAAGGGAAGGTAATTTAGGTGGAGAGTAGCAAAGTAGCATGTGACAGCGGAACTAGTCTAAATGTTCTATATAAACAGGTAGAGTAGAAGCTGCAAGTATGAGAAATGTAAACAAGAAACATATAACCTTAACTTATATGAATGCCCATATAAACTTATAAGTTAAGGGGTCTTATGCAAGGCTCACATCGTATAAAGAGTCCCATACCAATTTATACGATGGGGTGTCGGTTATAAGCAAGTGGTAAATATCCAAAGGAAAATAACCATAACTTATAAGCATGCTACACAAATTTATAAGCAAAGGGTCATTTTGCAAGGCCAATTGTATAAAACATCTCATACCACTTTATACAATAGGTGATAGGGGTTATATGCAATGATGATGCTATGTCATGCAAGTATGCCATAATGTGAACATGCAAGTGCAACACACCCACTCGACTATGTGCACACAGACATTTAGTTCCCCTTTCTGGAGACTAACCTCATAGGATACCTCTGTAGTGGCAAACGGAAGTGGTGGGTTGGGCCTCGCCCACCTCTAAACCGGTATCACACTACCAATCAGACCTCTCGGATGCCTCAACGCTGGTGCACTAAGCGGAACTCCTGCATACTCTTGCCGACTGGACCGCCGAACTTTATTTGGCCAAGTGCAAATCCACACATCCGAGCCAGCATATCAGTATCGGTTGGACGACTCTCCAATAACGGTGACCCACCACCTTATATCATATGCAAATGCAACATTAATGAATTTTCCACCATTCCAAAGCTCCCTAAACTAACATGTTCGTCTCAAAACCATCGGAGCCATCGGCTCACCGGGCTATCCTACCCATCACGAAAACCACCGAGCCTACCGCTCGTGAGACCTAACCTAACTCCCACAACAGCGGGGAGTGTGAGTGTAAGTGTAATCCTAGTTATACTAGTTACTCTTAAACATCGATTTTTATTACGGTTTAGGTTAGCCTAGGACTGCCCCCGATATACCCGGTGAAGGGTTTTAAAAGGTCACTAGGAACTATGATGGTAGCCAAAGCCCATTGTTCCCTTTCGCAAGGAACTTACTATTATTGGTTAATACCCGATTCCTGATCCCTTTTTAATATTACTTTGGATCTAACCCTAGTGTGTTTTGGCTCTCTCACTCTCCCTCTCCCCACAGGAAAGACAATCTGTCGTCGATCCCGAGCACCACTTACACTACTGAAACCATCACTTCTCCCCATGATGATTCCTAACAATGAACTCATTTTCACTTCACCACAACCAGAAAGCTAATAACCCCAACTCCCTGTGTCCATTTCACATTCTATCATGATTTCTGCAGTTTTACTATATGCATACCAATCTAGGCTATATTATATGTACGATTGGAGGTACTCCAAATTTTTATCCAAAAGCCCTAAAATATTTATTGGGGGCCTATCATGATATATTTAGCCTAAATCCAGAAAATTGGAATTTTCATAAATAAATTGGCATTTAATTAATTTTCCCAAAAATTGGTACATGGATGAGTTGAACATGAAGTGCTAGATTTACTTATGATATGACCATACAAAAATTATTAACACTATATGATGACAAGATATCAGCGAATACCAAATTTCATAAGTTTTTATAAAGGAATTATCCTCCTAATAAGTAATCCAAGGTAATTCAAATAAATAGGGTTAATGTAGGGAGTACCATAAATACTTGTCCAGAAATTATACAAAAATTAACAGAGTTTTATTATGATCATAAAACCTTACTGACTAGATTTCATGCAATTCCAGGATAAGAAAACTATATATAAAAATATATCAACCACATCTATCATGGGGTACTTTGTGAAGGAACATCCTTGTAATCTCAACTAACAATATGAAATAATTCTTTCAAGCTTCTTTATGCCCTAAAAAGATCTTTGGCTAAGTAACACATTTTTCCAGCAAGCTATAGCATTTATCTTCTATTTATAAAAGTAAGGTGCACTAGTTTACTTTACCCATGATGTTCTAAAAAGAAATGTTCAACTATTCCAAATAATTTACTAGTGCACCTAAATGACATTTGATTAGCTTTTCTAGAGTTTTAAATCATTCTAAGACATTTAAAACATAGTTACATCAATATCATCAAAAAGAGCAAGATGAAGGTTATAGTTGCAAGGATGAGCTACTGTTATCTAAACACGCTATCATTAATTATAGAAGTTAATATCACTATAACATTACTCCTACCAAAATATCATAAAGATCGAAGGTCATAGACCCATTAAATATTCCCTAAGGTGTATAGACCTAAAAACTTACTAAGTGGTTTAAGTGGGGTGCAAGTGTACAAATACCACCGAATCCCTTCCTAGGGCATTTCACCACCCCATGATCACATGGACTACACACCAAGTCCATCCAAGGGCATATCACCCAATGCCCTTCACAAACCCCCAAAGTTCAATCGTAGTGTTTGAACTAGGGTCCTAGGGTAAATCCACCCAATTCCACCCCATAATCCATGGGACGGTGTTTACTAACATAACAAATCAGGGGACCAAGTATCAACCTCTGTTGAGGTGATTTGGTCACCCAATACCACAATGGGCATTTTACCCTAATTAGCCCTCTTTGGGCCTAGTCTATGGTCTACCAAATTCCATACCAATTCTTCTCCAAATTGAATGAAATTTTATACAGAGTCTTATATTGACCCAAAGGACCACTCAAAAAAATTTGGGAGGGTTTGGAGGTCATTAGATATTTTAAATAATTCATACATGGATTATTAAATTTCTACAAAAACTTTAGAAAATGTTTTCCAAAAATTCTCATTTTTGGATATGTTATAGGTATAGTAATAGTGACCACCATCCAAAATTTCAAGTCATTTGGATGGCTGTTGATTGAATATTTTTTCATCAAGTCCCCGACAACGACGCCAAAAACTTGATTGAATATTTTTGCATCAAGTCCCCGGTAATGGCGCCAAAAATGTGACTGATATTTTTGCATCAAGTCCCCTGCAATAGTGCCAAAAACTTGATGCGGGTTAAAACTCCAAAATTATTAAGAGCACGCGGCGCCCTGGGCGGTTTATTTAGAAAAAGTGGAATTGGTTTTTTTTAGAAAACGGGGCATGCAGATTTATTTATTTGGATATATAACGGTTTAGATCGAGTTTTAACAAAAGGAGGCAAGTGCACCTATCGTGAGTAGTACATGGATATTCCGGTGTGGAATATTGAGGTTGTATTGTTCTTGGGGTCGGGTCAATTATTTCTACTCTTCTCTGGAGGGGACTATTATTTTACCGAAAATTAACTTGTCGGGTTATATTTTTTATATATATATAATAAAAATGACAGAAAACAGAAAGCATAAAAGAGAAAGTAATAAAAGTGGAGCCGATGAAAAGTTAGTGCAACCGCATCGAATAAAATTTGAACTAAAATAAACTATTAATAAAAAGAGATCCTAAATTTCAAATCAATTAAGATAGAGACTTGGCCTTAGAGGTTCCACTAGAATGAGCTCAACTAGCTATAGGGATATCGCTCACCCAAATGCTAAGACTATTCGACTGGGCTCTCGTCCGACGAAGGATTCCTCTTAACGCCCGCATTATGCCAAGAACCCCGCTATTGGGTGGGGAACCAAATCCGGTAGAGTTTGTGCGCCTCTTCTCTCAAGGGTTAGTGCGGAACTCTCTTTACCAAGGGGCAATCGGTCCATACGCATGGCCTCTCGGCTAGCTATCATATGAACTACGGAAATAGAGCCCGCACATCGATATGTGGTTTTACGCTTCGTAAACCCTAGGCAAAACTTAAGTAATTTTAATTAATGAGAAAAACAAGACCTTTAAGTATTTAAAGCAATTTTATCTATCCCAATGTTATTCGAAATTGAGGGCTAAGAATGGTTAGCCACTCATCGAAATGGGGACGACAGGCGGTGAAAGCAATAAAGAAAGCAGTAAATGAAAGCAGGAAAAGAAAGGAGTAAAGAAAAGCAGTAAATAAAGCTGTAAATTGCAAGTCCCACTCAACGAGTGAGACTAAAATGAAAGCAATAAAGTGCGAGTCCCGGCACAAATGCGTGGGCGGGACAAATGAAAGCGAGTCCAACTCAAACGAGTAGGAGAAAATAAATGCAACACACTCACACACTCGACAGAAATTAAAAACACAACTCACTTTACTGAATTGAAAATGCACACACACTGTAGAAAGGTAAAACACATGCACACACTCGACATGAAAGTAAAACTCACACACACACTCTACTGAATAAAATAAAAACAATGCGCCATTTAACTCTTAACGAGTAGCTAGGCGGAAATAAATGCGCACACTTACAAAAATGTGAAAAACTAAGTTATCTAAAAATTAAAACGACTGCATTTCTACCGCTAGAGTGTAGTAGAAATGTATAAAAAGCTGAAATAAAAATAAAACGAGTAAAAGGGTTTGCAAGTAAACGCAAAAACACAAGTGCTCGAAAAATTAAAATGAATACATTTCTACCGCTAGAATGCGGTAGAAATGCATAAAAAAAGAGCAGAAAAATTAAATGCGCAAAAGTTTTTGAAAATAAAAGCAAAAATGAAGTGTTTGAAAAAGTAAAATAACAATCTATCCATTCTTATAACTCTATAAAAATGCTTAAAGAGTGCAAGAAAAGTTAAAAGAACGAAAAGTTTTACGAAAATAAAATGCTATGTAAAAATCAAAACCACTTCCATAACCGTTTTTATATGTTCATAAGGATGAATATGAAGAGTTCTAAAAAGCCTAAGCCTAAAGCAAGTTAAGTAAAAATAACAAAAACATAAAAATAAAAGCTATAGTCATACACACACACACCCATTTTAAAGAAAAGAAAAACAAAGGAAAAACAAGTAAAAATAAGATTGCTAAATGGAGAGTTGCTTAGATCCATTCCAAAGAGATAACGGCGAAAAACTAAAATTTTTATTAATAGTAAAAGATTATTACAAAGCTAAAATGAAAATAAAAGAGGGAGAGGGGGAGAAAATCCTTTACATAGAATTTGGAATACATCAAGGCAGCATAACACCTTAGCAAAATGGTTCAAAAAAAATAGAATAGGATTACAAGCATAAGCTGGCTATTTATAGACAAAAAAATTCTTGGGACACGCCCTTTGACATAGGCGTGTCATTGGGCGTGTCAGCACTATTCATCGGTTCGATCCGGTGAGGTGACAGCTTAGTTGACTTTGGGCTGGACACGTGTCAGTCACGTGGCGGTCACGCCCCAGGTCACGGGCATAACTGTGGGCGTGTCGGGGAGGTGGATCTGGGCGCGGGTCGCGTCAAAAAGTCACCGGCGCGGTCTTGTAGGCCAGGTCGAGGAGTACACGCCCATGTGGCATCTTGACACAGGCGTGTCGGGGAGTGTCGACGAACGTCGAGCGAAACATCATCGAGCTGGAAGCTTTGATCGTCGATCGGGAATGACACGGGCGTGTCGGATCATTGGACACTGGAGTGTTGGATCGGTCGACAATCGTCGAGCGTAAAACGTCAAGCGTGGAGTAATACGGGGCTCGGTCACGGCCGTGTCGGGTTGACACGGGCGTGTGTCCGGGCGTGTCAAACTTTTTTCATCTAAAATTGCTGATTCACTAGAAGTTGACGTGTCACGCCCTGGTCACGGGCATGACCCAAAGAACACGTTCGTGACCCAAATAAAATTTCACAATTTCCAGAAAAATTAAGGAAACAAAAATAAAGCTATGTTAGAATAAAAATTACAAAATAGGAGCAATTTTATTAAATAAACAAAGTAAAAATGACAAAAATAAAGTAAAACAACTTATTTATTGTACACAAAATGCGTATATTTACAATTCATCAAATACCCCAATACTTAAGCTTTTGTTATTCCAGAGCAAAAGTTGGAGATGAACTTATAAGGAATTGAAGAAATCCTAAGTTTAGTTACCATTTGAATTAATTAAAAATAAGATCATAATAAACATCCAGGGTACTAGAGTTAAATCATAAATTATGAAAATGTTATAAATAGAGAAAGAGTTTCCAAAATACTTATAGATAAAATAAAATAGAAAGCAAAAATTTATTTTTGTAAGTTTAACAAAGATGGATTGAAATTATATAAAAAAGTTTAGCTTAAAAGAAGTTAAAGGAAATAATGTAATTTAAAAATTATGTTCTCAAAAATAATTAAATTAATTCTAGAATCATTGAAATAGGATAAGTGGTTTTGTGGGTTATGAAGAGGGCTTTGAAATTTTAGATGCGAGGGTATATTTTTTCGCTCGAAACTCCATTATATTTTTTTCTTTTGAATAATTAGGAAAATGAAATCTTATTTTCCTAACATATAAATTTTTTCTTTCTTCATAAATAATAAATAACACAATGTATATGTGTAGGAGTAATGAATTTTATCCTCTTACTCCGTAACATATAATATTTTTAAATATTGGGTGCCTATATTTTCGGAACGAAATTTTATTCCCATTGACATAGGATCTTTTAAGGGATAAAATAGGGGTAAGCATGTTAAGTAAGACATGAAAAAAAGGAGGTGGGTTTATTTTTTCAAAAAGAAAACTAGATTTTAATAAAAAAGTTTTGAGAACAACTTTTTAAAATGAACGTTCCGATGTTTCTAAAATCATGAATTAGAAATAATTGAAATCCATGGTTGTTATTTACTAACATAAAAGACGAGCTTCTATTTATAAAAATTAGTAGTGGTGGTGAAAAACAAGTTCCCTATTATAAGGAAAAGAAAAAATTTCTTTAAAACTTAATCTCAGACACTTAAATCTATCGAACTTTAATTAATAAACGAATAGTAAACAAAGAATAAGTAAAATTCACATATAAATTAACTCTAAACTAGATTTTTGGAAAGCAGAAAGAGTTAAGATATGGTATATTTGTTTTTATTTGTTCCATAATTAACAAATGTTTTTTGGATTTTAGGGTTTTTATCATTTTTTTGTATTTTTTGTTTTTATTTATTATCTTTTTTTGATTTTTAGAGTTATTCTTTTTTTAGGATTTTTTGTTTTTCGATTTTTTTTGATTTTTTAGTGTATTTTGATAAATTATTTATAAGATAAAGTAAAGAAAGAAGTGTTATTTACAAAGAAGATAGTGGGGAAAGAGAGATTTTTACAAAAAAAAAGTACAAAGTAAAAACTCGATGGCCCGCGAACAGACTCTTATTTCAGTGGTTGGTTTGATGAGTCGAATGCCTAAAAAGTGAGCTTTTACAAATAAGAAGAGAGGGGGAGGAAAGAGAAAGATTTATTTTTACAAATAAGAAGAGAGGGGGAGGAAAGCGAAAGATTTAATTTTAAAAATAAGAAGAGAGGGGGCGGAAAGAGAAAGAAAATTTTTTATGACATTTTTGAGTTTTTTAGGGTAAAAACAAAAAACAATTTTTAAGTTTTTGCATTTTTGTAATTTTTTGTATTTTTGGATGGGTGCAGAAAATATAAGTGTAGAATATGAAACTAAGAATACACCCCCATACTTAAACTCAACATTGTCTCCAATGTTGCAATCTAAGTATACGGAACGATAATATACAAAATATAGTATGGACAAAAATAAAAAAGTAGGGTAGAAGCTTCCCTAAGACGAGTTCGGCGGAGGCTCGGGTTGATACCCTGCATTATTAATCACAAAAGAAAGAAAAATAAAAGAAAGTGGAAAAGATAAATTCAGCGAAAAGTTTGCGGGCGGCAGGAGGCCATGTGTTTGTGTGACTCGATTAGCTAACGTCCAGCTATATGAGTGTGATAAAAATGCGATCCCCTAGCGCGCACAAAAGTGTGACGTACGCCGAAGTGTGAAAAATAGATATATAATTTTTAATAATAATTATTATTTTTATAGTGTTTATTATTTTTTTGTAAAAATTATTTGAGTTTTTGAAAAGAAATAAAACAAGTTAAAACAAAAAATATATACGAAAATTTTTGGTTTTAGGAGAGGATTTTTTTCAATAGACATATATTGTTAAAATAACAAAGTAGTATAAATATACTTTTTTGTGTTTTAACGTAGGTGTTTTTTGTTTTATTTTTTGGGTTTTGTGTTTTTTTAGGTTTTTAGGTTTTGAGTTTTGTAGTTTTTTGTGGGGTTTTTAGTTTTTTTATGTTTTTTTTTAATTTTTTAGATTTTTAGAGTTTTTAGTTTTATAGTTTTTAGGTTTTTGGATTTTTAGTTTTTATTTTTTTAGTTTTGTTTTTTAGTTTTTTTAAGTAGTTATTATTATTATTAGTAGTAGTATTAGTATTTTTTTGTTGGCCATTTTTTTAAATTTTTGTGATATATATAAAAATAGTTAAAATTAATAGATTTCCAGGGTTCAAAATAACGACTCGAAAAATCCCCGGCAACGGCGCCAAAAACTTGATTGAATATTTTTTATCAAGTCCGTGGCAACGGCGCCAAAAACTTGATTGAATATTTTTTCATCAAGTCCCTGGCAACGACTGTAACACCCCCTATCCATCGCATAACATATAGCAGTAGGTCCGGCCGGGGCCCGACGCCATATACCACAGACAGACTAGGTGGTTACTCAATGGAAGCCATCCAACCAATCATAACGTCCTACACAGAGCATTCTAGCGGAAGTAGTTTTAAGTTGCAAAATAAAAGAACCCATTACTAAGCATGAATGTCCACTAATACACCAAATAGGAATGTAGTACATACACAAGTACTGGCCTTAAGGCCTTACAAATGGTTTACTCTTAATACATGTTTTCCATACCACGGCACGCAGGCCGGTCATACATGAACAAAAGCAAGTAAACACTTCAATTAGGCCTTCAAGGGCCGCCTTCGTAATTTGGGCTTTAGCCCGCTATTGACCGCTTGGTCCAGCACCACCTGCAAGCAATAAACCACCGCACGGTGGCAAACAAAAGCAACGGTCAGCCATGCTGATCAAATTATAACGATCCCGCCCCCAATTCGGGGCGGCGATGCTCCTTCCCTGCACTTATTAGCAAAACCAAGCAGTTTATAAATATACATTGCATCACAGGCGTTGGCTCGCACGGTCACACACCCCATGCACTCACGGCACATTCACGGTGAACCGGCCAATGTCACGTCAGTTTAAGCCATAGACATTCCGGACTCACAACCGCCACTTCGACGTCCAAACATATGAGCATTTTGTCTTCTTGGCATGGGTCACGTCAATTTAAGCCATAGACCGCCGAATACCCTCATCTATGCCAACGACTCTACCCGAACGACATAGAACGGGTACGGTTCCATCTAACCCGTGCTCACATCGCAACGAAAATTTAAGTCATATGCGCGGGTCAAACTTCTCCCGAGTCCCGTTTCCATCACACTTCACATAACCCGGTTATGTGAAAGTTGGCTCCCAGTCCACCAAGTTGGCAAGATCACGCATCCGCCCAGTTTTTCGGGTGCACCTTAGGGTTAATCCCCAAGGCTCCCTGTTGCAATCTACCACGTAGAAAACCCGAAAATAAACAATCGCACGGAGTCTTCTCCGGCATTTATGCAATGCAACATCACCGATCTAGACCAACATGTCCGGATAGACTTCACACATCATGCCTATGTCCGTTCTCGTTTACGGACTCTACACAATGGGGACTTTACATATCTACCCGAATGAACGCATCCAACTCACCGCAAAATTGCGAGAGCGGGCTTCCTATGCAAAAGAAGTAGAGCTTCAAATGCTCAAGTAGAGAATCGTTACCCTAGCGTTCTTCCTTGGCGCCACGGAAATGTAAGCAGATGAAAAGCACCGCACTCTCTTTGCCTCCGTAGATCCGAAGTTAGTTCGCGATTTGGAGCTCTGAAGCTCCTGCAAAGACCGGATCTAAGCTTCTTCTTCCTCCTTTGCTCTCCTCTCTCTATATACTTTAGAAAGAGAACCTCTCAAGTGAAATGAGGGTTTCAAAGGTCTAATTCCGTGTATATCCAAGAACTAATAGCCCCCAGCCGTCAGACCCCGAATTAAAGAAATGAACGGCCACGATCCAGATCAAAAATGCAGAATCTGGGCCGAACACGGCCTGTGACACGCCCGTGTCCAGGGTCGTGTCCCTCATTTGCCGTCAAAATCGACGCGTCTGGAACAACACACGGACATCTGATACGCCCGTGTTCGACCTGACATGCCTGTGTTCCAACTGACACGGCCGTGTGGTCGGTCGTGTGCCTCCATCGACACATCCCCGAAAATAACCCGAGACTCACACGGGTCCTGGACACGCCCGTGTCAAACCCGAACACGCCTGGGCTCCAGCCGTGTTCACTGTCTCTACACTTCGTCGAGCAAAGTTCGTCGACCACTCGACACGGCCTTGGACATGCCCGTGTCCTCGGCCGTGTTCCCTGTCTCGACATATTGTCGAGCGAAAATCGTCGACTTCCTTGGCCGATCGTCGACCCGGGCTTGACACGCCATGAGACACGCCCGTGTCTCAGGCCGTGTGCCATGCTCGACAACCATCGTCTCCAAATTTCGTCGACCGCGGGGCCAAATCGTTGACTCCAGCCTGACACGCCCTGGGACACGCCCGTGTCCCAGGCCGTGTGACCCCTGCCAAATTCCAGATTTGGCCCAAAACGCCTCTCATCGCTCTTTTGAGTTTCGGGGCGTTACAACTCTCCCCATCTTAAAAGAATTTCGTCCACGAAATTACATAAAGAAAGATAAGTACAAAATCAAAATTTGTACCTGAGAGGAACAACTCCGGATATTCATCAAGCATAGTCTGCTCTCGCTCCCAAGAGAGCTCCTCACGACCGCAATTGTCCCATCGGACCTTGACCATCCTGATCTCTTTATTGCATAGCCGCTTGACTTCCGAGTCTTCAATGCGCACGGGTTTGACCTTTGTCGTCAACCCACTATCCACCGGCACTTGATCAACTGCGATCACTTGCAAAGGCTCTTGCACCGCCTTCCGAAGCACCGATATATGGAATACATCATGTAGACCATTAAGCTCCACTGAAAGCTTCAACCGATAGGCCGCTTCACCAACTCGCTCCAGAACCTCAAACGGCCCATGGTACCTCTAGCTTAGCTTTTTCAATCGCCGCACCCGCGAGACACCCTTGAACGGCTTGATCTTTAAGTACACCCTGTAAGACCCCCCCCCTTTTTTTTTCTCTATCGACACCGAGGTCTTAGGCCCAGAACCGCCGTTTTGCGGTGACTCCTTCACGACCTGAAGGATCATCACCACAAAGCGCTGGTTCTGCCGGCCAATTCGATCACAGAAAAGTAGCACAATAATGTAAATGCAAATTGCAGTCCACAGAGAATCACATGTCATAATAAATATAACTCCACGAAGGGAGTGTCCACAGAATAAAACATCAGAGTAGCAATACGGGCTTATGCCCGGTACATCATATCCTCACTACAAAATCACTCATGCGGAAGCAAAGAAGAAAAACTACTCAAGGTCGAGACTCACGGTCCCGGCTGTATGAACTCCGGAGCTAGACTGCCACACTTCCAAGCGCACCGGTCTCTGGGGCTGCTCCTCCATGCTGGTCTCCACGATCCCCTAAATGATGCGGTTTGAAAACCGTTAGTCTAAAAGAATAAGTCCTATCATCCCCCGCCCCTTCCCCCACAGCTCTTAGGCACCGATCGGAGAGGAAGAAAGGGGAGGACTTGAAGGTGGAGAAAATCAAAAGCAGATGACAGCGGTCCTATACTAGCAAATTCTATAGCATGTAAAGACAATAACCTGAAATATGAAAAGTAACCTTCACTTATGTGAGAACACATAAGCCAAGGGGTCTTCTGCAAGGCTCCCATCATATAAAGAGTCCCATACCAATTTATACATTGGGGTGTCAGTTATCATACAGCAGTAAATATATATATCCAAAATTAACCTTAATTTATAAACTTGCCCACACAAGCTTATAGACCAAGGGGTCGTTTTGCAGGTCCTAAAGTATAAGCATCCCATTCCACTTATACTTTAGGTGTCAAGGTTAAAGGAAGCGATTATGCTATGACATGCACGTGGGTATGATGGATCATGCAAGTGCAACACACACACCCGACTCTGTGCACACAGACCTTTTGTTCCCCCTTTCTAGAGCCGTAACCTCCCAGGATACCTCCGTAGTGGCAGACGGAAGCGGTGGGTTGGGCCTCGCCCATCTCTAAACCAGTAAAGCACTACCGGTCAGACCTATCGTACGCCTCAACGCTTGGTGCACGAAGCGGACTCCTGCGTACTCTTGCCGGCTGGCGCACCGGACTTCTGTTGGCGAAGTGCTAACCACACTTGCCGAGTCAATGTATTGGCGTCGGTGCATCGACCCTCCAATACCGAAGACCCACCACCTTAGTTTATACTTCCTTTTATGCACATGCAAATTTAGCGTAATCAAACACGAGCCGAAGCTCCCCGGACCAACATGTCCGACTCAAACAATCGAGTCGAAGCTCCCCGGACCCAAAGTTCGTCTTTTAATCATCCGAGCCGAAGCTCCCAGCTAATTTCCGGTGCCAACAGTGTTTGTGAAATGTGCAACCCTAATTACTAAGTTACTCTTTTCAGCTTGTTAAAACAGTTTACGTTAACACAGGACTGCCCCCGGTATTCCCTGTGAAGGGCTCTCAAGGGGCACTAGGAACTGTGTTGGGATTACGCCCAGCGTTCCCTTTCGTAAGGTACTTATTTTGTTATTGGTTGATTCCCTTACCCTTTTCTTCTCATGTTCCGATAGGCTAATCCTAGGGTGATTTGACTCCAACTCTCCTTGGGTAGGACGATCTTTCGTCGGACCCGAACGCCTCTAAACCCTAGACAAAACAACTCCCTACCCACCTATCTTCCATAGATGCACCTAATTCTCCTTATCCTTTCAGCAAACAAACAAGGCCCATCACACGTGCTCTAATTCATATCCAAAATGATTTCCTGCAGTTTTGCTATATGCAGACCACTTAAGCTACATGACCCGTAAAAAGGGAAGTACATGAAATACTCATCCAGTACCCCTATGATATTTATTAGAGGGCGAAAATGACATTTGTAGCATAAATCCAGAAATTCATAATTTTCCTAATTTGTCGGATAATTTATTTATTTATTCTAGTATCCAAAAAGCCCAAGTTTGAACATGAAGTAGCAATTTCAAACATGATAATATTCCAATAAATTTATGTTAATTACAAAATACATAATCAACTTTAAAGCCTAAGTCTTCAAATTTTTCAGCAAGGTTTAGACCCTTAAATGTAATTTCAAAGATATTTCATAAAAAGTCATTTTAAAAGATTTTACAGCAATATTACCTCCAAAAATTCAGAGAAAATTTAGAGATGATTATAATGGCCTATAAATACCCTAGAAAAAGTTTCATAATTTATCATTTAATAATAAGGCTATACTTGCTTTTCTCATGAAATTTCAAGTTTATGGGTTAATGAACAAAGTATACTAATTAACCATCAAAAATTTCCACAAAACTTCTCACATGATAATATTGAGCTAGAAACACTATGTATCAAGTTTCATAATTTTTCAATAAGTATTGGGCTCTTGCAAGAATTATTTAGTATGTAACCGAAGTAATGCACTTGTGAAGTAGATGCCCTAACTAGGTATCCAAAAATTCTATCAAAAATTATACATGATCAGTAAGGTCTAAAACTACCTCTGCCAATGTTTCATGCCCTTTCAATGGGTAGTGAGATCACAATAGCCAAATTATTAATTATGGCAATCCTATTGGTTACAAATGAAGTGCTACAAATATTCATCAAAACTTCCCAAATAAATTACTAGAGGCTCAAAATATCCTTGTTCCCTCACTACCCAAATTTGATTAAATTTCAAGAAGTTGAGCTAACCTAAACTAACATTACAAGTTTTAGGTCCTAAGATAGGGTTAGGGTTTTGTGGACCCTACCCATTTCAAAATTATTTAACACTTTAACCAGAGGGTTTTATATACCCTAGGACCCTCTATACAAAATTTGATGTTCATCCAAGGTGTTTAGGGCTCATGCCCTTCACAAGGCACAAAGGTCCCTCCTTAGGGTTTGACCTTGGAACTTAGGGCAAATCAATTCCACACTACCCCACATTCCATGGGGAGGTGCTAAGTGCCATAACAAGTCAGTGGACCAAATTTCAGCCTCTGTTGAGGTGATTTGGTCACTAAAAATCAAAAGTGCACTTTTTCACCAAAATACCCTTATTAAGGTAAAGTTAGGGTTGGGTCAATAACTATTCAAAACACATCCAAATTAGGTGAAACTTTATACAGATACATAACATGAGCCCAGGGACCACTCACCAAAATTTGGGAGGGTTTGGAGGTAATTAGACCACCTAATTAAATTATCATAGAGAAATTACATAATTTCCAAAACTATAGAAATATTGTCCCCAAAAATTCCCATTTTTGGTGCACTCCTAGATATGGTCTATAGTGACTCCCTTCCAAAATTTCCGCTCATTTGGATCAAAGATAAAGTGTGAGGACCTAATTGAAGTTTTGCCTAGCCATATGTGTAGGCCCCACCAAAATGGGTGCCCTGGTCAGACCAGGCACCCAAATTGGTCCAAACCAATTTTCAAATAAACTAGTCCCAATGGGATACAAATCCTATGTTGAGCATTTCCTCATACAGAGCCTCTAACTATTTTTAAGTAATTAAAACATTAAATGACATAAGTGTGACAAAATTCATATAACACACATTTCATATACTATAGTTTAATTCATACATCTGCATGAATCTTGGCGCAGGGATTAACGGGATCCTATCGTCTTCTCCGTTCAGTCAACGGTCCGGATTCCTCCCGCCTGGAGCAACTTCCAAATGCCACCGCCGGCGATCCGGCCGCCTCCCCGGCCGGCCACCGCCACCACCACCTCCGTTGAGGTGGTGGCCGTCGCCAGGCGGCGGCTTGGCCGCCGGAGGGCCGTTTTCCGGCGATCCCGAGAGGAGGATTTCCATGGAAAAACCATGAAAATTTGAAATGGATTCGGGCTCAATTGAGCCCGAACCTTGAACCTAGTGATTGCTAAGAACTATCCATGAGAGAAGGAGTGGAGGAGGACCTTCCTGGCGTCCTGAATGCGAGTCGATCTTCGGGTTGCCATGGTGGTGGTGCCGCCGGCCGGATTTCTGCAACTATGCAGTCAAGTTGCCTGAATTCCTAAGGTAAATGATGGGAAGGGATCCTCTCATGCCACTGATGGTGTATATATCATCAGTTGGGGGAGGGGAGAGGCCAACCACCAATGGCCATTAATGCCCTTGAAGGCTTGGCTCGGGTTGAGTGGGGGGGGGGGGGGGGGGGGCTGAATCCTCCTCTTGGTGGCCGGGAAACGGCTGGAATCAACTCCTCTTCCCTAGAGGAGTTGATTGCAGCCATAAATGGTGGTTGTTGATCTCCTTGGCCGGCCTTTCCACTCTCCCCCATCTTCTCTCTCCTCCATTAACATGGAGGGAGCTCCTTTCTCTCTCCTAGTCACCTTTGGTTGACTGGTCAACCCCACAAGCTAAATGCAGCCCACTTGGTTATGATGTTCATGGAAATGGGGTTAGCCTAATGAAGAAGTGGCTTGGGCTTGGGTTAGCCCTTTTGGGCTAGGTTTGACTTGACCTAAATGAGGGTTGACCTGGTCCAATTTGACCATCTGGGTTGACCCCATTGGGTTTTTAGTGGCCCATTGGACTCCCTTAAGGTCTAGAATTACTTGAATATGGTTGGTTGAGTATCTTGGTCGTCACATGTCCCTTGGTAAGGGCACTTTGACCATTTTAGGGCTAGAGTGGACTTGGGTCAACATGACCAATTGGGTTGACCCCAATGGGTCCTTGGTGACCCATTGGCTTCCCCTAAGGTATAGGTAGGGTTATGTAGGGTTACCCTGCACTTGGAGGTCACATACCCTTAGTAAGGGTACTTTGACCAGATTAGGAGCTTGAGTTGACCTAGGTCAACCTGGCCTCTAGGGCTGGCCCCAATGTGTCCTTAGTGACCCTTTGACCTCACTTTAGGGTTAGGAGGGCATAGGTGGGGTCCTCTAGGATAGGAGCAGGTCAATTGACCCTAAGTAGGCTAGTTTGACCCATTTGGGGCTAGGGTTGACCTTGGTCAACTGAGCCTCTTCGGTTGACCCCAATGGGTCCTTATGGCTCTAATGGGCCTCCAAAGGTATTAGGGGTGTTGTGGTAGAGTCTTGGGGTTAAGGTGTAGCCCATGGTCATCCTAAACCACTATTTAGAGTTCTACTATTTGCAGACCATGATGTTTTATCCACATTTTGTCCCCTATCTCTTGGCCCATTTCTGGCTTCCTAGGATTTTGTCATGCCCTAGTCATGGCCAAAACCACTCTTAGGGGTCTAGTTGGAAATGGGATGTTACAAATCCCAATAAACAAAACAAAGATTTCGTCCCCGAAATCAAGGTTGAGCCTACGAGACTTCCTACCGAAGAAAAGGAACTTGTAACATCCCATCATGACGCCATGTTTGCTAAATTAGGTTTAAAGGGAAACCTAGTTCTATGACCATTTCGCCCAATTGGCAAACCAAGATCCCAATAAACAAAGATAAGCCCCCAATAAACAAAAGATAAGCCTCTATCTGCCTAGAGCAGCCCTTAGTAGTTTAAAGCAGGAAAATAAATTAAACATCTTGAGGGGTTTGTGAGGTATACCTGACTGAACAGCTCTGGGTATCTTTGTCGCATCAAGTCCTACGGCTCCCAGGTATGCTCCTCCTGGCCGTGGTTCCTCCACAGGACCTTGACTAGTGGGACCTTCTTGCGTCGCAAGACCCGTACTCCTCGGTCGTCGATCCTAACAGGCTCCAAACGAACTGACCGGTCTGAAGCTACCGGCCCTTCGGTGGTCAGAATCTGCTGCTCTGGGCGTAGCAGAGCCCTCCTCAGCGAAGAAATATGGAAGACGTCGTGCAGCACTTCCAGCTCTGGTGGTAACTCCAGCCTGTAGGCTAGGGGCCCGATCCGCCCCAGGATCCTGTAAGGGCCCATGTTCCTAGGGCTGAGCTTCTTCCTCCGACAACGCACCCACGAGACTCCATGCATGGGCCGGATCTTCAGAAACACCCGGTCTCCCACCTGGAACTCCACCTGCCGATGCCGGGCGTCATAGTACTTAGCCTGTCTACTCTGCGCCTCTAGCATCCTGTCTCTGATTAGCCTCACCTGAGCCTCGGTGTCTTCAACAAACTCTGATCCCAATACCTTCGGATCTTCGTCCTGAACCCAAGAAAGCGGGGTCCGGCATCTCCTTCCGTACAAGGCTTCGTAAGGCGTCATCCTGATGCTAGACTGGTAGCTGTTGTTATAGGAGAACTCGACCAGGGGTAAGAGTTTCTCCCACGGTTCCCCGCGGTCCAAAATGCATAGCCTCAAAAGGTCTTCCAGCATCCGGTTGGTGCGTTCTGTCTGCCCGTCCGTCTGGGGATGAAATGCAGTGCTGAAGGTCAATCGCGTACCTAAGTAAGCTTGCACGGTTCTCCACTCCCTAGAAGTGAACCAACCATCTCGATCCGATACGATCATCTTGGGCACCCCGTGATATCGAATGAACTGCTCCACAAATCTCCGTACTAATACTCCCACAGCGTCGTCCTTCTTGATCGGAATGAACCTGGCTACCTTAGTCAACCGATCGACGATGAACCAAATTGAGTCATTCCCTGTTCGTGATCGGGGAAGTCCGTGAATAAAATCCATCGCGATGTCTTCGAACTTCCACTCTGGTACCGGGAGTGGTTGCAACAACCCCGCAGGGTTTTTGCACTCTGCCTTCACTAGCTGACAAGCTTCGCAGTGGGTCACCAACCGAGTAATATCCTTCTTCATGCCAGGCAAGTACATAGTCTTCTTCAAATCCGCAGTCATCTTCGTGATGCCCGGGTGCACCGAGTATCTACTGTGGTGGGCTACCTCCATGATATCCTCCCGGACCTGGCCTCCTCCTGGTATATAAGTCCGGCCTCTGAAGCATACCACGCCATCCCTCATCGTATAATCTCCTGCTGTACCGTTCTCCAAGGACCAGAATATTGGCTGCAGATTGACATCTCGCCTCTGTCACTCTCTGACTCTGTCCCGGATATCATCTGTAGCACTCACCACTGCTAAATACTCCGTGTAAAGCTCGGGGTCCTCGGATGACACCAGTGTGATGTGCATATCCTCCAATCTCCTCACCAACTCCATAGACATAACTTGAGGCCCGACTGCGGAAGTGGCAGCTCTCCGACTCAATGCGTCCGCCACCACGTTTGCCTTCCCTGGATGGTAGTGCATCTCATACTGATAATCTGCAAGAAACTCCACCCAGCGCCTCTGCCTGATGTTCAGTTCCTTCTGCGTGTCCACGTATTTCAGGTTCTTGTGGTCGGAATAGATATCGCAGTGGATTCCATAAAGATAATGGCGCCAGACCTTCAAAGCAAAAACGACCGCCCCCATCTCAAGGTCGTGCACCGGATAGTTCTGCTCGTGCTTCTTCAACTGGCGAGAGGCATATGCAATCACATGGCCCTTCTGCATCAGTACAGCTCCCATACCCTGGTAGGAAGCATCAGTGTAGACCTGAAATCCTTCCCTCCCCGAGGGGAGAGTAAGAATGGGAGCCGAGGTTAGCCGATCCTTCAGCTCCTGGAAAGCTGTCTGGCACTGCGGGGTCCACACGAACGGTACCTCCTTCTTCGTCAAGGAGGTGAGCGGGAGGGAGATTCGAGAGAATCCCTCCACGAACTTCCGATAGTAACCGACAAGTCCTAGAAAACTCCGTACGTCGGTGGTTGTCTTCAGCTACGGCCAATCCCGAATAGCCTGAATGTTTGCCGGATCCACTGCCAATCCGGCTCCACTGATGATGTGGCCTAAGAAGCCCACCTCCTTCAGTCAGAACTGACATTTACTAAACTTCGCATATAGATGATTCTCCCGCAGTCTCTGCAGGGTCAGTGTCAGATGGCGAGTGTGCTCCTCCTCCGTCCTCGAGTAAATGAGGATGTCATCGATGAACACAATGACAAACACATCCAGATATTCCTTTAAGACTTGGTTCATGAGGGTCATGAACGCTGATGGTGCGTTGGTGAGTCCGAAGGGCATCACCGTAAACTCGTATAAACCATATATGCTACTAAAAGCAGTCTTCTGAATGTTCTCCTCCCGAATCCGAAGTTGGTAGTATCCCGACCTCAAATATAACTTCGAGAAGAACTGCGCTCCTTGCAGCTGGTCGAACAGCTCGTCTATCCTTGGCAGTGGATAGGTGTTCCAGACCGTCAAACGATTTAGTGCTCGATAGTCGATGCACAATCTGAGGGTCCTGTCTTTCTTCTTGACGAACAATACCGGGGCTCCCCAAGGTGAAGAGCTTGGCCGGAAAAATCCGGCTTCCACTAACTCCTGAAGCTGGCTCCGGAACTCTGTCAACTCCTTTGGGGCCATCCGGTAAGGGGCCTTGGACGCTGGCTTGGCCCCCGGCACAAGCTGTATCTGGAAGTCCTGCACCCTGCGCGGGGGTAATCCGGGCAACTTCTCCGGGAAGACGTCCTCAAACTCCCGCACCACCGGAATATTCGATATAGAACTCGTGGCCTCCGCCATCTCACACAGCACCTCGTAGACCTCCTCCCCCTGTAAATAGGCCTTGACGGCCTGTACTGAAGATAAGGGTATACGTGAGGCAGGTCTTATACCTTCGATGATGATGGTAGAGTCCCCGTGCCTCACAGTGATCCTCTTCGCTTGACAATCAATCTGGGCATGGTTCCACTGTAGCCAAATCATGCCCAGGATCAGCTCGAAGACTGGCATCCTCAGGACCGTTGCCGAAACTTCGAATGACTTTCCACCAATCTCCGCCTCCATACTGCAGTGGGCTGAGGTGAGTATCTCCGATCCGTCGGGTAGACGCACCCTACTCATCCGACCTGTGAACCGTTCCACTCCTTATAGCCCTTCTAGAAAGGCCTCCGACACAAACGAGTGCGAGGCACCCGTGTCGAACTGAAAGATATTATACCTACACACCTAGGGGGGATGAATAGGTGACTTGAATCTTTTTGACTTTTTAGGCAGCAATCAGATAATATCACAGAATTCTAGGTACTTTATCACAACACACATTCAGCAATCACAGAATTCCACAACACACAGTAGACACACAGTTTTATAGTGGTTCCCCAAGGTTTGGGTACATCCACTTTCCCCCTTCGCCTATCTAGCAGTGTACTAGATTCGGCCAAACTTCTCCACTATCTCAGATCCTCAGATCTTACACTCAGAACCCACAACACAGGTTCCTACAACTCAGGCCCAAGGCCCTACAACTCAGCTTCTTCACAAAGCCTACACTCAGCCACCAAGGCCTACACTCAGCCACCAAGGCCTACACTCAGCCACAACAGGCCTACACTCAGAGATTTCAATCTCCTACACTCAGGCACTCAAGCCCTACACTCAGCCTTTATAATTACAGGCTTACAAGACTCAGATCCCTAAGGATCCTACAAGATAAAATGAATACAACAATTGTAACTCAACAACTCTGAGAAAAGAGAGAAGAGTTGTGAGTTTCTTGATGAGTTCTTGGAAGAACTCAGCTGAAATCAATCTGACTTGGCTTTCTTCAAAGCTTCTTGAATGTAGAACTCAATAAGATTGATCTCCTCTGCAGTTGATCCTTGACCTCTGCTACTTAAGATTCAGAACAAATCTGAACACTTCTTCTCAGCCTGGTTCCAACGGCTGACTTCTTGGATGGAGCTCTCTCTCTCCAACTTCTTAGATCTTCACTAGATTCTTCAAGGAATAGCTAGATCTTCTTTGTATATTAATCACTTGTACTTGTGTTCAATCCAACAACCATTTCTATAGAAAGTGTAAGCCTATTTATAGGTCTTCTTCATGGTAACCGGCTGGTCCGGTCCATAACTGATTTCTGACAACTCTGACAGGTGCAGTAGACCGGCTGGAATGGTAGCTGTCAAGTCATCCAGTCAGTTCTTGAAAATTCTGTAACTGTCTGTAAGTGTCGAGACTGTCTTTCTTTAAGTGTCGACACTTATAGACCAAGTGTCGACACAAGTTGTCTAAGTGTCGACACTAGCCTATAAGGTGTCGCCACAACACCTATTGTTGTTGATTTTATATCTCGACACAGCTTCTTCTTCATGTGTCGACACTGATATTGAGTGTCAACACAACACTTTGTTCTTCAGCACTTTGTTGACTTCTTGTAAGTGTCGACACAACTCCTTTGTGTTGACACATCTTTATGTGTTGAACTTGTCGGTGTCGACACTGCTTCTTGGTGTCGACACATGTCTTCAGTGTTGATACTTGCTGAGTGTCGACACAGCTCCTTGTGTCGACACATACTTCTTCTGTTGAGACTTTTGCTGAGTATCGACACTTCTCATTAGTGTCGACACTTGTACTTAGAATATTCTTGAACTTTGCTAAGTGTCGACACAGCTCCTTGTGTCGACACTTTCTTCAAGTGTTGAGTATTCAGCTAAGTGTCGACACATTGTTTCTTGTGTCGACACTTTCTTCAAGTGTTGACTCTTCTGCAGTGTGTCGACACATTGTTCTGGGTGTCGACACTTTTTTCAAGTGTTGAGTCTTCTGCTGAGTGTCGACACATCTCCTTGTGTCGACACTTATACTTAGTCTCTGCTGACTTTTGCTGAGTGTCGACACAGCCTCCAAGTGTCGACACTTTCTGATGTGGACACAGTTCCTCTAGGTGTCGACACAACTGCTAAGTGTCGACACAGCTTCACTGGTCTTCTCTTCATTGATTGTCGACACAGCTCCTTGTGTCGACACTTTCTGTCTGGTGTCGACTCTGCATCCCTGGTGTCGACACAATGACTCCAAGTGTCGACACTGCTTGCCTGGGTGTCGACACAGGTCTTCTTAAGTGTCGACACTTTCCCTCTGGGTGTCGACACATGGACTTAGAAACTTTTTCTTCTTTCCTGTAAATACTTAACCTGCACAAGTAAACTCAAAACACATCAAATACATTTTTGATGTATATCATTGAGTTGGGTGAGGCTTCTTCAAATCAGGTACATTAGTACCAATGTACCCAACAATCTCCTCCTATTTGGAGAAGTCATAACCCTTAGTCATTGATATACACCATATAGAATAAAATCAAGTATGATGTAAAACAGGATTATGTAATCAGGAAAGAACATCACATGTATTAAACAAACATGCATATACAGATAACATCTCAGAACAATTATGAAATAGATTTAAAACACATCATATTGTTCTCACAACTTTGTAATATTCATAATACAAAAGTTTGACATAGTGTTAACATCAAAAGATTACATAGTAAACTTAAGAAAATTTCTATGCTATTTTTGTTCAGCCTCCTTAATCACAATCCCTTTTCCAGACTGAATCTTGGCTTGCATAGGAGCTTCTGCAGCTTCAGTATCAACAGGTTTCTTCCATTTCAGCTCATTCTTCTTAAGTTCCTCAGCTTTAATCTTTTGCCTTTCAAAATAATGATAAGGCTTGGGAAAATACTTGCTAGGCTCCTGGGCAGTAGGAGGTAGCTTTTCCATCTTGGCCTTTCTTCTATATTGGACTATGGCTTCTTGCCTTGTCTCATGCTTCCTCCATTCAAGTTCAGAAAACCATTTATTTCTGTCTTGTATATTATCTTTTGCAGCTTTCCATGCAGTTAAGATAATATTTCTTGAAGTAGGGCTCCACTGCTCAAAGTCTGGTGTTTGTTCAGCTTGTTCCCTGAACCTCTTCTTAGATAATCTAGTTTCTTCTTCTTTCTGCAGAGCTTCTTGCATAGCTTCAGATATTGGCCGAACAACTTTCTCTATAATGACATTGTCCTTTCCCCCAGGTGGGTTATACATGGACTGTATATCAGCATGTATCATGTCAAAATCTGTTGGAGGATAGATAACTGGAGCTACTTCAGGTTGCTCACCTCCAAGATATGCAGGGTTAATTCCAGATTCTGCAACATTGTCATCATCACACAAAGGAGGATAACCAAGAGTTGCTCTGATAGAATTTGATATCCACTTGACATGATCAGAGCTGGCTTTGACTAAAACCATCTCCCCCTTTATGACTTCTCTTGCTATGTGATCTATCACATCATCTTTTTGAAATCTGACCTGGTTATCCAAATAATTAACTCCATCTTTAAAGAAAGGTTTTAACCTTTGGAGTTTGTCAGTTATGATCTTCTGAGAGTCTTGTATGGCAGTCTTAACAGCAGTTATTTCTTCTTGGAATGTGTTGGGTACATTGGTCAAATGTACCTGATTTGAAGAAACCTCACCTAACTCAATGATATACATCATAGTGTATTTGATGTTTGTTTGAGTTACTTGTGCAGGTTAGGAATACACTGGACTGAAGCTAAAAATTCTAAGTCCATGTGTCGACACCCAGAGGGAAAGTGTCGACACTTGAGAAAACTTGTGTCGACACCTAGACAAGCAGTGTCGACACTTGGAGTCATTGTGTCGACACCTGGGAAGAAGAGTCGACACCAGTCAGAAAGTGTCGACACTTGGAGCTGTGTCGACACTCAGTGTAGAAGAATGCAGAAAAGCTGTGTCGACACTTAGCAGAAGTGTCGACACCTAGAAGAGCTGAGTCAACACCAGAAAGTGTCGACACTTGAAGTAAGTGTCGACACTCAGCAAAAGTCTGCAGAATCTAAGTACAAGTGTCGACACTCAACACAATGTGTCGACACTATGCAGAAGAGTCAGCACTTGAAGTAAGTGTCGACACCCAGCACAATGTGTCGACACTTAGCTAAAGACTCAGTATTTGAAGTAAGTGTCGACACTCAGCACAATGTGTCGACACACAATCAGAGGAGTCAACACTTGAAGAAAGTGTCGACACTCAGCACAATGTGTCGACACTTAGTTGAAGACTATACACTTGAAGAAAGTGTCGACACAAGGAGCTGTGTCGACACTTAGTAAAGATCAGAAAAGTTACAAATTATTCTAAGTACAAGTGTCGACACTAAAGGAATGTGTCGACACTCAGCTGAAGAAACAAAAGTGAAGACTTGTGTCGACACCAAGAAGCTGTGTCGACACTTGACCGTTTCAATACATAAAGTTGTGTCGATACAAAGGAGTTGTGTCGACACTTAGAAGAATACAGTTGCAGAATGAAGTACAAGTACTTGTGTCGACACTCAATTTCAGTGTCGACACATGCAGAAGAAACTGTGTCGAGACATACAAGGAATTGTGTCGACACCTTGTAGACTTGTGTCGACACTTATACAACATGTGTCGACACTTGGCCTATAAGTGTCGACACTTAAGAACAGAAAGTCTCGACACTATCTGACAGTTAGAAGAATTTCAAGAAGTGACTGGTTGACAAGACAGCTGCCGATCCAGCCGGTCTACATCAACTGTCAGTGATATCAGAAGTCTGTTATGAACCGGACCAGCCGGTTACCATGAAGGAAGCCTATAAATAGGCACTCATAGTCTACAGAAGATATGATTGAGATTAAGAGATTAATTGTTGAAGTAATATAGAAGTGGTTGACAAAGTTTTTACAGAGAGAGTTCAGATCTTTGTAGAAGTGGTATATTGAGTATCAACACAAGAAGATCTTGCTGTGCATCAGCAGATCTAAGAAGTTGGAGAGAGAGAGCTCCAACTAAGTATTCAGTCTTTGGAACTAAGGCTGAGAAGAAGAATTCAGAGTCTTCTGGATTTCAAGAAGCAGAGGTCAAGGAACAACTGCAGAAGATTCAGACTAATTCAGTTCTAATCAAGAAGCTTTGAAGGAAGCTAAGTCAGTTTGGATCTAACTGAGTTCTTCCAAGAACTCTTCAAGAATCTCTCAACTCCTCTCCTATTTCTGAGTTGTAGAGTTATCTATTATACTTTCTATTTTAAATTGTAGGATCCATTGGATCTGAGAGAATTGTAAGCCTATTTTATAAAGGCTGAGGGTAGGGCTTGGTTGCCTGAGTGTAGGAGTTGAAGAACTCTGAGTGTAGGCCTTAATTGGCTGAGTGTAGGCCTGGGTGGCTGAGTGTAGGCCTTTTGGCTGAGTGTAAGGCTTTGGGCCTGAGGTAGGAACCTAGTTTGGTTCTGAGTTAGTGGAGAAGTTTGGCCGAATCTAGTACACTGCTAGATAGGCGAAGGGGGAAAGTGGATGTACCCAAAGATTGGGGAACCACTATAAATTAGTGTGTCTTCTGTGCTGTGCTGTGAAATTACTGTGTTTATGCTGTAATTGCTGTTAGCTGTAGAATTCTGTGAAATAGCTGTTGTGCTGCCAAACAAAACTCAAAAAGGATTAGGTCACCTATTCACCCCCCCTCTAGGTGTTTAGGTACCATATCTTTCAAGTGGTATCAAAGCGAGGTTCCTCAAAAAGGACTAACTGTCTGAGGAGATCCAGTTTGGCAGGTTCAGTATAAGTCAGGAAACAGTTTCAAGAAAATCAAGAAACATGGGGTCTTCAGAGAATCACAAGGAATTGGGTTCAATGAAACTACCCATTTGCAGAAAGGAGATTTTTGGAATCTGGAAAGAAAGGGTAAGGCTGTTCATGGAGGCCTCTGACCCTAGGATCTACATCACAGTCAAGGAAGGGCCTTATGTGCCCATGAAGATTTCAGTCTTGGATGCCACACAGAGAACTCCAAAGGATTTTTCTGAGATGACCAAGGATGAGATTGTCCTAGCTACAATGGACAAAAGGGCACAGAACATCATAGTTAGTGCAATAGATGATGCCACCTTCCAGAACCTTATTCACTGTAAAACAGCAAAAGAAATGTGGGATACCCTCATTGTCTACATGGAAGGTTCTGAAGAAGTAAGACAAGATAGGAAATCCTTGCTTAATCAAGAATATGAGAGCTTTAGGCAAGGAAGAGGAGATAGCATCACTGAATGCTACAAAAAGTTCTACAGAATTGTTAATGAACTCATGTCCTATGGAAGGGAGTTCACAAACTATGAATTGAATGATAAGTTCTTGAGGTCCCTAACCAAAGATTGGGACACTAAGATCTGTGCCATCAGAGAAATGGCAAAGTTGGGAGAAATTCCTCCTCCCACACTGTTTGGCAAGTTGTTATCTTATGAGATGCAATTGTCAGTAAGAAAAGAGGAGGAAAAGTCAACAAGGACTGAACACAGGGAAAGGACTGTTGCCTTTAAGTCAGAAGTACCTAGAAAGAACAGGACTAAGTCATCAACTCCTCCTCCTGAGGTAGTTGAATCAGAATCTGATGAGTCTGTTAGCACTAAATCTACAAGCAGTGAAAGTGATGAAGACTTTGCTGCATTTACCAGACATTTTCAGAAATTCCTGAAGAAGAAACAGTGGAAGTCCAGACCTTCTTTTCCAAAGGGAAAGAAGTTCAGTATCAGGAGAAGAAGCCTTCAAAGAAGGACAAGCATAAGGACAAAGACTAGCAAGGCAACTGGGTCTAAGATTGTGTGTTACTGCTGCAATAGACAGGGTCATGTAATTGCAGATTGTCCTGAAAGAAGGAAAGAATCCAGTGACAAAAAGAAGACTCACTTCAAAGGAAAGAAGGAGAAGTCCTTTGTTGCAAAGAATGAGAAGACTCTTTCAGACATTTCTTCTTCAGACACTGAGACAGATGCTGAAGCCTATATAGGGCTATTTGCTGAAGAAGAAGAAGAGTTTATGCAGATCATGGAATCAATCTATGAACAAGAAGAGGTTCAGTGCCAAGGAATGATGGCATTGACTGAAAGTACCACAATCCTGGAGCAGCCAGGACCTAGTCAGGTACAAAATCTAACCTTAAGTTCAGATTCCAGCTTCTAGTTCAGAGTCAGAATCATCTTCATCAAGTGATGGAAGTGATTCTGAATCTGAGGGAGATATTCATCAGCTCTTAGATGAATACCAAGTACTGTTGCAAGCCTATAAGAAAAGCAAGATCCTAGCCAAAAGTCAGGCAAAGGAGATTGCTGATCTCAAGGCAGCTGCAACAGATTTTGAGAAGGAGTATGATCAAAAACTGAATGAAGTAGCCAGGCTGAAACACATTACTGTGATTCAGATGGGTACTATTACATTTAAAAATGATCAAATTAAGTTGCTGGAGATCAATCTCCAGAAGGAAAAAGAGCTAGTTGCTAGGTTTTCAAAACCTAAATCAGTGCTACCCTTGATTGATGAATTTGTTCATCATAAAGGAAAGGCTGGATTGGGTTTTGTTAAGCCTGTGAGGACTGTTCAGGATCAGTCCAAGTCCAAGGGCAAAGCCCCAACATTCAACAAGGCTGCTGTAGTCAAGACAGCAAAGGTTGTACCTAAGCAAAGGTACAACAAGTTTGAATGTTGGTGTTGTGGCAAGGTTGGCCACTTTGCCTTGGATTGTTGGCACAATGCCAGTGCCAAGTTGAGTAGCAAGTTACCTGTTGGAAAGCCAGCAGGTAGCTATGTCAAATTGCAAACTAACAATCACCAAGGACCCAAGTTTACTTTGGGTTCTAAGGTTCATTAATTTGTTTTGCAGGTGAATCCAAGTGACCATACCCCTACATGGTACTTGGATAGTGGTTGTTCCAGACACATGACTGGAACTAGGGGACTACTGAAGGACTACATCCCAATCAAAAATGGTCCAAAGGTGACCTTTGGTGGTTCTGAAAAAGGAATCATCAAAGGGTTTGGTAACATTTCTTCTAACCTTGTTACCATTACTCAAGTGGCTTATGTTAAAGGTTTGAAACACAACCTCATTAGTATAAGTCAATTAAGTGATGTAGGGTATGACATCTCATTTGTTAAAAATGGTTGTCATATCAAGAGGTCAAGTGATCAAGAGATCATTTTGACTGGATATAGAAAGAGAAATGTCTACTGCTTAGACATTATGGTTGAGAACAATAGTTCTCCAGTCTGTCTTGTAGCTGATGAGACAGTCTCTCAATGTGTCAAATGGCACAAGAGGCTTGCTCATCTTAATTACAAGACTATTGGCAAACTCTTTAGTAAAGAGTTAGTGAGGAATGGTCCTCAAGTTAAGTGTGTCAAAGATGGCATTTGCTCAGCTTGTCAAAAGGGCAAGCAGACTAAATCCACCTTTAGAAGCTTAGACAACAAAGATGCTGTGAGGTGTTTATACCTCTTGCATATGGATCTATTTGGTCCAATGCCAGTTCACAGCTTAGGTAGGAAGGTCTACACCTTTGTAGTTGTTGATGACTACTCAAGGTTTTCCTGGGTGTTCTTCTTAAAGCAGAAATCTGAAACACCTAGTGTCTTCTATAGTTTTGTTAAGCAAATTCAGAATGAATTGAACTGTACAGTGGTCAAAATTAGAAGTGACCATGGTACTGAGTTTCAGTCTGAAAGCATGACAAAGCTGTGTGAAGACTATGGGATATTTCAAGAATTCTCTTCACCTAGAACACCTCAGCAAAATGGCATTGCTGAAAGGAAAAATAGGACCTTGATAGAGGCTGGTAGAACCCTATTAAGTGATTCATCACTGCCAGAATATTTCTGGGCTGAAGCAGTTAACACTGCATGCCATGTGATAAATAGGGCTACCATCACTAAAAGGTTAAACAAGACCCCCTATGAAGTAGTGAAAGGCAGGAAACCAAATCTGTCCTATTTTAGGATCTTTGGTTGTAAATGCTTCATACTTAACAATGGGAAGTCTTACTTAACTAAGTTTGCTGCCAAGTCCCAAGAGGGAGTGTTTGTTGGGTACAGCAATAATAGTAAGGCTTATAGAGTCTACAACTTGACTACACAAGTTGTAGAGGAATCTGTGCATGTAGTTTTTGATGAGTCACAACTAATTAACAATGAGTTGTCTAGTAGTGTGTGCAGCCCCACAGGTCTTACTAAGAAGATGGACAAGCTAACCATAGAAGATGTACCTGCTGCAAGACAGCAAGTAGAAGAAGATGGTTTATGTCCAGGGGGAGAATTACATGTACAAGGAGCTGTTGAAGTACAAGGAACTCAGCTTGATGAAGATGCTGAAGAAGTTCAACCAGAAGTAAGGATGCCTCCAGCCAACAGGCATCTAAGAGATCATCCAGTAGAGCTGATCATTGGAGATCCAAGACAAGGTGTTCAGACTAGAAGCAGAAATCAGAATGCAGTAGTATATTCAAGTTTTCTGTCTCAAATAGAACCAAAGAAATTTGAAGAAGCTATACAAGATCCACAGTGGACTGAAGCAATGCAGGAGGAGCTTAATCAGTTCAAAAGATGCAAGGTGTGGGATCTGGTTCCTAAGCCTAAAGATCACAATGTGATAGGAACAAAGTGGATCTACAGGAACAAGTTAGATGAACAAGGTGTCATCATTAAGAATAAGGCAAGACTAGGTTGCAAAAGGATATAGGCAAGAAGAAGGTATTGATTTTGATCAAACCTTTGCTCCAGTAGCCAGACTGGAAGCCATAAGGATGTTCTTGGCCTATGCAACCTACCAAGGATTCAAAGTATACCAAATGGATGTGAAGTCAGCATTCCTTAATGGTAATTTAAAAGAAGAAGTATATGTGGAGCAGCCTTCAGGTTTTGTTGATCCTACTCTTCCACATTATGTCTATAGACTTAGGAAAGCATTGTATGGGTTAAAGCAAGCTCCTAGAGCTTGGTATGAAACCCTATCTAGTTTCCTCATTGAGAACAAGTTCACAAGGGGGAAAATAGATAAGACTCTATTCCTTAGGGAATCTAGAGGCAAAGTAATACTTGTCCAAATATATGTAGATGACATTATATTTGGGTCTACTGAAAGTAGCCTTTGCAAAAAGTTTGCAAAGCTTATGCAGAGTCAATTTGAAATGAGTAGTATGGGAGAACTGAAGTTTTTCTTGGGTCTCCAAGTTAAACAGACTGAAAGTGGTCTATCCATATGTCAGTCTAAGTTCACCCTAGAACTCATAAGGAAATATGGTATGGATTCCTCCAGTACCATGAAGACTCCTATGGGGTCAAGTATGTCTCTAAGCAAGGATGATGCAGGGAAACCTGTAGATGAAACCTTGTATAGAGGGATAGTTGGCTCCCTACTATACTTGACTGCAAGTAGGCCTGACATTATGTATGCTACATGTGTTTGTGCCAGGTATCAAGCCTGCCCCAAAGAATCTCACTTGACTGCAGTCAAGAGAATCTTGAGATATCTAAAGGGCACACCCTATCTAGGCCTCTGGTACCCTAGGAATGGAGATTTTGATCTAACAGGCTATTCAGATGCAGACTTTGCAGGATGCAAAGAAGATAGAAAGAGCACAACTGGATCCTGTCAGTTCCTAGGTGGAAGACTCATTTCATGGAGTAGTAAGAAGCAAACCAGTGTGGCCATCTCCACAGCTGAGTCAGAATATGTAGCTGCAGGAAGTTGCTGTGCTCAACTTCTGGGATTCAACATCAGCTAGAAGACTATGGATGTCAGGTAAGTAGAACTCCACTTTATTGTGATTCTACTAGTGCTATTTCAATAGCTAACAACCCTGTATCACATAGTAGAACTAAACATATTGAGATTAAATATCACTTTCTTAGGGAGCATGTAGAAAGAAATGATATTGCACTTGAATATGTTAGAACTGATAATCAGATAGCTGATATGTTCACTAAGCCCTTAGATGAAGCTAAGTTTAATAGGTTCAAAATTGAACTAGGTATGATAAACTTAGATTAAGTTTACAGAACAAAAATTGGCTAAGTAAAAAGGTGTCGACACATAGACAAGTCTATGTCGACACAGAATAGTAAGTGTCGACACTTCAGGAAAATGGTGTCGACACATCTAGGAAGTTAGTGTCGACACTTCAGAATGTTAGTGTCGACACATGTCGAGTAGGTGTCGACACATCCAATAAAGTGTCGACACTTAAGTTTTACTCAGAATTTTTCTAAGTAAAGTCTCGACTACATGTCGAGTATAGTGGTGTCGACACTTAACCAAGTGTCGACACATAAAATCTGTTGACTAAATTTGTGTCGACACATGAGTGTCGAGACATTATAAGTCAGTGTCGACACTTAATTGTCAGTGTCGACACATGCTTAGCTCGCTATCCCGCCTGTTCGTCTTCAAACAAGAAAGGTATAAATAGGGTTCTGTCTTTGATTGTCGACACGCTTTCAAAGTTTCGAGACCTAAACTCTTGTGTCGACATTTCTCTCATCTCAAGACTAAATCTTCAAACCCTAATGGCTCCCAAGCTGGAAGAGAACGTTAACGAAGGATATGAACTGGTGCGTGGCGCATTCGACGACTGCGAACAAGAAATCAAATCCGTGATAACCCTAATTGCCAATTCAGGATTGGAGTTCTTGGTTTCAGCACCAACGAAAATATGGAAGAAGGAAGTCATTGAATTCCTTTCTGGCGCGTCTGTAGATGACTCAGGCTACAGAATTAAGTCAAGGGTGCATGGCACCAAGGTCAAAATTTCACCCAAGTCTTTAAGAAAGGTACTTCAGCTACCTAAAGTTCAAGATAAAGAGGAAGTAACTGCTTCTAAGACCAGGGAAGCTCTTACTTGGTGTGGACTGGATCCAAAGATGAAGGTGGGATCAGTCTTTAACAGAAAAGGTATGAATAATCAAGGCAAGTTCTTGTCAGAAATAGTGGGCAAGGTAATACTGAGCAAGCCAGGAGGACATGACAGGGTGTCTGCCTCCATGTTTGAAGTCATGATCAGAATCATCTTCAATCTGAAAACAGACTGGGCAATGGTGGTTTATGAAAAAGTGAAGGAAAGTCTGAAGAAGCCCAATCTGGGCAGGATACTAAGTCTCTACCTGGCTGGATCAATTCCAGAGGTAATGAGCTCTGCTGCAGGAACAAAAATCAATCACATGAGGAGAATGGACTCAAGAATATTCTCTAGATGGGAAAGGGTGCTGGTGTCAAAGGAATTGACCACCCCTGAAAAGCAAGCTTCTAAGAAAGACTCTCCTCCCAGGAAGAAGAGGAAGACTGCTGCTGTGCCTCAAGAGCCATCCAGCAGCTCAGGCAGTGAAGAACATGTGGTCTTCACTCCTGATAGTCCAATGGATAAGGCTGCAGAAAAGTCACCTGCTCCTCAGGAGCCAGCTGACATCCAGGGGGAGCTTCCAGGTGTAGCAGAACCATCTACACTGGAGAGTGAGCAAGCCACCCTCCTCATTCAAGAGGTACTTGTTGACCTTAATACTTTGAATTTTTCTATAATAAATTCTGATTTGTCTGATGATCATCAGCAAAATCAGCCAGCAACTCAAGAACCAGATGTTGTTCTCCAAGACACATCTGTTGTAGCTGATGAAACCAGAACATCTCCTGCACAGTCTCCAGCAGAATATACAATGGAAGACCTATTTTTGAATTTAGATCAGGATGATTTTGATATGGAAAAGAATGCTGCTGATGCAGTGAAGGATGCTGCTACTGAGGGGGAGAATTTGGATATTCAAGAAGAGCCTATAAGGCTAGATACTGAGAAGGCACAAGATGTGCACACTGAACAATCATCCAGCCCTAAGGATAGGGTGAATATTGCAAGTACATCAGAATCTGAAGATGATGAAACTGAGCAAGATAAGAAGAAGAAGTTCTTTGTTTTCAAAAGAAGGAGTCAGAGCTATAAGAAGGCTCTCCAAACTGTTGCTCAACACTCACTGGTTCAACAAGCTCCATCAACTGATTATACTAGCCTAATGGTTGCAATGCAAGTAAAGATGGATGAGCAAAGGAGGGCCATAGAGAAATATATTGATGAGGGCCAAAAATCTCTACAATTTGATCTAGCTCAAGATATCAAATCAATAAGGTTTGAAATGAACATGAATAAGAAGGAAATGAATGAATGCTTCCACAAGGGTGGTAATGCTGTGGTCTATCTGGCTAAACATCAAGAAATCATAAAAGAGAAGGTAGAAGATATTGCTCTAAAGCAGGGATATGTGTTGGAAAATCAATTGAGGATGAATGATAATTTGACTGCATCTCACAATGCAATAGTCACTGAAATCAAGAATAAGTCTACTGAACCATCAACCTCCTCTGCTGCTGCCAAAGCTGATTTTGATAAACTCTTTCAAGCTGAACTAACTGCTGTCAAGACTGCCATCAAGGACTCCCAGAAGGTCATTTCTGAACAGCTTACCAAGCTAAGACCTTTCTTTAAAGAGGGCATAAGATATTTGGACAGCCAAATAAGGTTCCAGAAAGATGATGTGAGAGATCATGTAGCCCAAGAAGTCATAAAGGGGGAGAGAGTGTTAGTCAAGGCCAGTTCTGAGCATGCCAAATGGATTTCAAATTCAATCAGGGCTACACTTGGATATCCTCCCCTGTGTGATGACAATGAAGTAGCTGAATCTGGTATTCAAGGAACATATCTTGGAGGTGAGCAACAGGCAGTGGCTGATGTAATCTATCCACCTCCAGATTTTGAAATGATTCATGCAGATATAAGCACAATGTATAGTCCAACTGCTGGTAAGCCTAATATTATTCTGGAAAAGGTTGTTCAACCTATCACAGCTGCTATGCAAGAGGCTTTGGACAAAGAAGAAGAGACTAGGCTATCAAAGAAGAAGTTCAGGGAACTTGCTGAACAAAAACCTGATTTTGAACAGTGGAGCCCTACTTCTAGGAACATCATTCTCACTGCATGGAAAGCGGCCAAGGACAATGCCCATGAGAGGAACAAGTGGTTCTCAGAGGCTGAATGGAGGAAACATGAAAGTAGACAGGAAGCCATTGTCCAACATAGAAGGAAGGCTAAGTTAGGAAAGCTACCTCCTACAGCTGTGGAGCCTAGCAAGTACTTTCCTAAGCCCTATCATTATTTTGAAAGGCAAAAGATCAAGGCTGAAGAACAGAAGAAGAAGGACTCCAAAGGGAAGAAGATTGCTGAAGTTGAGCCTGCTGCTGCTGCTGCTGTGAAGGCTAAAGTACAAACTGGAAAAGGCATAGTCATTAAGGAACCAGAGCAGAATTAGACTAAGATTAAAACTGAAGAATGTTGTAATCTGTTACATCTGAACATTATTGTAAATCTTTGAAAATCTATTGCAAACAATGTATGAACAATTTTTTGATAAATATATATTTCATGATTGTTCAGTAGAATGTGTCTAATTCTTGTTTGTTCTGTAATGCTGTATGAGTATACATGTGTGCTTTATTACATGTTTAAGTTTAACTCTGTTGTCATATATCTGTTTTACTTCATTTTATAATTTTTAATTATGAGTGATGTATATCATTGACTAAGGGTTATGACTTCTCCAAATAGGGGGAGATTGTTGGGTACATTGGTCAAATGTACCTGATTTGAAGAAACCTCACCTAACTCAATGATATACATCATAGTGTATTTGATGTTTGTTTGAGTTACTTGTGCAGGTTAGGAATACACTGGACTGAAGCTAAAAATTCTAAGTCCATGTGTCGACACCCAGAGGGAAAGTGTCGACACTTGAGAAAGCTTGTGTCGACACCTAGACAAGCAGTGTCGACACTTGGAGTCATTGTGTCGACACCTGGGAAGAAGAGTCGACACCAGTCAGAAAGTGTCGACACTTGGAGCTGTGTCGACACTCAGTGTAGAAGAATGCAGAAAAGCTGTGTCGACACTTAGCAGAAGTGTCGACACCTAGAAGAGCTGAGTCAACACCAGAAAGTGTCGACACTTGAAGTAAGTGTCGACACTCAGCAAAAGTCTGCAGAATCTAAGTACAAGTGTCGACACTCAACACAATGTGTCGACACTATGCAGAAGAGTCAGCACTTGAAGTAAGTGTCGACACCCAGCACAATGTGTCGACACTTAGCTAAAGACTCAGTATTTGAAGTAAGTGTCGACACTCAGCACAATGTGTCGACACACAATCAGAGGAGTCAACACTTGAAGAAAGTGTCGACACTCAGCACAATGTGTCGACACTTAGTTGAAGACTCTACACTTGAAGAAAGTGTCGACACAAGGAGCTGTGTCGACACTTAGTAAAGATCAGAAAAGTTACAAATTATTCTAAGTACAAGTGTCGACACTAAAGGAATGTGTCGACACTCAGCTGAAGAAACAAAAGTGAAGACTTGTGTCGACACCAAGAAGCTGTGTCGACACTTGACCGTTTCAACACATAAAGTTGTGTCGACAAAAAGGAGTTGTGTCGACACTTAGAAGAATACAGTTGCAGAATGAAGTACAAGTACTTGTGTCGACACTCAATTTCAGTGTCGACACATGCAGAAGAAACTGTGTCGAGACATACAAGGAATTGTGTCGACACCTTGTAGACTTGTGTCGACACTTATACAACATGTGTCGACACTTGGCCTATAAGTGTCGACACTTAAGAACAGAAAGTCTCGACACTATCTGACAGTTAGAAGAATTTCAAGAAGTGACTGGTTGACAAGACAGCTGCCGATCCAGCCGGTCTACATCAACTGTCAGTGATATCAGAAGTCTGTTATGAACCGGACCAGCCGGTTACCATGAAGGAAGCCTATAAATAGGCACTCATAGTCTACAGAAGATATGATTGAGATTAAGAGATTAATTGTTGAAGTAATATAGAAGTGGTTGACAAAGTTTTTACAGAGAGAGTTCAGATCTTTGTAGAAGTGGTATATTGAGTATCAACACAAGAAGATCTTGCTGTGCATCAGCAGATCTAAGAAGTTGGAGAGAGAGAGCTCCAACTAAGTATTCAGTCTTTGGAACTAAGGCTGAGAAGAAGAATTCAGAGTCTTCTGGATTTCAAGAAGCAGAGGTCAAGGAACAACTGCAGAAGATTCAGACTAATTCAGTTCTAATCAAGAAGCTTTGAAGGAAGCTAAGTCAGTTTGGATCTAACTGAGTTCTTCCAAGAACTCTTCAAGAATCTCTCAACTCCTCTCCTATTTCTGAGTTGTAGAGTTATCTATTATACTTTCTATTTTAAATTGTAGGATCCATTGGATCTGAGAGAATTGTAAGCCTATTTTATAAAGGCTGAGGGTAGGGCTTGGTTGCCTGAGTGTAGGAGTTGAAGAACTCTGAGTGTAGGCCTTAATTGGCTGAGTGTAGGCCTGGGTGGCTGAGTGTAGGCCTTTTGGCTGAGTGTAAGGCTTTGGGCCTGAGGTAGGAACCTAGTTTGGTTCTGAGTTAGTGGAGAAGTTTGGCCGAATCTAGTACACTGCTAGATAGGCGAAGGGGGAAAGTGGATGTACCCAAAGATTGGGGAACCACTATAAATTAGTGTGTCTTCTGTGTTGTGCTGTGAAATTACTGTGTTTATGCTGTAATTGCTGTTAGCTGTAGAATTCTGTGAAATAGCTGTTGTGCTGCCAAACAAAACTCAAAAAGGATTAGGTCACCTATTCACCCCCCCCCCCCCTCTAGGTGTTTAGGTACCATATCTTTCAGAATGCTTTGTCAAACTCTGCTTTAGCAGTAGCAGAAGAAGTTGTCAGGCCAGCAACAATGTTCTTCATCTCTGTGACAATAGCATTGTGAGATTCTGTCAAATTGTCATTCATTCTGAGTTGGTTCTCTAGAACATACCCCTGCTTCAGTGCTATGTCATCTACTTGAGCCTTGATTTTCTCTTGATGAGAAGCTAAGTAGACTACTGCATTCCCTCCCTTGTGGAAGCAGTCAGTCATCTCCTTTTTATTAAGATTCATTTCAAATCTTATTCACTTTATATCCTGGGTCAAATCAAACTGTAATGCTTTTTGCCCTTCATCCACATATTTCTCAATGGCTTGCCTGTGCTCATCAAGCTTTATCTGCATAGCAACCATAAGAGCATTGTAACCTATTGATGGTGCTGGCTGTACTGTAGGTTGTGGAGCTATGGTTTGCAATGCCTTCTTATAACTCTGGCTTCTTCTTTTGAAAACTTGGAATTTCCTCTTCTTAGCCCTTGAAGCTTCTTCATCTTCAGAGGCTGAGGTGCTGGCTATATCTACCCTCTCCTTAGGTAGCTCTTCAACAGCTTTTTGCTTCTCTGGCTCTTGCCTTGCTGCTTCTTCTTGAAGTTGCACTTGCTCCCCCCCAACTGGAGCATTCTCCCCCTCTGTAGCAGCACAATCCTTGTCAAAATCTGTTTGATCCAGATTTAGGAAAAGATCTTCCATGGTATATTCTTGTGGAGAATGAGCTGGAGAAATTCTTGGCTCATCTACCACTGCATCAGATATCATTTGAGCTGCAACAGATGTGTCCTCCATGACAACATCTGGGACTTGACTATCAAGCTGAGTTTTCTGATTAACATCATTCAATGAATCAGACAAATCAGTACCCTCTATAGGAAAATCTAAAGCATTAAGCTCAGAGATTACCTCAAGGATGATGTGGGTTGCTTGCTCACTTTCCAGGGTAGTTGGTTCTTCCACAATTAGAGGCTCCCCCTAGATTTGATCCTGATATAAGGGGCTAGCTGGTGGTAGCTCCCCCTGCCTTTCTGCAGCCACTTGTGGAGCTGGGGACTTCCCAGCATCTCCAGGTTCTTGTTCATCATCTGAACTACTTGATGATTGCTGAGCTACTGGAGCTATCTTCTTCTTCTTCTTCTTCTTCTTGAGTGGGGTTTCCTTTTCAGGAGTGATCTTCTCAGGGGTTGGCATTTCCTTTGACAAAACCCTGTCCCACCTAGATAATATCCTCATGTCCATCTTCCTCATATGGTTGATTTTGCTGCCAGCAGCTTGACCCATAACCTCTGGTATGCTACCAGCTAGGTATAAGCTTAAGATCCTACCCAAGTTGGGTTTCTTCATACTTTCCTTGATCTTTTCAAAGACTACTACAAACCAATCAGTTTTTAGGCTGAAGATTATCCTGGTCATAATGCTGAACATATAGGCAGATACCCTGCCATGCCCTCCAGGTTTGCTTAAGATCACTTTGCCAACAATTTCTGATAGAAATTTACCCTGGCTATTCATCCCTTTCCTATTGAAGATAGAACCAATTTTCATCTTTGCATCCAGACCACACCATGCCAATGCATCTCTGGTCTTGGAAGCAGTAACCTCTTCTTCTTCCTTAGTTCTTGGTAAATGAAGGACTTTCCTCAAACTTTTTGGTGAAACCTTAACCTTCTCACCATGGACCCTAGACTTGATCTTGAATCCAGTGTCGTCTACTTGTGCTCCATTGAGGAATTCCAGTACTTCCTTCTTCCAGATCTTTGTAGGCTCTGAAACAAGAAATTCCAACCCCGAGTCTGCAACTAGGGTTATCACATTCTTGATTTCTGGGTCTGCATCACCAAACGCGTCGCGCACCAGTTCATACCCTTCATTGACGTTCTCCTCGAGCTTTGGCGCCATTAGGGTTTGAAGAATTTGAACTGAGAGAAGAGAGGTGTCGACATACAAGTTTGGTCTCGAAACTTTTGAAAGCGTGTCGACAGACATAGGCAAAATCCTATTTATACCTTTCTAGGTTTGAAGATGAAAAGGCGGGCAGCTAACTTAAATTGTGTCGACACTGTCGATAAGTGTTGACACTGACTTATAATGTCTCGACACCTATGTGTCGACACAATTTTAGTCAACAGATTATATGTGTCGACACTTGTTTATGTGTCGACACCACTTAACTCGACACATAGTCGAGACTTTACTTAGATAATTCTAAGTAAACACTAAGTGTCGACACCACCTTGGATGTGTCGACACCTACTTGTCATGTGTCGACACTAATTTTCTGAAGTGTCGACACCAACTTCCTAGATGTGTCGACATCTCTTCCCTGAAGTGTCGACACCACTTTTCTGTGTCGACGCATATATCTCTGTGTGTCGACACCTTTTTACTTAGCCATTTCTATAAACTTATTCTAAGTTTATCATACCTAGTTCAATTTTAAACCTATTGAACTTAGTTTTTTCTAGGGGCTTAGTATACATATCAGGTAGTTGATTATCTGTCTTAACATATTCTAGTAAAATATCTTCTTTCTCTACATGCTCCCTAAGAAAATGATATTTTATCTCAATATGTTTAGTTCTACTATGGGAAATAGGGTTATGTGCAATTGATATAGCACTAGTAGAATCACAGAAGAGTGGAGTTCTACTTACCTGAATTTCATAGTACTCAAGCTGATGTTGTATCCATAGAAGTTGAGCACAGCAACTTCCTGCTGCCACATATTCTGATTCTGCAGTGGAGATAACCACACTAGTTTGCTTCTTGCTACTCCATGAAATCAGTCTTCCACCTAGGAATTGACAGGTTCCAGTTGTGCTTTTTCTGTCTTCTTTGCATCCTGCAAAGTCTGCATCTGAATAACCTGTTAGTTCAAAATCCCCATTCCTAGGGTACCAGAGGCCTAGGTAAGGAGTGCCCTTTAGATATCTCAATATCATTTTGATTGTTGTCAAATGAGACTCCTTAGGGCATGCTTGATACCTTGCACAAACACATGTAGCATACATGATATCTGGTCTACTTGCTGTCAAATATAATAGGGAGCCAACTATCCCTCTATACAAAGGCTCATCTACAGGTTTCTGTGCATCATCCTTGCTAATAGACATACTTGACCCCATATGAGTCTTCATGATACTGGATGAGTCCATACCATACTTCCTTATGAGTTCTAGGGTGAACTTAGACTGGCATATGGATAAACCATTCTCAGTCTGTCTTACTTGGAGACCCAAGAAGAACTTAAGCTCCCCCATACTACTCATCTCAAATTGACCTTGCATTAGTTTTGCAAACTTTTTGCAAAGGCTACTCTCAGTAGACCCAAATATAATGTCATCTACATATATTTGGACTAGTATTACTTTGCCTCTAGATTCCCTAAGGAATATAGTCTTGTCTATTTTCCCCCTTGCGAACTTATTCTCAATGAGGAAACTAGATAGGGTTTCATACCATGTCCTAGGGGCTTGCTTTAACCCATATAATGCTTTCCTAAGTCTATAGACATGATTAGGTAGAGTTGAATCAACAAAACCTGATGGCTGTTCCACATAGACTTCCTCTTTTAGATTACCATTCAGAAATGCTGACTTGACATCCATTTGGTAAACTTTAAAACCTTGAAAGGTTGCATAGGCCAGGAACATCCTTATGGATTCCAGTCTGGCTACTGGAGCAAAGGTTTGATCAAAGTCAATTCCTTCTTCCTGCATATATCCTTTAGCAACCAATCTTGTTTTGTTCTTAATGATGACTCCATGCTCATCCATTTTGTTCCTAAAGATCCACTTGGTTCCAATTATGTTGTGGTCTTTTGGTTCAGGAACAAGCTCCCAGACCTTGCATCTCTTGAACTGATTCAGCTCTTCTTGCATTGCCTCAATCCAATGAGGGTCTAGGATGGCTTCTTCAAACTTCTGTGGCTCAACTTGGGATAGAAAACTGGAGAAGATTGCTGCATTCAGATTTCTACTCCTTGTTTGTACCCCTTGTCTTGGATCTCCAATGATTTGCTCTGCTGGATGATCTCTAAGATGCCTATTGGCTGGAGGCATCCTTGCTTCTGGTTGAACTTCTTCAACTTCTTCATCTTGCTGTACTCCTGGTACTTCTTCTATATTTGGTACATTTAGTACTCCCCCTGGACAACAGCAACAATCTGTTACTTGCTGTCTTGCAGTAGGTTCTTCTTCAATAGTGAGCTTGTCCATCCTGTTAGTTATACCAGTGGGGCTGCAAACACTACTAGACAACTCATTGTTACTAAGTCTAGTTTCATCAAATACTACATGTACAGTCTCTTCTACAACTTGTGTAGACAAGTTGTAGACTCTATAAGCCTTACTATTGTTGTTGTACCCAACAAAAATTCCCTCTTGGGACTTGGCAGCAAACTTAGTCAAGTAAGACTTTCCATTATTAAGTATAAAGCACTTACAACCAAAGATCCTGAAGTAGGATAGGTTTGGTTTCCTACCTTTCACCACCTCATAGGGGGTCTTGTTGTGGCTTCTAGTTATGGTAGCCCTATTAATAACATGGCATGCAGTATTAACTGCTTCAGCCAGAAGTACTCTAGTAGTGATGTATCAGTTAATAGGGTCCTACCAGCCTCAATCAAGGTTCTATACTTTCTCTCAGCAATGCCATTTTGCTGAGGTGTCCTTGGTTAAGAAAACTCTTGAAATATCCCAAATTCTTCACATAGTTTTGTCATGCAATCAGACTGAAATTCAGTACCATGGTCACTTCTTATTTTGATCACTGTACTGGCTAGTTCATTCTGAATTTGTTTGACAAAGCTATAGAAGACACTAGGTGTTTCAGATTTCTGTCTAAGGAAGAACACCAAGGAAAACCTTGAGTAGTCATCTACAACTACAAAGGTATAGACCTTCCTACCCAGGCTGTGAACTGGCATTGGACTAAAGAGATCCATATGCAAGAGGTATAAACACCTCACAACATATTTGTTTTCAATGCTTCTAAAGGTGGATCTAGTCTGCTTGCCCTTTTGACAAGCTGAGCAAATACCATCTTTAATACACTTAACTTGAGAACCATTCCTCACTAGCTCTTTACTGAAGAGTTTGTCAATTGTCTTGTAGTTTAGATGGGCTAGCCTCTTGTGTCATTTGACACAATGAGAGACTGTCTCATCAGCTACAAGACATACTGGAGAACCATTGTTCTCAACCATAATGTCTAAGCAATAGACATTCCTTTTTCTATAACCAGTCAAAATGATCTCTTTATCATATGACCTCCTAATATGACAACCATTTTTAACAAATGAGATGTCATATCCTACATCACTCAATTGACTTATACTAATAAGGTTATGTTTCAAACCTTTAACATAGGCCACTTGAGTAATAGTAATATAGGAGTTAGATATGTTACCAAAACCCTTGATGATCCCTTTTTCAGAACCACCAAAGGTGACTTTTGGACCATCCTTTATAGGTGTGTAGTCCTTTAGTAAACTCCTTGTTCCAGTCATATGTCTGGAACATCCACTGTCCAAGTACCATATTAGGGCATGGCCACTTGGACTCACCTGCAAAACAGATTAGTGAACTTTAGAACCCAAAGAATTCTTGGGTCCTTGGTACTGGTTAGTTTGCATCCTAACAAAGCTACCTGCAGGCTTTCCAACAGGCAGTTTGCTACTCACTTTGGCACTAGCATTGTGACTACAGTCGATTGCAAAGTGGCCTATCTTGCCACAGCACCAACACTCAAACTTATTGTACCATTGCTTAGGTACAGTCTTAGCTGTTTTATCTACAGCTGACTTGTTGAGAGTTGGGGCTTTGCCCTTGGACTTGGACTTGACAGTCCTAGCAGGTCTAGTAAATCCCAGTCCAGCTTTACCTTTGTGATGAACAAATTCATCAATTAAGGGTAGAACTGACTTAGGTTTAGAAAACCTAGCAACTAAGTCTTTCTCCTTCTAAAGATTAATCTCCAGACTCTTGATTTGATCATTCTTAAATGATATAGTCCCCATCTGAATCACAGTTATGTGCTTCAGTCTGGCTATCTCATTAAGCTTTTGATCAAACAACTTCTCAAAATCAGTTGTAGCAGCCTTGAGATTTGCAATTTCCTTTGCCTGACTTTTGGCTAGGGACTTGCTCTTCTTATAAGCTTGCAACAGAACTTTATATTCATCTATCAACTGATGAATATCCTCTTCAGACTCAGATGCACTCTCATCACTTGATGATGATGAATCTGATTCTGTACTGGCACAAGAAATTGAACTGAAAGAACAATGTTGTACCTTACTGGGTCCTGGCTGCTCCAGGATTTTGTAACTTTCTGTCAATGCCATCAATCCTTGGCACTGACTGTCCTCTTGTTCATATATAGAGTTCATAATCTGGATGAACTCTTCTTCTTCTTCCTCAGCAAACAGTCCTATATATGCTTCAGCATCTGACTCAGTTTCTGATGAAGAAATATCTGACAGGCTCTTTTCCTTTTTGGCAACAAAAGATCTTTCCTTCTTGCCTTTGAATTGAGTCTTTTTCTTGTCACTAGACTCCTTCCTTTTTTCTGGATAATCTGCAACAACATGGCCTTGTCTATTACAGCAATAGCATATAATTTTTGATAGTGTTGCTTTGCTAGAGTTGGACTTCTTCCTGTCTTTCTTTGAAGACTTTTTATTCTGATAATAGTCTTCTTTACCCTGTGAAGTAGATGGCCTTGTCCTCCACTATTTCTTCTTTAAGAACTTCTGAAAGTGTCTTGTGAAGGCAGCAAAGTCCTCATCACTTTCACTGCTCTCAGACTTTCTGCTTTCTGAATCTTCTGACTCAGTCTCAACTACTTTTGGTGGTGGAGTTGGTGACTTACCTCTGTACTTTCTGGGGGCTTCTATTTTGAAGGCCACTATCCTTTCTTTATGTTCACTTCTTGTAGATTTCTCCTCTTCTTTCCTAACCAACAACTACATCTCATAGGATAGCAGTTTTCCAAATAGTGTTAGTGGAGGAATTTCTGCCAACTTTGTCATTTCCCTAATGGCACAGATCTTGGTGTCCCAATCTTTTGTTAGGGACCTTAGAAACTTATCATTGAGTTCATAGTTACTGAACTCTCTGCCATAGGACATGAGCTCATTCACAATCCTGTAGAACTTTTTATAGCATTCAGTTATGCTATCAGCTTTACCTTGTCTAAAACTTTCATATTCTTGGTTTAGCAAGGATTTTCTGTCTTGCCTCACTTCTTCAGAACCCTCCATATACACTATCAAGGTATCTCACATCACCTTAGATGTCTTGCAGTGTATCAAATTCTGAAAAGTAGCATCATCTATAGCGCTCACAATAATGTTTTGAGCCCTCTTATCCATAGTGGCTAGAACAATTTCATCCTTTGTCATTTCAGAGAAATCCTTAGGAGTTCTCTGATTTGCATCTAAGACTGAAACCTTCATGGGCACATATGGCCCTTCTTTTACTGTGATATAAATCCTAGGGTCTGAGGCTTCCATAAACAGTCTCACCCTTTCCTTCCAGATACCAAAGATCTCTTTCCTACATATAGGTAGCTTCATGGATCCCAATTCCTTTTGATTCTCAGTGGAACCCATGGTTCTTGATTTTCTTGTTTCTATAATGTGACTTAGACTGAATCTGCCAACAGGATCTACTCAGACAGTTATGTCCCTTTTTGAGTAACCTCGCTTTGATACCACTTGAAAGATATTGTACCTACACACCTAGAGGGGGGGGGGGGGTGAATAGGTGACTTGAATCTTTTTGACTTTTTAGGCAGCAATCAGATAATATCACAGAATTCTAGCTACTTTATCACAGCACACATTCAGCAATCACAGAATTCCACAGCACACAGTAGACACACAGTTTTATAGTGGTTCCCCAAGGTTTGGGTACATCCACTTTCCCCCTTCGCCTATCTAGCAGTGTACTATATTCGGCCAAACTTCTCCACTATCTCAGATCCTCAGATCTTACACTCAGAACCCACAACACAGGTTCCTACAACTCAGGCCCAAGGCCCTACAACTCAGCTTCTTCACAAAGCCTACACTCAGCCACCAAGGCCTACACTCAGCCACCAAGGCCTACACTCAGCCACAACAGGCCTACACTCAGAGATTTCAATCTCCTACACTCAAGCACTCAAGCCCTACACTCAGCCTTTATAATTACAGACTTACAAGACTCAAATCCCTAAGGATCCTACAAGATAAAATGAATACAACAATTGTAACTCAACAACTCTGAGAAAAGAGAGAAGAGTTGTGAGTTTCTTGATGAGTCTTGGAAAAACTCAGCTGAAATCAATCTGACTTGGCTTTCTTCAAAGCTTCTTGAATGTAGAACTCAATAAGATTGATCTCCTCTGCAGTTGATCCTTGACCTCTGCTACTTAAGATTCAGAACAAATATGAACCCTTCTTCTTAGCCTGGTTCCAACGGCTGACTTCTTGGATGGAGCTCTCTCTCTCCAACTTCTTAGATCTTCACTAGATTCTTCAAGGAATATCTAGATCTTCTTTGTATATTGATCACTTGTACTTGTGTTCAATCCAACAACCGTTTCTATAGACAGTGTAAGCCTATTTATAGGTCTTCTTCATGGTAACCGGCTGGTCCGGTCCATAACTGATTTCTGACAACTCTGACAGGTGCAGTAGACCGGCTGGAATGGTAACTGTCAAGTCATCCAGTCAGTTCTTGAAAATTCTGTAACTGTCTGTAAGTGTCGAGACTGTCTGTCTTTAATTTTCGACTCATATAGACCAAGTGTCGACACAAGTTGTCTAAGTGTCGACACTAGCCTACAAGGTGTCGACACAACACCTTGTGTTGTAGATTTTATATCTCGACACAGCTTCTTCTTCATGTGTCGACACTGATATTGAGTGTCGACACAACACTTTGTTCTTCAGCACTTTGTTGACTTCTTGTAAGTGTCGACACAACTCCTTTGTGTCGACACATCTTTATGTGTTGAACTTGTCGGTGTCGACACTGTTTCTTGGTGTCGACACATGTCTTCAGTGTTGATACTTGTTGAGTGTCGACACAGCTTCTTGTGTCGACACATTCTTCTTCTGTTGAGACTTTTGCTGAGTGTCGACACTTCTCATTAGTGTCGACACTTGTACTTAGAATATTCTTGAACATTGCTAAGTGTCGACACAGCTCCTTGTGTCGACACTTTCTTCAAGTGTTGAGTCTTCAGCTAAGTGTCGACACATTCTTTCTTGTGTCGACACTTTCTTCAAGTGTTGACTCTTCTGCAGTGTGTCGACACATTGTTCTGGGTGTCGACACTTTCTTCAAGTGTTGAGTCTTCTGCTGAGTGTCGACACATCTCCTTGTGTCGACACTTATACTTAGTCTCTGCTGACTTTTGCTGAGTGTCGACACAGCCTCCAAGTGTCGACACATTCTGATGTAGACACAGTTCCTCTGGGTGTTGACACAACTGCTAAGTGTCGACACAGCTTCACTGGTCTTCTCTTCATTGAGTGTCGACACAGCTCCTTGTGTCGACACTTTCTGTCTGGTGTCGACTCTGCATCCCTGGTGTCGACACAATGACTCCAAGTGTCGACACTGCTTGCCTGGGTGTCGACACAGGTCTTCTTAAGTGTCGACACTTTCCCTCTGGGTGTCGACACATGGACTTAGAAACTTTTTCTTCTTTCCTGTAAATACTTAACCAGCACAAGTAAACTCAAAACACATCAAATACATTTTTGATGTATATCATTGAGTTGGGTGAGGCTTCTTCAAATCAGGTACATTAGTACCAATGTACCCAACACGAACAGAGCATAGGCGGGCTTGCCGCTAATGAAGACTATACCTGTGATGACCCGCTCTGGGTTTCGAGGCTGTGCCAGGTCCAAGGCATATACCTGCTCCCTTTCCTGTCTTTGATCTCCTCCCTGATAACCACGTCCTCGGCCGCTTCCTCGGCCTCCGAAATGCTGGGTAGGTGGGCCACCCTGTGGTGCTGGAGGTGGTGCCCCCCTCATGGGGCAGTTTCTCCGGAGGTGTCCCACCTAATGACAATGGAAGCACTCTGGCGGGGGATACGCCATACCCCCGGGTCTCGGCATCTCCTGTATCCGTAGAGGTTCAGGGGCCAAAACCACCTGCTCTCTCGGCTCCTGCCTCACCTCCTGACGAGGCTGCTCCTCTGTCCTTCTCCCATCTGGTATGGTGCCTCGCCGCTGATCATTTCGAGCCCTCCGGCCCTGATCCTCCGCTTGCCGCTTCCGGCCCCGAGTGGTGTGCCAATCGGCCTCAATCCTCTTCGCCATCTCCAAAATCCGGGAGATTGGCCCGTCAAATACAAACAACAAGGCCGCCCTCAACTCCTCTTTTAGGCCCTTATAAAATCTATTGACGTAACCTGCTTCGTCCAGCTGGTAAGAGCCCGCATATCGGGCCAAATGGTCGAACTCTCGGTGGTACTCCACCACCGTCCTGGTGCCCTCCCTCAGCTGCAAGAACCGCTCCTCCAACTCGTCCCTGGCCGACTGCGGAATAAAGTGCTCCAGCAGCGTGGCCCTGAATTCCTCCCAAGTGATTTCTGCAATCTCCCTATCAGCAAATGTCGTGTCCAACAGCGTCTTCCACCACCTCTTAGCATGGGACTCCAAGCAAGATACCACCAGGGCCACCCTCTCCTCCCAAGGGCATCGTATCCCAGTCAACATCTCGTACATAACATCCAACCACTCCTCTGTCCTCACTGCCGACTCTGTCCCCAAGTATGATGGGGGAGAGAGTCCTCGGAAGGTTCTCATCCAGTTGGCCCCTGTGTTTGGCTGCTGGGACGGAGCCTGCTGAGCCCGGAAGGCCTCAAGGATAGCTGTAAGGGTTTGCCCCATGTCTGACTGAAGGAAAGGTATGGGGACCATGGGAGGTGGCGCAATGTCTGGGGTCTGCTGAGCTCCACCTTGTGGAGTGGGCTGAGCTGGGGGCTGCAAAACGATCTACATTAGTAGGTAATCGACTCAATGACTAATAAAAGTGGACAATTTACATGTGATCCCCCATATGGGCACACCACTGCTTCCGCTGCTTAGTTTGTCCTCAAACTAAACTCGCGCGGGGGTGACCCTGGGTTGTGGACTGCTACTTTTCGATCGAGGTCTGCTTCGATACCACTTGTAAGACCCCCCTTTTTTTTCTCTATCGACACCGGGGTCTTAGGCCCAGAACCGTCGTTTTGCGGTGACTCCTTCACGACCTGAAGGATCATCACCACAAAGCGCCGATTCTGCCGGCCAATTCGATCACAGAAAAGTAGCACAATAATGTAAATGCAAATTGCAGTCCACAGAGAATCACATGTCATAATAAATATAACTCCACGAAGGGAGTGTCCACAGAATAAAACATCAGAGTAGCAATACGGGCTTATGCCCGGTACATCATATGCTCACTACAAAATCACTCATGCGGAAGCAAAGCAGAAAAACTACTCAAGGTTGAGACTCACGGTCCCGACTGTATGAACTCTGGAGCTAGACTGCCCCACTTCCAAGCGCACCGGTCTCTGGGGCTGCTCCTCCATGCTGGTCTCCACGATCCCCTAAATGATGCGGTTCGAAAACCGTTAGTCTAAAAGACTAAGTCCTATCATCCCCCGCCCCTTCCCCCACGGCTCCTAGGCACCGAGCGGAGAGGAAGAAAGGGGAGGACTTGAAGGTGGAGAAAATCAAAAGCAGATGACAGCGGTCCTATACTAGCAAATTCTATAGCATGTAAAGACAATAAGCTGAATTATGAAAAGTAACCTTCACTTATGTGAGAACACATAAGCCAAGGGGTCTTCTGCAAGGCTCCCATCGTATAAAGAGTCCCATACCAATTTATACGTTGGGGTGTCGGTTATCATACAGCAGTAAATATATATATCCAAAATTAACCTTAATTTATAAACTTGCCCACACAAGCTTATAGACCAAGGGGTCGTTTTGCAGGTCCTAAAGTATAAGCGTCTCATTCCACTTAAACTTTAGGTGTCAAGGTTAAAGGAAGCGATTATGCTATGACATGCACGTGGGTATGATGGATCATGCAAGTGCAACACACACACCCGACTCTATGCACACAGACCTTTTGTTCCCCCTTTCTGGAGCCGTAACCTCCCAGGATACCTCTGTAGTGCCAGACAGAAGCGGTGGGTTGGGCCTCACCCACCTCTAAACCAGTAAAGCAGTACCGGTCAGACCTATCGTATGCCTCAACGCTTGGTGCACGAAGCGGACTCCTGCATACTCTTGCCGGCTGGCGCACCGGACTTCTGTTGGCGAAGTGCTAACCACACTTGCCGAGTCAACGTATTGGCGTCGGTGCATCGACCCTCCAATACCGAAGACCCACCACCTTAGTTTATACTTCCTTTTATGCACATGGAAATTTAGCGTAATCAAACCCGAGCCGAAGCTCCCCGGACCAGCACGTCCGACTCAAACAATCGAGCCGAAGCTCCCCGGACCCAAAGTCCGTCTTTTAACCATCCTAGCCGAAGCTCCCAGCTAATTTCCGGTGCCAACAGTGTTTGTGAAATTTGCAACCCTAATTACTAAGTTACTCTTTTCAGCTTGTTAAAATAGTTTACGTTAACCCAGGACTGCCCCCGGTATTCCCTGTGAAGGGCTCTCAAGGGGCACTAGGAACTGTGTTGGGATTACGCCCAGCATTCCCTTTCGCAAGGTACTTATTTTGTTATTGGTTCATTCCCTTACCCTTTTCTTTTCATGTTCCGATAGGCTAATCCTAGGGTGATTTGACTCCAACTCTCCTTGGGTAGGACGATCTTTCATCGGACCCGAACGCCTCTAAACCCTAGACAAAACAACTCCCTACCCACCTATCTTCCATAGATGCACCTAACTCTCCTTATCCTTTCAGCAAACCAACAAGTCCCATCACACGTGCTCTAATTCATATCCAAAATGATTTCATGCAGTTTTGCTATATGCAGACCACTTAAGGTACATGACCCGTAAAAAGGGAAGTACATGAAATACTCATCCAGTACCCCTATAATAATTATTAGAGGGCTAAAATGACATTTGTAGCATAAATCCAGAAATTCATAATTTTCCTAATTTGTCGGAAAATTTATTTATTTATTCTAGTATCCAAAAAGCCGATGTTTGAACATGAAGTAGCAATTTTAGACAAGATAATATTCCAATAAATTTATGTTAATTACAAAATGCATAATCAACTCTAAAGACTAAGTCTTCAAATTTTTCAGCAAGGTTTAGGCCCTTAAATTTAATTTCAAAGATATCTCATAAAACGTCATTTTAAAAGATTTTACTGCAATATTACCTCCAAAACTTCAGAGAAAATTCAGGGATGATTATGATGGCCTATAAATACCCTAGAAAAAGTTTCATAATTTATCATTTAATAATAAGGCTATACTTGCTTTTCTCATGAAATATCAAGTTTATGGGTTAATGAACAAAGTATACTAATTAACCATCAAAAATTTCCACAAATATTCCCACATGATAATATTAAGCTAGAAACACTATGTATCAAGTTTCATAATTTTTCAATAAGTATTGGACTCTTGCAAGAATTATTTAGTATGTAACCGAAGTAATGCACTTGTGAAGTAGATGCCCTAACTAGGTATCCAAAAATTCTATCAAAAATCATACATGATCAGTAAGGTCTAAAACTACCTCTGCCAATGTTTCATGCCCTTTCAATTGGCAGTGAGATCACAATAGCCAAATTATTAATTAGGGCAATCCTATTGGTTACAAATGAAGTGATACAAATATTGATCAAAACTTCCCAAATAAATTACCAGAGGCTCAAAATATCCTTATTCCCTCACTACCCAAATTTGATTAAATTTCAAGAAGTTTAGCTAACCTAAACTAATATTACAAGTTTTAGGTCCTAAGCTAGGGTTAGGGTTTTGTGGACCCTACCCTTTTCAAAATTATTTAACACTTTAACCAGAGGGTTTTATATACCCTAGGACCCTCTATACAAAATTTGATGTTCATCCAAGGTGTTTAGGGCTCATGCCCTTCACAAGGCACAAAGGTCCCTCCTTAGGGTTTGGCCTGGGAACTTAGGGCAAATCAATTCCACACTACCCCACATTCCATGGGGAGGTGCTAAGTGCCATAACAAGTCAGCGGCCCAAATTTCGGCCTCTGTTAAGGTGATTGGGTCACTCAAAATCAAAAGTGCCCTGGTCAGACCAACTAATTAAATTATCATAGAGAAATTACATAATTTCCAAAACTATAGAAATATTGTCCCCAAAAATTCCCATTTTTGGTGTACTCCTAGATATGGTCTATAGTGACTCCCTTCCAAAATTTCAGCTCATTTGCATCAAAGATAAAGTGTGAGGACCCAATTGAAGTTTTGCCTAGCCATATGTGTAGGCCCCACCAAAATGGGTGCCCTGGTCAGACCAGGCACCCAAATTGGTCCAAACTAATTTTCAAATAAACTAGACCCAAGGGGCTACAAATCCTATGTTGAGCATTTCCTCATACAGAGCCTCTAACTATTTTGAAATAATTAAAACATTAAATGACATAAGTGTGATAGAATTCATATAACACACATTTCATATACTATAGTTTAATTCATCCATCTGCACGAATCTTGGCGCAGGGATTAACGGGATCCTATCGTCTTCTCCGTTCAGCCAATGGTCCGGATTCCTCCCGCCTGGAGCAACTTCCAAACGCCACCGCCGGCGATCCGGCCGCCTCCCCGGCCGGCCACCGCCACCACCACCTCCGTTGAGGTGGTGGCCGTCGTCAGGCGGCGGCATGGCCGCCGGAGGGCCGTTTTCCGGCGATCCCGAGAGGAGGATTTCCATGGAAAAACCATGAAAATTTGAAATGGATTCGGGCTCAATTGAGCCCGAACCTTGAACCTAGTGATTGCTAAGAACTATTCATGAGAGAAGGAGTGGAGGAGGACCTTCCTGGCGGCCTGAATGCGAGTCGATCTTCGGGTTGCCATGGTGGTGGTGCCGCTGGCCGGATTTCTGCAACTGTGCAGTCAAGTTGCCTGAATTCCTAAGGTAAACGATGGGAAGGGATCCTCTCATGCCACTGATGGTGTATATATCATCAGTTGGGGGAGGGGAGAGGCCAACCACCAATGGCCATTAATGCCCTTGAAGGCTTGGCTCGGGTTGAGTGGGGGGGGAGGGCTGAATCCTCCTCTTGGTGGCCGGGAAACGGCTGGAATCAACTCCTCTTCCCTATAGGAGTTGATTGCAGCCATAAATGGTGGCTGTTGATCTCCTTGGCCGGCCTTTCCACTCTCCCCTTCCTCTCCCCCATCTCTCTCCTCCATTAACATGGAGGGAGCTCGTTTCTCTCTCCTAGTCACCTCTGGTTGACTGGTCAACCCCACAAGCTAAATGCAGCCCACTTGGTTATGATGGTCATGGAAATGGGGTTAGCCTAAGGAAGAAGTGGCTTGGGCTTGGGTTAGCCCTTTTGGGGTAGGTTTGACTTGACCTAAATGAGGGTTGACCTGGGCCAATTTGACCATCTGGGTTGACCCCATTGGGTTTCTAGTGGCCCATTGGACTCCCTTAAGGTCTAGGATTACTTGAATAGGGTTGGTTGGGTATCTCGGTGGTCACATGTCCCTTGGTAAGGGCACTTTGACCATTTTAGGGCTAGAGTGGACTTGGGTCAACATGACCAATTGGGTTCACCCCAATGGGTCCTTGGTGACCCATTGGCGTACCCTAAGGTATAGGTAGGGTTATGTAGGGTTACCCTGCACTTGGAGGTCACATACCCTTAGTAAGGGTACTTTGACCAGATTAGGAGCTTGAGTTGACCTGGGTCAACCTGGCCTCTAGGGCTGGCCCCAATGTGTCCTTAGTGACCCTTTGACCTCACTTTAGGGTTAGGAGGGCATAGGTGGGGTCCTCTAGGATAGGAGCAGGTCAATTGACCCTAAGTAGGCTAGGTTGACCCATTTAGGGCTAGAGTTGACCTTGGTCAACTTAGCCTCTTCGGTTGACCCCAATGGGTCCTTATGGCTCTAATGGGCCTCCAAAGGTATTAGGGGTGTTGTGGTAGAGTTTTGGGGTTAAGGTGTAGCCCATGGTCATCCTAAACCATTGTTTAGAGTTCTACTATTTGCAGACCATGATGGTTTATCCACATTTTGTCCCCTATCTCTTGGCCCATTTCTGGCTTCCTAGGATTTTGTCATGCCCTAGTCATGGCCAAAACCACTCTTAGGGGTCTAGTTGGAAATGGGATGTTACACACCCAGTCGCCCACAGCGAACTCCACGTTCCTGTGCTTGACATTATAGTACTTCGCTTGCCGGTCCTGAGCGATTAGCAACCTTTGCCGAATGGTACGAACTAAGGACGTAGCATCTTCCACCTCTTGGCGCTTGTACAATTTTCACTCACCAATTTCTAACAAAGACAACGACGTGCGACATTTTCTACCAAATAAGGCCTCAAAGGGCGCCATTTGAATACTCGCCTGGTAGCTATTGTTGTACGCAAACTCCACCAAATAAAGATGGTCTTCCCATTGCTTTCCAAAGTCCAAGACACACATGCGGAGCATGTATTCCATAGCTCTATTGACCCTCTCGGTCTGCCCATCCATTTGCGGATGTAAGGCTGTGCTGAATTTAACTTTGTTACCAACATTTGCTTCACTAGCCTCCAATCATTGGACGTGAACCGCCCATCTCAGTCACTCATGATGCTGCGGGGCACACCGTGAAGCCGTACTATATTATCCACATATAGTTTTGCCAACTTATCCACTGGATCATCCTTCCTATGCGGAATGAAATGCGACACCTTCGTTAACCGATCTACGACCACCCAGATGGCGTCGTTCCCCTTTTGCGACCTTGGCAAACCGTGCACAAAGTCCATTGAGATGTCGTCGATTTTTCACTCCGGAATAGGCAAGGACTTCAGAAATCCTCCCTGCTTTTGACACTCTGCCTTCACCAAGGCGCAAGTTTGGCACTTCGCCACATAGAGCGTCACATGCTTCTTCAAACCCGACCACCAAAACAGTTTCTTAATGTCGCGGTACATCGTTGTGCTCCCCGGGTGAATCGAGTACTTGGTATGATGTGCCTCGTACAACAATTCCACACGCAAATTGCCCACACTTGGGACGCACAGACGACCGTCTTTCCAAAGCAATCCGTCCTCCACAAGGAATTGGGAATTTGACCCATCCAGAGCCTCTACCATGAACTGCTTCATATGGTCATCCAAATCCAATGCATGCCGAATCCGATCCGCCAGGTCATATTGGACTTCAGTCCAATTCAGTACTGCTTCAGCACTTGATTGCTTATCTACACAAATAATCTCCAATGCCTCCAACTCCCGAACCAACTGCTCGTCATGGATCGACAGCCAATTGGCTTGAGCTGGGGCACGGCGACTCAACGCGTCTGCAACCGCATTACCTTTACCAGGCACGTAGTGGATCTTAAATGTATAGTCCCTGTAACAACCCCATCCGTTCATATGGTATATTCTAGAAGGTCCGGCCGGGGCCCCACAGTATATATCACAAAACAGGCGGTGAAGGTACAGGATGATACCAGACTAGCGCATCGCACCTATCACAAATCATTCTAGCGGAAGCCTAGACTACAACTTGAACCCCTCATGAATGTCCAAACATAAAACTCCACATTTTATACAATATAGGAATGTCTTACAATAAGTACAAAGCGTTGGCCTTATGGCATTACAGGGCTAACAAACAGTGGCCTAAAACAATTGGCGCGTAGGCCGGCCACACGAAAAGAAAACACACAACATAACATAGAGCCTTCGAGGGCACGCAGCAGCAGCAGCAACAGCAGCAGGAACATCAACCTCTATGAGTCCCGCTCGGCTCTCCAGCACCTGTACAGGGACAATCCACCCAACGGTGGCAAACAAAAGCAACGGTCAGCGTTCAGCTGACCAAATTATAACGACCCTACCCCTTCTCTCGGGGCAGCGGTACTTCCCTGCAAGCATAGCAAATCACAAGGATGGCAATATATATATATATCATCAAAATGTGCTTTCACGCACACAAGCCATCACAACCGTTCGCCACCCGGCCCAACGGTCCGTGCACTCAGGGCACTTTCTTGGTGTTCTGGCAAAGCTCTTTCCCCCCCACCGTATCAGGGTCATAACCCAACGGTAAATCTCTTGAGCATTTACTCCATGGCGTGCAGCCGGAGTTAGTCTTCCTACACCGGGATGGCCCGTAGCCCCCCATTGTGTTATGGCGCGCAGGCCGAAGACTCTTGCTATGCGCTCCAACAGACCGCACCTTTTGGTCTCACGTCGGACGGACATAGCGCAGGTCGGATCCTCCACCCCCCGTTGCTCAAATCGCCTTGCCTTCTCCGAGTACAGCGTACTCATGGCTATATTCAAGGCGCGGGTCGGTCTCACCAATCCTGTTCCTGGCATTCAAGCCTGGGCATCTCTCGATACCCATTTCCTTAGCACAACAGCGGGTCTTTCCTAGGCCTCCCAGTACTTCCTGTGACTCTCTTCACAGGTGGACACCGCACAAGCACAAATGTCAGGGGTCTTTCCTGGCTATCCTGCCAGTACTTCCTGTTACTCGCTTCACAGGTGGCACCCTACGACATCAAGCATCACAAAGGGCATTTCCAGGTCACACCAGTACTTCCTGTGCCACATCCACAGGTTAGACCCAAACACATCACATGGCTATTTTTCCTGGGCTACCACCCTAGTACTTCCTGCTACTCCTTTTCGCAGGTATAACTCGTATACTCCATACACTACACGTTATGACGGAGTCTTCTCCGGTTCGTATGCAACATCACCAATCCAGACCAACCTGTCCAGATGGGCTTCACACAGCATGCCTATTTCGTACTCCATTTTCGGATCTATATGCTAACACAGGGGATGTCAAGCATCCACCCAAAGATTTCCAAAATCAGCCACCTCTTGGTGGGGGAAATCGCAAAGCTATGCCAAAAAGAAGCCTTCACATGGCTAGGAAGAAAAGTCGTTACCCTTGACGACCGCTTCGGCGCCATAGATTCAAAGCTAGCTTGCAAGACTCGCACGATCGTTTCCTCCGCAACGCTGGCTTCGGAACTCTCGTCGGTAACCCGCAGCACCACCAGCAGCAGCCCCCTTTCCCTCTTCCTCCTCCTTTCTCTCTCTCTTTCTCTCTTAACTTGAATAAGAGCAAGGCCAAGGAAATAAGAATCCTTTCTCTGATTTCGGCCTGTAGGAAATAGAGGAAGAGGCTTCAGCCCTTGGATCCCAGCTGAAGGAATGGACGGCCACGATTTTGCCAAAAACACAGATTTTGACACGACACGGCCTCGGACACGGCCGTGTGCCAGGCCGTGTGCCTCAAGCGGTGGTCAACCGACTTATCCAAACCAGTGACACGCCCATGAGACACGCCCGTGTCATGGGCCGTGTCACCAACACGCCTTCGAACACCCCCGTGTCTGTGGCCGTGTACCTGGGCGAAAAAAAATCCAAAATCATCCCGAGACTTCACACGGCCTGTGACACGCCCGTGTCCCAGGCCGTGTGCCCTGACACGGCACAAAGACACGCCCTGTCGAAATCCTTCGGCTGGCTGAGTTCGTCGACCCGATTTGACACGCCCTGTGACACGCCCGTGTCACAGGCCGTGTTCAACATCTCGATACTCGACACCCACGTCTCGACACTCGACGATCGTCGAGTAACAGTCATCGAGCATGCGACACGGCCTTGGACACGCCCGTGTCCTGGGCCGTGTGCCCCCTCTCGACACATCGTCGAGCGAAAAATCGTCGAGACAAAGCCTGATCGTCGACACACCTCGACACGCCCTGCGACACGCCCGTGTCGCAGGCCGTGTCAGCTGATACGCCATGGGACACACCCGTGTCCCAGTTCGTGTCACCCAAAAATTTCCTGTTTCAGAAATTTGGGCTGTTACAATCCTCCCCTCCTACAGGAAATTTCGTCCTCGAAATTCAGACATAGGAAAGGTAACAAAAAACAGCAAGAAAAATGTGACAACATATAAAATTTTATGGTACAACATTCTTGCTACAGCTACAAAAACAGCTCAGGGAACTCTTCACGCATGGTTTGCTCTCGCTCCCATGACAGTTCTTCACGGCCACAATTGTCCCACCGGACTTTCACCATGCCGACCGTCTTGTTCCGCAATTGTTTCTCGGCTCGATCTTCGATCTGAATGGGTCTAACTTTCGTTGTTAGCCCATACTCCACCGGCACACGATCATCCGCGATCACTTGAGATGGATCTTTCACGGCCTTCCGAAGTACCGAGATGTGAAAGACATCATGTAACCCACCCAAGTCCGCCGACAGAGCTAGCCGATAAGCCGCTTCGCCAACTCGCTCAACCACTTCAAAAGGACTCAAATATCTTGGACTCAACTTTTTCAATCGTCGAATCCTGGAGACACCTTTGAATGGATTGATCTTCAAGTAGACCCAATCGCCAACTACAAATTCCACGTTCCGGTGCTTGGCGTTGTAGTACTTTGCTTGTCGATCTTGAGCAATAAGCAATCGCTCTCGAATCGTTCGTATGGTTGAGTTTGCTTCTTCAACCTTATTGGGTTTAACAACCCGAGCTTCGCCCTCTTCTATCCAAGCCAAGGGAGTACGACACTTCCTTCCATATAGAGCTTCATATGGTGCCATCCCAATGCTCGCTTGGTAGCTGTTATTATAAGCAAACTCGACCATATAGAGATGATCTTGCCATCTCTTTCCGAAGTTAAGGGCGCAAATTCGGAGCATGTCCTCCATGGTTCTGTTGGTACGTTCAGTTTGGCCATGCGTTTGGGGATGAAAGGCCGTACTGAAAGTCAACTTTGTGCCCAACAGTCGGTGAACTAGCCTCCAATCATTTGACGTGAATCGCCCATCTCGATCACTTACGATGCTCCGAGGAACACCGTGAAGCCGCACAATCTAGTCAACATATAACTTTGCCAAACTTTCAACTGAATCATCCCGCCTAGTCGGGAGAAAATGTGCTACTTTCGTTAGCCGGTCAACAATCACCCAAATGGAATCATTTCCTCGCTGCGATCTTGGCAACCCGTGCACAAAATCCATGGAAATATCATCAAATTTCCACTCTGGGATCGGTAGTGACTTCAAATAACCGCCCGGCTTTTGACATTCCGCCTTCACCATCGCACATGTTTGACATTTGGCTACATAAAGGGCAACATCTTTCTTGAGCCCTGGCCACCAGAAAAGCTTCTTCATATCGTTGAACATCTTTGTGCTCCCGGGGTGAATGGAATACTTTGTAAAATGCGCTTCATACATCAGTTCTTCCCTCAAATTCCCCACATTTGGGACGCACAAACGGCCCTCTTTTCACAAAAGACCGTCAATCCAGGTGAATTTGCCCTCTGGCCCTTCATTCACATAGCGTAAGAGATCGTCATCCAACTTCGTTGCCCGTCGAACTCGGTCTGCAAGGTCACATTGCACCTCGATCCAGTTCAAACATGCAGTGGCAGTGGAATTCTTGTCAACACAATAGATCTCTAACGCCTCCAACTCCTGGATAAGACGTTTATCATGCCTTTGTAACCAATTCGCTCTAGCCGGAACCCGCCGACTCAAGGCATCTGCGACAACATTCCCCTTTCCGGGCGTATAGTGAATCTCGAAAGTGTAGTCCCCAAGGAACTCCAACCACCTTCGTTGTCGCATGTTCAAGTCTTTCTGCTCCAAAAGATACTTTAGGCTCTTATGATCGGTATAGATCTCCACCTTCACTCCATAAAGGTAGTGTCGCCACAACTTGAGTGCAAAAATCACCGCCGCTAGTTCCAAATCATGGACGGGATAATTTCGCTCGTGCACCTTCAGCTGGCGTGAGCCATACGCAATCACTTTTCCATTCTGCAGAAGAACGCAGCCTAAGCCGCTCCCTGAGGCATCACTATAAATCACAAATCCATCGGTTCCACTGGGCGAAGACAACACCGGCGCCGTGGTCAACCGAATCTTCAGCTCTTCAAAAGCTCGTGCGCACTCTGACATCCAAACGAACTTCTGATCTTTTCGTGTCAGTGTGGTTAGCGGCAAAGCGATCCGCGAGAAGTTTTCCACAAATCGTCTATAGTAGCCCGCAAGTCCAAGAAAACTCCTGACCTCGGCCACAGAAGACAACATTGGTCACTCTTGTATGGCCATTATCTTCGTTGTATCCACTGCAATGCCCGCTCCACTCACCACATGGCCCAAAAATGCCACTGACGATAGCCAAAACTCGCACTTCGAGAACTTGGCATAGAGCTGATTTTGCCTCAACGTGTTCAACACTAACCGCAAGTGAATCTCATGTTCAGCTTTTGGACTTCGAGTACACCAGGATGTCATCAATGAACACTATCACAAACAGATCCAGGTACTCGCGAAAAATACGGTGCATTAGATCCATAAACACCGAGGGCGCATTGCACAGTCCAAATGGCATGACTGTGAACTCATAGTGCCCATAACGCGTTCCAAATGCGGTTTTGGGAATGTCACCTTCCCGAATTCTTAACTGGTAGTAACCAGACTTCAGGTCCAACTTCGAATAGACGGTCGAGCCCACCAGCTGATCGAACAACTCATCAATCCGGGGTATCAGATACTTATTCTTCTCGGTCAGCTTATTCAGTTCACGGTAATCGATACACAACCGCAACCCACCGTCTTTCTTCTTTACAAAAAGCACAGGCGCGCTCCAAGGTGACATACTTGGGCGTATATAACCTTGCTCTAGCATTTCTTGTAGTTGAACCTTCAATTCAACCATCTCTTTTGGCGCAACGCGATATGGCGAGCGAGCCACAGGTTTCGCACCTGGCACCAACTCGATCGTGAAGTCAATCTCCCGCTGGGGTGGTAGCCCAAGGAGATTCGAGGGAAACACATCTGTAAATTCTGCCACAATCGGAACCTCGCACAAACTGGCCTTAGGCTCAACAGCTTGAATTAGTGCAAAGTAACACTCCGCACCCTTCCGAACAGCCTTGACTACCTGGAGTGCAGACATCAATGTCCCGCCCACTCCTCGCATACCCGCGAACTTTGTCTCCTGTTCGGTATTCGGGCCCAACGTGATTTCTTTGGACTGTCAATCAATCATAGCATGCTGCTCCGCAAGCCAATCCATCCCAAAAATCACGTCAAATTCCGATATTGGCAAAACAAATGCAGATAAACAAAAATCCCGACTTCCTAATTGAACCGCCACATCGCAAGCTTGATCCGCAAGCATCCAACAACCATTCGGCAACACCACTCTGACGCTATCTGTCTTTGCACAACTGGGTATCCCAAGCCGCGTCATAAACTCACTAGATTGAAAAGAATGCGATGCACCTGTATCAAACAGTGCTCGCGCCAGCGTGTCCCGAATCATAACAAAGCCTATGACAAACATGTCACATAAACAAACCGCAAACATCGGGGTACTAAGCAAAGCATACAAACAATAGCATATGCAAAACTAAACTCATACCTGTGACCACGTCACTCTGCTTGATGGCCTCTTGCAGGCCAAGATTGTAGACCCGGGGTTGCGCCAGCGAGGCAGAGGAATCCACCACCGCCTTTCCTTTTTCCGCATAAGATGCTACCGCCTTCTTTTCACTCTTTGGCGGCATCCGACAATCTCGCGCAATATGCCCCATGCGGCCACAATTGAAGCAGACCCGAGTATCTGGCTTGGAGGTAGCCCCTGACGTTGCTCCCATTGTAACGGAGGAAGGAGCTTGTCCACTAGGCTTGGACTTCTTGCCCCATCTCTTCTTATAAAATGGTTTCCCAGAGCGGGGCGCCTTCCACTCCTGTTGCGACACAGCCAAAGCTCTCTTCCCTTGCACCCTTTTAATATCCTTTTCCAATGCGGTCGCGGTGTCAACCAATGCTTGGAAACCTTGATTCACAGAACTAGACACAAGGAACCTCAGCTCGTCCCTCAGTCCTTCATAGAACCGATTAGTCTTCCTCTGTTCATCAGCAAAGATAGAACCCGCATACCGCCCCAAGCGAGTAAATTCATGCAAATAGGCATCAACACTGCCATCGCCTTGGGTTAACCTTTGGAACTCATTTTCCATGGCTATCCGCTGAGCCGCAGGAAGGTGCTTCGCGAGAAAGAGCCGGGAGAATTCTTCCATTGAGACTTGGGTTAACGGACGACCCGCCAAGTGATGCAACTCCATCTCATCCCACCATAACCGAGCTTCTCCTTCAAGCAAAAATGTAACTAAGGTGACTTTCTGATGCTCCGCCGTTCCTATCGCCGTCATCACTCGCTTGACGCGCGATAACCAATCCTCAGCCTGCGTCGGCGTTCCCGCTCCCGAGAACGTAGGCGGATGGAAACTCATAAACCGCGTAAGTTGTTTCTCAGCCGCTCGAGGAGCCAAATCCACTACAGGTTCAGGCCTCGCCGCCACCTGTTCTGGCCTCACAACCGCTTGCTCCTGCCTAAGGGGCTGGCCTTGGATCATGGTAAATAAGGCCTCCGCAACTAAACGCACATGTTCCGCAGACGGTGGAGGAGTAGGCACCGCGGCTGGTGCCGTACTTTCATCAGAACGCTGGGACTCAGACGGCCCAGCTCCACTTCGTGTCACCTAAGGTGGACAAGACACACACATTAGCGGTCGTACCCAAGCAAACAACACAAAATAAGAACACGCAGGTTCCTCAAACACACAAATAGGCATTCCTATCATGGACATTCCGGAGTTCATTCGTAGACTTTGGTTTGCACAAACATGTGCTCGCCACCCCACAAAAGAAGGCGGCCACGACTTCGAGAGGGAAAGACCAAGACGACCGATACCAAAAATGTAACAACCCCATCCGTTCATATGGTATATTCTATAAGGTCCGGCCGGGGCCCCACAGTATATATCACAAAACAGGCGGTGAAGGTACAGGATGATACCAGAGTAGTGCATCGCACCTATAACAAATCATTCTAGCGGAAGCCTAGACTACAACTTGAACTCCTCATGAATGTCCAAACATAAAACTCCACATTTTATACAATATAGGAATGTCTTACAATAAGAACAAAGCATTGGCCTTATGGCCTTACAGGGCTAACAAACAGTGGCCTAAAACAATTGGCGCGCAGGCCGGCCAAACGAAAAGAAAACACACAACATAACATAGAGCCTTCGAGGGCTCGCATCAGCAGCAGCAACAGCAGCAGGAACATCAACCTCTATGAGTCCCGCTCGGCTCTCCAGCACCTGTACAGGGACAATCCACCTAACGGTGGCAAACAAAAGCAACGGTCAGCGTTCAACTGACCAAATTATAACGACCCTACCCCTTCTCTCGAGGCAGCGGTACTTCCCTGCAAGCATAGAAAATCACAAGGATGGCAATATATATATATATATATCATCAAAATGTGCTTTCACGCACACAAGCCATCACAACCATTCGCCACCCGACCCAACGGTCCGTGCACTCAGGGCACTTTCTTGGTGTTCTGGCAAAGCTCTTGCCCACCACCGTATCAGGGTCATAACCCAACGGTAAATCTCTTGAGCATTTACTCCATGGCGTGCAGCCGGAGTTAGTCTTCCTACACCGGGATGGCCTGTAGCCCCCCATTGTGTTATGGCGCGCAGGCTGAAGACTCTTGCTATGCTCTCCAACAGACCGCACCTTTTGGTCTCACGTCGGACGGACATAGCGCAGGTCGGATCCTCCACCCCCCGTTGCTCAAATCGCCTTGCCTTCTCCGAGTACAGCGTACTCATGGCTATATTCAAGGCGCGGGTCGGTCTCACCAATCCTGTTCCTGGCATTCAAGCCTGGGCATCTATCGATACCCATTTCCTTAGCACAACAGCGGGTCTTTCCTGGGCCTCCCAGTACTTCCTGTGACTCTCTTCACAGGTGGACACCGCACAAGCACAAATGTCAGGGGTCTTTCCTGGCTATCCTGCCAGTACTTCCTGTTACTCGCTTCACAGGTGGACACCCTATGACATCAAGCATCACAAAGGGCATTTCCTGGTCACACCAGTACTTCCTGTGCCACATCCACAGGTTAGACCCAAACACATCACATGGCTATTTTTCCTGGGCTACCACCCCAGTACTTCCTGCTACTCCTTTTCGCAGGTATAACCCGTAGACTCCATACACTACACGTTATCACGGAGTCTTCTCTGATTCGTATGCAACATCACCAATCCAGACCAACCTATCCAGATGGGCTTCACACAGCATGCCTATTCCGTACTCCATTTCTGGATCTATATGCTAATACAGGGGATGTCAAGCATCCACCCAAAGATTTCCAAAATCAGCCACCTCTTGGTGGGGGAAATCGCAAAGCTATGCCAAAAAGAAGCCTTCACATGGCTAGGAAGAAAAGTCATTACCCTTGACGACCGCTTCGGCGCCATAGATTCTAAGCTAGCTTGCAAGACTCGCACGATCGTTTCCTCTGCAACGCTGGCTTCGGAACTCTCGTCGGTAACCCGCAGCACCACCAGCAGCAGCCCCCTTTCCCTCTTCCTCCTCCTTTCTCTCTCTCTTTCTCTCTTAACTTGAATAAGAGCAAGGCCAAGGAAATAAGAATCCTTTCTCTAATTTCGGCCTTTAGGAAAAAGTGGAAGAGGCTTCAGCCCTTGGATCCCAGCTGAAGGAATGGACGGCCACGATTTTGCCAAAAACATAGATTTTGACCCGACACGGCCTCGGACACGGCTGTGTGGCAGGCCGTGTGCCTCAAGCGGTGGTCAACCGACTTATCCAAACCAGTGACATGCCCATGAGACACGCCCGTGTCATGGGCCGTGTCACCAACACGCCCGTGTCTGTGGCCGTGTACCTGGGCGAAAAAAATCCCAAATCATCCTGAGACTTCACACGGCCTGTGACACGCCCGTGTCCCAGGTCGTGTGCCCTGACACGGCACAAAGACACGCCCTGTCGAAATCCTTCGGCTGGCTGAGTTCGTCGACCCGATTTGACACGCCCTGTGACACGCTCGTGTCACAGGCCGTGTTCAACATCTCGATACTCGACACCCACGTCTCGACACTCGACGATCGTCGAGTAACAGTCGTCGAGCATGCGACACGGCCTTGGACACGCCCGTGTCCTCGGCCATGTGCCCCCTCTCGACACATCGTCGAGCGAAAAATCGTCAAGACAAAGCCTGATCGTAAACACACCTCGACACGCCCTGCGACACGCCCGTGTCGCAGGCCGTGTCAGCTAACACGCCCTGGGACACACCCGTGTCCCAGGCCGTGTCACCCAAAAATTTCCTGTTTCAGAAATTTGGGCTGTTACAGTCCCCCAAGAACTCCATCCATCTACGCTGCCGCATATTCAGATCTTTCTGATCAATCAAATACTTCAGGCTCTTGTGATCGGTGTAGATATCAATCTTCACACCGTACAAATAGTGTCTCCACAGCTTCAAGGCAAAAATCACGGCCGCTAACTCCAAGTCATGGACAGGATAATTCCTCTCATGCACTTTTAGCTGTCTCGAGCCATAAGATATCACACTTCCATGTTGTAGTAGCACACAACCCAAACCGCTGCCCGAAGCATCACTATAAATCTCATAACCTTCGGTCCCACACAGCGAACTCAGCACAGGCGTCGTGGTCAACCGACATTTCAAATCCTCAAAAGCTCGCGCGCACTCCGGCGTCCAAACGAACTTCTGCTCCTTCCTCGTCAAAGTAGTGAGAGGTAACGCTATCCGCGAGAAGTTCTCTACGAAGCGCCTATAATAGCCGGCAAGCCCCAGAAAGCTCCGGAATTCCGCTACCGTAGAAAGCTCAGGACACTCTTGTATCGCAATAATCTTCGTCGGATCCACTACGAATACCTTCTCCACTCACTATATGACCGAGGAACGCCACTGAGTACAACCAAAACTCGCACTTCGAGAACTTGGCGTATAATTGATTCCTCCTTAGTGTCTCCAAAACCAAAAGAAGATGCTTGAAGTGATCTTCCTCACTCTGCCAGTACACCGAAATATCGTCGATGAAGACTATCATAAAATGGTCCAAGTACTCCCTGAAGGTCCTGTTCATCAAATCCATAAACACTGACGGCGCATTAGTCAACCCAAAAGGCATTACCGTAAACTCGTAATGCCCGTATCTCGTACTGAATGATGTCTTCGAGATATCACTCTCCCTTATTTGCAGCTGATAGTACCCGGACTTGAGGTCCAACTTTAAGTACACCGTCGACCCGACCAACTGATCAAAAAGATCATCGATCCGGGGGATCGGGTACTTGTTCTTTTCCGTCAACTTGTTGAGCTCCCGATACTCAATACATATCCTCAAGCTTCTTTCCTTCTTCTTAACAAAGAGGAACGGCGCGCTCCAAGGTGAAGAACTTGGGCGCACATACCCTTGCTCCAACAACTCTTGCAGTTGAACCTTTAGCTTCGCCATTTCCTTAGGCACTAGCCGATATGGAGATCGTGACACAGGCTTTGCACCTGGCACTAACTCAATCGTGAAATCTATCTCCCGCTGAAGCGGGGCTCCAGGAAGGTCTGCGGGGAACACATCAGGGTACTCAGCTACCACTGATATACTATCCAACATAGGCTTTGGCTTTGCAACCTCCACTAGTGTAAAGAACAGCTCTGCACCAGCACGAACTGCCTTCACCACCTGAAGAGTAGACATCAACGTCTTGCTCGACCTTTTTAAGCCCGTAAAAGTCATCTCACGACTTGCTCCCAACTTGACTTCCTTGCGACCGCAATCAATATAGGCCCGCTGCTTCGAGAGCCAGTCCATGCCAAATATAATGTCGAACTCCACCAACGGTAGCAACGACGCTTGCAGATCGAACTCTTGACTCAAAATACGAATCTTAACACTGCAGATTATATCTGCGCACATGGAATACCCATTCGGTAGCAGCACATCCAACTTGTCCTTTGCCATCGAAGAAGGTACTCCGATGTTTGATATAAATCCTTCGGACAAGAAGGAGTGTGAAGCTCCTGTATCGAAGAGTGCTCTTGCCGGATTTTCACAAATCAAAACAAATCCTAAACAAGCAGTAGTAAGGTAACATGTGCATAACAAGTATTTAAAAAAATTAACTTGCTATAAATTAAACTGTACCTGTCACCACATCCGCATGTTTGATGTCCTCCTGTTGGCCAAGATTATACACCCTTGGTTGGGCCGGAGCATAGTGGGACGCGGTTGACTCCACCGCCTTGCCCTTCTCTTTGTAAGTCGCACCCGGCTTCCTTTCGGACAAGGGACGTCCGCTCCAGCAATCGCGAGCAAAGTGCCCCGACTTTCCAGAAGTAAAACATGCACCCGGGGTTCGACCCGTAGTCTCCCAGAAGCAACAGAGGAGGGAGCTGGACCTGAAGTCCTAGCCTTCTTGTGGAATCTTCGATAGCCGGACTTTGACGTAGTCAGCACTTTGAACTCAGATTTCTTGTCACCCAAGCTTTTCTTTGCTTGTACATTCTTCATGTCCTTCTCCAAGGACCGGGCCGTGTTGACCAAGGTCAAGAAACCCTGCGTTATCGGCCCCGAGAGTAGTGACCTCAACTCATCTCTCAACCCTTCGTCGATTTGATTCGTCTTGCACTCCTCATTCGCAATGGTGGAGCTAGCATATCGACTCAAACGAGTAAACTCGTGGAGATATTCATCCACGCTACTGTCTCCTTGAACCAACTTCAGGAACTCGTTCTACAACGCTATCCTCTGTGCCGAAGGGAGGTATTTAGCCAAGAACAATCTCGATAACTCCTCCATCGAGATGTCTATAAGTTTCCTACCTCTCAAAAGGTGCAGCTCCAAACCATCCCACCACAATCTCGCTTCACCGTCCAGAAGGAACGTAGCAATGGTGTTCATTTGCCACTCCTCCGTCTCCATTGCTATCAAGACTCTCTTAACCCTGGAGAGCCAGTCTTCAGCTTGAGATGGGGTTCCCAACCCCGAGAATACCGGAGGATTAAAGCTCAAGACATGTTTGAGCTATCTCTCGGTTTCCCTCCTTGGCACCAACAGTTCCTCTACTACCTGCTCCACTCTTCTCTGCTCAGCCGCTTGCAGTGGTACCTGCTCTATCGCAGGAGCGGGATACTGCATTTGCCTTGCAGGCTGCGCATTAATCATGGCAAATACTGCTTCGGCCACCAATCGTATGGTCTCAGCCGATGGAGGCGTTGCAGGAGCTTCATTAGGTGCACTGCTAGCCTCAGAAACCCGACGTTCCGATGGCCCAGCACTAATTCTGGTCACCTATAGTGGTACAAAACATCGTTAAGCGACCAAATAAAATTGCAAACAGCAATTATAGGAACACACAGATTCCCCAAACACGTGTATTTTCATTCCTAAGTGGACATTCATGGGTTCTTTTGCTGTTATAACGATGACGCACAAACATGTGCTCACCACCCCTTAAAAAGAATTTGCCCACGAATTCATTTTAAGCCTGACCAAAATAGTAGTCTGATACCAAATTGTAACACCCCCTATCCGTCGCATAGCATATAGCAGTAGCTCCGGCCGGGGCCCGACGCCATATACCACAGATAGACCAGGTGGTTACTCAATGGAAACCATCCAACCAATCATAACGTCCTACACAGAGCATTCTAGCGGAAGCAGTTTTAAGTTGCAAAATAAAAGAACCCAGCACCAAGCATGAATGTCCACTAATATACCAAATATGAATGTAGTACATACACAAGTACTAGCCATGAGGCCTTACAAATGGTTTACTCTTAATACATATTTTCCATACCACGGCACGCAGGCCGGTCATACATGAACAAAAGTAAGTAAACACTTCAATTAGGCCTTCAAGGGCCGGCTTCGCAATTTGGGCTTTAGCCCGCTATTGACCGCTTGGTACAGCAGCACCTGCAAGCAACAAACCACCGCACGGTGTCAAACAAAAGCAATGGTCAACCATGCTGACCAAATTATAACGATCCCGCCCCCAATTCGGGGCGGCGATGCTCCTTCCCTGCACTTATTAGAAAAAACCAAGCAGTATATAAATATACATTGCATCACAGGCGTTGGCTCGCACGGCCACACACCCCGTGCACTCAGGGAACATTCTCGGTGAACCGGCCAATGTCACGTCAGTTTAAGCCATAGACATTCCGGACTCACCACCGCCACTTCGACGGCCAAACATATTAGCATTTTGTCTTCTTGGCATGGGTCACCTCAATTTAAGCCATAGACCGCCGAAGACCCTCATCTATGCCAACGACTCTACCCGAACGACATAGAACGGGTACGGTTCCATCTAACCCGTGCTCACATCACAACGACAATTTAAGCCATATGAGCGGGTCAAACTTCTCCCGAGTCCCGTTTCCATCACACTTCACATAACCCGGTTATGTTCAAGTTGGCTCCCATGCCACCAAGTTGGCAAGATCACGCATCCGCCCAGTTTTTCGGGTGCACCTTAGGGATAATCCCCAAGGCTACCTGTTGCAATCTACCACGTAGAAAACCTGAAAAACAAAAAATCGCACGGTGCCTTCTCCGACATTTATGCAATGCAACATCACCGATCCAGACCAACTTGTCTGGATAGACTTTACACATCATGCCTATGTCCGTTCTCATTTACGGACTGTACACAACGTGGACTTTACATATCTACCCGAAGGAATGCCTCCAACTCACCGCAAACTCGCGAGAGCGGGCTTCCTATGCAAAAGAAGTAGAGCTTCACATGCTCAAGTAGAGAATCGTTATACTAGCGTTCTTCCTTGGCGCCATGGAAATGTAAGCAGATGAAAAGCACCGCACTCTCTTTGCCTCCATAGATCTGAAGTCAGTTTGCGATTTGGAGCTCCGAAGCTCCTCCAAAGACCGGATCTAAGCTTATTCTTCCTCCTTTGCTCTCCTCTCTCTCTATACTTTAGAAATAGAACCTCTCAAGTGAAATGAGGGTTTCAAGTGTCCAATCCCGTGTATATCCAAGCACTAACAGCCCCCAGCCGTCAGATCCTGAATTAAAGAAACGAACAGCCAATCCACGGCCGTGTCCCTCATTCGCCGTCAAAATCGACGCGTCTGGAACAACACACGGGCATCTGACATGCCCATGTTCGACCTGACACGCCCGTGTTCCAACTGACACGGCCGTGTGGTCGGCTGTGTGCCTCCATCGACACAGCCCCGAAAACAACCCGAGACTCACACGGGTCCTAGACACGCCCGTGTCCTATTTGACACGCCCGTGTCAAACCCGAACACGCCTGGGCTCCAGGCCGTGTTCACTGTCTCGACACTTCGTCGAGTGAAGTTCGTCGACCCCCCGACACGGCCTTGGACACGCCCGTGTCCTCGGCCGTGTTCCCTGTCTCGACACATTGTCGAGCGAAAATCGTCGACTTCCCTGGCCGATCGTCGACACGGGCTCGACACGCCCTGAGACACGCCCGTGTCTCAGGCCGTGTTCCCTGCTTGACGATCGTCGACTCCAAATTTCTTCGACCTCGCGGCCAAATCGTCGACTTGAGCATAACACGCCCGTGTCCCAGGCCGTGTGCCCCCTGCCAAATTCCAGATTTGGCCCAAAACGCCTCCCGTCGCTCTTTTGAGTTTAGGGGCGTTACAACGACGCCAAAAACTTGATTGATATTTTTGCATCAAGTCCCCGGCAACGGCGCCAAAAAGTTGATGTGGGTTAAAACTCCAAAATTATTAAGAGCACGCGGCGCCCCGGGCGGTTTATTTAGAAAAAGCGAAATGGTTTTTTTTAGAAAACGGGGCACACAGATTTATTTTTTTGGATATAAAATGGTTTAGATCGAGTTTTAACGAAAGGAGGCAAGTGAACCTATCGTGAGTAGTACATGATATTCCGGTTTGGAATATCGAGGTCGTATTGTTCTCGGGGTCGAGTCGATTATTTCTACTCTTCCCAGTAGGGGACAATAATTTAACCAAAAATTAACTTGTCGGGTTGTATGTTTTTTATATATAATAAAAATGACAGAAAATAGAAAGCATAAAAGAGAAAGTAATAAAGGTGGAGCCGATGAAAAGCTTAGCGTAACCGCATCGAATAAAATTTGAACTAAAATAAACTTTTAATAAAAAGAGATCCTAAATTTCAAATCAATTAAGGCGGAGACTTGGCCGTATAGGTTCCACTAAAATGAGCTCACCTAGCTATAGGGATATCACTCACCTGAACGCTAAGACTATTCGACCGGGCTCTCGTCCGATGAAGGATTCCTCTTAACGCCCGCATTACGCTAAGAATCTCGCTATTGGGTGTGGAACACAATCCGGTAGAGTTTGCATGCCTCCTCTCTCGAGGCTTAGTGCGGAACTCTCTTTTCCAAGGGGCGATCAGTCCATACGCACGACTTCTCGGCTAGCTAGTGTATGAACTACGAAAATAGAGCCCACACATCGATATGTGGTTCTACGCATCGTAAACCCTAGGCAAACCATAAGTAATTTTAATTAATAAGAAAAACAGGACCTTTAATTATTTAAAGCTATTTTATCTGTCCCAATGCTCTTCTATATTGAGCGCTAAGAATGCTTAGCCACTCATCGGAATGGGGACGGTAGGCGGTGAAAGCAATAAAGAAAGCATTAAATAAAAGCAGGAAAAGAAAACAATAAAGAAAAGCAGTAAATAAAGCAGTAAATTGAAAGTCTCACTCAAATGAGTGAGACTAAAATGAAAGCAGTAAAGTGCGAGTACTGACGCAAATGCGTGGGCGGGAGAAATGAAAGCGAGTCCTACCCAAACGAGTAGGAGGAAATAAATGCAACACACGCACACACTTGACAGAAATTAAAAACACAACTCACTCTACTGAATCGAAAACGCACACACACTGCAGAAAGGTAAAACACACACACACACACTCGACATGAAAGTAAAACTCACACACACACTCTACTGAATAAAATAAAAATAATGCGCCATTTAACTCTTAACGAGTATGCGGAAATAAATGTGCACCCTTACAAAAATGTGAAAAACTAAGTTATCTAAAAATTAAAACGACTCTATTTCTACCGCTAGAATGCGGTAGAAATGTATAAAAAGCTGAAATAAAAATAAAACGAGCAAAAAGGGTTTGCAAATAAACGCAAAAACGCAAGTGCTCGAAAAATTAAAATGAACACATTTCTACCTCTAGAATGCGGTAGAAATGCATAAAAAGAGAGCAGAAAAATTAAACGGGCAAAAGTTTTTAAAATAAAAACAAAAATGAAGTGTTTGAAAATGTAAAATAACAATTTATCCATTCTTATAACTCTATAAAAATGCTTAAAAAGTGGAAGAAAAGTTAAAAGAACGAAAAATTTTACGAAAATAAAATGCTAGGAAAAAATCAAAACCACTTCCATAACCGTTTTTATCTGTTCATAAGGATGAATATGAAGAGTTCTAAAAATCCTAAGCCCAAAGAAAGTTAAGTAAAAATAACAAAAACATAAAAAAAAGCTATACTCATACACACGCACACCCATTTTAAAGAAAAGAGAAACAAAAGAAAAACAAGTAAAAATAAGATTGCTAAAGGGAGAGTTGCTTAGATCCATTTCAAACACATATAACGGCAAAAAACTACAATTTTTATTAATACTAAAAGATTATTACAAAGCTAAAATGAAAATAAAAGAGGGAGAGGGGGAGAAAATCCCTTACATAGAATTTAGAATACATCTAGGCAGCATAACACCTTAGCAAAATGGTTCAAAAAAATAGAACAGGATTACAAGCAGAAGCTGGCTATTTATAGACAAAAAAGTTTGTGGGACACGCCCTCTAACACGGGCGTGCCATGGGGCTTGTCAACACTATTCATCGATGCGATCCGGCAAGGTGACAACTTAGTTGACTTCGGGCTGGACACATGTTGGTCATGTGGAGGTCACGCCCCAGGTCACGGGCGTGACTGTGGGGCTGTCGGGGAGGTGGATCTGGGCGCGGGTCGCGTCGAAAAGTCATCAGCGCGGTCTTGTCGGCCAGGTAGAGGAGTACACGCACGTGTGGTATCTTGATACGGGCGTGTCGGGGAGTGTCGACGAACGTCGAGCGGAAAATCGTCGAGCTGGAAGCTGTGATCATCGATCGGGAATGATACGGGCTTGTCGGATCATTGGACACGGGCGTGTTGGATCGGTCGACAATCGTCGAGCGCAAAACGTCGAGCGCGGAGTGACATGGGGCTCGGTCACGACCGTGTCGGGTTGACACGGGCGTGTGTCCGGGCATGTCAAACTTTTTTCATCAAAAATTGCTGATTCACTGGATGTTGACGTATCACGCCCTGGTAACGGGCATGACCCAAAGAACACGGGCGTGACCCAAACAAAATTTGACAATTTCCTGAAAAATTCAGGAAACAAAAATAAAGCTATGTTAGAATAAATTTTACAAAATATGAGCAATTTTATTAAAGAAACATAAGTAAAAATGACAAAAAAAAAGTAAACAACTTATTTATTGTACACAAAAATGTGTATATTTACAATTCATCAGCTGTATTGATGGAGGCACTGAAAATAATCTCTGATCTAGCCTAGGTATAGAGCTCACCAAAATGAGTAATGTGGTCAAACCACTTAATCCATTGGGTTGATATCAATTTTAAATTAAAGTAGACTTCAAGGGCTACAATTTTCATGTTGACCATTTTGCTGTAGTCGCACCTAGGTATTTTTAATATTTAATTTAAAAACAGCCCAGTAATGGGACAAAAATAGAGATAATATGAATTAATACAGGGTGATGCGAGCACGAATCTTAAAGCAAATCTGATGGACCTGGCATCATCTTCTTCCTCCAGCCAATGGCCACGATCATCCTAACCTGGAGCTCATTTCATGCCATTTTCAAGGCCACCCATCCACCTCCCTGTCCGGCCACCTCCGCCACAACCTTCGTTGAGGTGGGGGCTATCGTCGTGCGGCGGCACGGCCGCCGGAGGGCCGGTTTCGGGCGATCTAGCTAGGTTGAAAATCCATGAAACTTTCTGAAAATCTCCTCTCCAATCGGGCTCAATTGAGCCCGATTTCTCTCCTAAAATATCTAAGGATCTAGCCCTCGAAGCGAGGAGTAGATGAGGACCTTCTTAGAGGATTTTTGTCGGGCTGATCGTCGTGCCATCATTTCTGGTTGTGGAGCTTTGGCTCCTCTGCAACTGCACTACCAAGTGGCTCGGTTTCCTATGATGAAGGGTGGAAACTTCTCCTCTCAGCCTGGTGAAGCTTTTTAAAAAGCCAAATAGGGGAGGGGAGTGGCCATGGCATTAATGCCATTAATGGCCTCAAGAGGAGAAATTTCGGCCAAATGAAATACACTGCATCCAGCAACCTAGGGGGTCGGCCATGGCCATTAAACTCCCCTAAACTGATGATGTGGAATGTGTCAAGACTTTAAGAGGTGAGGAGAGGAACTCTTGATCTACCATGACCATTAATGGCCTTCTCTCTCCTCTTTCTCTCTCTTCCTTATGAGAGGAATTGACTTCAGCCACTTTGGTGGCAGGCTATGACTACTCAACTCATCAAAACGGATGGGGGATGATGAATCTAGCCTTTGGAGATGGAGAGAGGAGGCCCTTAGTCTTCCTTGGCCATGAATGACCTCTTTTATCACTTTCTCTCTCCTCCATTAAAGGGAAAAATGGAGCTTTCTCTCTCCTACTCAACATGGCCGAATTTTGATCCCTCCTTCAGCCTATTGACACCCCACTAACCCATATGAATAATAAAAATGAGGTTAGCCCAAGTGGGGGAAATGTGTTTGAGCTTGGGTTAGCCCATTTGGGCTAATTTGAGCTAACATTAGAATAGAGTTGACCTTGGTCAACATGACCATTTGGGTTGACCCCAATGGGTTCTTGGTGACCCATTGGCCTCCCGTAAGGTCTAGGTAGACTTGGGTAGGGTTGGTTGAGCATCTTGTAGGTCAATTGAACCTTAGTAAGGGCACTTTGACCTTTTTAGGGTTGTGGTTGACTTGAGTCAACTTAGCCTCTTTTGTTGACCACAATGGATCCTTAGCGATCCATTGGCCTCCCTTTGGGCTTGGGAAGGTCTAGGTGGGTCTGTTTGGCCAAGGGGAGATCAGTTGACCATGTATGAGCTTTGTTTGACCTGATTAGGGTTTGCGTTGACCTTGGTCAACTTGAACATTTTAGTTGACCCTAGTGGGTCCCCATGGATCTAATGGACCCTTTATCAGGTTAGTGATGCAGTGGTGTGGTCATGATGTCACGGTGAAGCCCTATTGTCATCCCTAAGCTAGTAATTGGAATTCTACTACTTGCAGACCTTGGTGGTTTCAACCTTCATGTCTAAGCTCACTTGGTCTTCTTGGACTTTCAAGGGTTTTGTCATGACCTAGTCACGGCAAAATCACTCTTAGGGGTCTAGTTGGAAATGAGATGTTACAAATACTAATAAACAAAAATAAAAATTCCGTCCTCGAAATTCAGGTTAGGCTGCGGGGTTTCTACTGAGAGTAACTGAATGTAACATGCCATAGGAAGTTGAATGCATACATTACCTAGAGAGATCCAGGTACCTCTGCGGCATCAGATATGGTGGCTCCCAGCTTTGCTCCTGCTGCCCATGGTTTCTCTACAGGATCATGACCAGATGGACCTTCTTGCGTCGTAAGACTCGTACAGCTGTATCATCTATCCTGACCGGCTCATAGCGGACCGATTAATCAAAAGCTGTCGAGCCATCTATTCCAAGAACCTGCTATTCCGGCAGTAGTAGAGCCTTCCTAAGATAGGAGACGTGGAAAATGTCGTGCAAAACTACTAACTCCGGCTATAGCTCTAATCTGTAAGCCAATGGGTCGATCCACTCCATGATCCTATATGCACCATATTCCTTGGACTGAGCTTCTTCTGCACGCGTACTCGCGAGACTCAATGCATCAGACGTATCTTTAGAAACCCATGGTCTCTATCCTGAAACTCTACTTGACAATGTCGTGCATCGTAATACTCAGTCGGTCTACTCTATGCCTTCAGCATCCTATCTCGAAGTGGTCACACCTGGGCATCTGGGTTCTCCAAAAATTCTGAGCCAAGTGCTTTTGGATCCTCATCCTAGACCCAAGACAGTGGAGTCGTGCACCTCCGTCTATATAATGCCTTAAAAGGGCCATGCCTATACTGGATTGGTGACTGTTATTATAAGGGAGTTGTGTTGAATGTCGACCGAGAGCCCAGATAAGCCTAGACTGATCTTCTTTCCTTGGACGTAAACCTTTCATTTTGATTAGCCACGATCGTCTTGAGCACAACATGATAACGGACAACTACTCCCAAATCTCAAGAAACACCAACAGGTGCTTTCTTCTGGATTGGGGTGACCCCAGCTACCTCGGTCAATCTATCCTCGATGTTGCAATTAAAATTGTGCCCGGTGTGGGGATGTGGTAACCTGTATGTGAAATTCATAATTATACCCTCGATCTTCCACTATAACTCGGGCAGTGACTGTAGTAGCTCCCAAAAACTTTTGCACTTGTCCTTCACCAGCCGACAACCTCACAGTGCGTCACAAAATCCATGACGTCTTTCTTTATGCCGGGGAAATACACGTTCTGGTAAACACAATTCTCTTACGGTACTTTGATTTCTTGTTAACCATGACTATAATGTCATCAAACGTATATATTATGGTCCTTGATGTTATTCGAGTAATGTTTGTAGAGTCGTACCTAAGGTATACGTCTTCGATATATTGTTTGCTAATTTCTTTCAAATTTCCTAGTATTATGATACTTCTGATGTTACAACATAGATATTTAGTCTTATCTTTCCAAATATCCTGAACCTTACAACCCGTCATCAAATTCACATGGTATCTTGTAACGGTTAAGTCTCGTAATTACTCTTCTTTATTACCATGACATCGTCCAAGTATCATAGAATACAGTTTACTTCAATTTCACTATATTCCCGACGCAATGTTTTCTAGAAGAGGTCTAAGGGAAACCCAAATCCGTAACCACTTTGCCCAATAAACAAAAGGAAAGCCCCCAATAAAAAAAGATAATCTCCTACCTACATTGAGCTAAGTATCTTTGATATTACATATTATATCTGTCCAAGCTGGGTGCATAATCCCTAGGGCATCAACCCTAGATTTGGGGTTCCATCCCGAAACTTGTTGATATACTCCATACTTTGAACCCTCCAAGTCACAATTACGATAACCTTATCAGGGTCAAAATGTTCTTAATCCTGAATGGGTCTCTTCCGTACTCAATTCCTATGCGACCCTCGGTGTTTGTCTTGGTGGTTGTCTCTGTGTAATCTTGTTAATGGTATGAGGGTTGAGAGAAGGTGTCTTCTACCATTCTGCTAATAGATTGTTGGCCTCAATTTTCCTTAAGTTAGTCTTACCAGTTTGAGTAATCCTTGATAGGAACCGTAGGGACCCCTAAGTTTATGGCTTAGGTAGTCATTCTCATGTTAAACTCCTACTCTATTCTCTTTGGGTATCTCCTTACCATAACCAAGTTCATACCGAAGGTCCATTTCTGACTAGGGCATACTATAAGTTGTCATGGTTAGGCATGCGTCCTAGTCAGTTGAGTCTAACTCATTGACTAGAGAATTATAAGATGAGATCTTTGCAGCCAGAGGTGCTCCCTGCTGGGGGTAAGGTTTGTCGCAGACTACAAAGAAGAATTCCAATTGTTAGATGATGTACACGTGGAACTAATGGACAACGTGGACTTTTACATGTGATCCCGTCATAAGGGCACACCACATGTTGAAGTACGAAAACAGACAGGGTGTCGGGCACCACCAGCTAACGGTTCAAGAACTAGGGAATAGAGGGGAAAAGACGAACTGCAAGCAATTATCTACTAACAGGACGAGAGAAAGAGAACAGTAGAGCCGTGAACCACGGCAACACCCGACTTCGCCCGTCGCGGCATGAATGCCTCTATTTCAACGGTCTTTCCTTTGATTAAAAGTGAAGCGGTTACAAGATGAAAAAGAGGAAACTGAATAAGCCGGTCGGACCGCAAGCCGCAAGGCACTAGACTTGAGACCGCACCTCTTAACAAACAAGCTCTTGGGGACAAGTCAGCGTGTTTTGGGGAGTGCACCCTCCCCCTATTTATAGGCTCGAGGGCCTGCCCAAACGGGCAGGGCTAATGTTACCAGCACCCCATGGTACAGGAGAACTGGGCAGAGGTGAGGGGAAGCAAATGAGCAGAAAAGGAGAAAGGAGGGAAGCCGCGTGGCCTGGCGAGTTCCTTATGGCGAGCTGATGGTTTAGGTCCCGAGCCTTGATGCTGATTAGGGCTGGAGCTGATGGTGGCTTAATATGGAGACCGCCCGACTTCACTGACGATCAACTAACTTGATCTACGCGGCAGCTAGAAGGAAAAGGCCGCCCGTTCTCTGATGACCGACCGACTTGACCTGCTTGGCGGCTAGAAGAACCAGGCCGCCCGATCTGGAAAGCTATGCGAACTGGTCGCGTGTAAGACCCCCCCCCCCCCCCTTACCAAGGAGGCTACCGGGTCTTATGCCCAGAACTGCCGTCTTACGGTGACACTAACGCACGGGTTAGTCGACACCGCAACACGTCGATTCTGCCAGCTAGTACGATCATAAACCTGTAGGCCAATATGAGAAAAGAAGTATAGCGGTAAAAGAAAACCACAACTAGTCCACAGTCACAGCATATATATATAATATATGAAAGGAAAAATATCAGTCCAAATGAGTACAGAAATAAAATGGAGAGTAATAAGGGCTTATGCCCAGTAAGTATGCACGGCCCTCCACTCGCTCGAAGTGAACCGACCATCGCGGTCCGAAACAATCATCCTGGGGATGCCATGGTATCTGATGAACTGCTCCACGAATAATTTCACCAAAACTGCAACTGGAGCATCCTTCCTGACTGGAATAAAGCGGGCCACCTTGGTCACTCTGTAAACCCTAAACCCATATAGAATCATGCCCAGAATGGGAGTGAGGTAGTCCGTGCATAAAATCCATGGCATTGTCCTCGAACTTCCACTCTGGGACTGACAATGGCTGTAATAAACCTCCCGGGCTCTTGCATTCCGCCTTAACGAGCTGGCACGTCTCAGAGTGTGTCGCAAAGTGGGTGATCTCCCTCTTCATCCCAGGCCAATACATAGTCCTCCGTAAATCTGCCCACATCTTGGTGATGTCGGGATGCACTGAATATCTGGAGCAATGTGCCTCTCTAAGTAAATCATCCCGGATACCGCCCCATGCTGGTATATAAATGCATCCACAGAATCGAAGGAGTTCATCCTGTAGCGTGTAGTCCTCAACATTACCCGTTTCCAGGGCACTGAAAATCGGCTCTAATGCAGCATCCAGCCTCTGATGCGCCATAATGCGCTCCCGAATGTCATCATCACTGATCATAGAGCTCAGGTACTCTCGGTATCCAACTGGTTCGGCCTCAGAAACCATAGTAATATGCATGTCGTCCATCACCTGTATCAGCTCCATAGCCATCATCCGGGGCTCCGTCCAGAGGTGCCGGCTCTCTTGCTCAATGCATCTGCTACTGTGTTTTCCTTCCCCGGGTGGTAATAAATCTGGTAATCATAGTCATAGATAAACTCTAGCCATCTCCTCTGTCGCAGGTTTAGGTCCTTTTGGGTATCGATGTACTTGAGATTCTTGTGATCTGAGAAAATATCATAATGAATCCCATATAGATAATGTCGTCATATCTTTAGCGCAAATACAACAACCCCGAGCTCCAAATCATGTACCGAATAGTTATGCTCGTGCTTCTTCAACTATCTCGAAGTATAAGCAATAACATGTTCGTACTGCATCAGTACAGCACCCATCCCTTCGTATGAGGCATCCGTGTAAATCTGAAATCTCTCACTCCCAGATGGGAGTACAAGGATAGGGGATGAGGTAAGTAGGTCCTTCGACTCTTGAAATGCTGTCTCGAACTGCTCTGTCCATGTAAACCCTGCATCCTTCCTCGTCAAGGTCGTGAAGGGGAGTGCAATCCTCGAGAACCCCTCCAAGAACTTACGATAGTAACCTGCTAATCCCAAGAACTGCGAATGTCCGATGCTGTCTTCGGCCGTGGCCAATCCCTCATTGTCTCTATCTTGTCTGGATCCACCACTAATACATCTCCACTGATCGTGTGCCCCAAGAAGGCCGACTCCTGTAGCCAGAACTGGCACTTTGAAAACTTTGCATACATCTGGGACTCTGAAAGAACTAGTGCCTAAACACCTAGAGGGGGGGGGGGGTGAATAGGTGCATTTAATCTTATTAAACTTTTAAGGCAGAAATACAGTCCAGTAATTGCAAATCACAGCATAGATAATACAGCAATCACACAAGCATACAATTACAGAGAGCACACAGGATTTATAGTGGTTCCCCAAGGTCTGGGTACATCCACTTTCCCCCTTCGCCTATCTAAAACTGTACTAGATTCGGCCTAACTTCTCCACTACTTCTCAGATCCACAGATCTTACAGCTCAGAACCCCAAATAGGTTCCTACAACTCAGAGTGATCCCACTCCTACAACTCAGGCACAAAACCCTACCACTCAGTCTTCACCAAGATCTACACTCAGCCTTCAACAAGGCCTACACTCAGCCTTCAACAAGGCCTACACTCAGAGAAATGTATCTCCTACACTCAGGCACACAAGCCCTACCACTCAGCCTTTATAAATATAGGCTTACAACTCAGATACCTTAGGATCCTACAGAAAATAAAAAGTAAAAGGATTAATAACCACAACTCTGATTGAGAAAGTAGAGTTGACTGGCTTCTTGATGAGTTCTTGAAAGAACTTTGCTGAGATCAACCTCCCTTGGCTTTCTTCAAAGCTTCTTGAATTAGAACACAGTAGGGTTGAATCTCTATGCAGATGATCTTCAATCAACTACTGACTTGTGAATCAAATCTCAATCTGAAACTTTCTTTATCAGCCTGGTTCAATAGCTATCTTCTTAAAAGGAGCTTTCTCTCTCCAACTTCTTAGATCTTCACTTGAAGGTCTTCTTCTTATTTGTTGTTTTTCACTTCAATGATTGCTTCTCTCTATATGATTCCATTCCCTTCTATTGAAAGAATATGCCTTTATATAGGCTTTCTTCATTGTGACCGGCTGATCCGGTTTCTAACGATCTTCTGACAGCTCTGACAGTAGCAGTTGACCGGTTGAAATGGCAGCTGTCAAGTCATCCAGTCACATCTTGAAATCTCTGTCACTGTCTGAAAGTGTCGAGACAGATAGTATTTATGTGTCGACACAAATAGACTAAGTGTCGACACAAGTGGACTAAGTGTCGACACTAGCCTTCATGGTGTCGACACAACTCCTTGTGTTGTAGAAACTGCTTCTCGACACTACTTCTTTAGAATGTGTCGACACAGATCCTGTGTGTCAACACAAGTCCTTCTTCTTCAATACTTAGTTGATTTCTCCTATGTGTCGACACTACTCCTTTGTGTCGACACATCTTCTTGTGTTGAATCTTGTTAAGTGTCGACACATCTTCTTTGTGTCGACACATGCCTTCTGTGTTGAACCTTTTGCTGAGTGTCGACACATCTCCTTTGTGTCGACACATTCTTCATGTGTTGAGACTTTTGCTGAGTGTCGACACATCTCCTTAGTGTCGACACATTCTTCATGTGTTGAGACTTTTGCTGAGTGTCGACACATCTTCTTTGTGTCGACACATGTACTTAAACTCTGTTAAAGTTTGCTGAGTGTCGACACAGTCTCCTAGTGTCGACAGTTTTACTTGAACTTTGTTGATGTTTTGCTGAGTGTCGACACAGCCTCCTAGTGTCGACACTTTTGATGTCGATAAAGTTCCTCTGTGTGTCGACACTGATTCTATGTGTCGACACTGATTCTTTAGACATTTCTTCATTATGTGTCGACACTGCCTGTATGTGTCGACACTTTCCTTCTGGTGTCGACTCTGCATTCCTGGTGTCGACCCAACTACTCCAAGTGTCGACACTGCTTCTCTGGGTGTCGGCACAAGCCTTCTTAAGTGTAGACACTTTTCTTCTGGGTGTCGACACATGGACTTAGAAACTTTTCCTGCAAACCTGCAGTTACTTAACCTGCACAAATAAACTCAAAGCACATCAAATACACCTTGATATATATCATTGAGTAGGGTGAGGCTTCTTCAAATCAGGTACATATATTCTAATGTACCCAACAATCTCCCCTATTTGGAGAAGTCATAACCCTTAGTCAATGATATACACCATACATAACAAATTCACAGTATGATGTAAAACAGTAATATATGACAGGGAAAAATACTTAAACATGCATGAACAAAACATGTATACACAAATAGCTCAGAACAATTAATGTAATAGATTTGAACATATAACATTGTTCTTACAAAGTCCAACATTTACATTAATCAAAAGTTTACATTGAGTTTACTACAAATTACAACTTGTAAACTTAAGAAAATGCTATCCTAAGACTGCGCTGTTTCCTTGATTACAATCCCCTTTCTAGATTGAATCTTTGCTTGAACTGGGGCTTCAGTGTCATCAGTAGCAGCAGGCTTCTTCCCTTTAAGATCTTTCTTTTTCAACTCTTCAGCCTTGATCTTCTGCCTTTCAAAATAGTGATAAGGCTTGGGAAAATACTTGCTAGGCTCCTGTGCATTAGGAGGTAGCTTTCCCAGTTTAGCCTTTCTTCTATATTGCACAATGGCCTCTTGCCTATTATCATGCTTCCTCCACTCCAGGTCAGAATACCATTTGCCTCTATCCAGGACATTGTCCTTAGCAGCCTTCCATGCAGTCAAAATGATATTCCTGGAAGTGGGGCTTCATTGTTCAAAATCTGGTCTCAATTCATCTTGCTCTCTGAATCTTTTCTTAGACAATTTAGTCTCTTGTTCCTTTAATAAGGCCTCTTGTTCTTTCAGTAATGCCTCTGGCACAGGCTGGACAACTTTCTCTATGATGACATTCTGATTTGGCTCAGGAGGACTATACATTGACTGTATCTCTTGATGGATCATGTCAAAGTCTGGTGGAGGGTATATCACTTGAGCCACTTCAGCTTGCTCTCCTCCAAGGTATGCAGGATTGAATCCAGACTCTACAACATTGTCATTATCACATAAAGGTGGATATCCAAGGGTGGCTCTGATGGAATTGGAAATCCATTTGGCATGATCAGAGCCTGCCTTGACTAATACCCTCTCCCCCTTTATGACTTCTCTCTCTATATGATCCATCAGATCATCTTTCTGAAACCTTATCTGTGCATTCAGATAGTTTACTTCATCTTTATAGAAGGGTTTTAATCATTGGATCTTGTCAGTAATTGCCTTCTGAGAGTCTTCAATAGTAGTTTTAACATCAGTTAGGCTCTCTTGCAATTGTTTGTCAAATGCAGCCTTGGCAGTAGCACTTGCTGTAGTCTGAGCAGTAGCCATATTCTTCATTTCTGTTACTATGGCATTATGAGAGGCTGTCAAATTATCATTCATCCTGATCTGGTTTTCCAGGACATAGCCTTGCTTCACTTCTAGCTCATCAAGTTTTGTCTTTAGTTTCTCTTGATGTGTGGCCAGATAGACTACAGCATTGCCTCCCTTATGGAAACAATCAGTCATTTCCTTTTTGTTAAGATTCACTTCAAATCTGATAGATTTGATGTCTTGTGCAAGATTAAACTACAGTGACTTATGCCCTTCATCTACATATTTTTCCAGAGCTTGCCTTTTCTCATCAAGCTTAATCTGTAAAGCCACCATTAGTGAACTGAAATCAGTAGATGGGGCAGACTGTGGAGCAACTGTCTGTAGGGCTTTCTTATAGTTCTGACTCCTTATTTTGAAGACTTGGAACTTCCTCTTCTTGGCTCTAACAGCCTCCTCATCCTCTGAAGCAGATGTGCTTACTATGTCTACTCTTTCCTTTGGACTAGGAGGTAACTCCTTCTCAGTCCTTTGTGGTTCCTCAGCATCCTTTGGCTTCTCAGTCTCTTGTGTAGCAGTTTCCTCTACATTCTCCATATGCTCCCCCTGAATATTGATCTCCTCCCCCTCAGCAGCAGCTTTCTCTTTCTCAAAATCAGTTTGTAGAAGATCAGGGAATAACTCTTATAATGTAAATTCCTGTTGAGGAAGGGCTGGGGAATCTCTGGTTTCATCAACCACTTTATCAGCAATAGATGTGTCCTCCATGACAACATCTTGGGGTTGAGGTTGTATCTGTGTTTGCTGATGAATATCAGGTAATAAATCAGTCAAAACTTCTTCCTCAATAGTGAAATCTAATTGTGTAATTTCAGTGATTACCTCAAGTATGATTTGGGTAGCCCTTTCACTCTCTAGTTGAGTTGACTCTTCCACAAGTAGAGGCTCCCCCTGGAGTGGATCCAGGTGAATTGGGCTTGTTGAGGGTAGCTCCCCCTTCCTTTCTGCATCTTCTTGTCTAGTTGGAGACTGGCCAACATTCCTTCCCTGTTCATCATCAGAACTAAACACTCTTTGCTCTTCAGAGCTGCTGGACGATTCTTGAGCCACAGTGGTTGTCTTCTTCTTCTTTTTCTGAGGTGTGTCCTTTACTGGAGTTGGCATTTCTTTGGTCAATACTCTATCCCACATAGAGAAGATTCTCTAATCCATTCTCCTCATGTGATTAATCTTTGAACCTGCAGCTTGGTTCATTACCTCAGGTGTACTTCCAGCTAGGTAAAGACTTAGTATTCTACCCAGATTGGGCTTCTTCATACTTTCTTTTATCTTATCAAACATAACTGTAGACCAATCAGTATATAGTTTGAAGATAATCCTTGTCATCAAACTGAACATATAAGCTGAAATCCGGTCATGTCCTCCAGGCCTGCTCAGGATGACCTTGCCAACTATTTCAGACAGAAATTTCCCTTGAATGTTCATTCCTTTTATGTTGAATACTGATCCAATCTTCAGATTAGAATCCAGTCCACACCATCTCAATGCTTCTCTAGTCTTAGAAGCAGAGACATCTTCTTCCTCCTTTGTTCTTGGTAGTTGAAGTATCTTCCTCAGACTTTTTGGTGTGACCTTGACTTTGGTTTCATGAACTCTGGACTTAATCTTAAGTCCAGTATAATCAACTGAAGCTGCACTCATAAATTCAAGAACCTCTGTCTTCCAGATCTTGATTGGTTCAGAAACAAGGTATTCTAGTCCAGTGTCGACAATTAGGGTTACCACACCTTTGATTTCAGGTTCCGCATCATCAAAGTCATGTCGCACGAGTTCATATCCTTCATTAACATTCTCTTCTAGCTTGGGCGACATTAGGGTTTGAAGAAATTTGAATTTAGAGAAGAGAGATGTCGACACACAAGTTTGGTCTCGAAACTTTGGTGGGCGTGTCAACAAACAATGGCAAAAACCTATTTATACCTTTCTAGAATCGAAGATGAAAAGGCGCGTCAAAATACTTAAATTGTGTCGACACTGTTAAAAAGTGTCGACACTTACTTATAATGTATCGACAATTATGTGTCGACACAAGCATAGTCGACAGAATATTTGTGTCGACACTTATAGATGTGTCGACACCACTCAGCTCGACACTTAGTCGAGACTTTACTAGACTAATTCTGTATAAAGCCTAAGTGTCGACACCACCTTGGATGTGTCGACACCTACACTGCATGTGTCGACACAAATTCTCTGAAGTGTCGACACAGACTTTCTAGATGTGTCGACACCATTTCTCTGAAATGTCGACACCACTTCTATGTGTCGACACAAACAGCTCTGTGTGTCGACACCATTTTACTTAGCCAATTTTGAAAACTTATTCTAAGTTTATCATCCCTAATTCAATTTTAAATTTATTGAATTTGATTTCATCTAAGGGCTTAGTATACATGTCAGCTAGTTGATTATCTGTATTAATATACTCTAGTGAAATATCTCCTTTTTCCACATGTTCTCTTAGAAAATGGTATTTTATTTTTATGTGCTTAGTCCTACTATGGGAGACATGATTATTTGCAATAGAAATAGCACTAGTAGAATCACAAAATAAATGTGTCCTACTTACTTGAATATCATAATTTTCTAGCAGGTGTTGAATCCATAGAAGTTAAGCACAACAACTTCCTGCAGCAACATACTCTGATTCTGCTGTGAAGATAGCCACACTTGTTTGTTTCTTGCTACTCCATGATATCAGCCTTCCACCTAGGAATTGACAGGTACCTGTTGTACTTTTCCTATCTTCCTTGCAGCCTGCAAAATCTGCATCTGAATAACCTGTCAGTTCAAACTCTCCATTCCTAGGGTACCAAAGGCCTAGATAAGGTGTGCCCTTAAGATATCTCAAAATTCTTTTGACTGCTGTCAAGTGAGATTCTTTAGGGCAAACTTGGTACCTTGCACAGACACATGTAGCATACATGATATCTGGTCTACTTGCAGTCAAATATAGTAGGGAGGCAACTATCCCTCTATACAAAGTTTCATCTACAGATTTCCCTGCATCATCTTTTCTTAGAGACATTGTTGACCCCATAGGAGTTTTCATGGTAGTGGATGAATCCATACTATACTTCCTTATCAATTCTAGGGTGAACTTAGACTGGCATATGGATAAACCATCTTCAGACTGCCTAACTTGGAGACCCAAGAAGAACTTAAGTTCCCCTATACTGCTCATTTCAAACAGTCCTTGCATTAGTTTTGCAAACTTTCTGCAACGACTACTTTCAGTAGACCCAAATATTATGTCATCTACATATATTTGGACTAAGATAATCTTGCCTCTGGATTCCCTAAGGAATAGAGTCTTGTCTATTTTCCCCCTTGTGAATTTATTCTCAATGAGGAAACTAGACAGGGTTTCATACCAAGCCCTAGGGGCTTGTTTTAACCCATACAAAGCCTTCCTAAGTCTATAAACATATTTAGATTTAGTAGAATCAACAAAACCTGACGGCTGTTCTACATAGACTTCTTCCTTCAAGTTTCCATTCAGAAAAGCTGACTTAACATCCATTTGATAGACCTTAAATCCTTGGAATGTTGTATAGGCTAGGAACATCCTTATTGCTTCCAGTCTGGCTACTGGAGCAAAGGTTTGATCAAAATCAATACCTTCTTCCTGCCTATATCCTTTACCAACTAGTCTAGCTTTGTTCTTTATAATTACTCCATTTTCATCCAGCTTGTTCCTAAAGATCCACTTAGTTCCTATAATGTTGTTGTCTTTTGTTTTAGGAACTACCTCCCAGACTTTGCATCTTTTGAACTGGTTCAGCTCCTCTTGCATTGCCTCAATCCAATGAGGGTCTAGGATTGCTTCTTTAAATTTCTTTGGCTCTACTCGGGATAGAAAACTGGAGTAGAGAACTGAACTTAGATTCCTGCTCCTTGTTTGTACCCCTTGTCTGAGATCTCCAATAATTTGATTGGCTGGATGATCTTTTAAATGCCTATTTGCTTGAGGCAGCCTGTCTTCTGGTTGTACTCCTTCATCTCCTTCATTCAGCAGCTCCTCTTGATCTTCTTCAGCAACAGGAGTATCTGGTACTCCCCCTGGATAGCAGCCACCTTCTTCTACTTGCTGACTTGTAGAACCTTCTTCAATAGTAAGCTTGTCCATCTTCTCAGTCACACCTGTGGAGCTGCAAACACTTCTAGACAATTCATTGTTAATGAGTCTAGATTCATCAAATACTATATGTACTGACTCTTCTACAACTTGAGTAGTCAAGTTGTAGACCCTATAAGCCTTATTGTTGTTGCTGTACCCAACAAAGATCCCCTCTTGGGATTTGGCAACAAACTTAGTTAAATAAGACTTACCATTGTTAAGTATATAGCATTTACAACCAAAGATCCTGAAATAGGATAGATTTGGTTTTCTGCCCTTCACAATCTCATAGGGGGTGTTCTTGTGGCTCTTGGTGATAGTAGCCCTATTGATCACATGAAATTCAGTATTAACTGCCTCAGCCCAGAAATATTCTGGGAGAGATGTGTCACTCAACAGGGTTCTACCAGCCTCTATCAAGGTTCTATTTTTCCTTTCAGCAATACCATTTTGCTGAGGTGTTCTTGGTGAGGAAAATTCCTGAAATATCCCAAACTCTTCACATAGCTTTGTCATACTATCAGACTGGAATTCAGTACCATGGTCACTTCTTATTTTGACCACTGTACTGTCTAACTCATTCTAAATTTGTTTGACAAAACTATAAAAAATACTAGGAGTTTCAGATTTTTGCCTTAGGAAGAATACCCAGGAAAACCTTGAATAATCATCTACAACCATAAATGTGTAGACCTTCCTACCTAGGCTGTGAACTGGCATAGGACCAAAAATATCCATATGCAAGAGGTATAGGCACCTCACAACATCTTTGTTCTCAATGCTATAAAAGGTGGATTTGGTTTGCTTGCCCTTTTGACAAGCTGAGCATATCCCATCCTTTATGCACTTAACCTGAGTACCATTCCTCACTAACTCTTTGCTAAAGAGTTGGCCAATTATCTTATAGTTGAGATGAGCCAGCCTCTTGTGCCATTTAACACAATGTGAGACTTTCTCATCAGCTACAAGACAAAGAGGAGAAACTATGTTCTCACACATAATGTCTACACAATAGACATTTCTCTTTCTATAACCTGTCAAAATGATCTTTTGATCACTTGACCTACTGATATGACAACCATCCTTGACAAATGAGATGTCATATCCTAAATCACTCAGCTAACTTATGCTAATGAGGTTATGTTTCAAACCTTTTACATAAGCCACTTGAGTAATTGTAATTAGGTTGCTAGAAATGTTACCAAAGCCTTTGATGATTCTTTTTTCAGAACCACCAAAGGTAACTTTAGGACCATCCTTGATTGATGTATAGTCCTTCAGCAATCCCCTAGTTCCAGTCATGTGCCTGGAACATCCACTATCCAAGTACCATATTGGGGCATGGCCACTTGGACTCACCTGCAAAACAGATTACTTTACCTTAGAACCCAAATAATTCTTGGGTCCTTGGTGCAAGTTAGTCTTACTCTTAACAAAACTTCCTGTAGCTTTTCTAGCAGGCAGTTTGCTACTGACCTTGGTATTTGAATTATGCCAACAATCTATGGCAAAGTGACCTACCTTGCCACAACACCAGCACTCAAATCTGTTGTACCTTTGTTTAGGTACAACCCTGGCTGTTTTATCTTCAGCAGGCTTCTTGTTGAGTACTGGGGCTTTGCCCTTAGACTTTTACTGTACAGTCCTGGCAGGTTTAGTAAACCCCAATCTAGTTTTACCCTTATGAGATACAAACTCATCTATCAAGGTTAGAACAGATTTTGATTTAGAAAACCTTGCTATAATATCTCTCTCCTTCTGAAGACTAATCTCCAGATTTCTAATTTGATCATTTTTAAATGTAATAGTCCCCATCTGAATAACTGTAATATTCTTCAGTCTGGCTATTTCATTTAATTTCTGATCTAATAACTTGACAAAATCTGTTGCAGCCACTTTAAGACTAGCAATCTCTTTAGCCTGAGTCTTGGCCAAGAGTTTGCTTTTCTTCAAAGCCTGTGTAACGCCCCCGGTTTTTTTCTGTGTTTTGTTTGATCTTTGGCTGGCGTTACGATGGCGTATTTCCGGCTTTTTGCCATTGTAGAGCGTGGTTTTAGCTCTTAGTCTTCCCTGTGTAGCCTGTTTGTAGCCTGTTAGCAAGGTTCCCCAGCTAGCCGGAGTCTGTTTGATGACTTGGCTAGGCCTCTTAGGGAATGCTTGTGTTTCGTCTTCGGGAGGTGTTATCCCGGGTTTTGTTCGTCGAATGCTAATTTCGACTTCGCACTTGTATTCGTAGCGTGGGTTTTTAGCTGCAGCGTGAGTTTGGTCTTTTTCCGAGATGTTTCGGGTCTCATGTTGTTTTGACTTTTGAGTGTAAATAATTATTATTATGTATTGTTTGTTTATTATTAAAACTGCTGTGTATATATAGTCTTGGGTTAGAATTAGGGCTCGGTTCCTCTTGTCTTTTCTTTTTCTCTGCTTGGAAGAAGTCGCCGCCTGTACGAGAGGAAGAGCACCGCCAGCCTACCCGAGCCTTCGGACGCCATTTTCCTGGAGATTTAGCGGTCGAAATTCAACTTCGGGAGTGGATCTGGACTGCCCTCGCCTGGATCTGCCTTCTTTTTGCTCCTCAGCTGGTGCTCTGCGGCTAGATCCGAGAGTGGGGGGATGTCGCCGACCTAGCTTTTCTGATATTGAGGCAAGTGATGTCCCCTCATCCTTGCCACAGTTGATCTTTGCCTTTTTCTTGGATTTAATTTCATCTTTTTCCTGCTTAGATCATAGGGGTACGCTAGGGTTCGTTCCCGATCATGCCTCGGTTTGTGTAGAAAGTTCCAGTTAAAATCTCAGTTTTCCTGAGGGGTTGTGTCTATTAGGGACAGTTTTGGTTCGGTTCAGGTCAAGTAGTTGTGATTGTCGATGGTTGTTGTACCATAGGGAGACCTCGTTCTCATTTCTGGTGGTGTGCTGGATCTGGCGCCTGAAGCCAGTCAGGGTGTTGACACCGTGGTGTCGACACCAGCCAGTCAGGGTGTCGACACCGTGGTGTCGACACAAGCCAGTCAGGGTGTCGACACCGTGGTGTCGACACAAGCCAGTCAGGGTGTCGACACCGTGGTGTCGACACCAGCCAGTCAGGGTGTCGACACCGGCCAGTCGGGGTGTCGACACTTGGTGTCGACACCCGCAGCAGCAGTGTCGACACCTTGTGTCGACACCAGCCGCAGTGGTGTCGACACTTGTTGTCGACACCCGCAGCGGCATTGTCGACACCTTGTGTCGACACCGGCCGCAGTGGTGTCGACACTTTGTGTCGACACCAGCAGCGGTTGTGTCGACACGTTGTGTCGACACCGGTTTGTCGTGGTGTCGACACATCGTGTCGACACTGGGTGCTGCCCTGTTTTTGGGGTCAGGGAGACTCGGGGTTGGTTTTGGTTAGGCGTGCAAGGCCGCGTCGGTTGGACCCGACGTTTTTGCCTTGGGTTCGTGTGTTTCCTAGGACTGTTAGTGGGACTATTCCCTAGGAGGGGGGCATTGGGTGTTCGGCTAATTGCTGCATGCCGACTGTTGGGTTGTGGCAGGTGGTGGAGTTTTGGTGGCCTCTGGAGGGGTGGTTTTCTGTGGAGAGCTGTGGCCACCGCCTTTTTGCCCCGGTTTGGGTTGGTGTGTGTGGGACCCTAAATCTGCCACTGTTTGACCCCTTAGCGCTTTTTGGGTCTGATTTGGTTATGTATTCAGACCCATGTTTTGACCACTGCCACTTACCCACGTGTTAGGACTGTTAGTCCCTTTCCTGTTTATGCTTTCCTTTATTTTGGCATATATGCATATGTCTTGTTCCTGTTGCAGACTCTCTTGGTAGGGCATAATGGCTTTATTGCTCGCACTTGGTGCGCTCTGCTGTGCTTTAGACAGTACTCTCCTCTTACTGTCACCCCTTTTCTTTTGCTTATTGCAGTTTGTTGTCGGGTTGGTAAACCCCTCTTCTTATTTGCTAATTAATCTATTGCTCTATCTTTCCCCCTTTTTGTTTATTTCCTTGCTGAGGTGTTCTTTTCTTGAATGCCTCAGGTCCAGGTTGTAGCCAGTTCAACGGCTAGTTCTTTTGGAGGGGCTTGTTGGTGGCCTCAAGGGTAGCTGAGATAGCTGATCCCCGTTTTGTTGTGAGGTAGTTCTTTACTTTTCTGTATAGACATACATACTCGCCAGTGGGTTCGTGTCAGGTTGTTGACGCCCACTGGTGGCTTCTTGTGATGCTGGACATGAATTTAAACTGTTGATTTTGCTTACTTGTGGTTGGTTACTTGCTTCTGGAAGGATTTATGCTAGGTTGCATGTTAGATATTTTAAAACCTAAAAGTATTATTATATGTACCCCATGCATAACATGTTTCTAAATCAAAGACACTATTTTTCCTCAACGTAAAACACTATTTTTCATATCTACTATATTCACCTTAGGGTCGTGCATGCATAAGTCGCCCCCCGGGGACACTTATGCTCACTTAGGGTGTCAACTTAATTGAACCAAAGTATTTTCTGCTGTGTATAAATATAATTTTAACTGTGGACTAGCTGATCCACCGTGCCAAGGGATACGACCATTCAACATAACTGATTTTCTTTCATATTTAAATCAACAATATTCCTTAAAATCTAACGTCTGGAGTTTTGCCTGAGCGTGTGCAGTTATCCCCTCCACGACGTGGCATCACGGCACGTGTTTTCTCTTACTCTGATATGATTTTTACCATTGAGACAATGCGGGTTGTGACAGTTGGTATCAGAGGGAGGTTGCTTTACAAATGGTTGGGCAACCTCTCCCTTGTCTACATTAGTAGTTCGCATCACATCATTCACGCACCGATATGTCGTCAGCACGTCTTGGCCGAAGCACGAACACTACACTCATGAGCATAAAGAAGTATACAGGGCATATTACGTAGTATGGGATGCATAATATGTGTTTGTATATGGATCCACCATAGGAGGCAACATGTGAGGGTTATGTAGTATGGGATGCATAACCTCATTACATGAATGCGGCTAGCACGTTTTCTTTTTCGTTACATAGGAATGTTATGTAGTATGGGATGCATAACAATTTCATGTGTACGCCTCCCATGGCATCCACTAAGGCCTTTTTTTAGAATGCATAGCACATCATGCATAACATAACATTTCATAAGCACAACGTGCCAAGCTAAAGACTTGCAAGACGACATATGTACACGCATGGTTTTGAGTCAAAAGGAATACAAATACATGCATTCATAGTTTAGACACATGAGTTGGTATGATGGTGGTGAACCATCTTAGGTTAAGCATAACATCATCATGCTAAAAACAACTCCCAGAGCAAGTTTTTGCAGTTGAAGTTCATATTTAAATGTGTTTGTCTGTACCGGGTAGTTTTGTTCTAGCTGATGGGCTAGGTTTTGTCTAAAGCTTGTGCGATTTTAGGATGGCGAGACGTCCTGCGACGAGTTCGACCCCCCAATCCGAGGGTGAGACGTCAGGAGCGCAGAGCGATGCGTTGGTAGAAAGCCTGCGGCAGAATAATGAGGAGTTATCGAGGTAGGTAGTGGCTATGCAGGCTCAGATTCAGTCCCTTGTAGCAGTGGTGGCGGGACAGACCCCGAGAGCTCAGAACCCCGCTGAGGGAGTAGCTATTCCTGCCCCTCCTGCTCCTCCCGTGCCTTTGGTTGTGGTGCCCCCGGAGATGGCGTTCATATCCCAGTTTCAGCGGCTTAGACCCCCTACCTATGATAGGCAATAATATTTCATGATTTTGGATGATTGGCTGATTACCATTGAGGAGATGATCTCGTACTCAGGGATTACGGATGATTAGAGAGTGATGCTCGCTGCCTACCAGCTCGAGGGTTTAGCAAAGAATTGGTGGCTGAGGGAGAAAGAGAGCTTAGTGGCAGGTTGCTCATGGGAGTCATTTAAGGTGATATTGTTAAGTAAATTTCTGCCTTCAGTCGAACGGGACCGGCTAATGAATGACTTTCTTCATCCAAAGCAGAGGAAACTTACGGTTAGTGAGTATGAGATTGAGTTTAGTAAGTTGGGTCGGTTTGCTCCGGGTCTGGTGAGTGTGGAGGCAGACCGAGTTAAGCGGTTTCTGGGTGGACTAAGAAGCGACATTCAGCAGTTAGAGAACGCCTATGGAGCAGTCAGTTATGCCAGCGTGGTTGAAGTTGCCTTGAGAGTTGAGGCCATTGAGAATGCCAAAAATAGAGGCCAGCAGTTAAGGAAGGATAAGCGGAAGTCCGGTGGAGGGAAGAGCCCTTAGGAACCTCATGTTGTCTCAAGAATGAAGGTCAAAGAGATTTGTAGCTTTTGTGGCCGGCCAGGCCACCCCTTTGAGAAGTGTTTCAAAAGGTTGGGAGCGTAGAAGAAGGATCAGGTGCACGCGATTTAGGGTGTTTCCAGGGGAGACTTGGTGTGTGCCTTGTGCGAAAGGAAGGGGCATGAGGCTGCCCGTTGTTGGTTAAAAGATAAGATCTGTTTTCAGTGCGGCCAGAAGGGTCATCTCAAGACAAGGTGCCCCCAGACCCAGTCTATTCTGCAGCCAGTTCCCCTTCAGGCTTTGCCACCGCCTCAGCTTATGGATAAAGGAAAGGGGAAGTTGAATGTGCTTTCGGTAGACGAAGCGCAGACCTCAACCCAGGTTATCTCAGGTTAGACTCCTCCCCATTCGTTTCGTTACGTTCCCTTTTTGGTTGTAGATTTCGTTCTAGCTCTTGTTGCCTTAGATGCGTGTGCAATTCGTAGGACGATTTAAGGTAAAAAACCGCTGGGCGCGCGTTCTCTTCGATTCCGGCGCTACCCACTCGTTTATGGCTAGAGCCTTCGTGGAGCGGTTCAGTTTGGTCCTAGATCGTGTTGGTGGTGCCTTCTGCGTTAAGTTCCTCTCCGGCGACTCTGTGGTTACGGATCTGGGTGTTCTCGATTGTCCGATAGTGTTGGGAGATTTTCTAGCCAAGACAGATTTGAAGGTGATTGACCTGGAGGACGTCGACATTATTTTGGGCATGGACTGGTTGTCAAGGTACGATGCTGTGATCCAGTGCAAGGGTAAGTGCTTGGACTTCATCAAAGACAACGGTCAGCCAGGGAGCATTTATGGGTATTCCCTCCAGGATTCTCCAGTCATTTCTGCGGTGCGTTCTCGGAAGTTGCTTATTTCTGGCTGTTTTGCCTGTGTGGTTTCTCTGGTAGGGACGATTGTTAGTGCCCCGCTTGGAAGAGATTCCTGTGGTGTGTGACTTCTCTGATGTGCTTCCTGACGATCTTCCCGATCTTCCACCCGATCGAGATGTCGAGTTTGCCATAGATTTGGAGCCAGGCACGCGTCCTATTGTAAAGGCGCCTTACCGGATGGCCCCGCAGGAGCTGGAAGAGTTGCGAACTCAGCTGGATGAGTTGTTGGCAAAAGGCTTTATAAGGCCGAGTTCTTCGCCTTGGGGTGAGCCAGTGCTGTTCGTTAAAAAGAAGGATGGGTCGATGAGGTTATGCATCGACTATAGAGAGCTGAACAAGGTTACTATTAAGAACATGTACCCTTTGCCGCGAATCGATGATTTGTTCGACCAACTGTGTGGTAGTGCCGTGTTTTCCAAGATAGATCTTCATTTGGGCTATCACCAGTTGAGGATTCGGGAGTCGGATGTTCCGCGGACGGCCTTCCGCTCTCGTCATGGGCATTTTGAGTTTTTGGTTATGTCATTCGGTTTGACTAATGCGCCCTCAGCTTTTATGGATTTGATGAACAGAGTTTTCAAGGATTTTCTAGATAAGTTTGTGATTGTATTTATAGACGATGTTTTGGTGTACTCTAAGGATGCGGAGGAGCATGATCGACATTTATGGCTGGTCTTGGTGACTCTGAGAGACCATAAGCTATACGCCAAGCTGAGCAAATGTGAATTTTGGTTGCCTCAAGTTTCCTTTCTAGGCCACGTGATTAATAAGGAGGGAATATCGCTAGACCCAGAAAAGATCGCTGCTGTTATGGAATGGGCGAGACCTGTTACCCCAAAATAGATCAGAAGCTTCTTGGGTTTGGCTGGTTATTATAGAAGGTTTGTAGAAGGTTTCTCTACCTTGTCCGCGCCGTTGACCAAGTTGACGCAGAAGAATGTAGCCTTTATATTGGATGACAAGTGTGTGATGGATTTTGAGGAACTAAAAAGAAGGCTTTGTTCGGCTCCAATTTTGTCTTTGCCTACAGAGGGTAGCGAGAATGATATTTATGTGGATGCGTCGCATGTCGGTCTGGGCTGCGTTTTGATGCAGGGCGGGAAGGTGATTGCGTACGGGTCGAGGCAGCTAAAGACTCACGAGAGGAATTACCCTACGCATGACCTGAAGTTTGCAACTATGATCTATGCACTGAAATTGTGGAGGTATTTGCTATATGGCGCGCAGTGCAAGATTTTCACGGATCAAAAGAGTTTGAAGTATGTCTTCACTCAGAAAGAATTGAATCTGCGCCAGCAGCGGTGGTTGGAGTACGTGGCCGACTATGATGTTGAAATTCAGTATCATCCGGGCAAGGCGAATGTGGTGGCTGATTCCCTGAGTTGGAAGTCAGGTAAGATTTTTAATCTTTCCACCGAGCGTCTAGTGGAAGAGTTTCTTTTGATGGACATTTCTGTGGGAAGCTGTGAGTCGCAGAGTAGCTTAGCAGTAGCAGAACCTTCGTGGATTGAGCTTACGAGACAGCATCAGAAGGACGATCCCGATCTTCTGCATTTGTATCTTCGAGCTGAGAAGGGTGAATTACCAGACTTCTCTATAGATGATGCGGGTATCTTGAAGTATCGTGGCAGTTTTTGCATCCCCGCAGTTGGGGATATCCGGGTTATGGTGTAACACCCCAGTTTTTGCAAGAGGTTCAGTCTGCAGCGCTGAAATTTTTGGGTTCTGGAGGAGGCACACGGCCTGCGACACGGGCGTGTCGCAGGGCGTGTCGAGGCCGTGTCTACACTCGGCCCAAGTGTCGACACTTTGTGCTCGACAGAGGGTCGAGAGTGGGGCACACGGCCTGCGACACGGGCGTGTCGCAGGGCGTGTCGAGGCCGTGTCGACACTCGGCCCAAGTGTCGACACTTTGTGCTCGACAGAGTGTCGAGAGTGGGGCACACGGCCTGCGACACGGGCGTGTCGCAGGGCGTGTCGGGGCCGTGTCGACACTTGGCCCAAGTGTCGACACTTTGTGCTCGGCCGGGTGTCGAGACTTGGCACACGGCTTGGGACACGGGCGTATCCCAGGCCGTGTCACCTCTCGGGTTGGTGTTGGGGCCGTGTCGTTGGAGACACACGGCAGGCCACACGGCCGTGTCGCTGGGCACACGGGCATGTCGGTTTGAACACGGGCGTGTCGAATGCCCGTGTCTGATTCCAGGCGCGTCGATTTGAGACGGCGAATGAGGCACACGGCCCTGGACACGGGCGTGTGCCAGGCCGTGTTCGGCCCAGGTCTTTTATTTTCCAGGCGAATCGCAGCCAGTCTTTTTCTGGTTTTGGGATCTAACGGTTCAGGCCATCTCCTGGGGAGTTAAGACCGATTTCAGGGTTGGAAACCCTCATTTTGTTTTCCAAGTTTCTCTTTCTAAGATCTTGAGAAAACCTAGAGCAAGGAGGAAGAAGAAGAACTTTTGGGCTGTAGGGAGGGTTTCGGAGCTCCGAATCGCGAGCCGAGTCCGGATCCGTGAAGCTTGGAGCATTGCGAAGATTTCCATCCGGCTATTTTGCCATGGCAAGAAAGAGGAGTCGGAAGGTAACGACATCTCTCCTCTTGGTCTTTAGGATGCACGTTTTAGCATCATCTAGTTTTCTTTTCTCTAATTTTTGGGCACCAAACTCTCAAATGAGAGGGGTTTTGGCTTGCCAAGTTTCAAGAGGAACTTCCGGGTCGATTGAGTCCGTCCCCGGCATATCTTTGCATTAGAGATCCGCTTCGCTAGTGGATTAGGCATGGTGGGTGAAGCCGTAGTCGTGACCGTTAGTCCGACTCGGTGATGTTGCATACGAACTAGGGATTCGTAGAGATTTCCGATGCGGCAAGTTGCCGTTTGTGTTGTGGTGGTGATTGTCCCGTTTGCTTGAAAAGAGTACATGTAGTCGAACCCGGACAAGGTTAGCTCCTCGTGGTGGTAGATGGTTTCCTTGACAAGGTTAGCTCCAAATGAGAATGGAGATGGTTTCCTTGGTGGACAAGGTTAGCTCCGCACGAGTTGGAGATGTTTTCCTTGGAGCGCGGGAACGCTGCAGTACAAAGAGGGATTGCAATGTGTTTAGTCTTGGTTGTGTTGTGCCAAGGCGTGGCTATGTCTCCGTGGTCGGCTGGCTATCCCGTGACACGTGCGTCATGTGTGGAGAGTGTCCCGGCGAGACTAGTCCCCTTCTGTGAGACTGACGAGAATGCCAAGCTTGGGGCAAGCCCGGGCAAAGAGGCCATTAGCGGGTGGGGTCCAGCAAGGCTTCTTAGAATCGGTCAGTCTGTGGTTGTTGGAATCCTGACATGAGACGTCAGAGCTTGCAGGCAAGCCCGGGGCTAAGCCCACGAGCGGGTGGGGCCTTGGCAAGATTTCCATGTGGCGGCCTGTGCGCCGTGTGAGGGAGTTGTGCCTCCCTCAATGTTTGCGGCTTTATGCCAATTGGGGAAATGTGAGTACCCAAATGTTGTGATGTTGTGCTAGATGCATACGGTGTAGGGTACCTTGGGTGAAGCCCGGGTGTTGCATTCATGTTGCATAGTAGGCCCTTTCTTTATATGCTCAACCAGTAGAGAACATGTTTGTTGATTGAGACATCCAAGCCTGTTTTAATGTTTTTCTATTTATAGAAATTTATATTGCATATGAAGTGCTGACTTGCAGGTTGGAGGGTTCCCCGGGGTCCGTTAGGGGCGGCCGGGAGGAGATGTGTTGTTACACAGTTTGAGGTCAGCCTTTGCTGACCCACGTTACTAATAATTTTTACAGGGCAAGGATCGCACGCAGGAGCTAGCCCGCCGGCCAAAAAGGCCTAAGCCCATGAAGTGTTTTCTCTTTTGTAACACTACTTTTGATGATGCATGTTTGAGACTATTTTTGTTCCGGCTTGCATGCCGAGGTAGACTAGGAGTGCTGAGCACATTCATGTTTGATTATACTGTTTACCTTTTGGACTTTTGATGTAAGGCCTTAAGGCTATTTTGTTTACTCTTTTGGGTTAGTGGATAACTTCTAATTGTGCTTGGTTTTCCGCTGTGTTGTGCAAGTGTTTTGAGTTTGGGTAGCTATATCAACTTTTAATACTAAAGCTGTGGTGTTCGTATGTTGTGGGGCCCCGGCCGGACCCATATTATACGTCCATTACAGGGGAGGTGTTACAATTTGGTATCAGAGGGAGGTTAGATTCAAGGTCAGTGCGTAGAGAAGTTATCCACATAAGAGTAACGCGGGACCATGAGTGTCCTTATGTTTTAGTCTTGAGATTGGAGACTAATCCCTTATTTCTTGTCTTCCTAAAGAGTGCAAGCAACGAGGCGGGCACTTCAAGAGCAAGGGATGATCTCTCGGCGAGCAGTGCTACTGCTCCAGGTCTTTTGGGCACGGGTGTAGACCCGGCCGACTTCTGCCGTATGCTTGCAGAAGCGATGGTAGCAGCCCAAGCGACGGCTGCAGCTCAGGTGGCAACCCCTGCCACACCAGATACGGCAACGGCCATGCCAGGAGGAGAAGCCAGGCGAGTGGAGCCTTTGGCGGAGAGGGTAGTTGTCGGACATGGAGATCGACACATGAAGTACTTCCTGAGTTTCCATCCCCCGTCCTTCAAGGGTACTGGAACGCCAACGGATGCGGAGGACTGGTGGGTTCGTATTCAAGAACTGTTAAGGGCGGCAGAGACGCCAGAGGAAAAGAAAGCTGAGTATGCGGCTTTCATGTTGGAAGGGGATGCCAAGTTATGGTGGGTGGCCCATAGCGGCCGCCAGTTCCCGGGACGCACCCCGTCAGTGGAAGAGTTTGGGGACGCTTTTCTTAAGAGGTATATCCCAGTTTCAACACGATTGGCCCTGCAGAGGCAGTTTCTGCATCTAATGCAGCGAGACAAGACAGTGGATGAGTACGTGCAAGAGTTCACCCGATTGGGTCGTTATGCGGGAACGACAATGGCGGATGATGTAGAGAGGGATAACCTCTTCTACCAAGGGTTGAGGGAAAATTTGAGACAACCCCTCATCTCCAAGAAGCGGGCGGGATTTAATGAGCTAGTTGAAGCCGCCAGGAGTTTGGAGAATGATTTGGAGCGAACCCAACGCCGTAAGAGTTTTACTCCCAAGCAAGGGGAAGGGAAGCCTTCCCAACCTCATGGTAAGTCTGATGGGAGTAGGTGGAGGAAGAAGCCTTCCACTTCCAGATCTGGTGAGAGGAGCAACTGGACGCCTGGGGGTTCCCACTCTAGGGGACCGCCGACATGCTACAACCTCGGGAAGGTTGGGCACATAGCCCGTGCTTGTCAGCAAGGGGGAGCGGGGCAAGAGTCAAAGCAGGAGCAGTCTGTACGCTCGGGCCCCAGTGCTGCAGAGAAAGGAAAGATGGCGGAGTCGAGCGCTTCTCGGTTCCAACCGGTGCAACCAAGGGCTTACAACCTTGGACAGCAAGAAGCGATCCGCCAAACTGATGTGGTGACAGGTATGAAGAGAATTTAAGTGTTAACTGTGTGCTTCATCCTTTTAGACTTTTGTGTAATGTTTATGTTGTAGGCTTCGTGTTAGTTTCCGGATACCCCGCTAGGGTATTGTTTGATACGAGAGCATCGCACTCCTTTCTTGCGGAGAGCTTCATCCGGAGAATAGGAGTTGAGTCTTTCTCGTCGGGAGCAGAGCTGAAAGTGCGCATGCCCAATGGGTCATCTATGACCACCGGGGCAAAAGGGCGCATTTGTTGGGAGCTAGACGGAGTTGTCTTCGCTCTGGAAGCGGCAGTGTTACCTCTAGTAGAGTTCGATGTCATTTTGGGTATGGACTGGCTTGCAGAGCAGCGCGCCAGTATTGATTGCCTTTCTAAAGTGGTGACCTTAAGGAGTAAAGGGCAAACAGAAGTCAAGTTTGAGGGCCTTGGTGGAGTGGCCTGTTCCCTGATAACGGCCATGCAGTTGGTGCGGGCGGTTAACCAGGGTGGGGTAGCGCTTGTAGCGTTACTGGAGGTTCGTCTCTCCCAACTGTCTTTGGAGGAAGTGCCTGTGGTGGCAGAGTTCAAGGATGTGTTTCCGGATGAACTTCCTGGAGCGCCTCCTCGACGGGAAATCGACTATTCGATCGAGCTAGTGCCGGAGGCTAGACCGGTGTCGCGTCCTCCCTTTAGGATGGCACCAAAGGAGTTGGCGGAACTTAAGGTACAGTTACAGGAACTGTTGGAGCAAGGGTATATTAGACCCAGTTCTTCACCGTGGAGCGCACCGGTGTTGTTTGTTAAGAAGAAAGACGGTAGCATGCGCCTGTGCATAGACTACCGGCAGCTTAATAAGTTGACCGTCAAGAATAAGTATCCGATCCCTCGGATAGACGACCTGTTTGACCAATTGGTGGGGTCAGTGGTATATTCGAAGTTGGACTTGAAGTCAGGATACTATCAGCTACGAATTCGGGATGAGGACATACCCAAAACTGCCTTTGGTACAAGGTATGGGCACTTTGAGTTTACGGTGATGCCGTTCGGGCTGACGAACGCACCATCGGTGTTCATGGATCTGACGAATCGGGTATTCCGGGAATACTTGGATTCTTTTGTGGTTGTTTTCATTGATGACATTTTGGTGTTTTCCAAATCGCAAGTGGAGCATGAGACCCACTTGAGAATGGTTTTGCAAGTGTTAAGGGAGAATGAGTTGTATGCAAAATTCTCCAAATGCGAGTTTTGGTTGGAGAAGGTAGCATTTTTGGGCCACGTGATTAGTGGTGATGGGGTGGCAGTGGATCCAGCGAAGGTGGAGTCCATCAGAGATTGGCCGGTGTTAGGGACCGTGGCGGAAGTCCGAAGTTTTCTTGGACTAGCCGGGTATTATAGGAGATTCGTGGAGAATTTCTCGAAGATAGCTCTACCCCTCACCTCTCTCACTCGCAAAGACCATAAATTTGTGTGGACCCAAGAGTGCGGTCGAGCATTCGAGGCACTAAAGGAGCGGCTTATGATGGCTCCGATCCTGAGTTTACCGCAAGGGACCGATGGATTTCAAATTTTCAGTGACGCATCAGGATGCGGTTTGGGTTGCGTGTTAGTGCAGCATGGCAAGGTGATAGCTTTTGGGTCTAGGCAGTTGAAACCTCATGAGAGGAATTACCCCGTCCATGATTTGGAGCTGGCGGCGGTAATCTTCGCACTGAAAATTTGGCGGCATTATGTTTATGGCGCAAGAGTGGAGATCTTCACGGACCATAAAAGCCTGAAGTATCTCTTGGATCAAAAGGACTTGAACATGCGGCAACGCAGATGGGTTGAGTTTCTTGGAGACTACGAAGTGGCGATTCAGTATACGCCGGGTAAGGCCAACATGGTGGCAGATGCGTTGAGTAGAAAGTACTCGGGGCAAGGAAATTGGATCGAAGCTCATGATGAGCGGTTGGTTCGGGAGTGGGAGTCCCTTGGGTTGGAATGTGTTGCAAAAGGCGAGTCTAGCGTGGCTCGGTTGAACTGGATTGAAGTGCAGAGCGACTTGTCCGATCGTATTCGGGAAGCGACTCGGTTGGATGTGGAGTTTCAACCTTTTGTGTTGGAGGCTCAAACGGGCGAGAGCAGCACCTGGGAAATGATTGATGGGATTCTGAGGAAGGGCGGAAGGGTCTGTGTACCGCAGTTTGGCAATCTCCATGAGGAGTTGATGTTTGAGGCTCACTTCTCAAAGTACTCCATTCACCCGGGCAGTACAAAGATGTACTTGGATATGAAGAAATCCTTCTGGTGGCCGGGGTTGAAGCGAGATGTGGCTTTGTATGTGAGTCGTTGCCAAACATGTGCCTTGGTGAAGGCCGAATGTCAGAAACCGGGCGGGTTACTGAAGCCCCTTCCAATTCCTGAGTGGAAATTTGAGGACATTTCCATGGACTTTGTGCATGGGTTGCCTAGATCGCAGCATGGTAATGATGCTATTTGGGTGATCGTGGATCGCCTAACCAAGGTGGCTCACTTCATCCCGAACCGGAAAAAGGACAGCGTGGAGAAGCTGGTGGAGTTGTATGTTCGCAACATTGTGCGACTGCACGGAATTCCGAAGAGCATAGTCAGTGATCGCGATGGACGGTTTACGTCCAAGGACTGGAGACTTGTTCAGAAGAGCTTGGGCACGAAGCTAAAGTTCAGTACGGCGTTTCATCCTCAAACCGATGGGCAAACGGAGAGGACGAACCGTACTATGGAGGATATGTTGAGGATGTGCGTTCTTGACTTTGGCAAGAGGTGGGAGGATCACCTCTTCATGGTAGAATTTGCGTACAACAACAGTTTTCAAGCTAGTATAAAGATGGCGCCTTACGAAGCTTTGTATGGGAGGCGGTGTCGAACGCCAATGTCTTGGGCAGAGGCGGGAGACACCAAACTTTTGGGAAAGGACGCGGTAGTTGACGCTTGTGAGATGGTACGGACCATCCAAGAGCGTATGAAGGTGGCTCAAGACAGACACGCAAAGTATTTCAATGTTCGTCACCGGAAGTTAGAATTTGCAGTTGGTGATTGGGTTTACCTGAAGGTCAAGCCGTTCAAAGGCGTCTCGCGGATTCGCCGACTCAAGAAGTTGAGTCCAAGGTTTTTGGGGCCTTTTGAAATTGTTGAGCGGGTAGGAGAAGCAGCCTATCGGTTGGCGTTGTCCACAGACTTGAGTGGATTACATGACGTCTTCCACGTCTCCGTGTTGAGGAAAGCCTTGGTGGAGGCTAGCGTGGTGATGGAGCCGGCATCGGTGCCGATTGACGAAGACTTGAGGACGCGAGTCCTTCCAATCGCTATAGAAGATGCGGAGATTCGGCAGCTGCGGAATAAAGAGGTTAAACTTGTGAAAGTTCGTTGGGACAACTGCGGTCGTGAGGAGTTCTCTTGGGAGCGAGAACAGGCCATGCTAGAAGACTATCCAGAACTATTTTTGTCAGGTACAATTTAAGTTTTGTACCTCTTTTGTTTTTGCAATTTCGGGACGAAATTCTGTTAAGGGGGGGAGAGTTGTAACACCCCAGTTTTTGCAAGAGGTTCAGTCTGCAGCGCTGAAATTTTTGGGTTCTGGAGGAGGCACACGGCCTGCGACACGGGCGTGTCGCAGGGCGTGTCGAGGCCGTGTCGACACTCGGCCCAAGTGTCGACACTTTGTGCTCGACAGAGGGTCGAGAGTGGGGCACACGGCCTGCGACACGGGCGTGTCGCAGGGCGTGTCGAGGCCGTGTCGACACTCGGCCCAAGTGTCGACACTTTGTGCTCGACAGAGTGTCGAGAGTGGGGCACACGGCCTGCGACACGGGCGTGTCGCAGGGCGTGTCGGGGCCGTGTCGACACTTGGCCCAAGTGTCGACACTTTGTGCTCGGCCGGGTGTCGAGACTTGGCACACGACTTGGGACACGGGCGTGTCCCAGACCGTGTCACCTCTCGGGTTGGTGTTGGGGCCGTGTCGTTGGAGACACACGGCAGGCCACACGGCCGTGTCGCTGGGCACACGGGCGTGTCGGTTTGAACACGGGCGTGTCGAATGCCCGTGTCTGATTCCAGGCGCGTCGATTTGAGACGGCGAATGAGGCACACGGCCCTGGACACGGGCGTGTGCCAGGCCGTGTTCGGCCCAGGTCTTTTATTTTCCAGGCGAATCGCAGCCAGTCTTTTTCTGGTTTTGGGATCTAACGGTTCAGGCCATCTCCTGGGGAGTTAAGACCGATTTCAGGGTTAGAAACCCTCATTTTGTTTTCCAAGTTTCTCTTTCTAAGATCTTGAGAAAACCTAGAGCAAGGAGGAAGAAGAAGAACTTTTGGGCTGTAGGGAGGGTTTCGGAGCTCCGAATCGCGAGCCGAGTCCGGATCCGTGAAGCTTGGAGCATTGCGAAGATTTCCATCCCGCTATTTTGCCATGGCAAGAAAGAGGAGTCGGAAGGTAACGACATCTCTCCTCTTGGTCTTTAGGATGCACGTTTTAGCATCATCTAGTTTTCTTTTCTCTAATTTTTGGGCACCAAACTCTCAAATGAGAGGGGTTTTGGCTTGCCATGTTTCAAGAGGAACTTCCGGGTCGATTGAGTCCGTCCCCGGCATATCTTTGCATTAGAGATCCGCTTCGCTAGTGGATTAGGCATGGTTGGTGAAGCCATAGTCGCGACCGTTAGTCCGACTCGGTGATGTTGCATACGAACTAGGGATTCGTAGAGATTTCCGATGCGGCAAGTTGTCGTTTGTGTTGTGGTGGTGATTGTCCCGTTTGCTTGAAAAGAGTACATGTAGTCGAACCCGGATAAGGTTAGCTCCTCGTGGTGGTAGATGGTTTCCTTGACAAGGTTAGCTCCAAATGAGAATGGAGATGGTTTCCTTGGTGGACAAGGTTAGCTCCGCACGAGTTGGAGATGTTTTCCTTGGAGCGCGGGAACGCTGCGGTACAAAGAGGGATTGCGATGTGTTTAGTCTTGGTTGTGTTGTGCCAAGGCGTGGCTATGTCTCCGTGGTCGGCTGGCTATCCCGTGACACGTGCGTCATGTGTGGAGAGTGTCCCGGCGAGACTAGTCCCCTTCTGTGAGACTGACGAGATTGCCAAGCTTGGGGCAAGCCCGGGCAAAGAGGCCATGAGCGGGTGGGGTCCAGCAAGGCTTCTTAGAATCGGTCAGTCTGTGGTTGTTGGAATCCTGACATGAGACGTCAGAGCTTGCAGGCAAGCCCGGGGCTAAGCCCACGAGCGGGTGGGGCCTTGGCAAGATTTCCATGTGGCGGCCTGTGCGCCGTGTGAGGGAGTTGTGCCTCCCTCAATGTTTGCGGCTTTATGCCAATTGGGGAAATGTGAGTACCCAAATGTTGTGATGTTGTGCTAGATGCATACGGTGTAGGGTACCTTGGGTGAAGCCCGGGTGTTGCATTCATGTTGCATAGTAGGCCCTTTCTTTATATGCTCAACCAGTAGAGAACATGTTTGTTGATTGAGACATCCAAGCCTGTTTTAATGTTTTTCTATTTATAGAAATTTATATTGCATATGAAGTGCTGACTTGCAGGTTGGAGGGTTCCCCGGGGTCCGTTAGGGGCGGCCGGGAGGAGATGTGTTGTTACACAGTTTGAGGTCAGCCTTTGCTGACCCACGTTACTAATAATTTTTACAGGGCAAGGATCGCACGCAGGAGCTAGCCCGCCGGCCAAAAAGGCCTAAGCCCATGAAGTGTTTTCTCTTTTGTAGCACTACTTTTGATGATGCATGTTTGAGACTATTTTTGTTCCGGCTTGCATGCCGAGGTAGACTAGGAGTGCTGAGCACATTCATGTTTGATTGTACTGTTTACCTTTTGGACTTTTGATGTAAGGCCTTAAGGCTATTTTGTTTACTCTTTTGGGTTAGTGGATAACTTCTAATTGTGCTTGGTTTTCCGCTGTGTTGTGCAAGTGTTTTGAGTTTGGGTAGCTATATCAACTTTTAATACTAAAGCTGTGGTGTTCGTATGTTGTGGGGCCCCGGCCGGACCCATATTATACGTCCATTACAGGGGAGGTGTTACATATGGTGTGCAGAGACGCCCACGGATCTAGTGTCGCCTACCATCCAGGGTCGACCAAGATGTATCATGATTTAAAACAGATTGCCTGGTGGTACGGGATGAAGAAGGAAATAGCCAGATTTGTTTCAGAGTGTTTCACTTGCAGGCGTGTGAAAGCCGACCATGGGAGGCCTGGTGGCAAGCTGACTCCCCTGGAGATTCCGATGTGGAAGTGGGAGAGTATCTCGATGGATTTCATTACCGGCTTACCGAGATCGCCTAAGGGGCATGATTCAGTTTGGGTAATCGTAGACAGATTGACGAAGAGCACTCATTTCGTACCATTTATGATCGATTATCCGATAAGGAAGATAGCCGAGATGTATCTGGAAGAGGTTGTCAGATTGCATGGTGTACCCATAAGTATCATATCAGATCGAGACTCCAGGTTCACGTCTCATTTTTGGAAGAGTCTTCAAGAAAGGTTGGGTACAGATTTGAGATATTCCACGGCTTATAATCCGCAGACCAATGGTCAGACGGAGCGAGTAAATCAGATTGTGGAAGATATGATCCGATGCTATATTCTGGACCATGGAGGAGCGTGGGACGAGCGCTTGCGGCTTATGGAATTCGCCTATAACAACAGTTATCAAGAAAGCTTGCAAATAGCTCCCTTTGAAGCTTTGTATGGGAGGCGCTGCAGGACTCCCTTGTTTTGGGCTGAGCTTGGAGAGGGACCTTTGTTGGGTCCAGAAGTGCTTGAGGAGATGGAAACCACTGTGAAGCTTATTCGGGAAAAGCTTCGGATAGCCCAGGAGAGATATGAGAAGAACTCCAATCGGCGTAGATCGGACTTGGAATTTGCTGTGGGGGACTCGGTATTCTTAAAGGTCTCCCCGTTGATTGGAGTCAAGCGGTTTGGCAGGAATAGGAAGTTGGACCCGAGGTACGTGGGGCCGTTTCCGGTTGTTGAGCGGATTGGAGTGTCATCCTACAAGCTGGCTTTGCCCGCAAATTTCCCTGGCGTGCATGATGTCTTTCACGTCAGTCAGCTGCGAAAATGTGTGGTAAATGGCAGGCAGGTTTTGGATTCTGTGCCTCAGTTGGAGCCGAATCTTTCTTATATGGAGGTGCCTGTTCGCATTTTGGATTCTCAAGTTCGGGCGTTGCGGAAGAAGACTATTCCTATGGTTAAAGTTTTATGGAGGAATCAGGATGTGGAAAGCGCAACTTGTGAGTTGGAGTCGGCTATGAGGGAGGCTCACCCTCATCTGTTTCCCTGACCTTGTGCCTGGTATGCTCTGTTTTATTCTTATTTATTTGTAGCCCTTTCCTGGCTCTTTCTCTCTCCTTCTATGTAGGAGTGTTGTGAGTAAAGTTTCGAGGCGAAACTTTCTTTTAGGGGGAGTGGCTGTAATGCCCCCGATTTTTTTCTGTGTTTTGTTTGATCTTTGGCTGGCGTTACGATGACGTATTTCCGGCTTTTTGCCGTTGTAGAGCGTGATTTTAGCTCTTAGGGTTCCCTGTGTAGCATGTTTGTAGCCTGTTAGCAAGATTCCCCAGCTAGCCGGAGTCCGTTTGATGACTCGGCTGGGCCTCTCAGGGAATGCTTGTGTTTCGGCTTCGGGAGGCGTTATCCCGGGTTTTGTTCATCGAATGCTAATTTTGACTTCGCAGTTGTGTTCGTAGCGTGGGTTTTTAGCTGCGGCGTGAGTTTCGTCTTTTTCCGAGATGTTTCGGGTCTCGTGTTGTTTTGACTTTTGAGTGTAAATAATTATTATTATGTATTGTTTGTTTATTATTAAAACTGCTGTGTATATATAGTCTTGGGTTAGAATTAGGGCTCGGTTCCTCTTGTCTTTTCATTTTCTCTGCTTGGAAGAAGCCGCCGCCTGTACGAGAGGAAGAGCACCACCGACCTACCCTAGACTTCAGACTCCGTTTTCCTGGAGATTTAGCGGTCGAAATTCAACTTCGGGAGTGGATCTGGACTGCCCTCGCCTGGATCTGCCTTCTTTTTGCTCATCAGCTGGTGCTCTGCGGCTAGATCCGAGAGTGGGGGGATGCCGCCGACCTAGCCTTTCTGGTATTGAGGCAAGTGATGTCCCCTCATCCTTGCCACAATTGATCTTTGCCTTTTTCTTGGATTTAATTTCATCTTTTTCCTGCTTAGATCATAGGGGTATGCTAGGGTTCGTTCCCGATCATGGTGCGGTTAGTGTAGAAAGTTCCAGTTAAAATCTCAGTTTTCCTGAGGGGTTGTGTCTATTAGGGACAGTTTTGGTTCGGTTCAGGTCACGTAGTTGCGATTGTCGATGGTTGTTGTACCACAGGGAGACCTCGTTCTCGTTTCTGGTGGTGTGCTGGATCTGGCGCCTGAAGCCAGTCAGGGTGTCGACACCGTGGTGTCGACACCAGCCAGTCAGGGTGTCGACACCGTGGTGTCGACACCAGCCAGTCAGGGTGTCGACACCATGGTGTCGACACCAGCCAGTCAGGGTGTCGACACCGTGGTGTCGACACCGGCCAGTCGGGGTGTCGACACATGGTGTCGACACACGCAGCGGCAGTGTCGACACCTTGTGTCGACACCGGCCGCAGTGGTGTCGACACTAGGTGTCGACACCAGCAGCGGCAGTGTCGACACCTTGTGTCGACACTGGCCGCAGTGGTGTCGACACTTGGTGTCGACACCCGCAGCGGCAGTGTCGACACCTTGTGTCGACACCGGCCGCAGTGGTGTCGACATTTGGTGTCGACACCCGCAGCGGCAGTGTCGACACCTTATGTCGACACCGGCCGCAGTGGTGTCGATACTTGGTGTCAACACCAGCAGCGGTTGTGTCGACACCTTGTGTCGACACCGGTTTGTCGTGGTGTCGACACATCTTGTCGACACTGGGTGCTGCCCTGTTTTTGGTGTCAGGGAGACTCGGGGTTGGTTTTGGTTAGGCGTGCAAGGCCGCGTCAGTTGGACCCGACGTTTTTGCCTTGGGTTCGTGTGTTTCCTAGGACTGTTAGTGGGACTCTTCCCTAGGAGGGGGGCATTGGGTGTTCGGCTAATTGCTGCATGCCGACTCTTGGTTTGTGGCAGGTGGTGGAGTTTTGGTGGCCTCTGGAGGGGTGGTTTTATGTGGAGAGCTGTGGCCACCGCCTTTTTGCCCCAGTTTGGGTTGGTGTGTGTGGCACCCTAAAGCTGCCACTGTTTGACCCCTTAGCCCTTTTTGGGTCTGATTTGGTTATGTATTCAGACCCATGTTTTGACCACTGCCACTTACCCACGTGTTAGGACTGTTAGTCCCTTTCTTGTTTATGCTTTCCTTTCTTTTGGCATATATGCATATGTCTTGTTCCTGTTGCAGACTCTCTTGGTAGGGCATAATGGCTTTATTGCTCGCACTTGGTGCGCTCTGCTGTGCTTTAGACAGTACTCTCCTCTTACTGTCACCCCTTTTCTTTTGCTTATTGCAGTTTGTTGTCGGGTTGGTAAACCCCTCTTCTTATTTGCTAATTAATCTATTGGTCTATCTTTCCCCCTTTTTGTTTATTTCCTTGCTGAGGTGTTCTTTTCTTGATTGCCTCAGGTTCAGGTTGTAGCCAGTTCAGCGGCTAGTTCTTTTGGAGGGGCTTGTTGGTGGCCTCAAGGGTAGCTGAGATAGCTGATCCCCGTTTTGTTGTGAGGTAGTTCTTTACTTTTCTGTATAGACATACATACTCGCCAGTGGGTTCGTGTCAGGTTGTTGACGCCCACTGGTGGCTTCTTGTGATGCTGGACATGAATTTAAACTGTTGATGTTGCCTACTTGTGGTTGGTTACTAGCTTCTGGGAAGGATTTATGCTAGGTTGCATGTTAGATATTTTAAAACCTAAAAGTATTATTATATGTACCCCATGTATAACATGTTTCTAAATCAAAGACACTATTTTTCCTCAACGTAAAACACTATTTTTCATATCTACTATATTCACCTTACGGTCGTGCACGCATAAGTCGCCCCCCGGGGACACTTATGCTCATTTAGGATATCAACTTAATTGAACCAAAGTATTTTCTGCTGCGTATAAATATAATTTTAAATAAGGACTAGCTGATCCACCGTGCCGAGGGATACGGCCATTCAACATAACTGATTTTCTTTCATATTTAAATCAACAATATTCCTTAAAATCTAACGTCTGGAGTTTTGCCTGAGCGTGTGCAGTTATCCCCTGCACGACGTGGCATCACGGCACGTGTTTTTTCTTACTCTGATACGATTTTTACCGTTGAGAAAATGCGGGTTGTGATAGCCTGCAACAATACTCTATATTCATCAATCAACTGATGAATGTCTCCTTCAGATTCAGATCCACTCACATCACTTGATGCTGATGAATCTGATTCTGATCCAGCACTAGAAATTGAACTTGAAAAATAATTTTGTACCTGACTAGGTCCAGGCTGATCCTGGATTTTGTCTCCTTCTAATAAGGCCATCAGTCCCTTGCACTGAATGTCCTCCTGCTCATAAATTGAGTTCATTAGCTGCATGAACTCATTTTCTTCTTCTTCGGCAAACAAGCCAATATAGGCTTCAGCTTCTGAATCTGTTTCTGAAGATGACATATCAGTCAGACTTTTATCCTTCTTTGCAACAAAGGACCTTTCCTTTTTGCCCTTGAACTGTGTCTTCTTCTTGTCAGTACACTCTTTCCTCTTTTCTGGACAATCAGCTATTACATGTCCTTGTCTATTGCAGCAATAACATACTATTTTTGAGGATGTTGTGTTACTAGACTTGGACTTTCTCTTGTCATTCCTTGATGACTTCCTTTTCTGGTAGTAGTCATCTTTGGGCTGTGAAGTGGACGACTTGGACCTCCACTGCTTCTTCTTTATAAACTTCTAAAAATGCCTAGTAAATGCAGTAAAGTCTTCATCACTTTCACTGCTTTCTTTCTTCTTGCTATCTGAAGTATCTGATACTGTCTTAGCAACTATTTGTGGTGGAGATGGAGACTTGCTTCTATATTTCTTAGTGGCTTCAGTCTTGAAGGCCACAGCTCTTTCTTTGTGCTCCACCCTAGTAGTCTTTTCTTCCTCCTTCCTTACCATTAACTGCATCTCATAAGATAACAGTTTTCCAAACAATGTTGGAGGAGGAATGTCTGCTAATTTGGCCATTTCCCTTATGGCACAAATCGTAGTGTCCCAGTCATTTGTCAGGGATCTCAAGAACTTATCATTCAATTCATAATTGCTGAAGTCTCTTCCATAGGACATTAATTCATTGACTATCCTATAGAATTTCTTGTAGCATTCAGTTATGCTATCAGACCTGCCTTGTCTGAAGCTTTCATACTCTTGATTTAATAAAGACTTCATGTCTTGTCTTACCTCTTCTGATCCTTCCATATAGACTATCAGTGTGTCCCACATTTCTTTTGATGTTTTATAATGAATCAGATTCTGAAATGTGGCATCATCAATTGCACTTACAATAATATTCTGGGCCCTCTTGTCCATAGTGGCCAGAATTATTTCATCCTTGGTCATTTCTGAATAGTCTTTGGGTGTTCTCTGATTGACATCAAAAACAGATACTTTCATTTATACATATGACACTTCTTTAATAGTAATATAAATTCTTGGGTCAGAGGCTTCCATAAAAAAGTATAACCCTTTCTTTCCAAATACCAAAGATCTCCTTTCTGCAGATTGACAACTTCATGGATCCTAGCTCTTTGTGATTCTCAGTTGAACCCATTTTCTTGATTCTTGATTATGCTGATTCTGCCTACAGGATCTTGTACTCAGACTGTTATGTCCTTTTTGAGAAACCTGGCTCTGATACCACTTGAAAGAACTAGTGCCTAAACACCTAGATGGGGGGGGGGGGTTAATAGGTGCACTTAATCTTTTAAAACGTTTAAGGCAGAAATACAATCCAGTAATTGCAAATCACAGCACAGATAATGCAGCAATCACACAAGCATACAATCGCAGAGAGCACACAGGATTTATAGTGGTTCCCCAAGGTCTGGATAGATCCATTTCCCCCCTTCGCTTATCTAGTAGTGTACTAGATTCTGCCTAACTTCTCCACTACTTCTCAGATCCACAGATCTTACAGCTCAGAACACCAAATAGATTCCTACAACTCAGAGTGATCCCACTCCTAAAACTCAGGCACAAAGCCCTACGACTCAGTCTTCACCAAGAACTATACTCAGCCTTCAACAAGGCCTACACTCAGCCTTCAACAAGGCCTACACTCAGAGAAATGTATCTCCTACACTCAGGCACACAAGCCCTACCACTCAGCCTTTATAAATATAGGCTTACAACTCAGATCCCTTAGGATCCTATAGAAAATAAAAAGTACAAGGATTAATAACCACAACTCTGATTGAGAAAGTAGAGTTGACTGGCTACTTGATGAGTTCTTGAAAGAACTTTGCTGCGATCAACCTCCCTTGGCTTTCTTCAAAGCTTCTTGAATTAGAACACAGTAGGGTTGAATCTCTATGCAGATGATCTTCAATCAACTGCTGACTTGTGAATCAGATCTCAATTTGAAACTTTCTTTATCAGCCTGGTTCAATAGCTGTCTTCTTAGAAGGAGCTTTCTATCTCCAACTTATTAGATCTTCACTTGAAGGTCTTCTTCTTGTTTGTTGTTTTTCACTTCAATGATTGTTTCTCTCTATCTGATTCCATTCCCTTCTGTTGAAGGAATATGCCTTTATATAGACTTTCTTCATGGTGACCGGCTGATCCGGTTTCTAACGATCTTCTGACAGCTCTGACAGTAGCAGTTGACCGGTTGAAATGGCAGCTGTCAAGTCATCCAATCACTTCTTGAAATCTCTGTCACTGTCTGAAAGTGTCGAGACAGATAGTCTTTATGTGTCTACATAAATAGACTAAGTGTCGACACAAGTGGACTAAGTGTCGACACTAGCCTTCATGGTGTCGACACAACTCCTTGTGTTGTAGAAACTGCTTCTCGACACTGCTTCTTTAGAATGTGTCGACACAGATCCTGTGTGTCGACACAAGTCCTTCTTCTTCAATACTTAGTTGATTTCTCCTAAGTGTCGACACTACTCCTTTGTGTCGACACATCTTCTTATGTTGAAACTTGTTAAGTGTCGACACATCTTCTTTGTGTCGACACATGCCTTCTGTGTTGAACCTTTTGCTGAGTGTCGACACATCTCCTTTGTGTCGATACATTCTTCATGTGTTGAGACTTTTGCTGAGTGTCGACACATCTCCTTAGTGTCAACACATTCTTCATGTGTTGAGACTTTTGCTGAGTGTCGACATATCTTCTTTGTGTCAACACATGTACTTAAACTCTGTTGAAGTTTGCTGAGTGTCGACACAGTCTCCTAGTGTCGACACTTTTACTTGAACTTTGTTGATGTTTTCCTGAGTGTCTACACAGCCTCCTAGTGTCGACACTTTTGATGTCAACAAAGTTCCTCTGGGTGTCGACACTTCTTCTAAGTGTCGACACTGATTCTTTAGACATTTCTTCATTATGTGTCGACACTGCCTGTATGTGTCGACACTTTCCTTCTGGTGTCGACTCTGCATTGCTGGTGTCGACCCAACTACTCCAAGTGTCGATACTGCTTCTCTGGGTATCAGCACAAGCCTTCTTAAGTGTCGACACTTTTCTTCTGGGTGTCGACACATGGACTTAGAAACTTTTCCTGCAAACCTGCAGTTACTTAACCTGCACAAATAAACTCAAAGCACATCAAATACACCTTGATGTATATCATTGAGTAGGGTGAGGCTTCTTCAAATCTGGTAGATATATTCCAATGTACCCAACAGACTCCCTCAGCGTCTACAAAACCTATGTCAAATGCTCTGTTTGCTCCTCCCGAGTCCAGGAATAGATCAAAATGTCGTCGATGAATACAATCACGACGCGGTCAAAGAAGGGCTCCAATACACGGTTCATTAGGCTCATGAATGCGATAGGGGCATTCGTGAGCACAAAAGGCATCACCGTGAACTCGTATAACCCATAACGTGAGCTGAAAGCCGTCTTCGGGATGTCTTCCTCTTGGAGGCATAGTTGATAGTAACCGAATCTCAAATCCAGCTTAGAAAACCAGAAGACCTCCTGAAGCTGATCAAATAACTCGTCTATCCGAGGCAATGGATAGGTATTATGGACCGTCAACCGGTTCAACTCCCTGTAATGTATGCATAGTCGCAATGATCAGTCTTTCTTCTTTACAAAGAGAACTGGTGCTCCCCACATCCACGAACTCAGCCGTACAAATCCGGAGTCCACAAGCTCCTGAAGCTGAGTCCTGAATTCTTCTAACTCTCTGGGAGCCATGCTATAAGGTGCCCGGGACACTAGTCTCGCCCCCGGCACTAACTGAATCCTGAAATCCAAGTCCCGAGTTGGTGGTAGTCCGAGCAATTTCTCCGGGAATACATTGGAGAAATCCCGAACCACCGGGATATCAGCCATGGAACTCTCCGCTGCCACCAAACTTTTGGGTCATTTGAAGCCATAACACCCCAAATATTTCATTTATTTAAATTTGTGTATTATGAATAAAACTATAGGAAATGTTTTCCCAAAAATTTTCAATTTTTGGCAGGGGCTAAATATGCAGTAAACATGCATGCACCCAAAATTTGGGGCCATGTTGATTACTGGTTTGGCTTGGGCATCAAATTGAAGTTCTGCCCTTGCTTAGGACCAGTCCTAGAAAAAATGACCTACAAGGCAGTATATTGCTCCAAATTACATGATTATGGTGGCAAATTAAAGTTAAGATCCTAACCTACAACTTTCATGTTAGGTGTATGTCCTGGAAATGCCTCTAAGAGGCCAACAATATCAATGCAAAGTTACTGAATAAATGTGACAGAGTATACATAATTCTATAGTTTAATATTTGATTTAATCTATTGCTGAGCACGAATCTTAAAGCAAGATAAACGGGATTCGGTCATCGTCCCCGATCAGCCAACGACTGAGATCAATTCTGGCTGACCATCTTTGCTGGCTGATTCCGGCCAGCTGAGCCACCACCACTGTCGGGGGATGTCGCCACCACCTTCACTAAGGTGGCAGCTAGCTGTTTCCGGCGATGAGGCCGCCGTAATTGGCTCCTCCGGCGAACCCGAGCGAGAAGAAAAGCTCGGAAATTTTCCATTTTCCACACATGGTATCGGGCTCAATTGAGCCTGATGTCTCTCCCTTAAGATCTAGAAATCTAGCACGAGTAGAGGGGAGGCGAAATGGACCCGAATGGAGGCACGACGGCGAGGTTCGCGGCGGTTGGCCATGGATGAGCTGCTCCGGCGATCTCCTGCTCAAATTCTTGATTCTCCACCAAAAGCTTCGCTCCAGGACTCGTTCTCCACTCGATTCTACCCTCTGAAGGTGATGGTGTGGTCGGTTTCAGCTGGGAGTGGATGTATAGGGAGATACAATCAAGGTGAGCTCGGCTTTGGGCTTTGGAGGCTTCACCCTTGGTGCCAAGTGGCCCCCATGCTGCCAAATTAGCTGGAAAATCTCTGAGGAGGCCAGACAGCATAATTTTGGGCTGATGAAGCCAAGGCCAAGTGGCCTCTCCTTCTTAACTCACCTTCTCTCTACTAAAATTCCCATTTTACCCTCATGTATGTGTCCCCATATTCAAAACCAGAGGGTAGGGGTGGTCATTGTCCATTTGGGCTGGCAATGGATCAGGTTTGGTGGGCTTGGCCCAAGGGGAGTGGGCTTAGCCCTCATTTTCTCCTTTAGGTTAATTAGGTTGACTTGGGTTGACTTGGGTTGACTTGGACAACCATGATGAGTGGGCTGACCCTACTTGGTGGTCATGGGTCTAATGGCACCACCCAACTTGGGTTGGGTCAATGTGGTTGTCACGACCCGCATTTTCTCCGTATTCAAAAATACGTCAGAGTAGAGAAACTACGCGTCGTGATGCCACGACAAGCAGGGGATAACTGCCGACGCTCAGGCATCCCATCCTCACATTTACTTCAAGTAAAAGATTTATAACTTTTAGAAAAAAAACAATGCATATAAATTAATAGAGTTAATGACCGTGTCCCTTGGTCGGGTGGACTACTGTCCATAGGTGAGAATATATATATTTTACGCGGCGGAAATAATGAGTTAGCTCATTGGTTATCCTACGTGGGAATGAGGGTCCAGTGTCATGAAATGATGATGTGACTTCTACATTTACTATAGATATATAGAAATCTTTTGTACACTTAAAAGTAGTAGATTTAGCAGTTGAAGTCATGTCATGCCAATATTCTGGAAATGCAATTTTGTTTACTTTAAAATAACTAAATGCATCCTAACATAAATCCTTCCCAGAGAGCAAGAACAATCAGGTAAAAAGTAACAGCAGAAACAGCAGCAAGTAGACCATCACAGAAAAGTCAAAGTTTATGGGCGTCAACAACTGACACGAACCCATAGTAAAATCTGACAAGTCTGAACAAAGACAACTACCCCGAGTTCAGAGGTGGAATCAAATGGCCGCAGACACCAGCAGCACCAGAAGCCCAACACTGTTAGCTAAACCTGCTACAGCTCTGGTCCTGAGGCATTCAAAAGAAGAACACCTCAGAAGCAAGTCACAAGTAGTGCAAGAGTAAAAACAGATTACACAAACCTCAAAGTGAAGGAGAATGAAAAACGACTGCAACAAAACGAACATCAGAATAAAAGTAAGCAACAGTAAAACTAGCCGAGCAAGAAAGGCTAAACACATTAACAAGATAGAACCAGCACCAGCAACAAAAGTTCAATCTTTCATTAATAATTACTATGCCGAGGGAGAAACCCCAACGCGTACAGTCTATCTGAGCATTAAGAACTCTGCCGAGGGAGGACCCCAATGCGCACAGTTCATCTGAGTATTAAACACTATGCCGAGGGAGGACCCCAACGTGCACAGTTCATCTGTGTATTAAACACTATGCCGAGGGAGGACCCCAACGCGCACGGTTCATCTGTGTATTAAACACTATGCCAAGGGAGGACCCCAACGCGCACAGTTCATATGTGTATTAAACACTATGCCGAGGGAGGACCCCAACGTGCACAGTTCATCTGTGTTTCTTTAGTCACAAAATTATACAAGCAGAGTTCCTTTTTTTTATTCATCACAGACTCAAGGTTAACCAACAAAGTGGACTGCAAAAGAGCATGTCAAGGTCGAGCAGGTGAAGTTTAGTCAAAAAAAATGGGACATACAAGGTGTCACAATGATAAAGATGACTCGATGGTTACAATGAAACGACAACCGATTCGTTTACCAATTCTACGGACTAAAATTTTGGGGTTATGGTTTTAGGGACAACAAGTCGAAATCCAAGGGAAAGAGGAAGAGAATTATAATTTCAGGACAAGTTTCTAAATATTTGAAACATGATAACCTCAAATAATTGTAGCAAAAATTTGGAATACAGGAGCAAGAGAGAGAGCAAGAATACCACATGCCTCGTTTTTACCGGAAAAATCCTCCGAATCACCCCACGTCGCAGATCGGGGCAAAAGAAGACGTTAGAAGTCGAAATCTGAACGAAAATGGCCGAAATAGAGGTTAGGGCCGAAAAACCCTAACGAGAAAACTCAAGCGATGGGAAAAGAAATTACCACGATAGCGTAGCTCTCGACGAGAGCTTCCAGATCTGCGATCGGTTGGAAATTTCGAGCACCGTAGCTCCGCCGGCGGCCACCGGAAGATTCACGACTTAGAGTTCTTCGTCACTGACGCCCTCTGGTTCGGCCAAGAGAAGAAGAAGAAAACTTTCTTTCTGTTTGTTTATAACTATCCTAAGCTTAAGATATATATATATATATATATATATATATATATATATATATATATATATATATATATATATATATATATATATATAAAATTTCTTGTCTAAAACGGAAGATCTACGGGTGAGTGCGCGGAATACGAAATAGAGTTTTACCATGGTCTCAAATCGAAAAGTGCCCAACATGAAAGTTGTAGATCTCGTCGAGACGAACAAATTTCATGTTAACCATTTTTCAATACAACATCGTTTTGACTTTGAAAACGGCACTCGAACGTAAATTGTAACAGGCTACTCAGGAACAAGATTACAGGTACTCGAGAGGTAGAAAAAATACTACTCGAGTAAGCAGAAACGGTCACTCGAGTATATAAAAAAGTACTCGAGTATAAAAATATCAGTACTCGAGTATGTATAAATAGTACTCGAGTATATAACAAATCGACTCGAGTAGGTATAAAAATATACTCGAGAGGAAGCTGAGTACTCGAGAGCTTGAACAGTGAACCTACTCGTGTATATAGAATAGATGACTCGTGTATAAAAATATATCACTCGTGTATATGAAATAGTTCACTCGTGTATAAGAACAAAGCACTCGAGTATAAGAACAGATCACTCGAGTATAAGAACAATTCCTTTGCATATATAACAATTTTTCGCAAATCTACCCTTATGATCAAACTATACAAATGAATAGTGTTTTTCATTTTTGAATCGTACTTTAATATTAAAATATTCATATGTATATATTTTGAATAAGAAAACTACGAGATCAAAACGGAGGTCCAAACGGACGCCAAATTAAACGAAACTCACGCCGTATGCGAACACGGACGCTACGAACACAACGGCGAACTGAAAACCAAAATCCGACGAGCCATTCTTGAGATATAAACCCTCAAAGTCTAAGACGAACATAAATTCTTCAAAACTTTGGAAATTCGCCGAGGCTCGAATATCGCTCGGATCGGGACGAAACTTGATGAGCATGTCAAAAATTAATCAATTTAATTTTCCAATGTGAAATTTTTCATTTTCGACAAGGATTCGCGAATTTGGCCGACTCGATCGAATAGACGTGAAAACGCACTGACGGCGACGCGCCGTCAACTCCACGTTACGAAATACCCCTTACGTCAGTATGACGTGAACAAGAGAATTATATAATTGTCGGAAAATCAGGGGTGTTACAGTCACCCCTCCAAAAAGGAAGTTTCGTCCCGAAACTTGGAACACGAAACGAAACAAGAGAGCAGAGGAAGAGACACGACAGAGGAATTCTTTAAACAAGAATACTAACCGGGGAAGATTAGGAGAACAGCTGAGGATGAGATTCCCTCATTGTGGATTCCAATTCCCAAGTTGCACCCTTAGCATCATGATTTCGCCAGAGAACCTTAACCATCGGAATTGTTTTCTTTCTTAGCACACGATCTTGCGTCTCCAAAATACAGACAGACTCTTTGACATACGAGAGGTTAGGCTGCAACTGGGGCACTGAGTCAAGGACATGCAGATCACTCTGAACACACTTTCGCAACTGGCTCACGTGAAACACGTCGTGAACACCAGGGAAAAAATTAGGCAATTCCAGTCTATAGGCATAAACTCCAATGCGCTCTAGAATCTGAAAAGGTCCCACATACCTGGGATCTAGCTTATTGTTCCTTCCAAATCTTTTAACACATGGAATCAGAGAGACCTTCAGAAACACCAAGTCCCCAACAGCAAACTCCAGATCAATTCTGCGCTGATTTGCATATTTCTCGTATCGCTCCTGAGCTATCCTCAGCTTTTCACGAATATGCATTACTGAAGTACTCATATCCTCCAGCGCTTCCGGTCCGAGCAATGGCTTCTCACCAACTTCTGCCCAAAATAGGGGAGTTCGACAACGCCTTCCATATAAAGCTTCAAAGGGCGTCATCTGCAAACTCTCCTGATAATTGTTATTGTACGCGAACTCCATCAATCCGAGCCGTTTATCCCAAGCCCCACCATTGTCTAGAATATAACATCTAATCATATCCTCCAAGATCTGATTCACTCTCTCCGTCTGACCATTTGTCTGAGAATGATAGGCAGTAGAATACCTAAGGTCTGTACCTAGAGCTTCTTGCAAACTCTGCCAGAAACGAGACATGAATCGGGAGTCTCGGTCTGACACAATACTCGTAGGTACACCATGCAGTCTGATAACTTCGTCTAGATAAAGCTCAGCTATCTTTTCCATGGAATAATTAATCTTGAAAGACACAAAGTGGGCACACTTGGTTAGTCTTTCCACGATAACCCACTGATGCTATAGATCACGGCAGTGAACCGGTCGCACAAGTAATATAAAAGGGGGGTTTTCCCAAGTATCGATCTCACAAGGAACACAGTAAGGTGGAGTTAATTTCGAGGAGGACTTGATATTGAAGTCCTCAGGTTGGAGCTAACTAAGGGGGTTTTGATATATGCGGAAACAGAAAATAAAAGGCTATCAACTACTCCTATGCAACGCCGCTATGCGATGCTTCGCCAGGCAGGATGGAAGACTAGTCGGGCCGCTATGCACCGAATCACTAGGCGGATGGACGAGAAGTCTAGCGGATGAGGTGGTTAGAACGGCGGAATGAGGGTCGTAAGCAGCTCTTCGCAACGCACGCCACTAGCAATTGCTAGTGCGGCAAGGCTGGATGGTGGTGGATGGATATATGGCGCAACTCAAGCAACTAAAGCGTTAACAAACACAGAATCACATATACATGAATCTAGTAAAGTTTACATCTAAAGTGCAACAACATCAATATAAATAAAGTTTAACACACATATACAACAATAAAGCAAGTACAAGTCAAGAGATCGACCGAATCCGAAGTCTTGCTGAGGATTCACGGTTGGAATCGTTGGGTTGTCATTCCGCGTCCAAGCTCGGTCCTCAACTGCTTCCGGGATAGAGAAGGGCTGTCACCACCTTCCAATGACCTGTCTTCTTCGTCTCACGATAGCGGACGAAGTTTGCTAGCTTTCCTTTGCTTGATGGCTATGGCATCAAACCCTACTTGAAGCTCATGGATGAAGGAGAAGGCCGAGAGGAAGCTCCGGCTCGGATTTGGCGGTGAAAGCTTGCCCGGAGCACCTCCCTAGGGTGGAAGATGAAGGAGGACGGCGAAAATGGCGGAGGAAATGGCCGATCTGCGGATCTTTGGATTAGGGCGAGACCTGCACTATTTATACAAAAGCAGAAATGAACAATGCGCACGAACACAGGCGCACGACCAGTGGTCGTGCGCACTATGTCCTGTGCTCGTGCACACTGGCATGGAATATCAGGAAGAAGAATTGGGATAATGCGCACGAGAAGTGGCGCACGACCAGTGGTCGTGCGTACTAAGTCCAATGATCGTGCGATTACCCATACAGGACTCCAGAAATGAGGAATCAATGCACACGATCAGTGGCGCACGACCGGTGGTCGTGCGCAGTATGTCCAGTGGTCGTGCGCTTACCCCAGGCTGATTCCAGAAAACGAAGAGTAGTGCGCACGATCAGGGGCGCACGACCAGTGGTCGTGCGCAGTAGATCCCATGATCGTGCGCAGTATTACTGTTTCACAACCATCCCGGAACACGCACACGACCCCTGTACCGAAAGGAAAAAACAACCACTAATCTGTGCAGACATTCCAAACAATCACAAAAGGGAGTACAAACTATAAAAACAACAAAATACACAACCACAGGTATAAATGTGCACTTCCTATGGAAATAAAGACAGAATGAAATATATGTGATAATGAACTAAAAGTGAAGTGCAACCGTGTGAAAACTAGCCCAGATGAGTCCGAAAATAGGTATATAAAGTGGACTCATCACACCCCCAGACTTAACTGTTTGCGCGTCCCGAGCAAACAAAATCTAAGCAGATAGCGAAAAATACTAGTTAACAAAGAAATTGCGATACGAAGTACCATGCGAAGTCGCATGCTCGCGCACGTAAAAATATAATAGAAGAAATTTCTAAGTATACAAAATAGTTTATACTTTTCACAATGCGTATCAAAATTTTATTATTACTCAAAAATAGAATCACGGTGAATCATTCGGTCATGCGTAGGGAGAAAGTAGACTAATCGCTAGGCGAGCATTGCCAAAGATCGGGGCTCGGGATAACCTCCAAAGGAATCCACCAATGTCGGTGACCATATGCTTGCCCTTTCGCATTCTCTCCACGGCACTGGTTTGGTTCACACACGAATCAGTAGGACTTTAGGTGAAGAGATGGGGATTGGGTTTCGGTGAGGTAAACAAAGATATACAGGAAGGCTATGCACCTAACCCAAATGAGCTATCAAAGAAATAATCCATCAGCTAACCAAAATAAATGGGGTACACCACAACCTCAAACTTAACTTTTAACATATGGGTGTGTGCACCGCCTACTCCAAATATAATCACATTTCCAAAATGATTTTCAATTAAAACTTTTTCTTTTCATTCATTTTTTTTTCTTTTTCTTTTCTTTACAAATATTTTTTTCTTTTTCTTTTTTCTTCATTTTATTTTCACAATTCAGCAAATATAACATTTGAGCACATCCACATAGTCACAAGTAAAATCACCACATCACATCCCAACATTAAAATGTAAACACTAAAGCTCAACTTAGGAGTGCGACTAGGATTGGCTTTGAGGCTTTGGTGAAATCATGGTGGAGCTGAATCAAAAGGAGGGGTAGGCACAATGGGGCTAGCAAGGATAAGACGATAGGAATGGTACAAAGCTCAACCGGGCCAAAATGATGGCCTACATCACACTCATGCATGACTAACCTATACCCATGCTTCAAGAATAGCTTGGGGCAAGTTCTTAGCCAACGATAAAGACTATCCATCCTCCCGACTCGAGCAATACAAACCTAACGGCCGTCTACACACATCCCTAAGCTACCGTCGGATTCACACCGAATTCACCAACTTTTGAGTAGAATAAAAAATATTTACGCAATTAGAAAAATATAAAACTAAAAGCATACAGAAAAATTAAATCTACTCAAATTTCTACACGAGACGAGAGCAGTTGACTAGAAACACAACAAGGCCAACATTTTACTCCGTCTCACAATCCTATGTCAGCACCATAATTTTCCCAAATCTAACGAAGAAATGAGTTTAACTCGCGGCACACTGACAGCTAAGCACGCGCTCATGTGGGTGCAGTGGTGTGTGATGCAACGAACTAATCAAAATAAAACAAGAAAAGCTTCTAGTATGCACAAGAAATGTGTGCGTGCAATAAGTAACAAATCTCTCCCCCAGACTTAAACTAAGCAAAACAGCATATAATAGAGAAATTAAAATCATAAAAAGCTAAGGGAAGAGGTTACCCAATGCTCAGCTTGTGCGCATACTAGAAGACGCGTGGAAACCTGAAGCAGGCCCGGCATACAAAGAATCAGAACCCTGCCAATGCAATTTTCCAAGAATACATGCAGGGGTGAGCTCCGCAAAAACAAAACAAAATATACAAAAAGAAATGTTAAAACTAAAATAGACATGAAAAATAAAAATGAAGGAAAATGAAAGATAAGTACTGGGGTTATTGTCATCCCAGCACGACTTATTACATTCTAAACAGTTCTAGCTAATGGGCCTATGAAATAAAAAATGCACAGGTAATTGTTCCAATATCCGTTTCGGTAACGGGTACTGATACGGTGATAGAACAGTAACCCCTCTACCTAAATAATAATACCTGCTCCTCGCAGGCAGAGGAAATAGGAAGTAGGATGAGGAGGAGGCTTGGTCCTCACTCATCTCACCACAAAAAAATCCTTGCCTAGCAAGGTATCGTCTATCACAGGCCCGCAGGAGGCGATGGCAATGGCATGAGCACAAAGCTCATCATCATCCCAACGTACCTGTGGAGACTCATCCTGCACAGGCTCAGATAAAGAAGGGGGATCAAGTAATAAAAGAGAAGAAGAACTAAAATAATCAGAAATAGGGAGAGTGATCCCGGTATCACTCTCAGCAGGATCCAAGCAGAGATCACTGTCGGTGTCATATGAGTCGTATCGAGGGGAATCCTAGAACTCAAGGTCCGCGGTGGTAAGTGGAACGACCTCATCCAATAAGGAGGTGCAAACCTCCACATCAGAAATAGGGTATTCCTCATCCCACCGGGGTGCGTAAAAGTGTTCCGAAGATCCACCTTCTCCGTCGGAGATAGAGGAATCATCATCCCACTTCGGCGCGACCTCGGGCACCGAATCATCCACAATCACGGCATCATCAACCGACTCACAAAAAAGAGGAATAGCACAATCCGGAAAAAATTGCGGAGGGGCAAGGCTGCTCTCAAAATCAAGCAATGAATGAGCAGGCCCCCTCGCAAAATCATTCGTTGACGCCACCCCGTCGACGACCGGAACAATCTCATCGTCCCATACAGGAGCGTCCATGAGTTCCTGCTCCTCTTTTTGTTGGCTAACACAAGAGTGATCATCACTCAAGGAAAGCTCGTAAAAAGGGATCGAGGGACACATGAAAGAGCTGTATGCGGCCAGAGATTCTTCAGTAATCTCAACGGGTAAAGAATGAGCAAAGTGTGTTATGTCAGTGTATGGGCTAGGCAACACCATGGTAGGCCTGTCCACAAGAGTCTTCCGTGAACAGGAGGTTGTTGTGCACACGCCCTCAGAGGGAGAAGGCTTGCACAAACGAGGGCAATCCTTCAACATGTGGCCCACACCTTGACATAACAAACACCGAATGCAATGCTCGGCATTCATAGCAGCAATGGCATCGATGGATTGGCGCAAAGTGTCAAGGATACGGCACTCGGCATCAGAATCCATCACGAACAAAAATAATTGCTGAAAAAGTGCTACACAGCTAAAATGAAAATAGCACGGATCTGCTATCTAAATCAAAAATCAAAGAAAAGGGGAAAAAGAAATAAGCAAAATAAAAATTCTAATAACAAAAGCAAATAAAAAAAAATGAAATGCACAAATGGAAAAGGGATTCAATCTATTATCTCCCTCTACAAAAACTCACACGACTGTGCTCCCCGGCAACGACGCCAAAAACTTGATGCTATAGATCATGGCAGTGAACCGGTCGCACAAGTAATATAAAATGGGGGTTTTCCCAAGTATCGAACTCACAAGGAACACAGTAAGGTGGAGTAAATTTCGAGGAGGACTTGAGATTGAAGTCCTCAGGTCGGAGCTAACTAAGGGGGTTTTGATATATGCGGAAATAGAAAAAAAAAGGCTATCAACTACTCCTATGCAACGCCGCTATGCGATGCTTCGCCAGGCGGGATGGAAGACTAGTCGGGCCGCTATGCACCGAATCACTAGGCGGATGGACGAGAAGGCTAGCGGATGAGGTGGTTAGAACGGCGGAATGAGGGTCGTAAGCACCTCTTCGCAACGCACGCCACTAGCAATTGCTAGTGCGGCAAGGGTGGATGGTGGTGGATGGATATATGGCGCAACTCAAGCAACTAAAGCGTAAACAAACACAGAATCACATAGACATGAATCTAGTAAAGTTTGCATCTAAAGTGCAACAACATCAATATAAATAAAGTTTTAACACACATATACAATAATAAAGCAAGTAAAAGTCAATAGATCGACCGAATCCGAAGTCTTGCTGAGGATTCACGGTTGGAATTGTCAGGTTGTCATTCCGCGTCCAAGCTCGGTCCTCAACTGCTTCCGGGATAGAGAAGGGCTGTCACCACCTTCCAATGTCCCGTCTTCTTCGTCTCACGATAGCGGACGAAATTTGCTAGCTTTCCTTTTCTTGATGGCTATGGCATCAAACCCTACTTGAAGCTCATGGATGAAGGAGAAGGCCGAGAGGAAGCTCCGGCTCGGATTTGGCGGTGAAAGCTTGCCCGGAGCACCTCCCTAGGGTGGAAGATGAAGGAGGACGGCGAAAACGGCGGAGGAAATGGCCGATCTGCGGATCTTTGGATTAGGGCGAGACCTGCACTATTTATACAAAAGCAGAAATGAACAATGCGCACGATCACAGGCGCACGACCAGTGGTCGTGCGCACTATGTCCTGTGCTCGTGCGCACTGGCATGGAATATCAGGAAGAAGAACTGGGATAATGCGCACGAGAAGTGGCGCACGACCAGTGGTCGTGCGCACTAAGTCCAATGATCGTGCGATTACCCAGACAGGACTCCAGAAATGAGGAATCAATGCACACGATCAGTGGCGCACGACCGGTGGTCATGCGCAGTATGTCCAGTGGTCGTGCGCTTACCGCAGGCTGATTCCAGAAAACGAAGAGTATTGCGCACGATCAGGGGCGCACGACCAGTGGTCGTGTGCAGTATATCCCATGATCGTGCGCCGTATTCCTGTTTCACAACCATCCCGGAACACGCACACGACCCCTGTACCGAAAGGAAAAAAACAACCACTAATCTGTGCAGACATTCCAGACAATCACAAAAGGGAGTACAAACTATAAAAACAACAAAATACACAACCACAGGCATAAATGTGCACTTCCTATGGAAATAAAGACAGAATGAAATATATATGATAATGAACTAGAAGTGAAGTGCAACCGTGTGAAAACTAGCCCAGATGAGTCCGAAAATAGGTATATAAAGTGGACTCATCACCCACACTGCATCATGCCCTCGGGGAGATCTCGGCAAACCAGTAATGAAATCCATTGATAAACTCTCCCATTTTGAAGTCGGTATATCTAAAGGCGTCAACTTACCACCCGGCCTTCTATGATCAGCTTTGACACGCTGATAGGTATAACATTCAGATACAAATCTTGCGATGTCATTCTTCATGCCTGACCACCAAACAATCTGCTTCAATTCTCTATACATTTTCGTGCAGCCAGGATGATAAGCAACACTTGAACCATGCGCTTCACTGCATATTCTTGATCGGATGTCCCCAATAGCGGGAATACAGTATCTACCACGGTACTTTAGGGTACCCACATCATCAATCGAAAAGTCAAGCAACTCCCCTTTCTCAGTCGTGCTGCGGAGGTGCTGTAAGTCAGGATCGTCTTTCTCATGTAGCCTAGTGAGAGTAATCCACGATGGCTCAACTACCTCTAAGCTACTCGGCGAAGCGCTATTCCTTACGGTTATGTCCATGAGTAGAAACTCTTCAACAAGGGATTGCACCGAGAGATTAAAGATATGTGCGGGCTTCCGGCTCAACGCATCTTCCACTACATTAGCCTTGCCTGGATGATAAAGGATATCGACTTCGTAGTCTGCAACATACTCTAGCCATCAACGCTGGCGCAAATTCAATTCCTTCTGAGTGAAGACATATTTCAAACTTTTATGGTCCGAATAAATTTTGAACGACACTCCATACAGAAGATGTCTCCACAACTTCAAGGCATAAATGACAGCAGCAAATTCCAGGTCGTGCGTAGGGTAATTCTTTTCATGCACCTTCAATTGTCTCGATCCATACGCAATCACTTTGTCGTACTGCATCAACACACAACCGAGTCCAACTTGCGAGGCATCCACATAAACAGCATACTCTACTCCTTCCACCTGCAATGCCAACACTGGAGCAGAACACAATCTCCTCTTGAGCTCTTGAAAATCTTCCTCACAGGCATCACTCCAAACAAAAGCTGCGCTCTTTTGAGTAAGCCTAGTCAACGGCGCAGAGAGAACAGAGAATCCTTCCACAAATCTTCTGTAGTAACCTGCCAATCCTAAGAAGCTCCTTATCTCCTTAGGCGATGTAGGTCTCTTCCAATCCAAGACTGCGGTTATCTTTGCGGGATCCACTGAGATTCCGTCGTTACTTACAATGTGTCCTAGGAATGACCCCTGAGACAACCAAAACTCGCACTTGCTAAGCTTCGCATACAGCTTATTCTCCCTCAGAGTAGACAAGACCAAGCGCAAGTGCAAGGCGTGCTCATCTACATTTCTGGAATATACTAGGACATCGTCAATGAATACCACCACAAACATATCCAGAAAATCCTTGAACACCCTATTCATCATGTCCATAAAAGCTGACGGTGCATTCGTTAATCCAAATGACATTACCAGAAATTCAAAGTGACCATAGCGAGAACGAAAAGCGGTTCGCGGGATGTCTGACTCCCGGATTATCAACTGATGGTAACATGAATGGAGGTCAATCTTCGAGAACACGGAGCTACCCTGTAACTGATCGAACAAATCATCGATCCTAGGCAACGGATATCTGTTCTTAATCATCATCTTATTTAGTTCTCGATAATCAATGCATAGCCTCATCGTTCCATCTTTTTTCTTCACAAAGAGCACTGGTGCACCCTAGGGGGAAGAACTGGGTCTAATAAAACCGCACTGCAATAACTCATCCAGTTGAGTATGCAACTCCTCTAACTCACGCGGCGCCATGCGGTACGGTGCCTTTGCAATAGGGCGAGTGCCTGGCTCGAGGTCTATAACAAACTCTACATCTCTCTCAGGAGGAAGTCCAGGAAGGCTAACAGGAAAGACATCCGGAAACTCATGCACCACAGAAACGTCCTCAATCCGAGGCTCAACCGGTGCAGCTCCCAGAGCAAAAATAGAGACAAGAAAAGAATCACAACCAGACTCTAGAAATTTACGAGCACATACCGCAAAAATGATCGGAGATTCTTGATGCGGCAAACCATACACACTCATGGGCTGGCCATTGCTACCTTTGAAATCCAAGCACTTGTGCTTGCACTGAATGATGGCATCATAGCTGGACAACCAGTCCATGCCCAAAATCACGTCAAAGTCTACCAGATCTAGCACCTTCATATCCGCGAATGCTAAAAATCCTCCTAGGGAGATGGGCCATTTTTTGATACCCTGACTTGACCTCACCAACTCTCCTGAAGGAAATTTGACATATATGGAGATGTCTAACTGGTCGAGAGCCCATCGATGTCGGTCTACAAAACTCCTCGCCACAAAGGAGTGAGTAGCACCCGAATCGAACAAAATGCGCGCCCACTTATTCTTCACCTTAAATTCACCTAAACACATAGCGCGCGCAACTAATATGTGGAAACTATAAATCTACAAAAGTGATTACTAGCCGAGTCAGAAACTAACCTGAGATCACTTGAGTCGAAGATTGGGCTTCCTCCTTGGTCAGCACATTCAACTTTCCTTTTACCTTGTCCACGAGAGGCGGGGGCGGCGGCAGAGTCTGCAACGGAATTGCATGCAGCGCAGGCTGGCTCTGCGGGCAATTAGCCTTCATGTGTCCTTTTTGTCCACAGAGAAAGCAGGCTCCAGCCTTCTTGCGACAACAAGCCGCATCATGCCCACTCCTCTGGCAGTAAGAACAGACCAGACCTCCCTTTGGAGCATCATGGATCGTGTGTACCTGAGACAGCTTCTGCGCATCCAGTATCTTTAAGCACTTATCAAAAGGGTGTCCTGGCTTACCACAGAAGCTACACGCTTCACTTCTATCCTTCTTCGCTGTAGGGCCAGATGCCCTAGCACTTCCTCCATCGTCAGATTTCCTCTTATCCTTCTTTGCATGCAATCCGCGATTCTTCGCATTTTCAATCACCTCAACCTTTAAGGCAGCTTCGACTACTTCTGCAAAGCTCTCAGACTTGTATGCGCTAACCAACTGCTGGATGTCATACCTCAGACCACCCAGAAAATGTTTCACTCTGCCTTCTTCAGATGCTATCAGATCTGGGGCGAAACCACTGAGCTTGCCAAACTCGACCTCGTACTCAGCAACAGTGAGTTACCTTTGCTTCAGGTGTAAGAAGTTATTCATTAGGCAGTCTCGCTCGACCGATGGTAGGAACTTCTTCAGTAACATACTCTTGAACGATTCACACGAGCACCCATTAGAAAGGTTCTCTTTTTCTCTGATCCACCAACTCTTCGCAAGACCATTGAGCTGATATGCCGCAATCATCACCTTTTGATCGGGAGAAACGCAAGAGTAGGAAAACATTTCTTCCATGGCAATAATCCAGTCATCCAATGCCATGAAGTCTGCCCGACCGTCATAAGAAGGAGGTCCTAATCGCTGGAAGTGAGAAATGAAATTCATCTCAGGCGGCAACGCGACTGGGGGAACTAGAGCAGCAGGGGGAGTAGGAACAGCTTGGTCCACAGCAGGACCCTGCGCTCTGGTCTGCTGCCCGGAGATGACAGCCAACAACGATTGCACCTGGGACTGCATGTCCACCATCTGCCTTGCCAAGGTCTCATTACTTTGCCTCAGTGCTTCGATCACCGCTTCGCTCTGGGTACCAGAAGACTCACCCTCTGATTGGGGAGTCGACCTCGTTGCAACGCGCTTATGCGGCATTCTATAGAACAAACGGATATCTAATCAAACCTTGCCTAAGATATCACAAACTGGGAAGATATTGCCTTAGCAAACTGTTTCGGGTTCATATTTTATCGATACGAACAAACGACTTATCAAGGTCCTAGCTTACGACACTGAAGCTAGAAAACTCGAATACCCAATCAGGAACAAACAAACACTAGCTCTTGCAGTTACCTTGCTCTGGGAAATCATAAAATGATGTTATGCTTCTAACTTGTACCTATAATATGAATGCATGAATGTTTAAATTTCATCTCAAATCATGGGTGTACATATGTCATCGTGCAGATCTTTAACTTGGCACGTGTGCTTATGCAATGGTATGTTATGTATGAAGTGCTATGCATTCTAAAAAGGCCTTAGTGCATGTTATGAGCGGCATACACATACAATGTTATGCATCACATACTACATAATATTGTATGTAACGAAGAAAAGTAAACGTGCTAATGGGCATCCATGTGATGATGGTTATGCATCCCATACTACATAACCGTCACATGTTGCCACCTATGGTGGATCCATATACAAACACATATTATGCATCCCATACTACATAATATGCCTCGTATACTTCTTATCATGCCATGAGTGTAGTGTTCGTGCTTCCATCAAGATCTACTGATGACATATTGGTGTGTGTATGCAATGAAATGATACGATTAGAATTTTGCTTAACGGAAAGTTGTTCGACTAGCCTGCCAAACCAACCAACCCTCTTGCAAAACCTCCCTCTGATACCAACTGTCACGACCCGCATTTTCTCCGTATTCAAAAATACGTCAGAGTAGAGAAACTACGCGTCATGATGCCACGACAAGCAGGGGACAACTACCGACGCTCAGGCATCCCGTCCTCACATTTACTTCAAGTAAAAGAATTATAACTTTTAGAAAAAAAAATAATGCATATAAATTAATAGAGTTAATGACCGTGTCCCTCGGTCGGGTGGACTACTGTCCATAGGTGAGAATATATATATTTTACGCGGTGGAAATAATGAGTTAGCTCATTTATTATCCTACGTGGGAATGAGGGTCCAGTGTCATGAAATGATGATGTGACTTCTACATTTACTAGAGATATATAGAAATCTTTTGTACACTTAAAAGTAGTAGATTTAGCAGTTGAAGTCATGTCATGCCAATATTCCGGAAATTCAATTTTGTTTACTTTAAAATAACTAAATACATCCTAACATAAATCCTTCCCAGAGAGCAAGAACAATCAGGTAAAAAGTAATAGCAGTAACAACAGCAAGTAGTCCATCACAGAAAAGTCAAAGTTTATGAGCGTCAACAACTGACACGAACCCATAGTAAAATCTGACAAGTCTGAACAAAGACAACTACCTCGAGCTCAGAGGTGGAATCAAACTGCCGCAGACACCAGCAGCACCAGAAGCCCAACACTGTCAGCTAAACCTGCTACAGCTCTGGTCCTGAAGCATTCAAAAGAAGAACACCTCAGAAGCAAGTCACAAGTAGTGCAAGAGTAAAAACAGACTACACAAACCTTAAAGTGAAGGAGAATGAAAAACGACTGCAACAAAACGGTCATCAGAGTAAAAGTAAGCAATAGTAAAACTAGCCGAGCAAGAAAGGCTAAACACATTAACAAGACAGAACCAGCACCAGCAACAGAAGTTCAATCTTTCATTAATAATTACTACGCCGAGGGAGAAACCCCAACGCGTACAGTCTATCTGAGCATTAAGAACTATGCCGAGGGAGGACCCCAACACGCACAGTTCATCTGAGTATTAAACACTATGCCGAGGGAGGACCCCAACGCGCACAGTTCATCTGTGTATTAAACACTATGCCGAGGGAGGACACCAACGCGCACAGTTCATCTGTGTATTAAACACTATACCGAGGGAGGACCCCAACGCGTATAGTTCTGCTGTGTATTAAACACTATGCCGAGGGAGGACCCCAACGCGCACAGTTCATCTGTGTTTCTTTAGTTACAAAATTATACAAGCAGAGTTCCTTTTTTTATTCATCACAGACTCAAGGTTAACCAACAAAGTGGACTGCAAAAGAGCATGTCAAGGTCGATCAGGTGAAGTTTAGTCAAAAAACTAATGGGACGTACAAGGTGTCACAATGATAAAGATGACTCGATGGTTACAATGGCACGACAACCGATTCGTTTACCAATTCTACGGACTAAAATTTTGGGGTTATGGTTTTAGGGACAACAAGTAGAAATCCAAGGGAAAGAGGAAGAGAATTATAATTTCAAGACAGGTTTCTAAATAATTGAAACATGATACCTCAAATAATTGTAGCAAAAATTTGGAATATAGGAGCAAGAGGGAGAGCAAGAATACCACTTGCCTCGTTTTTACCGGAAAAATCCTCTGAATCACCCCACGTCGCAGATCGGGGCAAAAGAAGACGTTAGGAGTCGAAATCTGAACGAGAATGGCCGAAATAGAGGTTAGGGCCGAAAAATCCTAACGAGAAAACTCAAGCGATGGGAAAAGAAATTACCACGATATCGTAGCTCTCGACGAGAGCTTTCCATATCTGCGATCGATTGGAAATTTCGAGAACCGGAGCTCCGCCGGCGGCCACCGGAAGATTCACGACTTAGAGTTCTTCGTCACTGACGCCCTCTGGTTCGGCCAAGAGAAGAAGAATGAAAATTTCTTTCTGTTTGTTTATAACTATCCTGAGCATAAGATTTATATATATATATATATATACTATATTAAAAAGATATATTGCGGCATGCAATTAGCATGAGTTCAAAAATAACACAATTAATATTATGCGTTGGATATGTCTAAGAAATACAATCACCGTTCGATCTAAGTCACTCCTCCTATAACTACGGCAAACAAAGCCCTAATCCTAACACTCTCCCTCGCCCGCAAAGAAACCCCTCCCGATGCTCGCCTCTGTCGCGCACTGGAACCACCCGCCGCCTCCCTGCCCCGCACGCAAAAAAACCATATTCCTCGCAGCCTGTCGTGCCCCATTTCCCGTCGCCCTCTTCGGTTTTCAGAACCCTACATCTCCGCTCGCTGGGTGAAGGAAGACCGACCCCTAAATCACTGCTCGAAGTTGTTTGCTACCCTGCAGATCACCTTCCTAAACTTCTTTGATCGCAAGAACCAAGTCCACGGTAATCTCCCTCTCAATATTACCATTTCATCTCCTTGCAGTCCATTGACTCTCTCTCGCTGCTTCTCCTTTTGTTGCGCCATCATTATAAGTGGAGCAGAGCAATCTCCCTCTCAATATTACCATTTCATCTCCTTGCAGTCCATTGACTCTCTCTCGCTGCTTCTCCTTTTGTTGCGCCATGGTTATAAGTGGAGCAGAGCTTCGGAGGAGTCGCCACTTCGCTATTTCATCACCTTCCTAAACTTGGACGAATGTGACGCCTGGAGCAGAGCTTAAGAGGTCAGCCTCAATCTCTCTGAATTTCTTTCTTAGGGTTTAGGGTTTATGCAATCATTGGTTTATCCAAATATTATTCATTTGATGCATATGTTATGTTTGATGAAATGCTCTAATGAAAATATGTTATGCAATCATAACTTTCATTGAAGTCTTTTGATTGTTACATCTTCTCCTATGATCTACGCCATCACTAGGGGTAGGTGATTGCGGTTTTTTGTTTTGATGGTTTTTTGTTCTGGAAGAGAACAATCTTCCAGATTTTTTACTTCAAGGTTTTCTGGTTTTTTGTTTTGATGGTTGCAAATACTTCTCCATTCTCCCTTCGTTCTCACCTGGAAGACTTGCTTGAATCTTTTACACCTAAGTTATGTTATTTAATTCTCCAAGAGATTGATAATTTTACCTATATAAACCCATAGTTTAACTAGGAGAAAGCTGCACGTTTATGTGTTAAGTAATTTTATTCAGTCATTTGTCCTTTCCCCACCCTAATTTTTTTCCTTTCCGATTTTTCTCCTTTCAGATTTTTTTGCTTCCAGATCCACCCTCACCCACTCTTCAACATTTTTTTGCTTTCAGATTTTTTTCTTCCACTTTTTCATTTTACATCCATATACAGAGATGGGGTTCGATTTTCTTTGCAGTTTCGATTTAGATCTCCATATTTTTTCTCTTCCACATTTTTTTCTTCAAGGTTTTTGGTTAGATTTACATCTCTCTATATAAATGGGGTTTTCCGGTTAATGCCCAAGATCCACCCTCACCCACTCTTCCACATTTTTTTGCTTTCAGTTTTTTGGTTTGATTTTGTTTGCAATTGACTGATTTTTAATTTTATTTGCGCTCGAAATCCACAGAACCAAAAATCAACTGGATATATGGTTTTCGTTCCTGATTTTGTTCTAAATATTTTTTGAATTGCCTTTTCTTTCTGCAGGAGCTCCAAAACCACCCGGATCACCCACTCTTTCAACATCACCACTGTCGACCAAGATATCTTCCTCACCTTCCATCTTAATTTCACCGTCGTTGCCGCCCAAGACGTCACGTTGTTCATTTCAGTTACCATCTCAGCTTTTAATTTCATTTATCTATCAAATTGTGTTGCAGGTATTGGAATCCACTCCACACTTCTCTTCTCTGATTTTATTTCCAACGGATCCATTGATTTGAAAAAATAGCATATCTTATGTAGTAAACTGCTGAATAATAATTTCAAATATTCATCGCAGGTTCTACACAGTTGAACTTAGGATAGGTTGAACAACAGAAGGGTTTCAGGTCTTTTCTTTTGCTGCTGTCTCAGGGTAAGCTTCTATGTTATTTAATCTCTTGGTCCATTAAATCTTTGGTTCACCGTACATCAATGATGCACACGGTCGTTTTTTCCCTTATCTAAGTTCGCATTTGATATACTCCTATGATTGACTTTCTCAACCATTGTCACCAATTTTGTTGCCTATTTTGTCCGCAGACATTATTTCACTGCAAAAAACACACTTATTTCACGGCAGACATTATAGTAATTAAATCAAAAGGAAGTAAACACACCTTTTATTTTAATGCGTTTTTTTAATTTGTTTGATTCAGTTGTTTGACTATCCATACTTTTCCTCCTGTGCATGTGGTAGGGTTTAGAGAATTTTATTTCACTATGTGTGCTTTTAAAAAATATAACTGAGTTTGTCATAGCTTACTCAAGTGAAGATAAAAATAATGGAATAAACTATTTAACAAATAGATATAAAAATCAAAATCAAATCAAAAAACAGAATTCAAATAAATGAATTAGTTTTATGTCCACATTTCACATCGAAGAAAAATGTATTGGCACGCCACTTCCATTCTAACTAAAAACACCTTCAGCATGTCAACAATAGACCAAGCCAATGTGCTCAACACAAGCGAACATTACGATCAACCACTACCCTCTATTACCCAACATGAACAGACAATGACAGATCAGACAACTGAGGCAACTACAAGCAATTTAACATTATAAACTACCCGTCAAAGAGGAAGGCCTCCTACATACACATCAATCCAAGAGCGTGGTGAGGCATCTACTGCCCGAAAAAGAGAACTTCGTAGATTTCGACGAAGCATCGATGCATACACATCAGGTAACTTACATTGACTCTTATAGGTACATTACACAAACTACAAAAAATTCAATTCCTACTCCATCCATTTTTTTCGACTATCACCACTTCATTGCTTCAATTTCAGGGTCAAACATCAACTCCAGCAATCAAGGCAAACAACATTCAGAGAACAATGCAACACCGGTACAAAATGAAACTGCTATTACGCAACCCTCAATTCAGATTACACCAACAATTACATACGGTATTACATCTACAACACCAGTACAAAATGAAACTGCCATTGCGGAACCCTCAATTCAGATTACACCAACAATTACATACGGTGTTACATCGTTCATATTCATTCAAACATAAAAACAATTACTTATTGATATACAATTACAATTGCGTGATTTCTCACATGTCTGACAAATCCCAAAATGAACAGAAAATGACCTTAATGTCGAAACCGCAACCTACTTACCCCCTAGAACAACTCGACGAAGAGGGAGACCACCAATATATACATCAACTATTAACCGACATGATGCAACAACTGCGCGAGAAACAACCGCTGCAACACCTCAACAAGCACGGCCCAGAGGAAGGCCAACAACATACACATCCACTCACCACCGACGAGAAGCAATTAATGCCCGATAAAGGGAAAATCTCCGTGCTCGACAACGCAATCCTACCACACTCGAAATCCAAAATGACACTGCAAGCACAACAGACTATGATGAAGAAATGCAACTTGAGTATGACCAACACACAATACACGGTAAGCCTCAATCTTAACGCACACAACTAAACCAAACGGATGATGAACATTACATTACGTTAGTCTCACAGTGATCTTCTTACTATCACACAGGAAATGCTCCTACTCAAGGATCAACTCGCCATTTGAGTGCAAGAAACTGTTATCCGGCAATACATGTGCCTCTGGTTACTCTCTCTTCCCCTACTACTTGCCGTCATTGTCACGCTAAGCTTTTTCACAATGAGTACATGACATTGTGTTGCAAAGGAGGATTGGTCGATGTACCAGATATTCCAGTACCGCCCGAGCTTCTGGAATTATTTACAACTCAAACTAATGAAGGACGTCATTTCAGACAGAATATACGTTCATACAACCATGTATTCTCTTTCACCTCAATGGGAGTGACATTTGATGAAAGTATGCCGACATTTAATCAGGGTATCTACACTTTTAGAGCACACGGTGCAATATATCATAGAATTGGCTCTCTATTACCAGAATATGGTAGTAGACCACGTTTTCTGCAAATGTTCATTTATGATACAGAGCACGAAATGGAGAATAGGTTGAACGAGAGTCCGGGCCTTACTCTACAAACAATTGAAAAGATCTCCAACATACTGGATGCAGTAAATCCATACGTCCAAACCTTACGACAATTAGCAAGACACTCGGATCTCCATCAATGCAAACTTCTGATAAAAGAAAGGCCTTCAACGGAGCGTCAGTACTCCCTTCCAACAACATCACAAGTTGCAGCAATATTAGTTGGCGCAGATGATTTCATGGTGGCAAATGATAGAGACATAATTGTAAAAACATATTCCTGAGAACTATTACCTGTAAAAGAATATTCTGGCTATTACGACCCTCTACAATATCCTTTGCTATTTCCACATGGTTCACATGGGTGGCGTGGCGACGAACTATTAAACCGTGCACAACGAACAAGCTGTTGTGACTATTACTCCTACCAACTACAAGTACTTCAACAATTACTCTCGCTTACGTATAACATAATATTACTGCTGAATATTTACTAAATTATACTATCTCCATGTAGATTCGTGCAAACCGAATTTCCGTGCTTCACTACGCAAGCCGTCTACTACAACAATACATCGTCGATATGTACATAAAAGTTGAAACACAAAAACTACGGTGGATTAGATCGCAACAAAGCGATGTAAGGGCCGAGTTATATCAGGGATTGCAGGATTGCTTACAAAACGGTGAAAATGATGCAGGTACGTACGTTTACCATCGATTTTTAATCATATATAATTTCAATGAAGTTACATTTTTCTTCAAGGTTTAACTATACCTCACTACAGGTAATGTCGGCCGTAGGATAATTTTGCCGTCTTCTTTTATTGGAAGTCCAAGGGATATGTTCCAATGATATCAAGACGCAATGACAGTTGTACGAAATTTTGGTAGGCCAGATGTTTTTTTAACAATGACTTGCAATCCTTCATGTGGTGTAGGGATGTTTGTGAGATGGACGTGCTTACGCTAACGGCGGGTTACCCATCACAGAACATAGAAAAATAAGAGAGTGCTCCGACCAAAAGCGAACGAAAAGGGGTCGGTTGGCTCTCAAAAATACGGGACTCGATACAACGTCCTTAGGACCTACTCTCCAACAAGCACACAACTCGCGCCTAGCCGGACTCGATACCACGACCTTAGGACCTACCTCTCCAACAAGCACACGGCTCACCGCACCTACACAAGCAACTATTCTTTTCACAATAAGCCGTCAATCGCAGCAAAAATATATTTAGGAGCGGCGGTAAACGATAAGGAGGGATCAAGAACAAGTTGAGATTAACTCCCTTGTTAGCACCAAAGCGTGCCCCATCTTGGAGAACAAGTCAAGGCTAGGCCTAGTTTGTACTCCAGCGGATCTTCCAATCCGAAAAACAAGAGGGTCAATAACAACGTTCGATTCAGATTTGCAAGCGAAAAACACTTTAAAATCGCGGAAAAGACGGTTGAATAACCTCCACAAAAATCTCACAGCAAGAAGCACAAAGATAGGGAAGAGATTACCCAACCAAGAAGAAGATCACACAATATTTATGGGAGAATCACTCTCTCCACGGTTCCACCGGTTTCACACCGAAGGGTGCTTCCTTCTTCCACGGAGTCGCACCGCCACGCCGGAGTCGCATGGAGGAGGCAAGGCTAGGCTTCACACCAAGGGGGGGGGGGGGGGGGGGCGGCTATTATCTCTCCATGGCCGAAATTTCTCTTAGGGGAGTTTAGGTTTTCTTCATCCAATGCATAACTCATCATAATATCCTCCTTTAAATAGGAGTTACAAAAGAGATCCAACCATCCAAGATGGAGATGAAATCTCATCCATCCGACATACACACCAAGGGTTTAATAGCACACCAACATAAAAATAAAAATAATACAAGCCAAATGTTTTAAGCAATTAAAATAAAACTAAGTAAAAGTATTAAGCAAGCTTTGCGCGCCGCGGACGGAGGTTGTATCGCAGCTTTCCGTTAGCGTCGTGGCGTTGTCATGACGCCGCAAATCTTTAACTTGTTGCGCCGCAGCAACCGGGTCATCATCAGGAAGTGTTGGAGGGGCCGCAGCAACGGGTCATCATCAGGAAGTGTTGGAGGGGCCGCGCCATCATCATGGCTAGAGATAATAAATGAGCTTCAACAAACGGCGCAAGATCGCCCTGATTTAATCTCGAGAATATTTCAAGCAAAATTACAATGCCTATCTTCCATAAGTGCGTCCTGGGTAGAGTTGTAGCACACGTTCACGTGGTAGAATTTCAAAAAAGAGGTCTTCCGCATATGTTATTTATTTTTGATGAACACGATAAACTAACGCCAATACAGAAGATGAACCAGAGTTATACAACGCAGTGCTTAGACATATGATGCATGGACCATGCGGACGCTTAAGACCAAATGCGCAGTGCATGAAAAATAATGTTTGCAAAAAAGGCTTTCCAAAACCTTTCGTGGAAGCCACTACACACGGATTGAATTCATACCCACTCTATCGTCGTCGTGATGACAACAGAGAAATACCTCTGGGAAGAGATGAGAACTTTATGGCTGACAATGGTTGTGTAGTTCCATATAACCCGTATCTTCTACTTAAATACGATTACCACATCAATGTGGAAATTTGTAGCAGCATCAAGAGTATTAAATATTTGTACAAGTACGTGTACAAGGGTCCTGACTGGGTTGCATTCGAGGTGCGTCCGGGACCGAACTATGACGAAGTAAACAGTCTGACTGGGTTCCATATGTACCAAACATTCCCTTCTGTTGTCCGATTGCAAATACATCTGCCAGATCTACATCAGGTTCAATTCTAAAGCAATCAATCTATTTCCAATGTACTGACTAACGAACGGAATTCACGGACAATGCTAACAGAGTTCTTCAACACATATAACAACGGATTAGAAACTGTTGGTTACTTATATGTTGACTTTGCAAAACATTATAGGTGGCTAACATCATCGCAAAAATGGATAAGAAGAGTTCGAAATCGAACAGTAGTAGGCCGTATGTACGCTGTATCGCCAACCGAGGGTGAGCGCTTTTACTTACGTCTTCTGCTTAATCATGTTACAGCACCAACATCGTTTAATTTCCTATATACCGTTCATGGTATTCATTACACCACTTTTAAGGAAGCTGCTGAGAAACGAGGTCTACTTGAAGAAGACAATAGCATCAGAGAAAGTCTTGCAGAAGCCAGAAATTTCAGAATGCCTGCGGCACTGCGAAGATTATTTGCAACAATTTTATTGTACTATCAACCGACTGGGGTAAGAACCCTATGGGATGAAAATCATACGGCGATGATCGAAGATTACTGTAGCACAAGCTCTGTAAATAGTGATTTCTTAATAAATAGATTATTGTGTGAGTTAAATAATATCTTTGAGCAATATAACAAGAACACAAAAGATTTTGACCTGCCAAGGTTAAGCGAGGGCATACAATACTCAATTGACTTGCCGGGTTTGATTGATAATGAGTTATCAATTCCAATATCGACAACAGATCTAAATTCAACATTTCTACTAAATCAGGGGCAACAAATAGCGTACAACACAATATGCACTTCCATAAGAGAAGGAAATGGAGATATTTTCTTCGTTGATGGTCCTACTGAAACAGGTAAAACATTTCTCTATCGATCTATACTATCAACTTTCTGCAACAAAGGCCGTATTGTGATAGCAACTGAAACATCCGGAATAGCAGCAAATTTACTCCCAGGAGGTTGCACAGCTCACTCAAGGTTTAAAATTCCTATAAAACTAGAGAATGTACTAAATTGCGGTATCAGTAAACAGTCTGATCTGCGAAAATTGGTTGAACTTTCTTCCGCAATCATTTGGGACGAGCCACCCATGGCCAATAGAAAAATATTTGAAATTCTAGACCGTACATTGCAAGATGTATTAGAAATAAAAAAGCCTTTTGGTGGGAAAGTCCTAATCATGGGAGGAGATTTCAGGCAGGTGACGCCGGTTGTTGTGAATGGCACGAGATTGGAAATCATTCCTACAACATATGTCGCTCCCATGACATATGTCGCTCCCACGACATATGTCGCTCTCACGACAAAAGGCTCTCCCATGACATATGTCACTCCCACGGCAAATGTCATGACCACGACAAATGTCACCCCCATGACAAATATCGCACCCACACCAAATGTCACCCCCTACAACAAATATCGCCCCCACGACAAATGTCGCCCTCTTTGACAGATGTCGCTACCATGACATATGTCGCTCACACGACAAGTGTCGCTCCCACGACAGGGGTCGTCACCACGACAAATGTCGCACCCACGACAAATGTCGCACCCACGACATATGTCGCACCCACGACATATGTCACACCCACGATAATTGCCGCACACACGACAATTGTCGCACCCACGACATTTGTCGCACCCACGACATTTGTCGCACCCATGACATTTGTCGCACCCACGACATTTGTCGCACCCACGACATTTGCCGCACCCACGACATATGCCCCCGGGCCGAAGGCCCGTGCCTGTCACTCGTATATATATATATATATATATATATATATATATATATATATATATATATATATATATATATATATATATATATATATATATATATATATATATATATATATATATATATATTTTCTTGTCTAAAACGGACGATCTACGGGTGAGTGCGCGGAATACGAAATAGAGTTTTACGATGGTCTCGAATCGAAAAGTGCCCAACATGAAAGTTGTAGATCTCGTCAAGACGAACAAATTTCATGTTAACCATTTTTCGATACAACATCGTTTTGACTTTCAAAACGGCACTCGAACGTAAATTGTAACAGGCTACTCGGGAACAAGATTACAGGTACTCGAGAGGTAGAAAAAAAACTACTCGAGTAAGCAGGAACAGTAACTCGAGTATATAAAAAAGTACTCGAGTATAAAAATATCAGTACTCGAGTATGTATAAACAGTACTCGAGTATATAACAAATCTACTCGAGTAGGTATAAAAATATACTCGAGAGGAACCTGAGTACTCGAGAGCTTGAACAGTGAACTCACTCGTGTATATAGAACAGATGACTCGTGTATAAAAACATATCACTCGAGTATATGAAATAGTTGACTCGTGTATAAGAACAAAGCACTCGAGTATAAGAACAGATCACTCGAGTATAAGAACAATCCTTTGCATATATAACAATTTTTTTTGCAAATCTACCCTTATGATCAAACTATACAAATGAATAGTGTTTTTCATTTTTGAATAGTACTTTAATATTAAAATATTCATATGTATATATTTTTGAACAAGGAAACTACGAGATAAAAATGGAGGTCCAAACGGGCGCCAAATTAAACGAAACTCACGCCGTAAGCGAACACAGATGCTACGAACACAACGGCGAAGTCAAAACCAAAATCCAACGAGCCATTCTTGAGATATAAACCCTCAAAGTCTAAGACGAACATAAATTCTTCAAAACTTTGGAAATTTGCCGAGGCTCGAATATCGCTCGGATCGCGACGAAACTTGACGAGCATGTCAAAAATTAATCAATTTAATTTCCCAATGTGAAATTTTTCATTTTCGACAAGGATTCGAGAATTTGGCCGGCTCGATCGAATAGACGTGAAAACGCACTATCGGCGACGCGCCGTCAACTCCACGTTACGAAATGCCCCATACGTCAGTATGACGTGAACAAGAGAATTATATAATTGTCGGAAAATCAGGGGCGTTACAGTGGTGCCCTACTTGGGCTAATTGGGCCTATAGATATAGGTTTGACCAAATTAGGGTCATGGTTGACTTTGGTCAACTAGGGTCAAAGGGTTGACCTAATAGCATGCCCTAGGGTCCACTTAGATTGTCATAGGGTTAGGGCAATGTGGTGGGGTCATGGTGTGGCTAGGGTTCCTATTTAGGCTAGTTTGACCTAGTTTGACTTTGGCCCCTTAGTGGGCCCCACATGGCTACAACCCACTACCTAGGGTCAAACCTAGCTAAATTCCCTATCACCCACCCCATGCCTAACCCAATCTAAGTTGATGGGGTCTAGAAGTAACATGGGATGTTACAAATCCCAATAAACAAGAAAATAATTTCGTCCCTGAAATTTAAGTTCGGGTGTACGGGGTTCTACTCGCAAGAATTATAAGAAATTTTAAACGTATAAACTAAAGTATACCTGAAGTGTACAGCTCTCGGTGTCGTTCCAGCATTAGATCCCCCAGCTTACTTTTAGTACTGCCTTCCACCCGCAGACCGACGGATAGAACGAGCGAACCATCCAGACCTCGTCACCGTAAGACGACGCTTCTGCCGGCTAGTACGATCATAAACCTGTAGGCCAATATGAGAAAAGAAGTATAACGGTAAAAGAAAACCACAACTAGTCCACAGTCACAGCACATATATATATAATATGAAAGGAATAATATCAATCCAAATGAGTATAGAAATAAAATGGAGAGTAATAAGGGCTTATGCCCAGTAAGCATGCACGACCCTCCACTCGCTCGAAGTGAACCGACCATCACGGTCCGAAACAATCGTCCTGGGGATGCCATGGTATCTGATGAACTGCTCCACGAATAATCTCACCAAAACTTCAATTACAGCATCCTTCCTGACTGGAATAAAGCGCGCCACCTTGGTCAGTCTGTCTACTATGACCCATATAGAATCATGCACAGAATGGGAGCGAGGTAGTCCGTGCACAAAATCCATGGCAATGTCCTCGAACTTCCACTCTGGGACTGGCAATGGCTGTAATAAACCTCCCGGGCTCTTGCATTCTGCCTTAACGCGCTGGCACGTCTCACAGTGTATCACAAAGTGGGTGATCTCCCACTTCATCCCAGGCCAATACATAGTCCTCCGTAAATTTGACCACATCTTGGTGATGCCGGGATGCACTGAATATCTGGAGAAATGTGCCTCTCTAAGTATATCATCCCGGATACCGCCCCCTGCTGGTATATAAATGAGTCCACGGAATCGAAGGAGATCATCCTACAGCGTGTAGTCCTCAACCTTACCCCTTTGCAGGGCACTGAAAATCAGGCTCTAATGCAGTATCCAGCCTCTGATGTGCCATAATGCACTCCCGAATGTCATCATCACTGATCATAGAGCTTAGGTACTCTCGGTATCCAACTGGTTTGGCCTCAGAAACCATAGTAAAATGCATGTCGTCCATCACCTGTATCAGCTCCATAGCCATCACCCGGGGCTCCAGTCCAGAGGTGTCTGCCATCCTGCTCAATGCATCTGCTACTATGTTTGGCCTTCCCAGGGTGGTAATGAATCTGGTAATCATAGTCACAGAGAAACTCTAGCCATCTCCTCTGTCGCAGGTTTAGGTCCTTCTGCGTATCGATGTACTTGAGATTCTTGTGATCTGAAAAAATATCACAATGAATCCCATACAGATAATGCCGCCATATCTTTAGCGCAAATACAACAGCCCCGAGCTCCAAATCGTGTACCAGATAGTTATGCTTGTGCTTCTTCAACTGTCTCGAAGCATAAGCGATAACATGTCCGTGTTGCATCAGTACAACACCCATCCCTTCGTATGAGGCATCCGTGTTAATCTGAAATCCCTCACTCCCATATGGGAGTGCAAGGATAGGGGATGAGGTAAGTCGGTCCTTCAACTACTATAAATGCTGTCTCGCACTGCTCTGTCCATGTAAACTCTGCATCCTTCCTCGTCAAGGTCGTGAGGGGGAGTTCTATCCTCGAGAACCCCTCCACGAACTTACGATAGTAACCTGCTAATCCAAAGAAACTGCGAATGTCGGATGCTGTCTTTGTCCGTGGCCAATCCCTCACTGTCTCTATCTTGGCTGGATCCACCGCCAATCCAGCTCCACTGATCGTGTGACCCCAAGAAGGCCACCTCCTATAGCCAGAACTGGCACTTTTAAAACTTTGCATACATTTCGGACTCCCTCAGCCTCTGCAAAACCCGTGTCAAATGCTCTGTATGCTCCTCCTGAGTCCGGGAATAGATCAAAATGTCGTCGATGAATACAATCACGAAGCGGTCCAAGAAGGTCTCAAATACACGGTTCATTAGGCTCATGAATGCGGCAGTGGCATTCGTGAGCCCAAAAGGCATCATCGCGAACTTGTATAACCCATAACGTGAGCTGAAAGCCGTCTTCGGGATGTCTTCCTCTCGGATGTGTAGCTGATAGTAACCGGATCTCAATTCCAGCTTAGAAAACCAGAAGGCCCCCTGAAGCTGATCACATAACTAGTCTATCTGAGGCATTGGATAGGTATTATGGACCGTCAACCAGTTTAGCTCCCTGTAATCTTTGCATAGCCGCAATGATCCGTCTTTCTTCTTTACAAAGAGAAATGGTGCTCCCCACGGCGATGAACTCGGCCGCACAAATCCTGAGTCCACAAGCTCCTGAAGCTGAGTCCTGAATTCTGCTAACTCTCTGGGAGCCATCCTGTAAGGTGCCCGGAACACTGGTCTCGCCCCCGGCACTAATTGAATCCTGAAATCCAAGTCCCGAGTTGGTGGTAGTCCGGGCAATTTCTCCGGGAATACATCGGAGAAATCCCGAACCACCGGGATATTAGTTATGGAACTCTCCGCTGCCACCAAAATTTGGGGCCTTTTGGAGCCATAACACTCCAAATATTTCATTTATTTAAATTTGTGTATTTTGAATAAAACTATAGGAAATGTTTTCACAAAAATTCTCAATTTTTGGCAGTGGCTAAATATGCCCTAAACATGCATGCATCCAAAATTTGGGGCCATGTTGATTACTGGTTTGGCTTGGGCATCAAATTGACATTCTGCCCTTGCCTAGGACCAGTCCTAGCAAAACTCACCTACAGGGTAGTATATTGCTCCAAATTACATGATATGGTGGCAAATTAAAGTTAAGAGCCTAAGCTACAACTTTCATTTTAGGAGCTTGTCCTGGAAATGCCTCTAAGAGGCCTAAAATATCAATGCAAAGTTACTGAATAAATGTGACAGAGTATACATAATTCTATGGTTTAATATTTGATTTAATCTATTGCTGAGCACGAATCTTAAAGCAAGATAAACAGTATCCGGTCATTGTCCCCAATCGCCAATGGCTGAGATCGATTCTGGCTGGCCATCTTTGCTGGCTGATTCCGTCAAGCTGAGCCACCACCACCGCCGGCGGATGTCGCCACCACCTACACTGAGGTAGCGGCTAGCGGTTTCCGGCGATGAGGCCGCCGGAATTGGCTCCTCCGGCGAACTCGAGCAAGAAGAAAAGCTCGGAAATTTCCCATTTTCCTCATATGGTATCGGGCTCAATTGAGCCCGATGTCTCTCCCTTAAGATCTAGAAATCTAGCACGAGTAGAGGGGAGGCGAAACAGACCCGAATGGCGGTACGACGGCGAGGTTGGAGGCGGTTGGCCATGCATGAGGTGCTCCAGCAATCTCCTGCTCAAATCCTTGATTCTCCACCAAAAGCTTCGCTCCAGGACTCGTTCTCCACTCGATTCTACCCTCTGAGGGTGATGGTGTGGTCGGTTTGAGCTGAGAGTGGATGTATAGGGAGATACAATCAAGGTGATCTCGGTTTGGGGATTTGGAGGCTTCACCCTTGGTGCCAAGTGGCCCCTATGCTGCCAAATTCTCTGGAAATTCTCTAAGGAGGCCAACCAGCACAATTTTGGGCTGATTTAGCCAAGGCCAAGTGGCCTCTTCTTCTTAACTCACCTTCTCTCTCCTAAAATTCCCACTTTACCCTCATGCATGTGTCCCCCTATTCAAAACCAGAGGGTAGGGGTGGTCATTGTACATTTGGGCTGGCCATGGATCAGGTTTGGTGGGCTTGGCACAAGGGGAGTGGGCTTAGCCCTCATTTTCTCCTTTAGGTTAATTAGGTTGACTTGGGTTGACTTGAGTTGACTTGGTCAACCATGATGAGTGGGCTGACCCCACTTGGTGGTCATGGGTCTAATGGCACCACCCAACTTGGGTTGGTCAATGTGGTGCCCTACTTGGGCAAATTGGGCCTATAGGTATAGGTTTGACCAAATTAGGGTCATGGTTGACTTTGGTCAACTAGAGTCAAATGTTTGACCTAATGGCATGCCCTAGGGTCCACTTAGATTATTTTAGGGTTAGGGCAATGTGGTGGGGTCATGGTGTGGCTAGGGTTCCTATTTAGGCTAGTTTGACCTAGTTTGACTTTGGCCCCTTAGTGGGCCCCACATGGCTACAACCCACTACCTAGGGTCAAACCTAGCTAAATTCCCTATCACCCACCCCATGCCTAACACAATCTAAGTTGAGGGGGTTTAGAAGTAACATGGGATGTTACATCGCGTATTCTGGGCTTAACATAATCCCCGCACATTTTTAAGTTTCGGAAAAACTTCGAAAATGTAGAACTAAGTCGGAGACCGCGACTGCTTTTAATGCATCAGCGTCTATAAAGTCCCTTGACCCAACTCATTCTTCACGATATCTGCCGAGCCACGGGTCGCTACTGGCCACTTGTAGTCAGAATTCTTCAAGACGATACGGTCTTGCACAAGATGGATGACATGTCGTCGATGCTAGCCAGCGATAAGAAATCGACTGAAAAGAAGAAAAGCCGGACCCGAAAAGCCGGACCCAAATACCGGATGACTCTAACCGACAGCATGCGAAGAAGACCGGGAAGCCGGTTACCCCCAATGACTTCTGATTCTGAAAAGAGGCCAATGCAGACCATCGACGAATCTTCGCAGGCCGCGTCCAATCCTGAATCGATTTCGAAGGCTGCTACCAATCCGGAAGCGGTTTCGAAGGTTGCTCCACCACAAACCGGAACTGCCAAATCTTTTGAGGTAAATTACTCTCCATCAGGTGATGTGCACTTAAAAATAGGCATGACAGAGGAGAAAAGCGTTGTAATCTGGCAAGCTGCGTGAATTGCAGACCAAGGTCGACCTAGTCGTTGTGGACGACAACGAGGTGGAGAAGACGCTGGAGGCCGCGCGGATTTTGGCTGAAAAGAGAAAGCATACAGAAATGATAGTCGTCTCCTTGAAACGTCAGAAGAAGAGGAGCGAGACTCTCGAGGAAAGGATGAAGAGGAAGATGAGGAAGATGCAGGCCGGAAACCAGAATATTTCCGTAAAGACGGAGCGTCTAGTCTTCAGCACAGGTCGCAGGAGACACAGGTATCCGAGAGTCCGTCTACACCAGATCCCAAACCAAACCAGCGGGAGGAGATATCTGCGGCTAGGGAGACGATTAGTGACATCCTTAAAAGCATGGTGACCCTGCAGTAGCAGGATGCGTTATTATCGACCCTGGCGACTTCTGAAGAGGTTGACCGCCCCGAAGTCGAAGTCATTGGGGAGAAGCTTGGCGGGCCGGCCTCCGCGGAGGAGCCGAGAAACTAAAACTTCGAGAGAAGATGGAGGAGATGAAGAAGCTGATCGATGGGAAACCGGTGGAGACCGCACTTCCTCTTCTGCAACGTAAACATGGGTAAGTTAAACGAACTGTAAACTTCTACAAGTAGTGGTCAAGGAAGAAGGGGGCGAACACAATTTTAAATCCGCCGGCCAGCTTTTTCCTGACCACGGCTCAACTGAAAAGTCAAGCTAAAAAAGTCGAGCAACTATGGAAAGAAAAGCTAAAGCAGATAGATCCCGAACGATTCAGGCGGCCAGTGTTTAGATACCATGCCGCGTCCTCTGATGGAGATAAAAATAACTGGCGGTCTTATCCTACTGATTTCCTTGCAAAAAGGTCGCAATTATCCGACTGAGCATGACTGCGTCTTATCTTCTGCAGGTGAACCAGAAACTGCGATGAAGCCGGGCGACTTGATATCCTTCTTGTCTATGCTACTGCCGCCTCTGCCAAGTGTTCGTGAGAAAGGGATGGCCGACTTCCAGAAGCAGGTCGACACATTGCAGGCGGCTGTGAGCGCGCACGCCGAAGCCCTGCAGATTAATGATGAAGAACAGCGGGTTGCCAGGATGCCGTCGAGAAAAGGATCCAAGATTTGCAAACCACCCTGGAGTAAGAGACCACAAGGCTGCAGTCTGCGCTGGAGTAAGAGACCACAAGGTTTCAGTCCACGCTAGAGCAAGAGACCACAAGGTTTAAGTCCGCACTGGAGGCCGCTGAGGGGAAAATAGTAGAGATGCTTGCTGCCTTGGAGAAGGAGAGGGCAGAGAAGCCGGATATGCAAGCACAAGTGCTGATGGCCTGACGGCTTGAGAGTGAGAGAGAAGACATTCGCTGCCTTGAAGGAAAAGACCAAGGCCTGTCAGCAGAGGCCGACGAAGATCTGCGGCCTGCACCAGAGACTTCGAGGAAGTTGCCTGAAACAGGCCACCTGGCTTCTGGTGGGGCTTCAAATCCACCGGAGTTCGCGGCGGTCGGGCATGCCGTAGCTTCTAGCGGGCTAGAAGCTCGGGCTCAACTAATGGTTCCATTCACCAGAGTAGAGTGCGACTTCGCGCGGGTTCACCGGTCTCTGCACTCCACAATCTGGCTTGCCAGGTGTACATTGAGATTGTAAAGACCGGTGAGCAGGTCGCGCGGATAGGGCGAGAGGGATAGGATGGCGATAAGCAAGGCTGAGCGACTTGAGAGAGATAAGCCGCAGGAACAATTTGAACATTGTGTTGTAATATATTTTTTCTGCTGGATGTTGGACAATTCAGTTACTTGTGAACAATTGTGTGTATGTTTACTTTGTTGCAAACTGTTTGCGGTTTATGCGGTTTGTATTTTATGATCACCATATATGTGCATAGTTCTGAAATATCCAAGTATAAGAACTTAGCCGCACGTTCTGGCGAACAGATCGCTGGCTGGATAGTATGCTTTCCACATCCTCTGCCATGAAATTATTCCAATTGCAGGAACTTGGTCGCGCGGACAGGCGAACTGAACTGCGGCTTGATCGTTATATTAATCTGTATTTCCTGCAGGTAGAGGTCGTGCGGCCTGAAAGCCAGCCGCGATTTGATGTTGATTTCTGTACCTATACTGGTTTTATATAAATAGAGATGAATCGGAGATTTCATCACAAGACTGAAAAGATGCGGGCTAAGTCCAAGTCGATGCGGTCTGACGTAGCCACCGCGGTCAGGACTAATGCGGCCTGTGCATTCCACTCAGCAGACCACAAGGAATGCTGGCTTACAAAAGCCGAGCTAGATTACTTTGTGGAGAAGCATATGCATGGGAGACCTCTAGTCGTGCGGCTTCCGCTGCAGGACGAGCGAATTAAAAACTCCAAAGCAGACGAGATCGCCATCCCTATAGACCATTTTGACTGCGGTTTCCCCTTCCCGGTCATGATGGAGGCCGTGGCGATCTTCGACCATTATGGTGTTGTGCCCGGACAACTGCCACCGAACTACATAGCTGCCATCTACAGCTTTATATCATACCCGAGGTCGGAGAAAGTCCGATTCTCCATGAAGCTCTTCCGAGAGTGCTTATCGGTGCAGTCTATCCCGAACTCCGGGACTAGAATCTTTCGGGGCACTTATACTTCGGATACAGGGGATTGAAAGTCGTCAATCTAGAGAACAAGATGCCCAACTGGTCTGAGCGGTTCCTCATCTTTGAGGGAAACCTTGGGTTGCTGTCGGTCAACCCGCAAATCCGGGACGAGGTAGCCTTCGGCAGCAGCGGCCTGGATGGCTTGGAGAAACAGATGCATAACTTCTTCAAGGGAGAGCGTCTAGATGTGAATCATTACATCTCGCTGTTGCCGTCCTTGGAAGGATTTGAAGCGGAAGAAAGTAAGTTTCAAGCCGGCCGAACTGACTTGCTAGTCTCACGGTCTACGAACTGACTTTTTATTTTGTCTTTACAGTTGCTGTGGCGGTCCCGCAAAACAAGCCGCTGACCCCTGGCGGCCTGATGCTCACACAAACAGAGAAGCGCGCCAGGCAGGCCAAGCTGCAGCAGGTTGAGGAAGAGGAGGGGTCAGACTCCTCTGATGAGTTCATGCTACAAGGAATGAGCAGCGGCCTGAAGGACGTCCACGACAACCCGGCTATGCTGTAGAGTCCGGACGGCGAGCATGTTAAGGTATCCACCGCCCTTCCTTACTGGGGGATGGAAAAAGTAACCTGCCACGCAAATGCGGTTGGCTCCGCACTGTACGGCAAGCACAACCTGAGGGTGCTGCGCCGAGTCCCTACAGACGACCTGCCGCGGTTAGCCGTGCAGGTCGGGGTAAGGAGCTTCGTAACGAGCCACTTCATGGGCCTTGCCTACAAGCAATTAATGAAAGACAAAAGCGGCCTGGAGAGGCAGTTAGGGGAGAAAAAAGAAGAAAACAAACGACTGAAGGAAAGGGAAGAGGTAAGTCATCACCTGATACTCGTGCAGTTAAAAATATTAAACCTCGCGATCTAACCTTTCACTTCTTTTGCAGGCGATGTACGACCTGGCCAACCCGACCTTCCAAGATAACGTCTTCCCACAAGTCGTCCAGGAGATCGATAGAGCGCTTAAACGCCTTCGCGACCTTGACGGCTTAGCGACCGGCTTCACCGATTTTACCTGTGCCGACATATAACCCACCTTGAAAAAGGAGGCTCCGCTGTCTACAAGTCAATCAAATGCAAGGGCAAGGTCAGCGAGGAAGATGGCGAGGAGGAGGAAGACGACGAGGAAGAGGGTGGCCAGGGAAGCCGGAGCGAAGGTGCTTCATCCGGGACCATCGGTCAGGCTTCAGAGACCGCGCGGACAGATCTGGGGACCTCTGGCGGCTCGGCAGCTAGCAATAGTGGGTACTATGAATCTTCCGTCAACATCGATGATGGCGGTGATTCAAGTTCTCCTGCACCTAAAAATCTCAAGCCAGCAGAATAGGAACTTTTTCATTTTTTAATTGTACTTTGGGATTTTTTGGGAAACCGGCGCTATGATTTTTGTAAACTGCACGGTTAGATTCTTGTAAACCTTTATGAAGTAGAAATGAAGGAAAACTTTTACCTTTGATGTTTAGCTTACTTTACTTCTCATTTTTCTTACTTGTATAAGTCTGCGCGGTCTCAGTGTAACTTCTAATTTAATAGATAGTTAACATTTAAACAGGTCTGAGGCCATACTGCGACTTCAATGAAGTTATGTGTTAGAGAGAGAGAAATTCCTGCTGCTTATTTGAGAATACACATTGGCAAAAAGCCGCGCGGCTAACATTTTAACCGCCAAAAGTCTTAATGAAGAAATAGAGTTATCTACCTGGAAGAAAGAAATTCTCGCAGCTTATTTGAAAATAAACAATGACAATAGGCCGCGCGGCTAACATTGTAGCCACCAAAAAGCCTTAATTATGAAATATACATTTGCTACTAGGCGAACTCTGATGCAGATCATGCCTTTTATGCAAGAGACTTAAGGAAAAAGACAAATAATCAGCGGCTTCTGATATGATCATGCAAGCCGGTAATCAAAGATGCTTAAGCATGCTGAGCCGACTTCCCGAGTATATAAATAAGTTGGCGGACTAAGGCAAAGAATTAACTGCCCGAAATAGGTCGGCCGACTTTCCGAGTATATAAATAATAAACCGATAAGCAGGCATATAGAAGCCGAATGAGATAAACCGGCATATGAAACCGCGCGGTCTACAACTGAGAATTATAAATCTTTCTTTTGATCTGAGGAAGATGGGTTACAGACTTAAGCGACCAAGCGAGCAGGTGATCACGAAGCCCATTACTTTCCACGCAGGGTCGCGAAAACTGTAAACCACATCACCGAAGTAGGCTTGGCATACTGAATAAATCAAGCTCTGCGAACTAGCTGAAAGCCATAGTAAAGTCCAACTGAATTGAAAACCAAAAGTTTGGGAATTAGCTGACACCAATGTTGAGTCCACACCTTTTTTTATCGAAAGAAATGATTCATAACTAATGTGACCAAGCAGGGCAGGTGCATATAGTATTGCTTTCCTCACAAGGTTACAAAGGTTATGCAACCAACCCACTTAAGACTTAGGTGACCAAGCGGATAGGTGCATGTGGTATTTCTTTCCACGCAAGGTCACAAAAGTTGAGAGATAAACCTGATGAAAGCTGGCACCTTTGCCTGAAACTTCTGCAAGAGTTGCAGACTTAGATAACCATTCGGGCAGGTGCATGTGGCATTACTTTCCACGCAAGGTCACAAAAGCTGCCCATTCAAAAAGAGGGGAAGGATTCACTGCCCTCTTGCCTGGAGTACAACCCAAGTTGATCTTTCAGGAAGGTGCGTGTGTCATTGCTTTCCTATAAGATCAAACCAGCCGTGGGTCTCCTGCAGGCACTGCTTGAGGATTCAAAAGAGTATTCGAGGGTCACAAACTAATATGATCTGTGGGCAGGTGCGTATAGCATTGGTTTTCACACGCAATCATCAAAGTTGTAACGATATCCCTAAAGTGGCATGGTAGAGCTTAACACCCACCCTGTCCATCCATGATGCAAAGGTGGGGTCAGGTACTATCCGTGATCCAAAATTCAGAATCCTACCGCACTAGAACTTGCAAGCTCCCACTACACAGTGCGAAATCTCCCCGCAACATGTGGTATTTGTGGTGTTATGCCAACAACAACGGTTCTAAGGGAGGTTTAGGCTGAACTTGACGATGTCTCTTGGAGTCAGTTACCCCTATTTCTCAAGCTGTTAAGAAAAGGGAAAGCTTGAAATAGTGTCAGTAAGAGGCTTTGAGATATGAGATAGAAATATATTCAATAAAGAAAATTTAGAAAATGAATTGGTAATTAAAACAAACTGAAGCATTTGAGTTTATTCTCATGATTGAAGATGAGGCCTTTTGGGCCTATTTATTCCAAGCTGGGGAGGGTGTCCAGCATGCCTTTGCCTTTTCAGGCTCCTGAGTGAGATGTAAAAATCCTTTGGACGGCATCACCAAACTTTCCCTACTTTATCATCCTCTCCACTAGTTGTTTTAGAGCTTTACAATCTTCTGTCAAATGACCTTTTCCTTTATGATACTCATAGTACTGATTAGAGTTCTTGAATTTCTGGTCTAGGGGCTGAAAGGATTCTTTGGAATTTGCTTTATTCTTCATGACATGGTCAAAATTCCGTATTCCAGCACGAGTGTACTGATCAGCGAGACTGATTAGCTCCTGATATGTTTTTTTCCTTTCTGAGGGTGGCTTCGAAATTAAACGGTCCTTCCTTTAATCCCTCAATTAGAGCAATTTTATACACTTCCGGATCGGCTCCCCCAACTTCAAGAACCTCCTTCTGAAATCGTCCAATGAAATGAGAGAGAGACTGCTTTTCACGTTGTTTGACTTGCAATAAAGCTTACACGTGCTTTTTTACTTCTTGCAGAAGCAGAAGAAAAAGTGTCTTGTATTGTCTTCATGCGATTAGTAGGGTAAGCAACAAACTAAGAATCTAGTTTTACAGCCCGCAGGAGGGCTGCAGACTGCACATGCGAATAGGATGCCCGAAAATTTTGCGGGTAGACGTGCAGATAGTCCTGCGGGTAGGCTTGTGGATAGGCATGCGCTCCAACTTGCGGACAAGCAAGCGGTTTAACAGGCAGACTATACATTGCTGGCGCCGAGTTTATAGAGGAGATTGGCGCTGGTGCGGACTGCTCGTCTTGCCGCTTAATAATAGCTCCAAAGATATCATAAATTGCTGCGAACTGCAAACTGGTAACCTGAGAAATTTTGTCAGTTTCTTGAGCTAACCGCCGACTGCTTCCCAAAGGGAATCCTTGCCGGATTGAAGGTTAGGTTGAACGGTCTGACAGTCTGACATTCTGTCCGCAGACTTCAAAAATCTGCTTGATCTGAAGGTCACGTGTTAACTGTTGATGCACAAAAACAGACAGGGAGTCGGGCACCACCAGCAAACGGGTCGGGCACCACCAGCAAACGGTTCGAGCAGCGGGTATTAGAGGGGAAAAGATGAACAGCAAGCAACTATCTACTAAGCATGAAAGAGAAAGAGATCAGCAGAGCTGTGAATCACGACAACACCCGACTTCTCCCATCGCGGCCTGAATGCCTCTCTTGCGACGGGCTTTCCTTTGATTAAAAGTGAAGCGGTTATAAGAAGAAAAAGAGGAAACCAAATAAGCCGGCCAAACTGCAAGCCGCAAGGCACTAAACTTGAGACCGCAGCTCCTAACAAGCAAGCTCCTGGAGACAAGTCAGCGTGCTTTGGGCAGTGCACCCTCCCCCTATTTATAGGCTCGGAGGCCTGCCCAAACGGGCATGGCTAAAGTTACCAGCTGCCCGGGGTACAAGAGAACCGGGCAGAGGTGAGGGGAATCAAATGAGCAAAAAAGGAGAAAGGAGGGAAGCCGCACGGCCTGGCAGATTCCTTCTAGCGAGCTGATGGTCTAGGTCCTCGGCCTTGATGCTGAGCAGGGCCGGAGCTGACGATGACTTAATATGGAGACCGTCTAGTTTCGCTGACGAACAACCGACTTGATTTGCGCGGCGGCTAGAAGGAAAAGGCCGCCCGCTCTCTGATGACCGGCCGACTCAACCTTCTTGGCGCCTAGAAGAACCAGGCTGCCCGGTCTGGAAAGCTGTGCGAACCGGTCGCGGATTCCGGGCTTAACACCACAGCTTCTGGTCCTTAGTTTGTCCTCAAACTAAACTCGAGCAGCGGTGACCCAGGGTTAGTGGACTCATACTTTTCCGATCGAGGTTTCCTCTGATACCAGTTCATAAGACCCCATTTTTTCTTTTAAACCACCGTGGTCTTATGCCTAGAACCGCCAATTTGCGGTTACACCAACACACCCGGGAAGGTCGTCACTACAAAATGCCGATCCTGCCGGCCATACCGATCGCAGAAGTGTATAATAAGTGTACATGAGTAATATGAAACTATTCCACCAGAATCATATATATATATAATATAAGTCTCCATGAAGGGAGAGTCCACAGAAAACAATAAGCAAAGTACTAAAGAGGGCTCCTGCCCAATACATCAAGATCCTCACTACATATCACTCAACGTGGAAGCAAATCTATAATAACTACTAATGATCGGGACTCACAGGCCTTGCTAGCTGGACTCCAGTGCTAGACTATCTCGTATCCATATGCACCGACCTCTGGGGTTGCGTCTCCTAGTTCGGCTCCACAATCCCCTAAAATGATTTGGTCAACGACCGTTAGTCTAAAAAGACTAAGTCCTGTCATCCCCCACCCCTCCCCCAATGGATCCTAGGCATCGAGCCGGGAGAAGGAAAGGGAAGGTAATGAAGGTGGAGAGTGACAAAGTAGCAGGTGATGGCAGAACTAGTCTAACAGTTCTATATAAATAGGTAGATTAAAGCTGTAAGTATGAGAAAGGTAAACAAGAAACATATAAACTTAACTTATATGAATGCCCATACAAACATATAAGTTAAGGGCACTTCTGCAAGGCTCCCATCATATAAAGAGACTCATACCAATTTATACGATGGGGTGTCGGTTATAAGCAAGTGGTAAATATCCAAAGAAAAATAACCTTAACTTCTAAGCATGCTACATAAACTTATAAGCTAAGTGATCGTTTTGCAAGGCCTATTTTATAAAGCATCCTATACCACTTTATATAATAGGTGACATGGGTTATATGCAATGATGATGTAATGTCATGCAAGTATGCCATGATGCGAACATGCAAGTACAACACACCCACTCGACTCTGTGCATACAGACCATTAGTTCCCCCTTTCTGGAACCTAACCTCCTAGGATACCTCCGTAGTGGCAAACGGAAGTGGTGGGTTTGGCCTCGTCCACCTCTAAACCGGCATCACACTACCAGTCAGACCTCTCGTACGCCTCAACGCTGGTGCACTAAGCAGAACTCCTGCATACTCTTGCCGACTGGACCGCCGGACTTTATTTGTCCAAGTGCAAAACCATACCTGTCGAGCCAATGTATCGGTGTCAGTGTAACGACTCTCCAATACCAATGACCAACCACCTTATATCTTATGCATATGCAACATTAATGAATTTTCCACCGAGCCAAAGTTCCCCGAACTAACCTGTCCGTCTCAAAACCATCCGAGCCATTGGCTCGCCGGGCTAACCTGTCCATCACTAAAACTACAAATCATACCCATCGGCAGACCTACCCTAAATCCCACAACACCGGGGAGTGTGAGTGTAAGTGTAATCCTAGTTATACTACTTACTCTTAAACATTGATTTTTCTTACATTTTAGGTTAGTCTAGAACTGCCTCCGGCATACCCGGTGAAGGCTTCTCAAAGGGTACTAGGAACTATGATGGTAGCTGAAGTGAAAGTGAAGTGTTAGTATATTGCAAATTACTCTTGTATTCATTTTAGTCTTACAGTTTAAGGTTAACCTTAGACTTCCCAGGACATTCCCTATAAAGGGCTCTCGGGGGAACTAGGAACTACGATGGGCTGAAGCCCAAAGCTCTCTTTTGAAAGGTACTTATTATTGTTGGTATCTACCCAGAGCCAATCCAATTTAATGTTATACTAAATCTAACCATAGTGTATTTTGCGCCTCTCTCTTTATAGGAAAGACTATCTTTCGTCAATCCCGAGCACCACTTAACACTAGACAACCGAACACCCTCCTCATCATGACTCCTAATGATGAACTCATTTTCAACTAACCAAATCAGTATACTATTAACCCCAACTCCCGATGTCCATCCAACTTGCTATCACAATTCTGCAGTTTTGCTATGTGCAGACCAACCTAAGCTATATGATGAGAATGTGTCGTGACACCATCAAATTTTCATCCAATTGCCATATAAATATTATCGAGGGTCTATCATGACATATTTAGACCAAATCCAGAATCTTGTAATTTTCCTAATTATTTTAGCATTTATTAGATTTTCCCCAAAATTAGACCATGGATGGTTTTGAACATGAAGTACTAGGTTTCTTTAAGTTATGGCCACCCAAAAATTATGAACACTTTAAGATGCCAAAATACCAGAGTTTACCAAGTTTTACTAATTTCCATAAATGTAACAGGCCGTAATTAATTAATTAAAAATAATTGCGAAAAATAAAGGTAAAGAAGGAGGTATCACCAAACATTATCCAAAAATTACACAAAAATTACCAGAACTTTAATATGATCATAAAACATTACTGACAAAGCTTCATACAATTCCAAGGTCAGTAAGATGTATAGATGAATACTTAAAATAAATCCATGATAGGGCACTTTGTGAAGAAACACACTTGTAATCTCTTCCAAACAACATGAAATAATTTCTCAGGCTTTAATATGCCCTAAAAGGTTCTCTAGCCAAGCTTTTGTGAATTTAAAGTGAATAAACAACTAATAATAATTTCTTAAGTGATTAGGGCAACTATTAGGATTGTCAAGGAAGTACCATAAATGCTAAACCAAAAAATACAATAGAATTACCAGAGCTTGTTAGCAACAATATATGATCAGAGCATAACTTTTAAGATTATTTATGGTCATATGATTAGGATATAAAATCATGATCAAAAGTGCAGTAATTGGTCCAAAGCTATTCTAAGAGGGTTGTTTGTTCTAAAAGGTCCTAGAATTACTTCTTATGGTTAAGCTACTCCTTATACACTTTTCCAACAAGTCACAAGGCATTCCAAGGACATGTAGTGTCAAATCCTTCATTGGTCCCAAACCCGACCACTAGGGCTTACACTAGGATCTTAGGGTATCTCCACCCCAAACCACTCAAGTTCTCTTGAGGGGGTGTTTTAGATGACTTTGAAGCACAAGCTAAGATTTCATCATCTTTGGGTGAGTGTTAGACACTCAACCTATCAAACACACATTTGCCCTAATTTGGACCAAAATTTGGTCAAACCAATACCAATTTAAATCAACCCCAAATGGCTGAAATTTTTACTAGGGTCATATCATGAATCTATTGGTCAACCACCAAAAGGTTGGTTTGTTTAGAGCTCATTAGACCCATTAATTAATTCATTCTTACTTTATTAAATGTTTACAAAAATTTTAGGAAATTTTTTCCAAAAATTCCCATTTTTGGATATGATGATTGTGACTGCATAACTTGTCTATGGTGAAAATTTCAAGTAATTTTCTTGGCTGGTTTAGTAGGGGCACTCAGATTAGTCTCTGGTCAAACCTTTGTATAGGCTGCACCATAATGAGTGTTGTTGTTAGACCACTAAGCCAAATGAGTTGAGATAAATTTTAAAATAAAGTAAACTTCAAGGGATACAACTTTGATATTAAACAGTTTTCCATAAAATGCCTCTAAGTATTTTTAATAAATCAAAACATTAACATCATTTTATGTAACAGAATTGAATTAAAATGAATTATAATTCAATTTATCCTGCACGAATCTTTGCGCGTGATGAGCGGCATCCGTTCATCTTTTAGCTTGAGCCAACGGTCCCGATTCCTCCATCATGGAGCAACATCCAAGCCCATTACCTGGCCACCAGGCCACCTCCCTGGCCGGCCACCGCCACCACCACCTCCATTGAGGTGGGGGCTATCGATGTGCGTCGACACGGCCGCCAGAGGGGCCGTTTCAAGCGAACCCGTAGCCCCTAATTAGTACAATTATATAAGTCCTTTTTACTATCATATTTGTAATTATGTCCACTATTTTCTACCTCCATTTGTTATAATTGCATGAAAATAGTTAAGAACTTGAGTTATCATGAATAGAAGAGCGCAATATAGATTTCCTTAATTTTCCTTTATTAAGTTATTTATTTATTCATTAATATTCAAAATCCGTATTTCAAGTCCTTAGAACTAAAAGTCTATGAGCAAGCAGAGGTGTTCATGGATCCAACATGACTGATAGCAAGAAAATCTTGGATTGGGCACCACACGGGTAGGGACACGCCCGTATCACTACCCGTGTCCTTATCGGTAAGGATCAGACCTAGAGCCATGAAGAGCACACGACCTTGTTACTAGCCGTGTCAAATGACACGACTTACGACCAGACGCGCCTTTTCATTTCAAAATTGCACACACGCACCATTTAGACCCTACACGGCTTGTGACACGGCCATGTTGGAACCCGTATTCGACATCTATTTGTATGAAGACTATAAAACCAGCACAATGAAATAGAAGAGGACTTTTTTGGATTTAAGGATTTGGAGAACTTCTGGAGGACAAAGATTGGAGCACTCAAGCGACGGGTAAATCAAGGGAGATAATCCGTATGGTTCAAATTTTTATGTATCTCGTTTAATTTCTCCCTTCTCTTAGTGGATCCGAACTTTATTTTACATTTCGCATGTGACTTGTTTTTCTTCTTCAATACAGTAATCACGTATGTTGTTTTTCATTTCGGATTTGTGGTAATTTACTCGTATGTGTGGTTTAAATAAGGAGATTTGACTATAGATTTGAAGTAAGTTTTTGTTCTATATGAATCCCAAACCTCTAGATTGAGAAATTGGAAGATGATGATGATGCTCTAAAATTTCATTCTCTGGTGTTATCTCTCTTTGTATATCAAATTTCATGATCGAGAGATATGTTGTTTGGATAATGACAATACAGGTAAATGGAATCATGGCATCATAGAGATAGTATTTCATGGATTTATGTATTAGAAAGGGTTACTTGATATTAATGCAAATTTGAGTGTTGTGAATTTTACGAGAGGAAATTTACTCAACTTAAGTTTAGGTATTGAATTTCTCGAGAGTGAATTCGATAAAGTTTGAACCGTTGCAATACAACGTTTATTAGTGTTAATATATGGTTACATAGATTTGAATTAATGAGACAACATTCTCATGTGATTACCCTTAGACTATTTGCTTTTTACCATCCTTAATCCTCCAATGTCGCTTGATCCAATTAGTCCCGGTATTGTTAATTTAGAATAACAACCAATTTTAAATATAGGTAGATAACAGAGTGAGAGTGAGTACGAGCACTTGGAAATACTCTGAGGAATACGACACGAGATGTAGATTTCTCCTATACTATGATTGATAGGTGCACTTGCCTGAGACTAAAATCAATCTAGCCTATATACATAGTTTATACTAGAGTTGCAAATAAAATCCGCATCAAGTTTTTGGTGCCGTTGTCGGGTACTCATTTTCAATATTTTGAAATCTTAAACTCTATTAATCTACCAATTTTTTATTACTAACATATAATTATAAATTAAATTATTATATAATTATATCACTTTATCTCTGTTGTCTAGTTTGTCAGTCTATGACCAGGGGTGAAATTCTTGGTTAACACCATTTCATCCTGACCTGGAACAGATTATTCACAACACCTCACAAATTGACTTGAGAACAGATAACACAGATAATTCAAATGGACTTTTAGAAGAGGAAATAGTAAACTTAGGAGATCATCATCCAGATAATCCAGATAACATGGCAAATCAGAACGAGCAAACCATGTCTGACTTTGTTAGACCTAATCTCCTGGGTACTGGGTCAAGCATTGTTAGACCACCAATTGTTGCTAATAATTTTTAATTGAAGCCTAGTATTATTCAGATGGTTCAACAGTATGTCCAATATAATGGCCTGCAAGATGAAGATCAAAACGCATACTTAACAGGATTCTTGGAGATATGTGATACATTCAAGATCAATGGTGTTACCAATGATGCCATTTGATTGAGGTTATTTTCGTTGTCACTAAGGAACAAGGCGAAGCAGTGGTTATGTTGAATTTTCTCCAGGTGGTCAACGAGATAGCCAGACACCAAATTAATATTCTCAGCACTATCAAGATCAAACCTTGATCATGCGGAAATTTCCATGGACCTTAGAGTGAGCAGGGGTTATCTCAACTAAAGTAAGTCAACCAGAAACACATGCAGCCCAAGAGTCTTTATTGTTTAATAGCTAACTTCTTTACAAGGCGAGATATACATGGCGAGACATGCTTCACCAAAACCAATACAGGGAGAGCAGAGAACTATTACAAAGACAATTCAACACAAGCCGCATGCACTCCAACACGAATCTGCCGGTCTACTACCGTGGAGTCCACCAAATCTACCAGATCGCCAGACTGCAACCCAAGCCACGCGGACTACCCCTTATTCTAATGCTAGCTCTAGTCGCCGATCTGTAAGCCGCCAGACCGCGAGGTCTCCTTGCCACTAGACCGCACAAGCTGCGATGCCGCATAGAACTGTCCGCCTGAAGCAGGCTACTTATGAACCCCGAACCAAGTTGGCAAAGATAAGACCATCTGGTCGCTGTCTGCGGCCTGCTGTTTACCGCCTGTTGCTTAACTGCAGAGTCCGCACTATCCCTGACCGCAATCAGAGCCAAGTACCTAGCTTTCCAGTGCTATCCGCACAACCTGCACAACATAACCCGGTCAACTCAATCAAACAGCGTGGATGCCAAAAGGCAGTCCGCAACAACTTTTGCGGGCTCAAGTTACTGTTCACTTACTTCGGTTCTCTCCATTAGGTTCCTATTAATGATGTGACTAGTGTCCTATTTATATGCACAATGATGAGTGTGGTTACCGCCCTAGCCGATAGGATTACCGCCACATCCCGCAATAAGAACAAGTGTATCTGTAAGCCCGTGGATACACACACATGTATGACCGCTGCCTGTGCAAGATAGCCATTCTGCCTATGCTTGGCCAGACACAACGCCAGTCCGCCTTGTCGCCAAAGGCCAAGCCAGGAACACCACAGCCGGACTTCGCAGCAACATTGTCCACCAATCTACAGGACATAGCTCCAACCCGATTATCCCGAGCTCAGCCTTGCCACAAGGCAAATGCCGGACTCAGTGGACACATAGCTTCAGTCCGCCCATCCCGAGCCCATGGCTTCGCCACCAAGGAAACTGCCGGACTCAGCGGACACACATTTCCAGTCCGCTTATACTGCGGACAGCACTAGTCTGCATATCCTTGCAGAGAACTCCAGTCCGCATACCCTGAGTCCATAGCAGTCACCAAGACACCTACCGGACTCAGCGGACATTGCTCCAGTCTGCTTACACAGCAGACACCTATAGTCCACATCTTCCGCAGACTACTCCAGTCCGCATATTCCGCAGACTGCTCCAGTCCGCACAACCCGAGTACACAACCATGCCAGCAGGACAGCTGTTGGACTCAGCGGACCCCAGCTCCAGTCCGCACGTAGTTGCAGACACAATCTCCAATCCGCTTCTCACAAACTCACAACCAAGGCACACAGAACTTCTACCGATCTTGGCGGACTGAGTCACAGTCCGCACTCCACTGCGCGAACTCCATGGACTGAGCCAAACATGGACTTGGTTCAGAACCAACCAAGTCCACACCACTGGAAACAAGGGCCAGTCTGTACTTACTGGCAGACTCCGCGGCCTCCACTTCCCGCTTCACCAGAGCAAGACCAAGGCTTTTGCCAAGCCGGTCTGCCGAGCTCCAGTTCTCCAGTCCACTTCTTGTCGGACTCCGCGGATATAGATACTATCCGCCTGTTACTTCTTGCGATCCAACTACTTGCTGAGCACAAGTCGGCATGGCTAACTGCCGCTGTTGTTCGCGTAGTCCGCGCGAACAGACCGCCCAGGACGCTATAGAGCAAACCATCTGCAACATCCCTGCTGACCTAGCTATCCACCAACCCTGTCCGCGTAGTCCGTGCGGATAGGTCCAAGTGCTCCATTCACCCCTTTCACTCCACAATTTTCAACACTCCCCCTTGAAGTGAGAAGTGGTGAACAACCCCAGCAGCTCCCGTAACCTTGCACCTGGTCCCTCTAATAACATCTATGAAGAGATGTCCAAGACATAGTCCTCGCCCCGCATATCATGGACCATGAGGGAGCCCTCCAGCATCTCCCAAAAGGAGCCATTCGTCCCTCTGCCTTCTTCTTCAGCTTCAACCTCCACTCACGCATCACAGGAGTATCACCAACAACCTTGGCCACAAAAGCCCAAGCCTTGTCACCTCTGAGAGTAGTCACCTCCTCAACCTTGGTGTCAATCACCTCCTTGATTTTAGTGGGGTCATCACAAATAAAAAGCAATTGCTCGACCTAAGGGCTTGCATGGAAACATGGGACCAATCCCGTTGTGTTCTCTTCGCTATATAGAGTTGGTGGCCAATTGATCCTCTTCGATCTCCGAAGAACCTGATCATGGCTAACCACCTCCGCTGCTCCTCCTGTACCAGCTCCGTTCCCGGGCAAACCCGGATAATGCTCCCCTTGCTTCCTGAACAAGATGCCTCCTCACTGGAATCAGGAGCACCTAGAGCAACGCTCCCCCTCCTACCAGAAATAGAAGCCTACGCCTTCGAGCCAGAAGTACTTGGAGCATTGCTCCCACTACTTCCTGACCCTGACACCTTTGCCCCGGATCAAGAACAACCTGGAGCTCCTGGTGACTCAGGTAGCTCCAACTGATCCTTAGCAGCAGCCTCCTTCAGCCCACCATCTGACCTGCTCATATCTAGCTCTACATATGAGCTATCCCAATATGACGTCAGCTCATTGAAGGCAAAGTGTCTCGACACAATATGCCTCTTCGTCGCAGGATCGATATAACTCCATCTTCTCCTCTGCTCATGATAACCAACAAAGACTAGTTTCGTCTTGAGAGCATCTAGAGCATGTATGTAGTAGGTAGATCCAAACACCCTTAGGTTCTTTACACTGGGCTTCACCTCGAACATCAGCTCATAAGGATTCTTCACCTTGATCGGACTAAGAGGCATTCAATTGATGACATGAGCAGCACATGCCATCCCTTCTGCCCAAAGAGACTTAGGAACACCTTTACTATGAAGCCAACACTTGCAGATCTCTGTCAACCAACGGATCATCCGAGCTCCAAAACTACCATGCTGTGAAGTACGTCCACAAGAAAGCTCCTTCCGGATCCCATGCTTCCTGCAAAAGTTTGAGAACTTGGTTGAGCAAAACTCACCACCGATGCTTGTCATCAACTTATTGATCCACAGGACAAGCTGACCTTCCAAAAGCTTCTTGAACTCCACAACCAAGAGCATTATGTTTGACTTCTCCTTCATGAAGTATATCCAAGTATACCTTGAATTATCATCAACCAATATCAGCATGTACCTGCTGCCTCCAAGACTGGCAGTGACGGTCGGTCCAATGAGAGCACATTGGACAACCTCTAAAGGTGCTTTATATCTGGATTGTGCCTTATCAACCATAAAGCGATAAGCTTCACTTTGCTGATATCCCACACATCTGTTACCATCGCCATAGGATGACAATCTAGGCAAGCCTCTTACGACTCTTCTTTCTGCCATTGCTTTCAGCTTGTCCATCCCTACATGCCCCAGTCTTTCATGCCAGATAGCTACACTATCACTAGCCTTCATCCGATTAGCACCTGTACTTGTTGAAGTCCCAACTAAGTTCTTCTCCTTACTCCCAACATGAGCTACGTTCTCCGAGAGCAAGACAACCTTGCACTCTTTCCCGAGATGACCATGTTGCTTACATCTATAGCACCTTGGTCCTTCCTTCGTCTTCCCATCATGCCTAGGAGAACCACTCCTCTCTTGCTGATATGAAGTATAAGGACCAACCTCCGCAGCAGCCATCACCTCCTTCCTGAACAACCCATCAAGGGAAGTCCAAACCTACGCAGCTTACTGACATCCACTGATGTGGTCCAAGAGCTCCGATGAGATCACGTGCTTGAGAATAGACTCTGCTTTCACATTTGTCTCCTTCCAAGGTCTCATCTCTTCAGCATTGACAGCAGTAGCCTCTTATCTTTCTGCTCCGCATACTACCTCCCAAAGGTCCTCGCCAAGAAGAAAGCTCTCCATACAAGACTTCCGCTTAACAAAGTTCGTCTCTGTAAGGAGTTCAATTCCAAGAACACTTGCATCTTCCACTTCCATGGTTCTACCACGGGTTCCCTCTTCACAAGAGCAGCAACCACTTCAATTGAACAATGCTTATCCACTCCAACCTAGGTTAAGCTTCCAGAAGCATAGAGCACAACACAAGTTGATCAACGCTCAAGCAAATGAACACAGCTTTGATACCATGTTGAATTTTCTCCAGGTGGTCAACGAGATAGCCTGATGCCAAATTAATATTCTCAACACTATCAAGATCACACCTTGATCATGCAAAAATTTCGCTGGACCTTGGAGTGAGCAGGGGTTATCTCAACTAAAGTCAGTCAACTAGAAACACATGCAGCACAAGAGTCTTTATTGATTAACAACTAACTTCTTCACAAGGCGAGATATACATGGTGAGACATGCTTCACCAAAACCAATACAGGGAGAGTAGAGAACTATTACAAAGACAAGTCAACACAAGCCGCGCGGACTCCAACACGAAGCCGCCGGTCTACTGCTGTGGTGTCCACCCAATCCTCCAGGTCGCCAGACCGCAACCTAAGCAGCGTGGTCTACCCCTTATTCCAATGCTAGCTCTAGCTGACGATCTGCGAGCCGCCAGACCGTGAGGTCGCCTAGCCGCCAGACCGTACAAGCTGCGATGCTGAATAGAACAGTCCGCCTGAAGCAGGTGACTTATGAACCCCGAACCAAGTTGCCAAAGATAACACCGTCTGGTCAGTGTCCCGACCTACTGTTTACCACCGGTTGCTTAACCGCAGTGTCCGCACTGTACCTAACAGCAATCAGAGCCAAGCCCTGGCTTTTCAGCGCTATCCACACAACCTGCACATCACAACCCGGTCAATTCAATCAAACCACGCGGACACCAAAATGCAGTCCACAACAAATTTTGCGGGCTTAAGTTATTGTTCACTTACTTCGATTCTCTCTCTTAGGTTCCTATTCCTGATGTGACAAGGGTCCTATTTATAGGCACGATAATGAGTCTGGTCACCGCCCTAGCCGATAGGATTACCGCCACATCCCACAGCAAGAACAAGTGTATCCGCAAGCCCGCAGATACACACACCAGTCCCCCACTGCCTGTTCAAGATAGCCAATCAGCCTATGCTTGGACAGACACAACTCCAGACCGCCTTATCGCCAAAGGCCAAGCAAGGACAACCACAACCGACTCCATAGCAACATTGTCTGCCAATCCGCAGACACAGCTCCAGCCCGCTTATCCCGAGCACAGCGTTGCCATAAGGCAAATGCCGGACTCAGCGGACATATAACTTTAGTCTGCCCATCCAGTGCGCACGGCTTTGCCACGAAGGAAACTGCCGGACTAAGTGGACACACAGTTCCAGTCAGCTCATACTGCGGACTGCTCTAGTCTGCATATCCCTGCAGACAACTCCAGTCCGCATACCCTCAGTCAATAACTGTCACCAAGACACCTACAGGACTCAGCGGACACTGCTCTAGTCTGCTTACATAACAGACACCTCCAGTCCATATCTTCCGCAGACTGCTCCAGTCCGCATATTTCACAGACTGCTCCTTTTCGTACAACCCGAGTCCATAACCATTCCAGTAAGGTAGCTGTCGGACTCAGCGGACCCCAGCTCCAGTACACACATTGTTGCGGACACAATCTCCAGTCCACTTCTCACTAACTCTCAACCACGGCACACAACACTTCTACCAAGCTTGGCGGACTGAGTCACAGTCCGCACTCCACTGCGCGAACTCCTCGAAATGAGCCAAACATGGACTTGGTTCAGAACCAACCAAGTCCACACCACTGGCCACAAGGGATAGTCCGCACTTACTGGTGGACTACGAGGCCTCCACTTGCCGCTTCACTAGAGCAAGACCAAGGCTTCTGCCAAGCCGGTCTGCCGAGCTCCAATTCTCCAGTCCATTTCTTGCCGGACTCCGCGGATATAGATGCTATCCGCCTGGTTACTTCCTGGGATCCAAATGCTTGCTGAGCACAAGACGGCCTGGCTAACTGTCACTGTTGTCTGCATAGACCGCGCGAACAGATCGCCTAGGTCGCTACAGAGCAAACTGCCTGTAACATCCCTGCAAACGTAGCTATCCGCCAACCCTGTCTGCATAGTCTACGCAGATAGGTCCAAGTGCTCCATTCACCCACTTTCACTTCACAATTTTCAACAGGTTAAACTCATTAACTAGAGGGTCGATTACTATATGGTATATGATGGTTGAGAAGCTTCATCAGAAGATGGATAACCTATCTTTAGCATCACCATCCATGGTGCCACGACAATGGGACCCTTCATTTACTAGAATTTCTGGTTGTGAACCTCAAGTGCATGAACATGTTGACTATATGGGCAACAATACCAGACCTCCCTTCAACCAAGCACACAACCCATATAGTTCTACATACAATCTGGGATGGAGGAACCGCCACAATTTCTCTTGTGGAGGACATGGAAATCAAGGCAAGCAACATGTGTTTGGACAACCACAACAACCGGAGCAAATGAAGCCATCATTAGAAGATGTACTCACCAAGTTCATGCAAACAACTGATGTAGCTTTTCAGAATCACTGCGTCGTATCAAAATATGAGGGACAAGGTCTTCAGAGAACAAAAGGGAAGGAACTTAGAGGTGTATGTAGATGATTTTTTGATCAAGAGTCGAGACGTGGACACTCACCTCTAGGACCTAGAGGAAACCTTCACCATCATGCGCAAGTACAAGATGCTGCTGAACCCCTTGAAATCTATTTTTGTGGCCACCAGGGGGAAGTTCTTGGGCTATCTCCTTACCCATGTGGGGGTCGAGCCAATTCCTAATGAAGTCAAGCGATCATGTAGCTGCAGTCACCTCGGAATGCGAAAGATGTGCAGCGGTTGACAGGGAATTTGGCGTGGTTGATCAGGTTTCTCTCTCGTGCCAGAGAGAAGTGCTCCCCCTTCTTCAAAACATTGAGGGAGGCTAGAAGTTCGAGATGACCAAGGAGTGTGAGGAGGCATTCCAAGCCCTGAAGAAGTAGTTGACCCAGGCTCTGCTACTCCATGGTCCAAAAGAGACGGAAGACCTATCCCTATACCTTAGAGTGGGAGCAGAGGTCTTGAGCTCCGTCCTGGTTTTGTAGGAGGGGAAGAAGTAGTTTCCCATCTAATTTGTGAGTCGGGTACTAATGAAGGCAAAGCTTCGGTATCCCATGTTGGAAAATCTAGCCTTCGCTCTTGTTGTCTCGGTTCGGAGGCTCTGACCATATTTCCCGGCACACACCATCCGAGTGGTGACTGACCATCCACTCCGCAACATCTTCGAAGGGTAGGGCATTCGGGCAGGTTAGCCAAATGGTCGGTGGAGCTAAGTTAGTTTGATATCTCCTTTGTCACCTGGCTCTCGATCAAGGCCCAAGCAATGACCTGAAAGAAAGGGGGTAGATATGATTTACTTTAGAGGGGGGGGGGAGTGAATAGAGTAATTAAAAATTTTGGCTGTTTTTACTTATATCAGAGTAATAAAATAGGTGATACTATAGTAGTAATATAAATAGAAAAACTGTAAGCTAATCTACTCTATCACAACATAGCAATCTATCACAGCAAGTAAGAACAGAAAGAAAATAGGCAACCAGATGACACAAGAATTTTTATAGTGGTTCCCCAACCTGGGTACATCCACTCTTCTACCACCCTGAGAGGAATCCACTAGCAGTATTTTGATCAGGTGACTACCACCATAAGATCTATTTCCAGGGACATCTCACAACCCTTTGACCTTTTGATCAGATGCACAAAATCCAAGAATAAACTTTTGAAGGGAGTTAATACACCCTTTATTCAAGATGAGGAGAGAGATTTGATGGTGTCTTCTCTTTCTCTAATCAACAGATAAGACTAATGGATTGATGTTGTCAAAAGATCCTTCTAAAATCACTTGGAGCCTTGCTCAGGGTGTAGGTCTTCAGCCTTGTCTTGAAATGATCCTGGGACTTCTGACTGATTTAAGTTTGTTGTCCTTGAAAGTTCCTAGAGTTGAAGTTGAAGAGGAATCTTGATATGTGATTGTTGTTCTTCTTCAGTCTTTAGAAAGCACAAGGTGAAAACTGGTTGTTTTTTGAACAGAGAAGAAGCAGGTATGTTTCTGTATATTTCTATAAATCTTCTCTGTAATATTGCTTGTATATCTGCCGTCTGAATAGAGAAAAAATCTTTTATATTTTCTGTCAAAATTCTTCTTTGAATTTTGAATTCCATGCATTGATTGCTGATTACCTAGAGAATGAAATACGGCTGAAGAATATTGTCTTTAATGAGTTTCCCAACTGTCTCAATAAGTTAAGCAAGTAATTAATCCTGATGAAGACCATAATTAATGCTGCCAATAATGGCTATATTCAGTTGAATATATACATTAATTACTTAGAGAATTATTGCTAAATAATATATGGAATAAGGACAGAAAATAAGGAAAAACTCTAAGTCTGGCACTAGACAGAAATCGTCGATCTCTGAACTGATTTCGTCGACTGGAGATCCAAGTTCATCGAGATGAGAAATCCTGTTCGTCGACCTGAGCTCAGCAAATACCATTCTCAAAATATCTTGTCGTATCTGTGGTCTATGTTTGTCGAGCAGAGAATCTGTCTTCGTTGAGCTGAGTTCAGCAAAAATAATCTGGAAAGAATCTGTTGAAGCTGAACACTAGACTTCGTCGACCTGAGCTCGAATATCGTCGAGCTCAACTCAGAGAATTAACTCTGAGTTCCTTGATCAGAGATCGACGATCGTCAAGCTGAGTTCGAAGAATTTCGAACTTATAATATTGAGCTTTAATTCTTCTAAGTCTTGAGTCTCCTGAAGTCTTCTGCTGGTTGTTCCATGAATGTTGAACCTAATTACATAGCCTAAACTCTAGGACTCAGAGACATGACCCATGCTATATATTATGGGTCAGACATCCTAATTAGTGAACCTAGCAGTAAAAAAGGACAGATCGCCTAGTCAGATCGGGTAGCTCTGATACCATGTAGAAGAGTGGTGTAAACCTTGTATGTACTTCTTAAATTCCAAATTACAAGTATGAGTACAAATATAAAGGAGAAGAGAGAGAGAGTAATCCCTTATACAAGATGTGAGACTATTACATGAGAAAGAAGAAGAGCTATAATGGGGCTCTAAATGGACCTTTACAAGATGTTTTCTAACTATTTTCTAACAGATTCAAAGTACTCTGTGCGATTGTATTTGTATGTTACCTTTAAAATGCGATATTTTATCATTTTATCAATACGAATTTTGTTATTAATAAGCTATTGGTGATCAAATTCTCTTTTCAATATGACTATATCGATATTTTTTGTTATACAAAATATGTTGATTATGTTTTGTGTAGAAAAAAGCTGTAAACCTTGTATATACTTCTTCAATCAATAATTACAACTATGAATACATTTATATAGGAGGAGAAGAAAGAGAGAAATCCAAATCCAAGATTTCGGACTAATATAAATAGAGAGAGAAGAGAGAAGAATGGGCCCCTAGATGAGCCCTAAAGTAGGCTTTTCTAACACTCCCCCGCAAGCTGGAGCGTACAAGTCGTAGGCACCAAGCTTGGATAAAAACTGGTAGTATAGTGGCCGGGAGAGAGCTTTAGTCAGGATGTCAGCAACTTGGCTTGCAGCAGGAACATGCTCTAGAGTATTTTAGGTCTAACCCTAACTTTCACGCGTGACCTAGTGCGGACTTCAAGCTCTACTCGCGCAAATCACTGCCTCACCGTGGGTGACGTTACCAAAAGCCATTACCTCCTCGGGCCTATAATTAACCCCCCATTCCTCTGATTCTGGAGGACAGAGACACGAGGGCAGCCTCCGCCAAGGTCAAGCATCAGACCTTGCGGACTACAGTATCTAGTCTGCGTGTCCTACCAACTTTCCCTTCTCAATCTGCGCGGCCTCCTCTGTCATCTTCCTTCCTTAGCCGGCAGCTTCCCCATATGTACCATTTATTTGCTTTCTATGTAAAGGTGCATCTCAAGCTGTAATAACTGAATATTAATCAAAGGAAAGCCCGTCGCAAGATTGACATTTAAGCCACTGCGAGCGAAGTCTGTTGTTGTTGCTGCTAGCGACCCCTCTTCTTCTCAACTCACTTCTCTCGGCATCAACCTGCAAGCACAACCATCAAAGTAACCATCTGCTCGACAGATCCTGATCATCTTCTCGACCATCTCCACACTCGGATCAACAACCTCCTTTCCGCTCATCTATCCATGCAACCCTTGATCAAGCACTTGCTCCACTCTGGAGCACTCAGAAGCATTCCCTTGCATCCTCCAAAACCTCTCCTTTATCCCTGCAACCAATCACCCTTGCTTGTTAGTCCGAAAACACCCATTAGCTGGTGGTGCCCGCGACAACCATCTCCTCTCTCCTTTTATTATATATTATGGGTCAGACATCGAATTAGGGATCCAACAATCTCCACGTATTTGGGTGAGCTCACTAATAATATAAAAAAAAAAATGATCACAAAGCAAAATAAAATATATCTGGCAGAAAAGTAAAACATTCAACAGATATGTACCTAGATGCTTCATGATTTAACAATTTGAGTTCCGAAAATGACAAACTGAACAAAATATTCATTTGTTCTTCTTTTGCTTTTCTTTATCAGCTATGTCAGTTTGCTCAGAGAGCTGTCTGAATTTAATTTCTCTGTTGGGATTGGCTGCTTCTCTTCAAGACATTGTCATGTCAGTAGCTCCAATGATGTTAACAGAGGTAGCTCTTAGTACTACAACCTCAGGATGCAAATTCATGTAATCATCTATATTGAAAAACTTATTAGATTTATCATACCTTTTCAGTTCTTCTCTCCTGTAGGAAGACATGGTAGTGTACTATGATTGATCCTTGCCTTCCTTTTTAGCTTTATTAATGAGGGAGAGTCCAATAAGTTCTTGAAATCTGACCATTCTTGCAGTGGTTTCTTGTTCATGATCTACAAAAGGAATTGGTGGTGATTCTAGCCTTTTTGGACTGTCATCTTTTTCAGCTTTATCAATTTCTGATACTTTCTGTTGCTGTTGTTGATGTATGCTGCTGCTTGTATGTCTATGCTGACTGCTTCCATGAAATCTTGAAGATCTGTCCTGTTGTCTTTGATAAGTCTGAATGTATGATGTAGATCTTTGAGAGATATTACCTGAAGCACTAGCAGCTGGAGGAAGAGGACCTCTCTAATTCCTTTGGGAAGAAGGAGGAGGAGAGAACCTTATGCTCTTTTTCCTTGCTTTTTGCTCATTTTTGGATAGCCATATCCATGAGGGCATCCCTGGGTAAGGAGTGATATTCTGTAGTATGTAGTAGGGAGTATCATGGGTGGGATTTAGCTTGGGGCAGCTTTAAGAACAACTTTCCTTTTCTTAACAACTTTATTTTTAGCCTTAGAACGGCCAGATTCATCGGAATAATCATCATCATCTTCATCAGATGATCCTTGAGGATTTGCATACAAGTCATCAATCTCTTTCAAAATATCTTTGGATATTTGTTTTTCAGCTTGAAGCTGTATGGAATATCTGTCTATATAATGCTTTCAGTAACTGTATTATTCTCTTCTTCTATATCTGCCAGAATAATATCATCTAAGTTGTGTAAAGGACTATCATCCATTATATATGTAGGAGGGGAGATAGCCTTGGGAGGGGATGATACAGTTGGTGGTTATGCTCTTGCAAAACTGTCATTTAGTTGCATAACAACTGTAGGGCTTATTGGAGAAGGATAGCAAACTATAGCCATAGAGTGCTTTGGGCAGACTTCTGGAAGATAATTTAAGTAACCTGTGTCAAAAGAATTTAACAAATTGGAAATATCTATTGTGGGATTGATAAGACAATCACCAACAGTCAAACCTTCTTGCAAGTTTACTTGCAGAACTGTACAAAACAAATCCACTTCCACTGTCTCATCCTCTGTAAGCATATATACATCTATCTCGGTATCTGCAGACTCATCTTTCTGCAAAATTTCTGCTACTGTTACTGCTAGAGCTGGAACAGCTTCTTCATTGAGCATCTCCCCCTGCCTGATATCAGTGGATACTGGAACCAGGCACCTAGAAGAAGAAGGGATAGAGGAGGCAGCAGAGATGATGCAGAAAGGGATGCAATATAGTTAGCAAGAGGTTTAATGGCCTCTGCTATAAGAGTTGAGATGAGGGGAGTGAGGAGTTCTATATGAGATGGAATGGAAGGGGAATCCATTTCCATGAACTCAAAGGTTGTCTGAGTTGATACATGGGGATGGATGATGAAGGAAAAGTGGTGATGTCTGGCATTTGCTCATCATGAGATGATGGATATTGGATGGGAGATGAGAGGAGATTAAAAGACGGAATGGAGGAGAGGTTATGGAGGGGAATGTCATCCAGATGAGGAGGAAGTGGGGATGAAGGTTGTGTATGATGTTTTGGAAATGGAACTGGTGTTGGTAGATGTATTGGTGAGGCGGGTGGTTGTTCAGGAGGAGGTGATGACTGAGGAGATGAATGAGTTATTATAGGAATAGGTGTTGTTGAAGGAGGAGGAATGGAGACTTCTTCAACAATAGGGTGCGGAGTGGCTGGTATAGACCTTGTGCTCTTAGAAGGTGTGGAAGAGGAGGAAGCCCTGGATGGCTTAGAGATGGTCCTCTCCCACCTTCCAAACAAGACACGTGTCAGCCTTTTGGAAGCATTGATGAATAAGGTCTGGGAGACCAGGGATTCAGATGTCTTTTCCTGTAGGAATAATCCCAAAATATTTCCAAAATAGACTTCTTTCATATTATTTTTCTTCTTTATTAAATCAAATAGTAGTTTTCCCCATTTAACTGCTTTCGTATTTACCAAGGCACACATCACAAAGAACTGGTGCATGGTAATGTCGTCATGGGCTGTGTATTTTCCCAACAGAACCTTCCCGACAACATCAGCCAAGAATTTATACTTAGAAGATAAATTTTTCTTTAGTTGTTTATTAGGGTTTTCTCCAATATGACCCATTTTATCAGCATGTTATCATATTTAGTATTATCCATCTCAATATCTTCATTACCATTCATCAAACCGAAAATCTCAGATAATACAGTGTGGTTTAAAGAAATTTGATTACCGGATATAGTCCCGGTCATTGTATCTGCATCTGGAGTGGTGGAAGTGAACACCCACTCTACTCACTGTCGCTACTATCTTGATTCGGTGTGTCATGAATTTCTTCATATTGTAATGCCCCGAAACTCAAAAGATGATGTAGGCTAGGCCTTTGGGATCCTACACGGAGGGCGTGACTACAGCCATGGCAACGTTATCGCTCCCTAACCGGCACACAAACGCAACGCAGCGACCACAATGATTGTTTTTTTATCGTTCGCGCTAACATACGGATAGCCGATCCGCAAATGGAACGGAGAATGGCTATAGACCAAAATCCTTTCCGGCTAAATGGAATAATATTAATTCTGATCGAGCTTTGGAGTTGTACCAAAATAGATCCACCAAAAAAAATTCACGATTCGAAAAAACGGTAGGATCTATCCCACCAAAACAAAACCGAGGAGCGCCAATCCTCTTGCGAGATATTTTCGGAAAACCAACTGAAAATCTCAAATCTATTTTTAGGAACACCGCGAAAATTTAGCAATTCGAGAAATCACGCAAAATCCGTCCACCACAAGAATTAATCAAAGAAGAGAATCTCTTAGGTAGGAATTTCGTTACCCCACTCGGAAACGTAGATCCGAGATGTTGGATCCACCAAGTACGATCGCTCGTCCCTTTTGGAATCCACGAGAAACGCACCTCAAATGAAGATCTTGTTCGCCTCCTTCGCTTCTCGCCGTGGTTGATTACCCCCAACCTTGATTCTTCCTTGCACGAGATCTTCCTCCTCCAAGGTTGGCCGACCACCTTTGAAAGAAAAGGGATGGACACGTAGATGAGAGGATGTAGTTGGAAGAGGGATGAGGGAGGGAATGAGAAGAAGAAGAGAGAGAGAAAGGGGGGTGCGGCCAAGAAGAAGGAAAAGGGAGAGGATGGGGGGCCGGCGGCTAGAAAGAGAGGGAGGGGAGATAGAAAATTTAGGGTTGGAGGAATTTTCAATTGATTTCAATATTAGCCTTCATAACAAATGATAATGTGGCCTTTTATAAGGCTTACAACCATGTGGCTATTAGCAGCCCAAAATAAAAATGTTGCAGAAAATGAAATGACAAAATAACATAGTGTCAAATACTACATATAACCAGATAAAGGCAGACCAAATAATAAAATAAATTCAAAGCTTATTTTTGTTGCGTGGGCGAAGATTGTAGCCGTGCCCGCTACGGCGCCGCAAGTCTCTTGATGGTGGAGCATCGTCGTCATCTTCTGTCACGGTCACACCGCCATGGTCGTCATCTTCATCACCCAATTGGCCATTGTGGTGGCCGTCGCCATCAATCGTAACACCGCCATGGTCGTCGTCTTCATAACCTAATAGGCCGTCGTGGTGGCCGTCGCCATCAATCCTCCCGCTCTCAAAAGGACTCATCACCGATGAGTGGGCTGGACGGTAACGGTGGAGGAGATCTGCATCGAGAAGAGCCAGGTCGGCCGAAGAAATCCAAGAGTCGTCCGAAGCCGGACGACCACGCCATCTGACCAAAAACCTGTGAATGTCGCCGTCGGGAGTAGAAAACACTGCATCCTGCAAAATCTTGTCAGGCAAGAAATCGGTTCGGGGGAACCTTGGAAAACCGTTAGGCGAAGAAGAAAAACAAGTTGCATCATCAATAGACAACGTACCTCCCGAGGAATCCGAAAGGGAGAGCGGTCCAGAAATATTCGCACCCCCCACCCCTTTAGACGGTATAGTGGAAATATGAAACGGAGAGACTGACAATTCAGGTGGTGGAGCGACATAAAGCGTTAAATCCGAAATGTTAAAAACAGGGGAGATTCCCCACTCAGCGGGTAACTGTAATAAATATGCATTTTCACCTAGCTTCTTCAAAACCCGAAAAGGACCGGCTCTCTTATTCGCTAATTTTTTTATGGTGCCCGAGGGCAACCGTTCAGGGATAAGACGTACCATTACCAAATCACCAACCTTTAAGGGGACTACTCGCTTATGTATGTTAGCATTCGATTGATAAATAGCATATTGTTTAGCTAACGTCTTGCCAATGTGCTCATGGAGAGTGTGAACGTGCGAGGCGAAGTCCTGTGCATATTGACTTGATTTAAATGATGGTGGTAACGGAATCAAATCAAGAGGCACGGGCGCCTTATATCCATGCACTATCTCATTTGGCGATAACCCGGTGGACCTATTCTTAGAATTATTATAGGCTAACTGAGCGTGGGGGAGAATAAGATCCCATGTACCCTTATGATCGCCCACCAAGCAACGAAGTAATCCTCCCAAACTACGGTTAACAACTTCCGTTTGCCCATCCGTTTGGGGGTGGTAGGCCGACGAAAACATAAGCCTCGTGCCCAACAACTTCCACAGTGTCTTCCAAAAGTAGCTAGTAAACTTAACATCTCTATCGGTCACGATGGTTTTGGGGACACCTCGATGAGCTACGACCTCCTTAAAATACAACTTAGCGACATGGGAAGCATCGTTGGTACTATGACAAGCAATAAAATAAGCCATTTTTGAGAATCGGTCCACTACGACCAAGATGGAATCATGATGCCGAAATGTCAGTGGGAGGCCCAATATGAAGTCCATGCTAACATCCACCCATGGGGCAGAGGGAATCGGAAGGGGTGTGTAAAGGCCCGCATTGGTCTTGTTACCCTTAGTTAATTGACATACACGGCAGCTTCCTACGATTTTGTTGACCATTGGCTTGAGACCCGGCCAAAAGAATTTATCCTCCACAAGCGTAATCGTTTTATCGCGACCGAAGTGTCCACCTAAACCTCCACTATGTAACTCCCATATAATAAAATGGCGTAGGGACGAGCGGGGAATACACAATTGCGTGTGCTTGAATAAATAACCGTCACGAATATAGTAGGCTGAAATAGTAGAGGGGGCATGTTCCTGAGCTGCTAAATAAATATCCTTAAAATCCGGGCATAGGACATACTTGTCCTTAATGCGTTCAAATCCTATTACTGTCACCTCCATTTTAGATAACAATAGGGTGACACGACTAAGGGCGTCTGCCACTCGATTTAACGTACCCTTAAGGTGCTTGATAATGAATGTGTACTCCTGAAGATAGGAGACCCATTTGGCGTGCCGAGGGCTGATTTTACCTTGAGAGTTTACAAATTTTAGCGCCTCATGATCCGAGAGGATTACAAATTCTTTCGATATGAGATAGTGTCGCCAATGTTGGAGACAACGTATCACGGCATAAAACTCACGATCATAATTAGAGTAATTTAATTTTGGGCCCGCAAGTTTCTCGCTGAAGTATCCGACCGGATGTCCCTCTTGACTTAACACTCCACCAATTCCGATCCCCGAAGCGTCGCATGATAATTCAAACACTTTACTAAAATCCGGCAACCGTAGTAGGGGGGCTTCGGACATCCGATCCTTAATCATTTGAAATGCGCTAGCGGCCGATTTGGTCCATATAAAATCACCCTTCTTCATACACTCAGTGATGGGTGCCATGATGCTACTAAAATTGCGAATGAATCGTCGATAAAACGTGGCCAATCCATGAAAACTCCTAACTTCCCGAATATTTTGCGGCTCCGGCCACTCTCTAATTACTTGGACCTTCTTAGGGTCAACATGTATTCCCTCAGCGTTCACTATGTATCCTAAGAATTCCACGGAAGTCACACCGAATGCGCACTTCTTAAAATTAATATATAAGTTCTCTTGGCGCAATGTAGTAAGGATTGTCCGCAAATGAGTTTCATGATCGATCGGCGAGGTACTAAACACCAAAATATCATCGAAATAGACTACGACAAAATTTCCCATGTATGGCTTAAATACTTGAGTCATTAATCGTGAGAAAGTACTTGGTCCGTTTGTGAGTCCCTCTCCTAGCACTAACCACTCGTAAAGCCCGTCCTTAGATTTAAAGGCCGTTTTCCATTCGTCTCCCTCCCGAATCCTTATTTGGTGGTAGCCACTCTTTAAATCCAATTTTGAGAACACGGTGGCACCGGACAACATATCCAATAGATCGTCCAAACGGGGGATGGGAAACCTATACTTGACAGTTATTTTATTGATGGCCCGGTAGTCTACACACAACCTCCAAGACTTATCTTTCTTCGGAACCAACAAGGCAGGGACGGCACAAGGGCTTTTACTATGGCGGATAAATCCTTTAGCTAATAAATCGGAAATTAACATTTGTACTTCATTATGTGCGGAGGGATTAAGTCGGTAATGGGGTAGGTTAGGCAAGGACGAGCCCGGGACGAAGTCAATTTCATGTTGAATATCCCTGATTGGTGGCAACTTGGAAGGTAAATCTACCGGATAGACGTCCTTATATTCTTCCAATAATGTGTGCAGAGATAACGGTATGTTCTCTAAAGATGGTGAATCTTCCTGTACTTGTAGACATACTAACGCATATATGACGCCATCGAGAAAGGTCTCACGTTCTAACTCCTTCCTACTTATAAGACTTATCGTTTTCCTTTCCGCAGGGACCACTGTGTCCTTGGATGCAATCGACGGGTCCTTAGGTGGTGTGGGTTTCAAAACAATGGTCTTACCATTGAACTTGAACTCGTAGGTGTTGGCTTTGCCAAAATGGGTCACGTCATAATCATAAAGCCAGGGACGTCCTAGTAGAACGTGACAGACATCCATAGGGATGACATCACACCACACATTATCGACATAGTTCTTCACCGTAAGCGGTACCAAACATCGCTTAGAAACTGCGATGGACGTTTTGTTCACCCATGCTATCTTATACGGATGTGGATGCGGCTCAGTGACTAAGTGCATTCGAGTGATGGCATTCTCCGAAACGACGTTCATACAACTACCGCTATCGATTATTAACTTACACCACTTGTCACCGTTCTTAAAATTTACCGAGAAGATATTCGTCCGATTGTAATCGTCCGTCGCTCGCGGTGTATTCAGAATACATCTCATAACCATCATAAACGAGTCGTCGTCAATATCACTCGGCTCGGCGTCAGACTCAGTACCGGCTTCATAAACGATCTCGGCGGGGTCAGACGTGGTATCTAATAGTGTCAGTGGTTTACTCTTAGTGGGACACTCACTAGCGTAGTGTCCTTGAATTCCGCACGAATAGCAGGTAGCGTTAGTCTTATTAATTTGTCCTACTGGGACTCTCTCACCATTGGGATTTTTATTGTTCCTAGCGGTAATTACTATGGAACTTGAGTCCGTCGATCGGAACTTTCCTTTGTCTCGCATGGATGATGAAGGTGGGGGTCCTAAGATGGATTTTCCTTTCTGGAATGCCCGGCCCTTGGACTTGTTGGCATTGTGCTTTTCTATATCTAGAGCTGCATTGAATGTTGTGTTAAGGTCCGTGTGACCATAACGCAAAAGCTTGCCTTGGATGTCCGTGTTAAGTCCCTTACGGAAACGAGATAGTGTGACCTCGGGCATTTCTCGTATATCACAACGCACCATCATATCCTTGAGTCGTCCCATGTACTCCGCTACCGATTGGCCCCCTTGACGAAGAGTGGCTAGCTCGTCGAACATTTGGGTTCGGTGATATGCCGGGACATATTGGTCATGCAGGAGTGCCTTCATGGCGGCCCACCCAATTGGGGGTGCTCCATTTACGGTGCCTAGACGCCTTTCTTCGTTCAACCAGAACGTTTTGGCTCTACCCAGAAGTTTCATTCGTGCTACTCGTACCTTCTCAACGTCCGTCAGGTTGTGCCACTCAAAATAGCACTCAATATCCATGATCCAGTTTAGAAAAAGTTGGGGTTCACCCATGCCATCGTAGGATGGTGATTCCATTTTAACGGCCCTAGTTAAGTCGAACTCATAAGGGGCTCGGGGTGCGTACTCATAATCCGGATCACGAGGGAGATTTTGTCGCTCTTCTCGTTGGTAGGCGGGATGGGGTGGCTGCCCCGGTCGATTTATCCCAAAGCCGGGATTTCGAGGCACCGCCTGATTAACAGCCAACCCTTGTATTAACTGAGTGAGTGCATCGAACCTAGTGTTAAACTCTTCCCTAAGCGCCGCAATTGTTGCAGGAGCGGGCTCACCATCATCATGATGGTCGGCCATGTGTGATGTGGATGGAGAGTACTCTGTGCCAAGCCTCGTGCGCATGAACAACACAGATACAGGGTGGCTCACCTAGATAAGAGACTGTTTGGACAAGAATTTTATAAATCAGGATTTTTATACGCTTAATGACTTGGAGAACGAAAATATTTTTTGGACTTATACGCTTAGAAAAATAGGTAGAAAATTCAGATTTTTTTATACTTCTTTTTTGCAAAAAAATTTTTTTTTGTTATATGCAGACCAAATAGAGAAATTCAGATTTGGTGATTACGAAAACGTGCACGACCAAGTGTGGGTCGACGTCCTAAGAAAAGGGAGCGTAAGGACGGTGTCGATTGAGAAATCAACACAACCTTGCTTTGATACCAAATTGATGTAGGCTAGGCCTTTGGGATCCTACACGGAGGGCGTGACTACAGCCTTGGCAACGTTATCGCTCCCTAACCGGCACACAAACGCAACGCAGCGACCACAATGATTGTTTTTTTATCGTTCGCGCTAACATACGGATAGCCGATACGCAAATGGAACGGAGAATAGCTATAGACCAAAATCCTTTCCGGCTAAATGGAATAATATTAATTCCGATCGAGCTTTGGAGTTGTACCAAAATAGATCCACCAAAAAAAATTCACGATTCGAAAAAACGGTAGGATCTATCCCAACAAAACAAAAGCGAGGAGCGCCAATCCTCTTGCGAGATCTTTTCGGAAAACCAACTGAAAATCTCAAATCTATTTTTAGGAACACCGCGAAAATTTAGCAATTCGAGAAATCACGCAAAATCCGTCCACCACAAGAATTAATCAAAGAAGAGAATCTCTTAGGTAGGAATTTCGTTACCCCACTCGGAAACGTAGATCCGAGATGTTGGATCCACCAAGTACGATCGCTCGTCCCTTTTGGAATCCACGAGAAACGCGCCTCGAATGAAGATCTTGTTCGCCTCCTTCGCTTCTCGCCGTGGTTGATTACCCCCAACCTTGATTCTTCCTTGCACGAGATCTTCCTCCTCCAAGGTTGGCCGACCACCTTTGAAAGAAAAGGGATGGACACGTAGATGAGAGGATGTAGTTGGAAGAGGGATGAGGGAGGGAATGAGAAGAAGAAGAGAGAGAGAAGGGGGGTGCGGCCAAGAAGAAGGAAAAGGGAGAGGATGGGGGGCCGGCGGCTAGAAGAGAGGGAGGGGAGATAGAAAATTTCGGGTTGGAGGAATTTTCAATTGATTTCAATATTAGCCTTCATAACAAATGATAATGTGGCCTTTTATAAGGCTTACAACCATGTGGCTATTAGCAGCCCAAAATAAAAATGTTGCAGAAAATGAAATGACAAAATAACATAGTGTCAAATACTACATATAACCAGATAAAGGCAGACCAAATAATAAAATAAATTCAAAGCTTATTTTTGTTGCGTGGGCGAAGATTGTAGCCGTGCCCGCTACGGCGCCGCAAGTCTCTTGATGGTGGAGCATCGTCGTCATCTTCTGTCACGGTCACACCGCCATGGTCGTCGTCTTCATCACCCAATTGGCCGTTGTGGTGGCCGTCGCCATCAATCGTAACACCGCCATGGTCGTCGTCTTCATAACCCAATAGGCCGTCGTGGTGGCCATCGCCATCAAAAGAGCGACGGGAGGCATTTTGACCCAAGTTTGGAATTTGGGAGGGGGCACACGGCCTGGGACACGGGCATGTCCCATGGGCGTGTCGTGCTCGGGTCGACGATCTGGCTAAGAGGTCGATGAATTTTGGAGTCGACGTGTAACAGCCCAAATTCGAGAAACGGGAAAAACTTGGGTGACACAACCTGGGACACGGGTGTGTCCCAGGGCGTGTCCTGCTTGGGTTGTGTTGTCGAGTGCATGGTCAACGAATTTCGGTCGACGAAATTCTTTGGGAGGTACATGCCCTGTGACACGGGCGTCTCAGGGTGCGTGACCTACGGCGTGTCCTCCCCTGGTCGACGATTTTCTCTCCAGTAGTTGAGGTCGACGAATACTCGAGAAAGAGGATACACGGCTTGTGACACGGGCGTGTCACAGTGCGTGTCCCGCTATTACTGGAGTAGTTCTCGTGTAGGTCGAAATGTACTCGAGTAGGTGGAAAGGTACTCGAGTTAGAGGGGGGTGACATGGGTGTGTCATCCCTGTGATACGGGTGTTGTAACAACCCCATCCGTTCATATGATATATTCTAGAAGGTCCGGCCGGGGCCCCACAGGATATACCACAAAACAGTCGGTGAAGGTACAGGATGATACCAGAGTAGCGCATCGCAACTATCACAAGCATTCTAGCGGAAGCCTAAACTACTTGAACTCCTCATGACTGTCCAAACATAAAACTCCAACATTTTATATATATAGGAATGTCTTACAACATGTCAAAAGAGTTGGCCTTATGGCCTTACATGGCTTTCACACAGTGGCCTAAAACAGATTGGCGCGCAGGCCGGCCACAATAAAAGAAAACACTCAAAAGAACACAACTAGCCTTCGAGGGCTAGCAGCAGCAGCAGCAGCACCAGCAGGAACATCAACCTCTATGCGTCCCGCACGGCTCTCCAGCACCTGTGCAAGGACAATCCACCCACCGATGGCAAACAAAAGCAACGGTCAGCGTTCAGCTGACCAAATTATAACCACCCTACCCCTTCTCTCGGGGCAGCGGTATTTTTCCCTGCAGGCATATCATATCACAAGTATGGAAAGCTATATCATCAAAAGGTGCTTTCACGCACACAAGCCATCACAACCGTTCGCCACCCGGCCCAACGATCCGTGCACTCAGGGCACATTCTTGGTGTTCTGGCAACCTCTTGCCCACCACCGTATCAGGGTTATCACACAACAGTAAATCTCTTGAGCATTTACTCCATGGCGTGCAGCCGGAGTTAGTCCTCGGACACCGGGATGGCCCGTAGCCCCCCGTTGTGTCATGGCGCGCAGGCCGAAGACTCTTGCTATGCGCTCCAACAGACCGCACTTTTTGGTCTCACGTCGGACGGACATAGCGCAGGTCGGATCCTCCACCCCCCGTTGCTCAAATCGCCTTGCCTTCTCCGAGTACAGCGTACTCATGGCTATATCAAAGGCGCGGGTAGGTCTCACCGATCCTGTTCTGGCATTCAAGCCTGGGTATTTATATATACCCATTTCCTCACAGCAATAGCGGGTATTTCCTGGGCACACCAGTACTTCCTGTGACTCGCTTCACAGGTGGACACCGCCAATTACAAATATCAGGGGTCTTTCCTAGCTATCCTGCCAGTACTTCCTGTTACTCGCTTCACAGGTGGACACCCTAAAACATCAAGCATCACAAAAGGGCCTTTCCTGGTCCCACCAGTACTTCCTGTGCCTCATCCACAGGTTGGACCCAAAAACATCACATGGCTATTTTCCTGGGCTACCACCCCAGTACTTCCTGCTACTCCTTTTCGCAGGCATAACACGTAGACTCCTACACTACACGTTTATCCCGGAGTCTTCTCCGATTCGTATGCAACATCACCAATCCAGACCAACCTGTCCAGATGGGCTTCACACAGCATGCCTATTCCGTACTCCATTTCCGGATCTATATGCTAACAAAAGGGGGTTTCAAGCATCCACCCAAAGATTCCCAAAATCAGCCACCTTTTGGTGGGGGAAATCACAAGATATGCCAAAAAGGAAGCCTTCACATGGCTAGGAAGAAAAGTCGTTACCCTTGACGACCGCTTCGGTGCCATGGACTCCAAGCTAGCTTGCAAGACTCGCAAGAGCGTTTCCTCCGCAACGTTGGCTTCGGATCTCTCGTCGGTAAACCGCAGCACCACCAGCAGCAGCCCCCTTTCTTCTTCCTCCTCCTTTCTCTCTCTCTTTCTCTCTCTTGAAGAAAGATGAAGGCCAAAGTAAAATGAGAAATCGTTCTCTGATTTCGGCCCTTAAGGAAAAAGAAGAAGAAGCTTCAGCCCTTGGATCCAGACTGAAGGAATGGACGGCCACGATTCTGCCAAAAACACAAATTTTGACCAGACACGGCCTCGAACACGGCCGTGTGCCAGGCTGTGTGCCTTAAGCGGTGATCAACCGACTTATCCAAACCAGTGACACGCCCACGGGACACGCCCGTGTCATGGGCCGTGTCACCAACACGCCCTCAGACACGCCCGTGTCTGTGGCCGTGTACCTGGGTGAAAAAAATCCCAAATCATCCCGAGACTTCACACGGCCTGTGACACGCCCGTGTCCCAGGCCGTGTGCCCAGACACGGCACAAAGACACGCCCTGTCGAAATCCTTCGGCGGGCTGAGTTCGTCGCCTGATTTGACACGCCCTGTGACACGCCCGTGTCACAGGCCGTGTTCAACACTCGACACGCACTTCTCGATACTCGACGATCGTCGAGAAAAATCGTCGAGCATGCGACACGGCCTTGGACACGCCCGTGTCCTGGGCCGTGTGCCTCCTCTCGACGGATCGTCGAGAGCAAAAATCGTCGAGACAAAGCCCAATCGTCGACACAACCTCGACACGCCCTGCGACACGCCCGTGTCGCAGGCCGTGTCAACTGACACGCCCTGGGACACGCCCGTGTCCCAGGCCGTGTCACCCAAAAAGTTCGTGTTTCTGAACTTTGGGCTGTTACAATTCTCCCCTCCTACAAGAAATTTCGTCCTCGAAATTTAGAGATAGGAAAGCAACAGAATGCAGCAAGAAAAATGTAACAACATATATATAAAAGTTTATGTTACAATAGTCTCGCTACAAACTACACAAACAGCTCCGGGAACTCCGCTCGCATGGTCTGCTCGCGTTCCCATGTCAGCTCTTCACGGCCGCAGTTGTCCCATCGGACTTTTACCATACCGACCGTCTTGTTCCGCAACTGTTTCTCGGCTCGATCTTCGATCTGAATGGGTTTAACTCTCGTTGTTAGCCCATACTCTACCGGCATACGATCATCCGCGATCACTTGAGATGGATCTTTCACGGCCTTCCGAAGCACCGAGATGTGAAAGACATCATGTAACCCACCCAAGTCCGCCGATAGAGCTAGTCGATAAGCCGCTTCGCCAACTCGCTCAACCACTTCAAAAGGACCCAAAAATCTTGGACTCAACTTTTTCAAACGTCGAATCCTGGAGACACCTTTGAATGGCTTGATCTTCAAGTAGACCCAATCGCCAACCGCAAATTCTACATTCCGGTGCTTGGCGTTGTAGTACTTTGCTTGTCGATCTTGAGCAATAAGCAATCTCTCTCGAATAGTCCGAATGGTTGAGTTTGCTTCATCCATCTCATTTGGTTTAACAACCCGGGCTTCACCCGCTTCTACCCAAGCCAAGGGAGTACGACACTTCCTTCCATATAGGGCTTCATATGGTGCCATCCCAATGCTTGCCTGGTAGCTGTTATTATATGCAAACTCGACCATATAGAGATGATCTTCCCATCTCTTTCCGAAATCAAGGGCGCACATTCGGAGCATGTCCTCCATTGTTCTGTTGGTACGTTCAGTTTGGCCATCTGTTTGGGGATGAAAGGCCGTACTGAAAGTCAACTTCGTGCCCAACAGTCGGTGAACTAGCCTCCAATCATTTGACGTGAATCACCCATCTCGATCACTTACGATGCTCCGAGGAAGACCGTGAAGCCGCACAATCTGATCAACATATAACTTTGCCAAACTTTCAACCGAATCATCCCGCCTGTTCGGGAGAAAATGTGCTACCTTTGTTAGCCGGTCAACTATCACCCAAATGGAATCATTTCCTCGCTGCGATCTTGGCAATCCATGCACAAAATCCATGGAAATATCATCAAATTTCCACACTGGGATCGGCAGTGACTTCAAATAACCGCCCGGCTTTTGGCATTCCGCCTTCACCATCGCACATGTTTGGCATTTGGATACATAACGGGCAATATCTTTCTTGAGCCCTGGCCACTAGAAAAGCGTCTTCATATCATTGAACATCTTTATGCTCCCGGGGTGAATGGAATACTTGGTATAATGTGCTTCATACATCAGTTCTTCCCTCAGTTTCCCCACCTTTGGGACGCACAAACGACCCTCTTTTCGCAAAAGACCGTCATTCCAGGTGAATTTGCCCTCTGGCCCTTCATTCACATAGCGCAAGAGATCGTCATCCAACTCCGTTGCCTGTCGAACTCGGTCCACAAGGTCACATTGCACCTCGGTCTAGTTCAAACAAGCAATGGCAGTGGAATTCTCATCAACACAATAGATCTCCAAGGCCTCCAACTCCTGGATAAGACGTTCATCATGCCTTTGTAACCACTTTGCTCTAGCCGGAACTCGCCGACTCAGGGCATCCGCGACAACATTCCCCTTCCCGGGTGTATAGTGAATCTCGAAAGTGTAGTCCCCAAGGAACTCCAACCACCTTCGTTGTGGCATGTTCAACTCTTTCTGCTCCAATACATACTTTAGGCTCTTATGATCGGTATAGATCTCCACCTTCACGCCATAAAGGTAGTGTCGCCATAGCTTGAGTGCAAAAATCACCGCCGCTAATTCCAAATCATGGACAGGATAGTTTCGCTCGTGCACCTTCAGCTGGCGAGAGCCATAAGCAATCACCTTTCCGCTTTGCAGAAGAACGCAGCCTAAGCCGCTCCCTGAGGCATCACTATAAATCACAAATCCATTGGTTCCACATGGCGAAGACAACACCGGCGTCGTGGTCAACCAAATATTCAGCTCTTCAAAAGCTCGTGCGTACTCTGGCGTCCAAACGAACTTCTGATCCTTTCGCGTCAGTGTGGTTAGCGGCAAAGCGATCCGCGAAAAGTTCTCCACAACTCGTCTATAGTAGCCCGCAAGTCCAAGGAAACTCCTGACTTCGGCCACGGAAGACAACATTGGCCATTCTTGTATGGCTCTTATCTTCGCTGGATCCACTGCAATGCCCGCTCCACTCACCACATGGCCCAAAAATGCCACTGACGATAGCCAAAACTCGCACTTCGAGAACTTGGCATATAGCTTATTTTGCCTCAACGTGTTCAACACCAACCGCAAATGAATCTCATGCTCAGCTTTAGACTTCGAGTACACCAGGATGTCATCAATGAACACGATCACAAACAGATCCAGGTACTCACGGAAAATACGGTGCATCAGCTCCATAAACACCGAGGGCGCATTGCATAGTCCAAATGGCATGACTGTGAACTCATAGTGCCCATAACGCGTTCCAAATGCGGTTTTGGGAATGTCACTTTCCCGAATTCTTAACTGGTAATAACCAGACTTCAGGTCCAACTTCGAATAGACGGTAGATCCCACCAGCTGATCGAATAATTCATCAATCCGAGGTATAGGATACTTATTCTTCTCGGTAAGCTTATTCAATTCACGGTAATCGATACACAACCGTAATACACCATCTTTCTTCTTTACAAAAAGCACAGGCGCGCTCCAAGGTGACATACTTGGGCGGATATAACCTTGCTCTAGCATTTCTTATAGTTGAACCTTCAACTCAGCCATCTCTTTAGGCGCAACGCGATTTGGCGAGCGGGCCACGGGTTTCGCACCTGGCGCCAACTCAATTGTGAAGTCAATCTCCCGCTGGGGTGGTAGCCCAGGGAGATCCGCGGGAAACACATCTGTAAATTCTGCCACAATCAGAACATCGCACAAAGTGGCCTTAGGCTCAACAGCATGAATTAGTGCAAAGTAACACTCCGCACCCTTCCGAACAGCTTTGACTACCTGGAGTGCAGACATCAACGTCCCGCTCACTCCTCGCATACCCGCGAACTTAGTCTTCTGTTCGGTATTCTGGCCCAACGTGATTTCTTTGGACTGGCAATTAATCATAGCATGCTGCTCCGCAAGCCAATCCATCCCAAAAATCACATCGAATTCCGATATTGGCAAAACAAATGCGGTTAAACAAAAATACCGACTTCCTAACTGAACCGCCACATCGCAAGCTTGATTCGCAAGCATCCAACAACCATTCGGCAACACCACTCTGACGCTATCTGTCTTTGCGATCCTGGGAATCCCAAGCCGCGTAAGAAACTCACGAGACAGAAAAGAAGACAAAACATCCTTCTTAAATGGTGCCTGTGGTGCACCTAACACATACAAACAACAGTCACAAGATGCAAACAAAAACAAGCAAGACGATTATCGTAAACATCGACGACTCTTGCCAAGTGTGGGCACACATGTCCCCATGGTAGACAACATCAACAATTGACAACACACATTGATCCCACACATCCATATCGGACACATGCCCTCATAGCATTTTCATCCAAAACGGCTTACTATACATCGAACATGTATAAGTCACCCTTACTTATATACATGAGGAGCCTCATTATTTATCTACATCATGCTGTCGACATTTCTTGACTGCTACGAGCCAACGCGGCAATCTCGGGCTTTATGTCCTGCTTTCCCACACGAATAACACTTGTACTGCTTCTTTGGCTGCTGAACACCATCCCCACATTCACGAGCGAGGTGTCCCACCAGACCACACGCATAACAAGTACGCTTCTCTTGTCTCCACCTCTTCCGGTGAGCCGACTTCCCAACCCTTGGAGTGCGCACTTTCCGAGTCACAGGCATCTGCTGGGCTCTCCTCAAGTCGATTTCCAACAGTCTCGCTGCCTCCACCAGTGGTTGGAAGCCCAAGAACTTAGGACCCATCAACAAGAAACGGAGTTCCTGACGTAGCCCATCATAAAACCGATTGATCTTCATCTCCTCGGTCTCAAACACAAACTCGGGTTGTTGGCTCATTGCAACAAATGCATGCAAATAGTCCGCAACCGTGTCCTCTCCTTGGCTCAAACACATAAGTCCCGACGAAGCTGAGGCACTTCCCCTTGCCGACTGCTCAAGTTCCCTACCCGGCATGGAACGCATCACCGGATCAGAGGGTGAAACTTGTCCTTCATGGTAAGCCTTGAGCGTTGCAAAAGCCCTATCGACAATCAGTCGAGCTGTTTCTATCGATGAAGGAGAGGTTGGTACCACAGTTGACGTCGTGCTTCCTAACGAGTGTTGGGGTTCCTGCTGCCAAGCCATCGCACTCGTCGCCTACAAACGGAAAATGACACAAGTAAGCAACAAGATAGGAACACACAGGTTCCTCAAACACAAAACTTTGCATTCCTATTATGGACATTCAGGAGTTCAATCGTAGACTTTGGTGTGCACAAACACGTGCTCGCCACCCCACAAAAGAAGTCGACCACGACTTCGAGAGGGAAAGATCAAGACAACCGATACCAAAAATGTAACAACCCCATCCGTTCATATGATATATTCTAGAAGGTCCGGCCGGGGCCCCACAGGATATACCACAAAACAGTCGGTGAAGGTACAGGATGATACTAGAGTAGCGCATCGCACCTATCACAAGCATTCTAGCGGAAGCCTAAACTACTTGAACTCCTCATGACTGTCCAAACATAAAACTCCACATTTTATATATATAGGAATGTCTTACAACATGTCAAAAGAGTTGGCCTTATGGCCTTACATGGCTTTCACACAGTGGCCTAAAACAGATTGGCGCGCAGGCCGGCCACAATAAAATAAAACACTCAAAAGAACACAACTAGCCTTCGGGGGCTAGCAGCAGCAGCAGCACCAGCAGGAACATCAACCTCTATGTGTCCCGCTCGGCTCTCCAGCACCTGTGCAAGGACAATCCACCCACCGGTGGCAAACAAAAGCAACGGTCAGCATTCAGCTGACCAAATTATAACGACCCTACCCCTTCTCTCGGGGCAGCGGTATTTTTCCCTGCAGGCATATCATATCACAAGTATGGCAAGCTATATCATCAAAAGGTGCTTTCACGCACACAAGCCATCACAACCGTTCGCCACCCGGCCCAACGATCCGTGCACTCAGGGCACATTCTTGGTGTTCTGGCAACCTCTTGCCCACCAACGTATCAGGGTTATCACCCAACGGTAAATCTCTTGAGCATTTACTCCATGGCGTGCAGCCGGAGTTAGTCCTCGGACACCGGGATGGCCCGTAGCCCCCCGTTGTGTCATGGCGCGCAGGCCGAAGACTCTTGCTATGCGCTCCAACAGACCGCACTTTTTGGTCTCACGTCGGACGGACATAGCGCAGGTCGGATCCTCCATCCCCCGTTGCTCAAATCGCCTTGCCTTCTCCGAGTACAGCGTACTCATGGCTATATCAAAGGCGCGGGTAGGTCTCACCGATCCTGTTCTGGCATTCAAGCCTGGGTATTTATATATACACATTTCCTCACAGCAATAGCGGGTATTTCCTGGGCACACCAGTACTTCCTGTGACTCGCTTCACAGGTGGACACCGCCAATTACAAATGTATTTGGGTCTTTCCTAGCTATCCTGCCAGTACGTCCTGTTACTCGCTTCACAGGTGGACACCCTAAAACATCAAGCATCACAAAAGGGCCTTTCCTGGTCCCACCAGTACTTCCTGTGCCTCATCCACAGGTTGGACCCAAATACATCACATGGCTATTTTCCTGGGCTACCACCCCAGTACTTCCTGCTACTCCTTTTCGCAGGCATAACCCGTAGACTCCTACACTACATGTTTATCCCGGAGTCTTCTCCGATTCGTATGCAACATCACCAATCCAGACCAACCTGTCCAGATGGGCTTCACACAGCATGCCTATTCCGTACTCCATTTCCGGATCTATATGCTAACAAAAGGGGGTTTCAAGCATCCACCCAAAGATTCCCAAAATCAGCCACCTTTTGGTGGGGGAAATCACAAGATATGCCAAAAAGGAAGCCTTCACATGGCTAGGAAGAAAAGTCGTTACACTTGACGACCGCTTCGGTTCCATGGACTCCAAGCTAGCTTGCAAGACCCGCAAGAGCGTTTCCTCCGCAACGTTGGCTTCGGATCTCTCGTCGGTAAACCGCAGCACCACCAGCAGCAACCCCCTTTCTTCTTCCTCCTCCTTTCTCTCTCTCTTTCTCTCTCTTGAAGAAAGATGAAGGCCAAAGTAAAATGAGAAATCATTCTCTGATTTCGGCCCTTAAGGAAAAAGAAGAAGAAGCTTCAGCCCTTGGATCCAGACTGAAGGAATGGACGGCCACGATTCTGCCAAAAACACAAATTTTGACCAGACACGGCCTCGAACACGGCCGTGTGCCAGGCCGTGTGCCTTAAGCGGTGATCAACCGACTTATCCAAACCAGTGACACGCCCACGGGACACGCCCGTGTCATGGGCCGTGTCACCAACACGCCCTCAGACACGCCCGTGTCTGTGGCCGTGTACCTGGGTGAAAAAAAATCCCAAATCATCCCGAGACTTCACACAGCCTGTGACATGCCCGTGTCCCAGGCCGTGTGCCCAGGCACGGCACAAAGACACGCCCTGTCGAAATCCTTCGGCGGGCTTAGTTCGTCGCCTGATTTGACACGCCCTGTGACACGCCTGTGTCACAGGCCGTGTTCAACACTTGACACGCACTTCTCGATACTCGACGATCGTCGAGAAAAATCGTCCAGCATGCGACACGGCCTTGGACATGCCCGTGTCCTTGGCCGTGTGCCTCCTCTCGACGGATCGTCGAGAGCAAAAATCGTCAAGACAAAGCCCAATCATCGACACAACCTCGACACGCCCTGCGACACGCCCGTGTCACAGGCCGTGTCAACTGACACACCCTGGGACACGCCCGTGTCCCAGGCCGTGTCACCCAAAAAGTTCCTGTTTCTGAACTTTGGGCTGTTACAGGTGTGTCCTATCTGGGTACTCGAGTAGTTGGTTTTATCTTGAGTAAGACCTCTTAAGTAGGTATCGAGTGGGTTACACGCCCCGTATCACGGGCGTGACTAGGCTGACACGGGCGTGACATGTGTGTGTCACCTTGGAGTGGATAAGTTTTGATAAGGCGGTTCGTGCACTGCTTAGGGGACACGGCCTGTGACACGGGCGTGTCACAGGGCATGTCAGACCCGAGAGAGCTGTTTTCAGGAAATTTTCTGGCCGTTCCTTTTCTTCCTATGGGATCTGATGGCTCAGATTTCTCCTTGCTCTTATATGGACGAGAAGTGAGGATTATATCCTCATTTTCATCTTCTTCTTCTTCTTCTCATTCCAAGAGAGAGAAAGGCCAAGGGAAGGAAAGGAGGAAGGAGGAAATCCGCTGCTGGAGGAGCTGCGGAGGGTAGATTGAAGATTCGAGTTCGGATTTGTGGAGGCAACGCTGTGACAGTGATTTCCACCTGGCTGATACATGGCTCCGAAGCGATCATCAAGGGTAACGATCTCCTTCTTGGACATCGAAGTCCTTTCTTTATGCATGTGAGTGGAATCCTCCACCAAGAGGTGGATCGCGGAAGTGATTCCTTGGTTGAGTGTGCATCTAGAGCCGGAAGTGTGAGTACGACATAGGCATACTGTGTAAAGACCATCTGGACGGGTAGTCTGGATTGGTGATGATCATGGGTAAACCAGAGAAGACTCTGTGGATTTGATGCTATGAAAGGTTTATGCTTTAAGTGAATGGTTGTGTATGGATGAATGAATATTTGTTATGGATGGATGGAGGCTTTGAGGAAGCTCCTGGTTGAGAGATCATTGGTAGAATGTTCGGGAAGCGAGCACCCGACCTGCTACACCACGAAGGTGGGTTGATCTAGATAGAGCAGGGATTGATGGGCGGTAGTGTCTGGGAGGCGAGCACCCGGCCTGCTGCACCACAATGTGTGGGTCGATCTATTTTGGTTACTAATGTTTAAGGTGCCCGGAGCGCACAGAGCGTTGGGTGGATACCAATGTTTGTGATATGGTTTTGATATATAAATGTGGTGTTTATATGGTAAGTTGGACATTCTCTGAGCTAAGTTCATTTAACTTAAAATGCTGCGCTAGAATATTTTGAGATAGGATGAAAGTAGATTTTGATTTACACAAGTAATTCTGCCACTTGTCTGTGACATATGGCGTGGGGCCCCGGCCGGACCCACCGTTATATGCCATGTGACAAGTGGGGGCATTACAAAGTGGTATCAGAGCCAGGTTGAAATTGTTTGGGAGGAGAGAACAGAATTGAACTCACGAATGTCCACTAGGAATGTATTTCATGCACATGAAGTGTGTGTGTGTGTAGTCAATGTATAATTATTTTTATTGAAAGAAACAGTGCCTAATCACCTAGAGGGGGGGTGAATAGGTGACCTATCTCTTTTTAAACTTTAAAGGCAGAAATATAATACAGTAATTGTAATTCTACAAGTATCACAGCACAGCAACCATACAAGCATACATTCATAGAGAGCACACAGGATTTATTGTGGTTCCCCAAGGTCTGGGTACATCCACTTTCCCCCTTCGCCTATCTAGTAGTGTACCAGATTCGGCCTAACTTCTCCACTTCTCCTCAGATCCTCAGATCTTACAACTCAGAACCCCAAACAGGTTCCTACAACTCAGATTGATCCCACTCCTACAAGTCGGGCACCAAGCCCTACCACTCAGTCTTCAACAAGACCTACACTCAGGCACAACAGCCCTACCTCAGCCTTCAACAAGGCCTACACTCAGAGAAATGATTCTCCTACACTCAGGCTCACAACCCCTACCTCAGCCTTTATAGATTTAGGCTTACAACTCAGATCTATACAAGATCCTACAAAAATTAGAAAATACAAAGTATATAACCACAACTCTGATAGAGAGAGATGAGTTGACTGGTTTCTGGATCAGTTCTTGAAAGAACTTGGCTGAGATCAACCTCCCTTGGCTTTCTTCAAATCTTCTTGAATTAGAACACAGTAGGGTTGTATCTCTATGCAGATGATCTTCAATCAACTACTGACTTGAGATTCTGATTTCAATCTGAATCTTCCTTATCAGCCTGGTTCAACAGCTGGTCTTCTTAGTAGGAGCTCTCTCTCTCCAACTTCTTAGATCTTCTCTTGAAGGTCTACTAATTGTTGTGTTATTTTTCACTTCATTGATCGATCCATTCTTCTGTTGAAGGAATAAGCCTTTATATAAGCTTTCTTCACGGTGACCGGCTGATCCGGTTTCTAACAACCTTCTGACAGCTCTGACAGTAGCAGTTGACCGGTTGAAATGGCAGCTGTCAAGTCATCCAGTCACTTCTTGAAATCTCTGTCACTGTCTGAAAGTGTCAAGATAGATAGTCTTTATGTGTCAACACAAATAGACTAAGTGTCGACATAAGTAGACTAAGTGTCGACAATAGCTTTTATGGTGTCGACACAACTCCTTGTGTTGTTGTAACAGCATCTCGACACTACTTCTTCAGAATGTGTCGACACTGATCCTGTGTGTCGACACAAGTCCTTCTTCTTCAATACTTAGTTGATTTCTGCTAAGTGTCGACACAACTCCTTTGTGTCGACACATCTTCTTGTGTTGAAACTTGCTAAGTGTCGACACATCTTCTTTGTGTCGACACATGCCTCCTGTGTTGAAACTTTTGCTGAGTGTCGACACATATCCTTTGTGTCGACTCATTCTTCATGTGTTGAGACTTTGCTGAGTGTCGACACATCTCCTTTGTGTTGACTCATTCTTCATGTGTTGAGACTTTGCTGAGTGTCGACACATCTCCTTTGTGTCGACACTTGTACTTAAACTTTGTTGAAGTTTACTGAGTGTCGACACAGCCTCCTAGTGTCGACACTTTTGCTGTCGACAAAGTTTCTCTGGGTGTCGACACTGCTTCTAAGTGTTGACACTGATTATGTAGACAATTCTTCATTGTGTGTCGACACTACCTGTATGTGTCGACACTTTCCTTCTGGTGTCGACTCTGCCTTCCTGGTGTCAACACAATTACTCCAAGTGTCGACACAGCTTCTCTAGGTGTCGACACAAGCCTACTTAAGTGTCGACACTTGTATTCTGGGTGTCGACACATGGACTTAGAAACTTTTTTGATTTCCTTGCAATTACTTAACCTGCACAAATAAACTCAAAGCACATCAAATACACCTTGATGTATATCATTGAGTAGGGTGAGGCATCTTCAAATCAGGTACATATATTCTAATGTACCCAACAATCTCCCCCTATTTGGAGAAGTCATAACCCTTAGTCAATGATATACACCATACATAACAAATTTTGAGTATGATGTAAAACAGTATTATATGACAGGGAAAATACTTAAACATGTATGAACAGAACATGTATAAAACAATTATCTCATAACAATTAATGTAATAGATTTGAACATGTAACATTGTTCTTACAACTCCAAACATTTTCATTTATCAAAAGTTTACATAGAGTTTAATACAAATGATTATAAATTGTAAACTTAAGAAAATACTATCCTATGGCTGCTCTGGTTCCTTGATTACAATGCCCTTTCCAGATTGAATCTTTGCTTGAACTGGAGCTTCATTGTCATCAGCAGCAGCAGGCTTCTTCCCTTTAAGATATTTCTTTTTCAGCTCTTCAGCCTTTATCTTCTGCCTTTCAAAATAGTGATAAGGCTTAGGTAAATACTTGCTAGGCTCCTCTGCATTAGGAGGTAACTTTCCCAGTTTAGCCTTCCTTCTATATTGTACAATGGCCTCTTGCATATTCTCATGTTTTCTCCACTCTAGGTCAGAATACCACTTGCCTCTATCCAGGACATTGTCCTTAGCAGCCTTCCAAGCATTCAATATGATATTCCTGGATGTGGGGCTCCATTGTTCAAAATCTGGCCTTAGTTCAGCTTGTTCTCTGAACCTTTTCTTAGATAATTGGGCCTCTTGTTATTTTAACAAAGCCTCTTGCTCTTTTAAGATTGCCTATGGCACAGGCTGGACAACTTTCTCAAGAATTATATTCTGATTACCCTCAGGAGGACTATACATAAACTGTACCTCCTGATGTATCATGTCAAAATCTGCAGGAGGATATATCACTTGAGCCACTTCAGCTTGCTCTCCTCCAAAGTATGCAAGATTTATTCCAGACTCTGCCACATTGTCATCATCACATAAAGGTGGATATCCAAAGGTGGCTCTGATGGAATTTGAAATCCATTTGGCATGATCAGAGCCTGCCTTGACTAATACCCTCTCCCCCTTTATGACTTCTCTCGCTATGTGATCCCTCAGATCATCTTTCTGAAACCTGATCTGGGCATTCAGATAGTTAACTCCATCTTTATAAAAAGGTTTCAACCTTTGGAGCTTTTCAGTGATTAGCTTCTGTGAATCCTGGATGGCAGATGTAACAGCAGTGAGACCTTCTTGTAATTCCTGATCAAATTCTGCCTTGGTTGTAGTCATGGCTGCAGTGTGGGCAGTAGCTAGATTCTTCATTTCAGTGACTCTCACATTATGTGATTCAGTTAAGTTTTCATTCATTCTTATTTGATTTTCTAGAACATATCCTTGCTTTACTGCTAGGTCATCAAGTTGTGTCTTTATCTTCTCTTGATGTGTAGCCAGATAGACCACTACATTGCCTCCTTTATGGAAACAATCAGTCATTTCTTTCTTGTTGAGATTTACTTCAAATCTGATTGATTTTATGTCTTGTGCCAGATCAAATTGCAGGGATTTATGCCCTTCATCCATATATTTTTCTAGAGCTTGCATTTGCTCATCCAGCTTAATCTGCAAAGCCACCATCAGTGAACTATAATCAGTAGATGGGGCAGGCTGTGGAGCAATGGTCTCTAGTGCTTTCTTATAGTTCTGGCTCCTTCTTTTGTAGACCTGAAACTTCCTCTTCTTGGCTCTAGCAGCCTCTTCATCTTTTGAAGCAGAAGTGCTGACTATGTCCACTCTATCCTTAGGGCTAGGAGGTAACTTCTTCTCAGTCCTTTGTGGTTCCTCAGCATCCTTTGGCTCCACAGTCTCCTTGCTTGCAGTTTCTACATTCTCCACATGCTCCCCCTCAATATTGACCTTCTCCCCCTCAACAGCAGCTATTTCTCTCTCAAGGTCTGTCTGTACAAGATCAGGGAATAGCTCTTCCAGTGTAAACTCCTGTTGATGATGGACTGGTGAATCTCTGATCTCAGGAGCAATTGATTCCCTTTTATCAGTAATTGATGTTTCCTCCATGACCACATCCTGGGGTTGTCTATGTATCTGGGTTTGCTGATTAACATCAGGTAATGAATCAGTCAAAACGTCATCCTCAATATGGAAATTTAATTTATTTACTTCAGTAATTACCTCAAGAATGATTTGGGTAGCCCTTTCACTCTCTAATGGAGTTGGCTCATCCATATGTAGAGGCTCCCCCTGGAGTGGATCCAGGAGAATTGGGCTTGCTGATGGTAGCTCCCCCTGCCTTTGTGCATCTTCTTGTCTTGCTGGTGTCTGTCCAGCATTTCTAGTCTCTTCATCATCAAGACTAAAGACCACTTGCTCTTTAGAGCTGCTGGAGGATTCTTGAGCCACAATGGTTGTCTTCTTCTTCTTCTTCTGAGGTGTTTTCTTTTTTGGAGATGGCAGATCCTTTGTTGCACCCTATCCCACCTTGAGAAAATTCTCAAATCCATTCTCCTCATGTGGTTTATCTTTGAACCTGCAGCTTGGTTCATCACTTCAGGTATACGGCCAGCTAAGTATAGACTCAGAATTTTTCCCAGATTGGGTTTCTTCAAGCTCTCTTTTATCTTATCAAACATGATTGCAGACCAATTAGTATTAAGTTTGAAGATTATCCTTGTCATCAAACTGAACATATAACTGAAATTCTGTCATGTCCTCCAGGCTTGCTCAGAATTACATTGCCAACTATTTCAGATAAAAACTTTCCTTGTATGTTCATTCCTTTTCTGTTGAAAACTGATCCAATTTTCAGATTTGAGTCTAATCCACACCATTTCAATGCCTCTCTGTTCTTAGAAGTAGATACATCTTCTTCCTCTTTTGTTCTTGGTAGTTGAAGTACCTTTCTTAGATTTTTCTGTGTGACCTTGACTTTTGTCCCATGGACTTTGGACTTAATCATGAGTCCAGATCCATCAAATATAGCTGCACTCAAGAATTCAAGGACTTCCTTCTTCCAGATCTTGATAGGTTTTGATAAAAGGTATTCTAGTCCAGTCTCGGTAATTAGGGTTACCACACCTTTGATTTCGGGTTCCGTGTCATCAAAGGCGTGTCGCATGAGCTCATATCCTTCATTAATGTTCTCTTCTAGCTTGGGCGCCATTAGGGTTTGAAGAAATTTTGAATTTAGAGAAGAGAGATGTCGACACACAAGTTTGGTCTCGAAACTATGGTGAGCGTGTCGACAAAGAATGGGGAAAATCTATTTATACCTTTCTAAAATTGAAGGTGAAAAGGCGCGTTAACATACTTGAATTGTGTCGACACTGTTGAAAAGTGTCGACACTTACTTATAATATCTCGACAACTATGTGTCGACACAAATATAGTTGACAGAATATATGTGTCGACACTTATATATCTCAGCTCGACACTTTGTCGAGACACTACTAGACTAATTCTGTGTAAATCCTAATTGTCGACACCACCATGGATGTGTCGACACCTACACTGCATGTGTCGACACAAATTCTCTGAAGTGTCGACACAGACTTCCTAGATGTGTCGACACCATTTCTCTGAAATGTCGACACCACTTCTATGTGTCAACACATACAACTCTGTGTGTCGACACCATTTTACTTAGCTAATTTTTTTTTGTAAACTATTCTAAGTTTATCATCCCTAATTCAATTTTAAATTTATTGAATTTGGTTTCCTCTAAGGGCTTAGTATATATATCAGCTAACTGATTATCTGTATTTATATACTCTAAGGAAATGTCTCCTTTTTCTACATGTTCTCTTAGAAAATGGTATTTTATTTCTATGTGCTTAGTCCTACTATGGGAGACAGGATTATTTGCAATAAAAATGGAACTAGTAGAATCACAAAATAAAGGTGTTCTACTTACTTGAATACCATAATCTTCTAGCTGATGTTGAATCCATAGAAGTTGAGCACAGCAACTTCCTGCAGCCACATACTCTGATTCTGCTGTGGAGATAGCCACAGTTGTTTGTTTCTTGCTACTCCATGACACCAGCCTTCTACCTAGGAATTGACAAGTTCCTATAGTACTCTTTCTATCTTCCTTGCAGCCTGTAAAATCTGCATCTGAATAACCCGTCAGTTCAAAATCTCCATTCCTAGGGTACCAAAGGCCTAGATAAGGAGTGCCCTTAAGATATCTCAAAATTCTTTTAACTGCTGTCAAATGAGATTCTTTAGGGCAAGCTTGGTACCTAGCACAGACACATGTAGCATACATGATATCTGGTCTACTAGCAGTCAAATAAAGTAGGGAGCCAACTATCCCTCTATACAAAGTTTCATCTACAGGTTTCCCTACATCATCTTTGCTTAGAGACATGCTTGACCCCATATGAGTTTTCATGGTAGTGGATGATTCAATACCATACTTCCTTATCAATTCTAGGGTGAACTTAGACTGGCATATGGATAATCCATCTTCAGTCTGTCTAACTTGGAGACCCAAGAAGAACTTAAGTTCCCCCATACTGCTCATTTCAAATTGTCCTTGCATAAGTTTTGCAAACTTTCTGCAAAGACTATTTTCTGTAGACCCAAATATTATGTCATCTACATATATTTGAACTAAGATAATCTTGCCTCTGGATTCCCTAAGGAATAGAGTCTTATCTATTTTCCCCCTTGAGAATTTATTCTCAATGAGGAAACTAGACAGGGTTTCATACTAAGGCCGAGGGGCTTGTTTTAACTCATACAAAGCCTTCCTAATTCTATATACAAAATCAGGTTTAAGTGAATCTACAAAACCTGATGGCTGCTCTACATAGACTTCTTCCTTCAGGTTTCCATTCAAAAAAGCTGACTTAACATCCATTTGATATACCTTAAATCTTTGATAAGTTGCATAGGCAAGAAACATCCTTATTGCTTCCAGTCTTGCTACTGGAGCAAAGGTTTGATCAAAATCAATACCTTCTTCCTGCATATATCCTTTTGCAACTAGTCTAGCATTATTCTTTATAATAATTCCATTCTCATCCAACTTGTTCCTAAAGATCCACTTAGTTACAATAATGTTGTGGTCTTTTGGTTTAGGAACTAGCTCCCAGACCTTGCATCTTTTGAACTGGTTCAACTCCTCTTGCATGGCCTCAATCCAATAAGGGTCTAGGATTGCTTCTTCAAATTTCTTTGGCTCTACTTGGGATAGAAAGATGGAGTAGAGAACTGAACTTAGATTCCTGCTCCTTGTTTGTACCCCTTGACTGAGATCTCCAATAATTTGATTGGCTGGATGATCTTTTAAATTCCTATTTGCTGGAGGCATCCTGCCTTCAGGTTGTACACCTTCATTCTCTTCATTTAGCTGCACTTCTTGATCCCCTTCAGCTTCAGGAGTATCTTGTACTCGCCCTGGACAGCAGCCACCTTCTTCTACTTGCTGACTTGCAGTAGGACCTTCTACAATAGTAAGCTTGTCCATCTTCTCAGTTACACCTGTGGAGCTGCAAACACTTCTAGGCAATTCATTGTTAATGAGTCTAGTTTCATCAAAAACTACATAAACAGACTCTTCTACAACTTGAGTAATCAAGTTGTAGACCCTATAAGCCTTACTATTGTTACTATACCCAACAAAGATCCCCTCTTGGGATTTGGCAGCAAACTTGTTTAAATAAGACTTACCATTGTTAAGGATATAGCACTTGCAACCAAAGATCCTGAAATATGATAGATTTGGTTTTCTTCCCTTCACAATCTCATAGGGGGTCTTCTTGTGGCTCTTGGTGATAGTAGCCCTATTGATTACATGACATGCAGTATTGACTGCCTCAGCCCAGAAATATTCTGGGAGAGAAGTGTGACTCAATAGGGTTCTACCAGCCTCTATCAAGGTTCTATTTTTCCTTTCAGCAATGCCATTTTGCTGAGGGGTTCTTGGTGAGGAAAATTCTTGAAAAAATTCCAAACTCTTCACACAGTTTTGTCATAATTTCAGACTGAAATTCAGTACCATGGTCACTTCTGGTTTTGACCACTGTACTGTTCAATTCATTCTGAATTTGTTTAACAAAACTATACAAGATGCTTGGTGTTTCAGATTTTTACCTTAGGAAGAACACCCAGGAATACTTTGAGTAGTCATCAACTACCACAAATGTGTAGACCTTCCTACCTAGGCTGTGAACTGGCATAGGACCAAAAATATCCATATGCAAGAGGTATAGACACCTCACAGCATCTTTGTTCTCAAGGCTATGAAAGGTGGATTTAGTCTGCTTGCCTTTTTGACAAGCTGAGCATATCCCAACCTTTATATACTTAACCTGAGGACCATTCCTCACTAACTCTTTGCTAAAAAGTTGGCCAATTGTCTTATAGTTAAGATGAGCCAGCCTCTTCTGCCATTTAACATAATGTGAGACTTTCTCATCAGCTACAAGACAAATAGGAGAAACAATGTTCTCACGCATAATGTCTAGACAATAGACATTTCTCTTCCTATATCCTGTCAGAATGATCTTTTGATCACTTGACCTACTGATATGGCAACCATCCTTGACAAATAAGATGTCATATCCTAAATCACTCAGCTGATTTATGCTAATGAGGTTATGTTTCAAACCCTTTACATAAGCTACTTGAGTAATTGTAATTAGGTTGCTAGAAATGTTACCAAATTCTTTGATGATTCCTTTTTCTGAACCACCAAAGGTAACTTTAGGACCATCCTTGATTGGTGTATAGTCCTTCAGCAATCCCCTAGTTCCAGTCATGTGCCTGGAACATCCACTGTCCAAGTACCATATACGGTGTAACACCCCCTATCCGTCACATAGCATATAGCAGTAGGTCCGGCCGGGGCCCGACGCCGTATGCCACAGACAGACCGGGTGGTTACTTATGGAAACCATCCAACCAATCTCAACGTCCTACACAGAGCATTCTAGCAGAATCAGTTTATAAAAGTTGTAACAAAGAACCCAGCATTAAAGCATGAATGTCCACTAACCAAAATAGGAATGTATACAGAATACCAACATAAGCCTTAAGGCCTTACAAAATGTTTCACTTGAATTTTACATGATTTACAAACCACGGCACGCAGGCCGGTCATACATGAATAAAACAATAAACACTTCCATTTGGGCCTTCGAGGGTCGGCTTCGCAAAAAGGGCTTTAGCCCGCTATTGACCGCTTGGTCCAGCAGCACTTGCAAGCAACATACCACCGCACTGTGGCAAAACAAGGCAACGGTCAGCAATGCTGACCAAATTATAACGATCCCGCCCCCAACTCGGGGCGGCGATGCTCCTTCCCTGCATTTAATTAGCATAAGCGAGCAATATATATATTTTGCCATTTCATCACAGACGTTGGCTCGCACGGCCACACGCCCCGTGCTCTCAGGGCACATTCTTGGTGAACCGGTCGATGTCACGTCAATTAAAGCCATAGACATTCCGGACTCACCACCGCCACTTTGATGGCCAAACATATGAGCAATTTGTCTTCTCGGCATGGGTCACGTCAATTTAAGCCATGGGCCGCCGAAGACTCTCATCTATGTCAACGGCAAGTGCCACGAAACCTTAGGTCTCTTTAACACGAATGACATAGATATGGGTACGGTTCCATCTAACCCGTGCTCACGTCGCAACGACAATTTAAGCCATTTGCGCAGGTCAAACTTCTCCCGAGTCCCATTTCCATCACAAGTCACATAACCCGATTATGTTTAAGTTGGCTCTCAGGCCACCAAGTTGGCAAGATCTCGTATCCGCCCAGTTTTCCGGGTGCACCTTTGAGTTAGTCCCCAAGGCTCCCTGCTGCAATCTACCGCGTAGAAAACCCGAAAAACAACCAATAGCACGGAGTCTTCTCCGGCATTATGCAATGCAACATCACCGATCCAGACCAACATGTCCGGGTAGGCATCACACATCATGCCTATGTCCGTTCTCGCTTACGGACTCTAAACAACGGGGACTTCACATATCTACCCGAAGGAATGCCTGCAACTCTCCGCAAACTCGCGAGAGCGGGCTTCCTATGCAAAGAAAGGGAGCTACTCATGCTCAAGATGAGGATCGTTACCCTAGCGTTCCTCTTTGGCGCCATTGAAAAGTAATCGGATGAAAAGCACCGTACTAGCTTTGCCTCCGTGGATCCGGAGTCGGCTCGCGATTCGGAGCTTCGAAGCTCCTCCAATGGCGGGATCTAGCTCCTTCTTCCTCCCTTGGCTCTCCTCTCTCTCTAAGGTTTTAGAAAGATAACACTTAAGAAAAAGTGAGGGTTTCTAAGTCCAATCCCGGGTATATCCCTTCAGGAACAACCCCCAACTGTTGGATCTCAAAATAAGGAAACGAACGGCTTTGATTCGGGACTAAAATGCCCAATCTGGACCGAATACGGCCTGGCACACGCCCGTGTACAGGGCCGTGTGCCTCATTCGCCATCAAAATCGGCTCGCCTGGAACCTCACACGGGTATCGAACACGCCCGTGTTCGAGCTGACACGCCTGTGTTCCATGTGACACGGCCGTGTGGCCGGCCGTGTACCCCTATCATTTTTCCCCAAAATCAACCCGAGCACTGCACGGGTTCTAGGACACGCCCGTGTCCTTACCCGTGTCACCACAGCACGCCTGGACCCCAGGCCGTGTACACGGTCTCGACACTCGACACTTCGTCGAGCGAAGATCGTCAACCTACTGATACGGCCTTGGACACCCCCGTGTCCTAGGCCGTGTACCTTGTCTCGACACAATGTCGAGACCAAGGTGTCGACTTTCCGGGACGAGTGTCGACACGGGTTGACACGCCCTGCGACACGCCCGTGTCGCAGGCCGTGTGCCATGTCTCGACACTTCCTCGACCGCAGAGTGTCGACTTCATGGCTAAGTGTCGACATGGGTCGACATGCCCTGCGACACGCCCGTGTCGCTGGCCGTGTGCCCAGTCTCGACATAATGTCGAGACCAAAGTGTCGACTTCCCATCTCAGTGTCGACACAGGCTCGACACGCCCCGGGACACGCCCGTGTCCCAAGCCGTGTGCCTGCTGCCAGAACCCAAACTGGCCCAAAATGTCCCCCTTTGCTCATTTGAGTTACGGGGCGTTACAACTCTCCCCCTCTTAAAAGAATTTTGTCCACGAAATTATATAAAGGAAAGACATGTACAAAACCAAAATTTGTACCTGAGCGGAACAACTCCGGATACTCGTCAAGCATAGTCTGCTCTCGCACCCAAGAGAGCTCCTCACGACCGCAATTGTCCCACCAGACCTTGACCATCCTGATCTCTTTATTGCATAGCCGCTTGACCTCCAAGTCCTCAATCCGCACGGGCTTGACCTTTGTCGTTAGCCCACTATCCACCGGCACTTGATCAACCGCGATCACTTGCGTAGGCTCTAGCACCGCCTTTCGAAGCACCGAAATGTAGAATACATCATGTAAACCACTAAGCTCCACTGAAAGCTTCAACCGATAGGCCGCTTCACCAACTCGCTCCAGAACCTCAAACGGTCCAAGGTACCTCGGGCTTAGCTTTTTCAATCGCCGCACCCGCGAGACACCCTTGAACGGCTTGATCTTTAGGTACACATAATCACCCACAGCGAACTCCACGTTCCTGTGCTTGGCATTATAGTATTTCACTTGCCGGTCCTGAGCGATAAGCAACCTCTCCCGAATGGTTCGCACCAAAGAAGTAGCACCCTCCAATTCCGATCGCTTGTACAACTTTGACTCACCCGTTTCTAACCAAGACAACGGCGTGCAACATTTTCTACCATATAGGGCCTCGAAAGGCGCCATCTGAATACTCGCTTGGTAGCTATTGTTGTATGCGAACTCCACCAAATAAAGGTGGTCTTCCCATTGCTTTCCGAAATCGAAGACACACATGCGGAGCATGTCTTCCTTGGTTCTATTGACCCTCTCGGTCTGCCCATCCATTTGTGGATGGAAAGTTGTGCTGAATTTCAACTTTGTTCCCAACATTTGCTGCACTAGCCTCCAATCATTGGACGTGAACTGCCCATCTCGGTCACTCATGATGCTGCGGGGCACACCATGAAGCCGTACTATGTTATCCACATAAAGCTTTGCCAATTTCTCCACCGGATCATCCTTCCTATGCGGAATAAAATGCGACACCTTCGTTAATCGATCAACAACCACCCAAATGGCGTCGTTTCCCTTTTGCGACCTTGGCAAACTGTGCACAAAGTCCATAGAGATGTCGTCAAATTTCCACTCCGGAATAGGCAAGGACTTAAGAAATCCTCCCAGCTTTTGGCACTCCGCCTTTACCAAGGCGCACGTTTGGCACTTCGCTACGTATAGCGCCACATCCTTCTTCAAACCCGGCCACCAAAACAGTTTCTTCACATTACTGTACATCTTCGTGCTCCCCGGGTGAATCGAGTACTTGGTATGGTGTGCCTCGTTTAACAACTCCACCCGCAAATTGCCCACACTTGGGACGCACAGACGACCGTCTTTCCAAAGTAATCCGTCCTCCACGACGAATTGGGGATTTGACCCATCCAGAGCCTCTACCATGAACTGCTTCATATGAGCATCCATATCCAAAGCCTGTCGAATACGATCAGCCAGGTCATATTGGACTTCAGTCCAATTCAGAACTGCTTCAACACTTGATTGACTATCCACACAAACAATCTCCAACGCCTCCAACTCCCGCACCAACCTCTCATCATGCTCCGATAGCCAATTGGCTTGAGCTGGGGCTCGGCGACTCAACGCGTCCGCAACCGCATTCCCTTTACCAGGCACGTAATGGATCTTGAATGTATAGTCCCCCAGGAACTCCATCCATCTACGCTGCCGCATATTCAGATCCTTCTGATCAATAAGATACTTCAGGCTCTTGTGATCGGTGTAGATATCAATCTTCACACCGTACAAGTAGTGTCTCCACAGCTTCAAGGCAAAAATCACGGCCGCTAACTCCAAGTCATGGACCGGATAGTTCCTCTCGTGCACTTTTAGCTGTCTCGAGCCATAAGCTATTACACTTCCGTGTTGCAGTAGCATGCAACCCAAACCGCTGCCCGAAGCATCACTATAAATCTCATAGCCTTCGGTCCCACATGGCGAACTCAGCACAGGCGCCGTGGTCAACCGACACTTCAACTCCTCAAAAGCTCGCGCGCACTCCGGCGTCCAAACGAACTTATGCTCCTTCCTCGTCAAAGTAGTGAGAGGCAATGCTATCCACGAGAAGTTCTCTACGAAGCGCCTATAATAGCCGGCAAGCCCCAGAAAACTCCGGACTTCCGCTACAGTAACAAGCTCAGGCCACTCCCGTATCGCAACAATCTTCGTCGGATCCACAGCAATACCCTCTCCACTTACTATATGACCGAGGAACGCCACTGAGGATAGCCAAAACTCGCACTTTGAGAACTTGGCATACAACTGATTTCTCCTTAGCGTCTCCAACACCAAATGAAGATGCTTGAAGTGATCTTCCTCACTTTGCGAGTACACCAAAATATCGCCGATGAAGACGATCACGAAATGGTCCAAGTACTCCCTGAACGTCCTGTTCATCAAATCCATGAACACTGACGACGCATTAGTCAGCCCAAACGGCATGACCGTAAACTCATAATGCCCGTATCTCGTACTAAACACTGTCTTCGGGATATCACTCTCCTTTATTCGCAGCTGATAGTACCCAGCCTTGAGATCTAATTTCGAGTACACCGTCGACCCGACTAACTGATCAAAAAGATCATCAATCCGGGTGATCGGGTACTTGTTCTTCTCAGTCATCTTGTTGAGCTCCCTATAATCAATACATAGCCTCAAGCTTCCGTCCTTCTTCTTAACATAGAGGACCGGTGCGCTCCAAGGCGAAGAACTCGGGCGCACATACCCTTGCTCCAACAACTCTTGCAGTTGAACTTTCAGCTCCGCCATTTCCTTAGGCGCTAGCCGATAAGGAGATCGTGACACAGGCTTTGCACCTGGCACTAGCTCAATCGTAAAGTCTATCTCCCGTTGAGGCGGGGCTCCAGGAAGGTCTGCGGGGAACACATCAGGGTATTCCGATACCACTGAAATACAATCCAACGCGGGCTTCGGCTTTGCAACCTCCACTAGTGTAAAGAACAGTTCTGCACCGGCACGAACCGCCTTCACCACCTGAAGAGCAGACATCAACGTCTTGCTCGACCCCTTTAAGCTCGTAAAAGTCGTTTCACGACTTGCTCCTAGCTTGACTTCCTTGCTACCGCAATATATATGGGCCTGCTGCTCCGAGAGCCAGTCCATGCCAAATATGACGTCGAACTCCACCAACGGAAGTAAAGACGCCCGCAGGTCGAACTCCTGCTCCCCAATACGAATCTTAATATCGCAGATCCTATCTGCTCGCATCGAACACCCATTGGGCAATAACACATCCAACTTATCCTTCGCCATCGAAGAAGGGACTCTGATGCGTGATATAAATCCTTCGGACAAGAAGGAGTGTGAAGCTCCCGTATCGAAGAGTGCTCGTGCCGGATTTTCACAAATCAATACAAATCCTAAACAAGCAGTGGTAAGGTAACATGTGCATAACAAGTATTTAAAGAAATTGACTTGCTATAAATTAAACCGTACCTGTCACCACATCAGCTTGTTTGATGGCCTCCTGTTTGCCAAGATTATAAACCCTTGGTTGGGCCGGAGCATAGTGGGATGCGGTTGACTCCACCGTCTTTCCCTTCTCTTCATAAGTAGCTCCCGGCTTCCTCTCGGACTTAGGACGTCCGCTCCAACAGTCACGGGCAAAGTGCCCCGTCTTTCCACAAGTAAAACACGCACCCGGGGTCCGACCCGTAGTCGCCCCAGAAGCGCCAGAAGGAGCTAGACCCGAAGTCCTATGCTTCTTGAAAGACCTCCGATAGTCGGACTTTGAAGTAGTCGGCACTTTAAATTCAGATTTCTTCTCACCCAAGCTTTTCTTTGCTTGTACATTCTTCATGTCCTTCTACAAGGACCGGGCAGTATTGACCAAGGTTAATAAACCCTGCGTCATCGGCCCTGAAAGTAGTAGTCTCAACTCATCCCTCAAGCCTTCATAGAAGCGATTAGTCTTGCGCTCCTCATCCACGATGGTGGAGCTAGCATATCGACTTAAACGAGTGAACTCATGGAGATATTCATCCACGCTCTTCTCACCCTCAACCAACTTCAGAAATTCGTTCTTCATCGAAATCCTCTGAGTAGAAGGGAGGTATCTTGCTAAGAACAATCCCGAGAACTCTTCCATCGGAACGTCTATAAGTTGTCTACCTCTCAAATGATGCAGCTCCAATCCTTCCCACCACATTCTCGCTTCACTGTCCAAAAGGAACGTAGCGATGGTGGTCATTTGCCACTCTTCCGTCTCCGTTGCTGTCATGACTCTCTTCACCCTGGAGAGCCAGTCTTCAGCCTGAGATGGGGTTCCCAACCCCGAGAATAACGGAGGGTTAAAGCTCATTACATGCTTAAGCTGCCTCTCATTTGCCCTCCTTGGCACCACCGGTTCCACAACCACTTGCTCCACTCTCCTCGGCTAAGCCTCTTGAAGAGGTTCTTGCTCCATCACAGGAGCGGGCTGCTGCGTTTGACTTGCAGGCTGCGCATTTATCACGGCCAACACCGCTTCAGCCACCAATCGTATGTTCTCAGCCAACAGAGGTGTTGCAGGAGCAACATCTGGTGCACTACTAGCCTCAGAAACTCGGCGTTCTGACGGCCCAACACCACTTCTGGTCACCTATAGTGATACAAAACACCGTTAAGCGACCAAATAAATTGCAAACAACAATTATAGGAACACACAGGTTCCTCAAACACATGTATTTTCATTCCTAAGTGGACATTCATGGGTTCTTTTACTGTTATAACGATGACGCACACAATGTGTTCACCACCCCTTAAAAAGAATTCGCCCACGAATTCACTTTAAGCTCAACCAAAACCAGTAGTCTGATACCAAATTGTAACACCCTCTATCCGTCACATAGCATATAGCAGTAGGTCCGGCCGGGGCTCGACGTCGTATGCCATAGACAGACCGGGTGGTTACTTATGGAAACCATCCAACCAATCTCAACGTCCTACACAGAGCATTCTAGCGGAAGCAGTTTATAAAAGTTGTAACAAAGAACCCAGCATTAAAGCATGAATGTCCACTAACCAAAATAGGAATGTATACAGAATACCAACATAATCCTTAAGGCCTTACAAAATGTTTCACTTGAATTTTACATGATTTACAAACCATGGCACGCAGGCCGGTCATACATGAATAAAACAGTAAACACTTCCATTTGGGCCTTCGAGGGCCGGCTTCGCAAAAAGGGATTTAGCCCGCTATTGACCGCTTGGTCCAGCAGCACCTGCAAGCAACATACCACCGCACGGTGGCAAAACAAGGCAACGGTCAGCAATGCTGACCAAATTATAACGATCCCGCCCCCAACTCGGGGCGGCGATGCTCCTTCCCTGCATTTAATTAGCATAAGAGAGCAATATATATATTTTTCCATTTCATCACAGGCGTTGGCTCGCACGGCCACACGCCCCGTGCTCTCAGGGCACATTCTTGGTGAACCGGTCGATGTCACGTCAATTAAAGCCATAGACATCCCGGACTCACCACCGCCACTTTGACGGCCAAACATATGAGCAATTTGTCTTCCCGACATGGGTCACGTCAATTTAAGCCATGGACCGCCGAAGACTCTCATCTATGCCAACGGCAAGTGCCACGTAACCTTAGGTCTCTTTAACCCGAACGACATAGATATGGGTACGGTTCCGTCTAACCCGTGCTCACATCGCAACGACAATTTAAGCTATTTGCGCAGGTCAAACTACTCCCGAGTCCCATTTCCATCACAAGTCACATAACCCGGTTATGTTCAAGTTGGCTCTCAGGCCACCAAGTTGGCAAGATCTCGTATCCGCCCAGTTTTTCGGGTGCACCTTTGGGTTAGTCCCCAAGGCTCCCTACTGCAATCTACCGCGTAGAAAACCCGAAAAACAACCAATAGCACGGAGTCTTCTCCGGCATTATGCAATGCAACATCACCGATCCAGACCAACATGTTCGGGTAGGCTTCACACATCATGCCTATGTCCGTTCTCGCTTACGGACTCTAAACAACGGGGACTTCACATATCTACCCGAAGGAACGCCTCCAACTCTCCGCAAACTCACGAGAGCGGGCTTCCTATGCAAAGAAAGAGAGCTACTCATGCTCAAGATGAGGATCGTTACCCTAGCGTTCCTCTTTGGCGCCATTGAAAAGTAATCGGATGAAAAGCACCGCACTAGCTTTGCCTCCGTGGATCCGGAGTCGGCTCGCGATTCGGAGCTTCGAAGCTCCTCCAATGGCGGGATCTAGCTCCTTCTTCCTCCCTTGGCTCTCCTCTCTCTCTAAGGTTTTAGAAAGATAACACTTAAGAAAAAGTGAGGGTTTCTAAGTCCAATCCCGGGTATATCCCTTCAGGAACAACCCCCAGCCGTTGGATCTCAAAATATGGAAACGAACGGCTTTGATTCGGGACTGAAATGCCCAATCTGGACCGAACACGGCCTAGCACATGCCCGTATCCAGGGCCGTGTGCCTCATTCGCCGTCAAAATCAGCTCGCCTAGAACCTCATACGGGTATCGAACACGCCCGTGTTCGAGCTGACACGCCCGTGTTCCATGTGACACGGCCGTGTGGCCGGCCGTGTACCCCTATCATTTTCCCCAAAATCAACCCGAGCACTACACGGTTTTTAGGACACGCCCGTGTCATTACCCGTGTCACCACAACATGCCTGGATCCCAGGCCGTGTACACGGTCTCGACACCCGACACTTCGTCGAGCGAAGATCGTCGACCTACTAACACGGACTTGCACACGCCCGTGTCCTAGGGCGTGTGCCTTGTCTCGACACAATGTCGAGACCAAGGTGTCGACTTTCCGGGACGAGTGTCGACACGGGTTGACACGCCCTGCGACACGCCCGTATCGCAGGCCGTGTGCCATGTCTCGACACTTCCTCGACCGCAGAGTGTCGACTTCGTGGCTAAGTGTCGACACGGGTCGACACTCCCTACGACACGCCCGTGTCGCAGGCCATGTGCCCAGTCTCCACACAATGTCGAGACCAAAGTGTCGACTTCCCGTCTCAGTGTCGACACAGGCTCGACAAGCCCTGGGACACACCCGTGTCCCAGGCCGTGTGCCTGCTGCCAGAACCCAAACAGGCCCAAAATGTCCCCCTTTGCTCCTTTGAGTTTCGGGGCGTTACATAGGGGCATGACCACTTGGACTCACCTGCAAAACCGATTACTTAATCTTAGAACCCAAATAATTCTTGGGTCCTTGGTGCAGGTTAGTTTGACTTTTAACAAGACTACCTGTAGCTCTTATAGCAGGTAGTTTGCTAATCTCCTTGACACTAGAATTGTGCCAACAATCTATGGCAAAGTGGCCTACCTTTCCACAACACCAGCACTCAAATCTGTTGTACCTTTGTTTAGGTACAACCCTGGCTGTTTTATCTACAGCAGGCTTCTTGTTGAGTACTGGGGCTTTGCCCTTATACTTCGACCGAACTGTCCTGGCAGGTTTTGTAAACCCCAATCCAGTCTTACCCTTTTGAGGGATAAACTCATCTATCAAAGATAAAACTGATTTTGGTTTAGAAAAACTTGCAACAATCTCTCTCTCCTTCTGAAGTCTAACCTCCAGATTCCTAATTTGATCATTCTTAAATGTAATAGTTCCCATCTGAATAACTGTAATGTTCTTCAGCCTGGCTATTTCATTTAGTTTTTGATCTAACACTTTATCTGAATCAGCAACTTCCAACCTAAGATTAGAAATTTGCTTAGTCAGTGTTTGACCAGATTTTTGCTGTTCTTAAGTGCCTGCAATACATCTCTATATTCATCCATCAACTGATGAATATCTCCGTCAGATTCAGACCCACCCACATCACTTGATGCAGATGTATCTGATTCTGAATCAATACTATAATCTGAAAAACATTATACCTTACTTGGTCAAGGCTGATCCTGGATCTTGTCTCCTTCTGTTAAGGCCATCAATCCATTGCACTGATTGTCCTCATGCTCATAAATTGAGTTCATTAGCTGCAAGAACTCATCTTATTTCTCTTCAACAAACAAGACTACGTAGGCTTCAGCTTCTGAATCTGTTTCTGATGATGATTGATCAGTCAGACTTTTGTCCTTCTTGGCAACAAAGGACCATTCCTTTTTGCCCTTGAACTGAGTCTTCTTCTTGTCAGTTGACTCTTTCCTCTTTTTTGGACAGTCAACTACTATATGTCCTTGTCTATTGCAACAATAGCAAACTATCTTTGAGGATGTATTTTTACTTGGCTTGGACTTTCTTTTGTCATTCCTTGATGACTTCCTGTTCTGATAATAGTCATCTTTAGGTTGTGAAGTGGATGGCTTAGACCTCCACTGCTTCTTTTTTAGAAACTTTTGAAACTGTCTTGTAAAGGCAGCAAAATCCTCATCAATTTCACTACTGTCTGAGTTCTGGTTTTCTGAATTTTCTGATGCAGTCTAAGCAACTATTTGTGGTGGAGATGGAGACTTGCTTCTATACTTCCTAGTGGCTTTAGTCTTGAAGGCCACAGACCTTTCCTTGTGCTCCACTCTAGTAGTCTTTTCTTCCTCCTTTCTAACCATTAACTACATTTCATAAGATAGCAGTTTTTAAAACAAGGTTGGAGGAGGTATATCAGCTAATTTGGCCATTTCCCTAATGACACAAATCTTGGTATCCCAATCCTTAGTCAGGGATCTTAAAAACTTATCATTCAGCTCATAGTTGATGAATTCTCTTCCATAGGACATCAACTCATTAACAATCCTATAAAATTTCTTGTAACATTCAGTAATGCTATCAGACTTACCTTGTCTGAAGCTTTCATACTCCTGATTTAACAAAGACTTCCTGTCTTGTCTTACCTCTTCAGATCCCTCCATGTAAACTATTAGAGTGTCCCACATTTCTTTTCAGGTTTTACAATGTATTAAGTTCTGAAATGTGGCATCATCAATTGCACTTACAATAATATTCTGGGCCCTCTTGTACATAGTGGCCAGAATTATTTCATCTTTAGTCATTCCTGAATAGTCTTTGGGAGTTCTCTGATTTGCATCCAGAACAGATACTTTCATTGGCACATATGACCCTTCTTTGACTGTGATGTATATTCTTGGGTCAGATGCTTCCATAAAGAGTCTAACCCTCTCTTTCCATATGCCAAAAATCTCTTTTCCGCAGATTGGAAATTTCATGGATCCTAGCTCTTTGTGATTTTCAGTTGAACCCATTTTCTTGATTCTTAATTCTGCTTACAGGATCTTTACTCAGACTGTTATGCCCTCTATGAGTAACCTCCCTCTGATACCACTTGAAAGAAATAATGCCTAATCACCTAGAGGTGGGGGGGGGGGGGGGGGGGGTGAATAGGTGACCTATCTCTTTTTAAACTTTAAAGGCAGAAATATAATACAGTAATTGCAATTCTACAAGTATCACAACACAACAACCATACAAGCATACATTCACAGAGTGCACACAGGATTTATAGTGGCTCCCCAAGGTCTGGGTACATCCACTTTCCCCCTTTGCCTATCTAGTAGCGTACCACATTCGGCCTAACTTCTCCACTTCTCCTCAGATCCTCAGATCTTACAACTTAGAACCCCAAACAGGTTCCTACAACTCAGAGTGATCCCACTCCTACAACTCAGGCACCAAGCCCTACCACTCAGTCTTCAACAAGACCTACACTCAGGCACAACAGCCCTACCTCAGCCTTCAACAAGGCCTACACTCAGAGAAATGATTCTCCTACACTCAGGATCACAAGCCCTACCTCAGCCTTTATAGATTTAGGCTTACAACTCAGATCTATACAAGATCCTACAGAAATTAGATAATACAAAGTATATAACCACAACTCTGATAGAGAGAGATGAGTTGACTGGTTTCTTGATGAGTTCTTGAAAGAACTTGACTGAGATCAACCTCCCTTGGTTTTCTTCAAAGCTTCTTGAATTAGAACACAGTAGGGTTGTATCTCTATGCAGATGATCTTCAATAAACTGCTGACTTGAGATTCTGATTTCAATCTGAATCTTCCTTATCAGACTGGTTCAACAGCTGGTCTTCTTAGTAGGAGCTCTTCTCTCAAACTTCTTAGATCTTCTCTTGAAGGTCTACTTCTTGTTGTGTTATTTTTCACTTCATTGATCAATCCATTCTTCTGTTGAAGGAATAAGCCTTTTTATAAGCTTTCTTCACGGTGACCGGGTGATCCGGTTTCTAACAACCTTCTGACAGCTCTGACAGTAGCAGTTGACCGGTTGAAATGGCAACTGTCAAGTCATCCAGTCACTTCCTGGAATCTCTGTCACTATCTGAAAGTGTCGAGACAGATAGTCTTTATGTGTCGACACAAATAGACTAAGTGTCCACACAAGTAGACTAAGTGTCGACACTAGCCTTTATGGTGTCGACACAACTCCTTGTGTTATTGTAACAGCATCTCGACACTACTTCTTCAGAATGTGTCGACACTGTTCCTGTGTGTCGACACATGTCCTTCTTCTTCAATACTTAGTTGATTTCTGCTAAGTGACGACACAACTCCTTTGTGTCGACACATCTTCTTGTGTTGAAACTTGCTAAGTGTCGACACATCTTCTTTGTGTCGACATATGCCTCCTATGTTGAAACTTTTGCTGAGTGTCGACACATCTCCTTTGTGTCGACACATTCTTCATGTGTTGAGACTTTGCTGAGTGTCGACACATCTCCTTTGTGTCGACTCATTCTTCATGTGTTGAGACTTTGCTGAGTGTCGACACATCTCCTTTGTGTCGACACTTGTATGTAAACTTTGTTGAAGTTCACTGAGTGTCGACACAGCCTCCTAGTGTCGACACTTTTGCTGTCGACAAAGTTTCTCTGGGTGTCGACACTGCTTCTAAGTGTCGACACTGATTATGTAGACAATTCTTCATTGTGTGTCGACACTACCTGTATGTGTCGACACTTTCCTTCTGGTGTCGACTCTGCCTTCCTGGTGTCGACACAATTACTCCAAGTGTCGACACAGCTTCTCTAGGTGTCGACACAAGCCTCCTTAAGTGTCGACACTTTTATTCTGGGTGTCGACACATGGACTTAGAAACTTTTTTGCTTTCCTTGCAATTACTTAACCTGCACAAATAAACTCAAAGCACATCAAATACACCTTGATGTATATCATTGAGTAGGGTGAGGCTTCTTCAAATCAGGTACATATATTCCAATGTACCCAACAGTTATGACATGGATGCTTAATGGTGTTTTGTACATTGCTAGGTGGCAAGGAGTGGTGCTGGGCAATCGGAGCCCCAACGATCTGATGAGAGTGTAGCACCCGTTGAAGCGCCTACACCTCCTTCGGCGGAGACCATACGGGTGGTAAGGGAGACAGTGCTTGCGGTGTTACAGGCACAGCCTAATAAATAGGCAAGGCCTGTAGGAGTACCAGTACAGACTGGTGCATGGCAAGAGTGTGATGCAGCTGTGGTGGAGGCACAAGCAATATATGAGTCATTAAAAAGCTTTATGGAGTTTCATCCACCTACGTTTGGTGGAGCGCTTTCCCCAACACAGGCGGAAGATTGGTTGGCTCGAGTAAAGAGGATCCTGACTGCAATCAGGATGGCAGAGGAGCAGAAAGTGATGTTAGCCACTTTTCTGTTGGAAGGAGATGCGAGACTGTGGTGGGACGAGATGGAGGTGCATCACTTGGCAGGTCGTGGATTAGCGGAGGTTTCAATGGATGAATTCTCCCGATTGTTTTTAGCAAAGTATTTGCCAGTGTCGCATCGGATTGCGATGCAAAATGAGTTTCAACGCCTGGTGTAGGGTGAGGTAGATATTAATACATACCTGCATGAGTTCACTAGACTGGGATGATATGAGGGGTCTACCTTCGCAGAGGAAGCACGGAAGACGAATCGATTTTATGAGGGACTGCAGGATGAGTTAAGGTTGGTCCTCCCGAGTTCGGTGAACCAAGGCTTCCAAGCATTGGTTGATACGGCACGTGCTTTGGAAAACGATTTGAAGCGGGTACAAGAGAAGAAGAGACTGGCAGTGGAAAAGCCAGAGTTTAAAGTGCCACAATAGGAGTAGTCAGAGTTTAGAAGACGAGAAAAGAAAAAGTTTAGTCCTACAGAATCAGCTTCGTTGACTGTTTCTTCGGGGGCAACTTATGGGCCAGGATATGTTGATACACGTATATGCTATCATTGTTGGAAGCAAGGACACATAGAAAAATTTTGTTGGAATGCCGCTTTGGGAAGTGATAAAAAGATAGGCGTGTCGTATGAAGACAAGGGTAAAGTAGTGGCCGAGTCATCTGCATCCTGGACGCAACCTCGATTGCATAATTTGGAAGTGCAAGAGCCGCAAAGCTCACTTGGTGAAATTCAACCTCGAGTGTTTAATTAGGCTCTTACGCGAGAGAAGCAAAATCGGGAGATTGAGCGAAAGTAAGGAGAGTGACTTGTATCACTTGGATGATGTGGGTAGTAATATTACTCCTGATAATATTCCTACGGCGGATATTCTTATCCATATAATGTTGTATATGTTGTGCTACATGTTCAAATGTTGGTGCACACTTGATGAAATTGAAGTGATCGATCGCTTGTGATATATATATATATGCTGTTTGAGGGTATGGAATGTTTATAGCTAGAGATCACTAGCTAACCCTGTGGATCAATGTGCACTTGTGGAGATTGGATTGGTGTAACATATGTTTTTGATGTCATAATAGTTTGGTTGCTATTTTCTGTGCAATTTCGTCGATGAAATTTCTTGAAGGAGGTGAGGGTTGTAACAACCCAATTCGAGAAACGGAAAAAACTTAAGTGACACGGCCTGGGACATGGGCGTGTCCCAGGGCGTGTCCTGCTTGGGTTGAGTGGTCGAGCGCATGGTCGACAAATTTCGGTCGACAAAATTCTTCGGGAGGTACATGCTCTGTGACACGGGCGTGTCAGTGGGCGTGACCTAGTGCGTGTCCTCCCTTGGTCGACGATTTTCTCTCGAGTAATTGAGGTCGACGAATTCTCGAGAAAGAGGGTACACGGCCTGGGACACGGGCGTGTCATAGGGCATGTCCAGCTATTACTCGAGTAGTTCTCGTGTAGGTCACAATGTTCTCGAGTAGGTGGAAAAGTACTCGAGTAAGAGGGGGGTGACGCGGGCGTTTCATCCCTGTGACATGGGCGTGTCCTATCTGGGTACTCGAGAAGTTGGTTTTCTCTCGAGTAAGTCCTCTCGAGTAGGTCTCGAGTGGGTTACACGCCCCGTGTCACGGGCGTGACTAGGCTGACATGGGCGTGACATGGGCGTGTCACTTTGGTGTGGATAAGTTTGGATAAGGCAGTTCGTGCACCGCCTAGGGGACACGGCCTGTAACACGGGCGTGTCACAGGGCGTGTCAGACCCGAGAGAGCTATTTTCAGGAAATTTTCTGGACGTTCCTTTTCTTCCTATGGGATCTGATGGCTCAGATTTCGCCTTGCTGTTATATGGCAGAGAAATGAGGATTATCTCCTCATTTTCATCATCTTCTTCTTCTCATTCCAAGAGAGAGAAAGGCCAAGGGAAGGAAAGGAGGAAGGAGTAAAACTGATGCTGGAGGAGCTGCGGAGAGTGGATTGAAGATCCGAGTTCAGATTCGTGGAGGCAATGCTGAGACGGTGATTTCCAGCCGGCTGATACATGGCTCCGAAGCGATCTTCAAGGGTAACGATCTCCTTCTTGGACATCGAAGTCCTTTCTTTATGCATGTGCGTGGAATCTTCCAACAAGAGGTGGATCGCGGAAGTGATTCCTTGGTTGAGTCTGCATCTAGAGCCGGAAGTGTGAGTACGGCATAGGCATGCTGTGTGAATCCCATCTGGACGGCTAGTCTGGATTGGTGATGATCATGGGTAAACTGGAGAAGACTCCGTGGATTTGATGCTATGAAAGGTTTATGCTTTAAGTGAATGGCTGTGAATGGATGAATGAATATTGGTTATGGATGGATGGAGGCTTTGAGGAAGCTCCTGGTTGAGAGATCATTGGTAGCATGCTCGGGAAGCGAGCACCCGGCCTACTACACCACAAAGGTGGGTTGATGGTGGGCCAAAACCCGAACAGGCAAGCGTACCTGTCAAATTGTAGTACCAAGGTCGTATTTAAACACGGGGTTGTCAAGTACTTCTACTCACGCTCTAACTATTATCCTACCGGAAGACTATTGGGATTTTGAGAATTTTTTTTAAAAGTAAAATGAACGATAAATTGCGAGACGAAAACTTATATAAAAAAAGCTAGCATTCGATCATTGATTCACCATGAAATGAAACGAGAAAATAAAAGGGCATAGTTTTAAATTTGCAAATCCAACTCGGCCGTGACGGATCCGAAAATGAGACAAAATCTCGCTAGAGCATTAGGTCTCCTAACTTATAGACTCTTTGATCGAAATCTCTTTACAAACCAAAGAATCCTAAAGTTGCATTATCGAGATGATCCGCACTATTGGATTTGACTCCAATCCGGAGGATTTATGTCGTCATATCTCTATGGTTGCGTTCAACTCCTTCCTTCTTTGAGTGATCGTTCACATCCACGAGCCTCTCGGCTACTCGAATATGAGATCATAAGCCTACTACCGTATACCGGAAATACGGAGTCGACACAATAATTATTCAAAGAAGGACCGAGTAGAATTACGCAAAAATAAAGCTATGAAATAAAAATAATTCTCATTTCAAATCATGGATCCTCATGATCAAATGCTAAAAGGGAATTAGCTATGCATATTGCAAAAGGAAATAACAAAATAAAGAGAAGAGAATTTCATTGATATTACTAAAAAGAGGTACACAAAAATATTAAAAGGATGACAAAATTTTACTAAGAAGAAAATTACACAATAAAACTAGAACAACAATGAAGAAAATCTTATACTAGAACTCTCTTGCTCACTTGCTCTCTTGCTCCAATCCAACCTCTCAATCTAACTCCAAAGGAAAACTACTCTTTAAAGTATGGGTCTTGGGTTCCTTTTATAGGAGAGGAGGGAAGCATCTAGAAGAAGGGGGAGATCAAGGGTGGCCGGCCATGGGGGGGAAGAATGTTCATACATGATGTATTTAAGGAGGGGAGAGAGAGAGAGGGATGATTCATGCATGATATTTATGGGAAATAAAAAAAAAGAAATAAACTAAATAAGGGGGAATGCATGAAATTAAATGAGCATGAGAGAGAGATGAAGAAAGGGGGTGAATGTAGGGGCCGGCCATGTGATGGAGGAATGCATGAATACAATATTAAATGATAGAGAAATCAATGAGGAGGGAGAGAGAATATTATGATGCATGCATGGATTGAAAGGTGGCAAGAGAATAAAGGAAAGAGAGGGGGTGTGGCCGGCCAATGTGGGCTTTAATGGGCTGTTTGGTGGCTCGGGTAGCTTCAAGGGCTGCTCCAAATGTGAAGTGGGCTGCACCATATGCTTTAGCTGCATCATGTAGGGGCTCGGGTAGCTTCAAGGGCTGCTCCTACATTAAAACAAAATAAACATTAGTTAATGATTATATAATACACAAAACAAAATACATAATATAAATAAAACATACAACATATAAATAACATAACACATAATATTTATATTCAAAATAAAACACACGTTAAACATATAATATAAAATTAAACATAAAACATTAAATTAAACATAACATACAAGCTATAATAATATTTATAGATAAAGCTAAACATAAAATATAAAATAGCCACAAAACATAACATAAACATTATATTAAAAAGAAGATCATAACAAGCATACAAAAAACACATAATTGTAACAAAAACTTAGGAAAATAAGCTACTAGAATAACCCAAAAAAGATGTCTAAAACTAGTCATCAAACTCCCACATGCTTAGACATTTGCTTGCCCTCAAGCAAATAAAGATGAAAACTAGGGAAGGAAATAGAAAATAAACAAAGCTAATTTAGGTTTCATAATTAAGAAAAACAAAACATGAAAAATTAAACTATCCTAATTCCTATGTTAACAACTAGTGGGGTGAGAAGTGCACAGTAGAAAACTTGAAAGTGGAGACCTAAAAATATCATTAGAACATAAGAAAAGTCTACACATTCCTAAATCTTAAAAACAAGGCATCCAAAATAAATGAAAATAAGGACAACAAAAGTAGAGGTTCTAAATAAACGGCGCATTAACAAACTACTAGGTTGCTAGATAAACATTAACCCTAAGACACTCCAAGATAACCTCCAAAGAAATCCATCAATGATGGTGGCCATAGGCTTGTACGTTCACACTTTCTCCACTACACGAAATTAAGTTCTAAGATCAATAGGACTTCTACTAGGCATTAAAACTTGGCTTAGGTAAATGATTAGGAAGGGAATCAAAGATAAACATGAAAGTTTTAGGCACTAAACCAAGGTGAGCTCAAAAATAAATAAGGCATAATAAAAAATGAGAAATAACAAGTATGTCATTTCTCCAATATGAAACTACAAAAACAAGGCCATGAAAATTTTTCTTTATAAACTTGGCCAAACATAAACTTTTTGCATTCATTTTTTTGATTTTGTAATGATATATTTTTTTTTCTCTCAATTTTTTCCTTTTGAATATCATTTGATAAGAAAGCTCCAAAAATAAGCTTGAGAATTTCCTATTCATTTCAAAAATAATACCCTTCCCACAAAAATAATTTAAAATGTAAAAGTCGGATGCCTATATTTAAGAAAAAGAAACTAGTAGAACTAAACTATGCTAAAATGATAAGTTTAGAAAACATTTTCAAAGGATTCTACATAGAACTACAAAAATCGCACGGGCCTACACTTCACTAGAAGAAACATAAAAATAAAGATAGAAATAATTTTAGGTTTTGTTTTTCAAATAGATTTTTTTGATTTTTGTTTTTCTAATTTTTTTGGGTTTTATATTTTATAATTTTTTTGGATTTTAGATTTTGATGACATAAAATACTATACTAATTTAAGACATAAATTTTTTTCTTTTGAAAGAAGAAGAACATAAAAGAAAAGACCAAAAGAAACTAGACCCCCCCATGCTTAAATCCTCCATTGCCCTCAATGAAGAAGACATAAAGAAAAAGAGAAGGGGACTGAGAAGAAGAGAAAAAGAAAAATGCAGGAAAAATAAATAAATAAGAACAGGACTTCCCCGGGTTCGTGAGATGAAGGCGGATGTCGCTCCCCCATACTTGCTTTTTAGAGTACTTGATCGTCAGCAGTTATGACTTGATCCATCTGATATCAGCAACGGCAGAGCGGCGACCACGAACATGGACTTGATTGGCCTCCGGTAGGAAGAGCAAAATAAAAGCAAAAAATAGATAGAGTCCATGGGCAGATGCTCGATAATGGTTTTTATTACAATCATTTAAAGTCCAAATAAAAGAGTTTCAGAATAATAATAATAAGTCCAAAAATAAAATAAAAAAAATGTCCCACACAAGATAAATGTTTAAGAGTCCAACACAAGATTCTCCTTTGCAGGTGGCACATAATCATTAGAAAAATAAAGTTTAAGTCTACGGCCATTTACTTTAAAATCTCCCCTATCTGGGTGCGAAAGTAACACAGTTCCATCATAAAAAACATCCTTGACCGCAAACGGTCCAGACCAACGAGATTTAGATTTTCCAAAGAAAATACGTAAACGTGAATTTAAAAGAAGAACCTGATCGCCCGGTTTAAAATTTTTATGCTGGCGGAAGTTCTTAACATGATAATTTTTTTCTACAGGGTCAGGTGGTTTTTCAAAATAATTTGGCAAATTTTTATCATTTTCAAAAAATAAGATTTTGTTGTCCAAAATCAGAGTCATTTTCGAATGGTGCTTGTACGGACATAAAAGTGTTTTCAAAAATAGTTGATGAGGGTCCAAAAAAGGAAGAAGAAAAATCATTTGGAGGGAAATAGGAGTCTTCTTTTAAATCATCAATGAAAAAACAAGAGTCATCATTTTGTAAAGAGTTTTTCATCGATTTATTAATATCAAATATTACTTCCTCATCTCCTACATGCAGAAAAAGTTTTCGCTCACTCACATTTATAATTGCGCGAGCGGTGGCTAGGAAAGGTCGACCAAGGATAAGAGGGACCTCGATGTCCTCTTCAATATCGAGAATGACAAAATCCACCGGGAAGATGAATTTGTCGACCTTCACTAACACATCCTCAACGACTCCTAACGGATACTTAATCGAACGATCGGCTAACTGAATACTCATGCGCGTAGGGTTGAGAGTGCCCAAACCTAGCTTTTTAAATAAAAAAAGGCATCAAGTTGATGCTCGCTCCTAGATCCGCTAACGCGTGTTTAACGAAAAGATCACCAAAGACGCAAGGAATGGAAAAACTACCCGGATCGTTTATCTTTTTAGGAAGAGTAGAGTTTTTAACGACCGCCGAGCATTCTTCATTTAACGTTACATGCGATAAATTTTCTAATTTCTTTTTGTTCGTTAATAAATCTTTAAGATATTTGGCGTACTTAGGCATTTGGCTAATCGCTTCATGAAACGGCAAATTAATATGAATTTGTTTAAATATTTCAAGAAAGCGTTGATATTGATTATCTAATTTTTCTTGCCTAAGTCTAGCCGGATAAGGAGGTGGCGGAAATTCCTTTAGAACAATTGGAGCATCATTTTGAAAACCATTTGTCTTTTTTTCAGAATCAGAAATAATAGAGCTATCCTTTTCTTTTTCAAGTGTAGATTTTTCTTTTTCAATATCTAAGTTGTCATTTTCCATGGGGGTAAAAACAGGAGGGAAAATCACCCTTGGCTCTTCCCTTGTGGTGGGCTCGTTAACAACTTTACCGCTCCGAAGGGAAATCGCATTTGCGTGTTCCCTTGGGTTAGGTTTAGTGTTCGAGGGAAGAGTTCCAGGTGGTCTCTCATAAAAAGCCTTGGCGAGTTGGCCGACCTGATTTTCTAAATTTTTAATTGATCCCGTTATGTTTCTAATAGTAGCTTCGTTTGAGCTTATATACTTAGCAAAGATCTCTTCCAAAGGGGAAGGTTTTTGAAAATTTTGTTGTGGTGGTGGTGGTGGTGTAAAATCGTGCGGTGGGCGTACTACGGTAGCATTATTACTCCATGAAAAATTAGGATGGTTACGCCATCCAGGATGATAAGAATTCGTAGCAGCATTAAAACCAGGAGGAGAAGAAAAATTCGAAAAAGTAGAAAAATTATTGGCAAAATTATTTTGAGCAGGCCTGGGTATGTTCCCCAGATAATCCACCTGCTCGGCAGCAGCAGCATTTTCATATACCTTAGCGGCGGAGGGAGCAGTCATCTCTGAGATCTTCTTGTTCAGCATTTCCACTTGCATCGCCAATTGCGTCACCGAATCCACTTCATAAATACCTGCAGGTTTAGATGGGCGAGACCTGGACGAATTCCACTGATAAGTGTTCATCGCCATGTCATCGATAAGCTCAAGAGCGGCTTCCGGAGTTTTGCGGTCTAAAGAACCAGCGGAAGCGGCATCTATCATTTGCTTTGTCTCTTGGTTTAGCCCATTATAAAATGTCTGAACCTGCAACCATACAAGCAGAGCATGATGTGGGCATCTTCTCAAAAGTTCTTTGAACCTCTCCCAAGTGTCATAGAGGGTCTCAGAGTCAATTTGAGAATATGAAGTTATATCATTTCAAAGCTTAGCAGTTTTGGCGGGGGGAAAATAACGAGAAAGAAATTTTTCAGTTAAAATGTTCCAAGTAGTGATTGATCCTCTTGGAAGAGAACTCAACCACTGTTTGGCTTTAGTCCTTAAGGAGAATGGGAAGAGTCTTAGCCTAATAGCATCGTCTGAAACACCATTAATTTTAAAGGTGTCACAGATTTCAAGAAAATTAGCAATATGTAAGTTTGGATCTTCATCTTGTAATCCATCGAACTGTACATATTGCTGCACCATTTGTATGATGATAGGCTTAAGCTCGAAGTTATTGTTCGCAATTGCAGGTCGAACAATACTTGTATCTGTCCCCTCCAGATTGGGTCGAGCATAATCGGACATGGTCCTTTGCTGAGCCATTTCTGGGTTAGGGTCTCCCATTTCAGAAAAATTACAATCCCCGAAGGAATCCTCAACCGCTGTTTGAGAAGTGGAAGCCCCGAATCGTAGTTGTCTCCGAAAGGAGCGTTCGATTTCCGGGTCCAAATCAACAAGTAGCGACGGATTCGCTCGGGTCATGCACTAGCGAAGAAAACGAGGGAAGATGAAAATGAAAGCTTGGAAAAGAAAGAAAAAGAGGAAAAGAAAGGAAAAAAAATTTTTTAATAGATTTTTTTTTGAAAATAGACTTTTTTTACGGCTTGGCTCTCGAACTTCCCGAGGACTACCCGATGAAGGGTTCGCCCGGTACTAGGTAAAATGGTGGCGCTTAAAGCCCCTTACCCTTTTCGAGAGATTTTAGGTGGGGTAGAAATTAAAATGAGGTGGGTTGATTATAAATATTTAAATATATAAATATAATAATAATTTTTTTTTATTTTTGTAGAAGTAATAGCGCAAGCGGTTTCAAAATATTGACGAAGAAAATTCCCCGGCAACGGCGCCAAAAACTTGGTGGGCCAAAACCCGAACAGGAAAGCGTACCTGTCGAATTGTAGTACCAAGGTCGTATTTAAACACGGGGTTGTCAAGTACTTCTACTCACGCTCTAACTATTATCCTACCGGAAGACTATTAGGATTTTGAGAATTTTTTTTAAAAGTAAAATGAACGATAAATTGCGAGACGAAAACTTATATAAAAAAAAGCTAGCATTCGATCATTGATTCACCATGAAATGAAACGAGAAAATAAAAGGGCATAGTTTTAAATTTACAAATCCAACTCGGCCGTAACGGATCCGAAAATGAGACAAAATCTCGGTAGAGCATTAGGTCTCCTAACTTATAGACTCTTTGATCGAAATCTCTTTACAAACCAAAGAAGCCTAAAGTTGCATTATCGAGATGATCCGCACTATTGGATTTGACTCCAATCCGGAGGATTTACGTCGTCCTATCTCTAGGGTTGCGTTCAACTCCTTCCTTCTTTGAGTGATCTTTCACATCCACGAGCCTCTCGGCTACTCGAATATGAGATCATAAGCCTACTACCGTATACCGGAAATACGGAGTCGACACAATAATTATTCAAAGAAGGACCGAGTAGAATTATGCAAAAATAAAGCTATGAAATAAAAATAATTCTCATTTCAAATCATGGATCCTCATGATCAAATGCTAAGAGGGAATTAGCTATGCATATTGCAAAAGAAAACAACAAAATAAAGAGAAGAGAATTTCATTGATATTACTAAAAAGAGGTACACAAAAATATTATAAGGATGGCAAAATTTTACTAAGAAGAAAATTACACAATAAAACTAGAACAACAATGAAGAAAAACTTATACTAGAACTCTCTTGCTCACTTGCTCTCTTGCTCCAATCCAACCTCTCAATCTAACTCCAAAGGAAAACTACTCTTTAAAGTATGGGTCTTGGGTTCCTTTTATAGGAGAGGAGGGAAGCATCTAGAAGAAGGGGGAGATCAAGGGTGGCCGGCCATGGGGGGAAGAATGTTCATGCATGATGTATTTAAGGAGGGGAGAGAGAGAGGGATGATTCATGCATGATATTTATGGGAAATAAAAAAAAAGAAATAAACTAAATAAGGGGGAATGCATGAAATTAAATGAGCATGAGAGAGAGATGAAGAAAGGGGGTGAATGTAGGGGCCGGCCATATGATGGAGGAATGCATGAATACAATATTAAATGATAGAGAAATCAATGAGGAGGGAGGGAGAATATTATGATGCATGCATGGATTGAAAGGTGGCAAGAGAATAAAGGAAAGAGAGGGGGTGTGGCCGGCCAATGTGGGCTTTAATGGGCTGTTTGGTGGCTCGGGTAGCTTCAAGGGCTGCTCCAAATGTGAAGTGGGCTGCACCATATGCTTTAGCTGCATCATGTATGGGCTCGGTAAGCTTCAAGGGCTGCTCCTACATTAAAACAAAATAAACATTAGTTAATGATTATATAATACACAAAACAAAATACATAATATAAATAAAACATACAACATATAAATAACATAACACATAATATTTATATTCAAAATAAAATACACGTTAAACATATAATATAAAATTAAACATAAAACATTAAATTAAACATAACATACAAGCTATAATAATATTTATAAATAAAGCTAAACATAAAATATAAAATAGCCACAAAACATAACATAAACATTATATTAAAAAGAAGATCATAACAAGCATACAAAAACACATAATTGTAACAAAAACTTAGGAAAATAAGCTACTAGAATAACCCAAAAACGATGACTAAAACTAGTCATCAGTTGATCTAGATAGAGCAGGGATCGATGGGCGTTAGTGTCCGGGAAGCGAGCATCCAGCCTGCTGCACCATAATGTGTGGGTCGATCTGTTTTGATTGGTGATGTTTAAGGTGCCCTGAGCGCACGAAGCGTTGGGTGGATACCAACGTTGGTGATATGGTTTTGATATATAAATCTGGTGTTTATATGGTCAGTGGACATTCTCTGAGCTGAGTTCATTTAACTTAAAATGCTGCACTAGAATGTTTTGAGATAAGATGCGAGTAGATTTTGATTTCCACAAGTAATTCTGCCGCTTGTCTGTGATATATGGCGTAGTGCCCCGGCCGGACCCACCGTTATATACCATATGACGAGTGGGGGCGTTATACGACGATCGTCGAGCAGCGAACACGGCCTGAGACACGGGTGTGTCCCAGGCCTTGTCCTTCTCGAGTGGTCGGCCGAGTTGAGTGGGGGGAGAAGCACGGCCTGGAGCTCAGGCGTGTTAGGGTATGACAAGGGCGTGTCATTTGGGATACGGGTATGTCCAATACACGTGTCCTTCACAGGTTGGTGTTGGGCCTGTGATGATGGAGGAACACGGCCCACTACACGGCCGTGTACACGATGACATTGGCGTGTCAATATAGATACGGGCATGTCGAGAGCCCCTGTTATATTCGTCACACGTCGTTTTCGACGGCGAATGGGGAACACATCCCTAGACACGGGCATGTCACAGGCCATGTTCTGTAATGCCCCGAAACTCAAAGGAGCAAAGGGGGACGTTTTGGGCCAGTTTGGGTTCTGGCAGCAGGCACACGGCCTAGGACACGGGCGTGTCCCAGGGCGTGTTGAGCCTGTATCGACACTGAGACGGGAATTCGACACTTTGGTCTCGATATTGTGTTGATACTGGGCACACGGCCTGCGACACGGGTGTGTCGTAGGGCGTCTCGACCCGTGTCGACACTTAGCTGCGAAGTCGACACTCTGCGTTCGAGGAAGTGTCGAGACATGGCACACGGCCTGCGACACGGGCGTGTTGCAGGGCGTGTCAACCCGTGTCGACACTCGTCCCGGGGAGTCGACACTTTGGTCTCGACATTGTGTCGAGACAAGGCACATGGCCTAGGACACGGGCGTGTCCAAGGCTGTGTCAGTAGGTCGACGATCTTCGCTCGACGAAGTGTCGAGTGTCGAGACCGTGTATACGGCCTGGGGTCCAGGCATGTTGAGGTGACACGGGTAAGGACACGGGCGTGTCCTAGAACCCGTGCAGTGCTCGGGTTGATTTTGGGGAAAAATGATAGGGGTACACGGCCGGCCACACGGCCGTGTCACATGGAACACGGGCGTGTCAGCTTGAACACGGGCGTGTTCGATACCCGTGTGAGGTTCCAAGTGAGCTGATTTTGACGGCGAATGAGGCACACGGCCCTGGACACGGGCGTGTGCCAGGCCGTGTTCGGTCCAGATTGGGCATTTCAGTCCCGAATCAAAGCCGTTCGTTTCCTTATTTTGAGATCCAACGGCTGGGGGTTGTTCCTGAAGGGATATACCCGGGATTGGACTGAGAAACCCTCACTTTTCATGAGTGGTTAGCTTTCTAAAACCTTAGAGAAAGTAGAGAGCCAAGGGAGGAAGAAGGAGCTAGATCCCGCCATTGGAGGAGCTTCGGAGCTCCGAATCGCGAGCCGACTCCGGATCCACGGAGGTAAAGCTAGTGCGGTGCTTTTCATCCGATTGCTTTTCAATGGCGCCAAAGAGGAACGCTAGGGTAACGATCCTCATCTTGAGCATGAGTAGCTCTCTTTCTTTGCATAGGAAGCCCGCTCTCGCGAGTTTGCGGAGAGTTGGAGGCGTTCCTTCGGGTAGATATGTGAAGTCCCCGTTGTTTAGAGTCCGTAAGCGAGAACGGACATAGGCATGATGTGTGAAGCCTACCCGGACATGTTGGTCTAGATCGGTGATGTTGCGTTGCATAATGCCGGAGAAGACTCCGTGCTATTGGTTGTTTTTCGGGTTTTCTACGCGGTAGATTACAACAGGGAGCCTTGGGGTCTAACCCAAAGGTGCACCCGGAAAACTGGGCGGATAAGAGATCTTGCCAACTTGGTGGCTTGAGAGCCAACTTGAACATAACCGGGTTATGTGACTTGTGATGGAAATGGGACTCGGTGGAAGTTTGACCCGCGCATATGACTTAAATTGTCGTTGCGATGTGAGCACGGGTTAGATGGAACCGTACCCATTCTATGTCGTTCGGTTAAAGAGACCTAAAGGCACGTGGCACTTATCGTTGGCATAGATTAGGGTCTTTAGCGGTCGATGGCTTAAATTGTCGTGACCCAGGCCAAGAAGACAAATTGCTCATAGGTTTGGCCGTCCAAGTGGCGTTGGTGAGTCCGGAATGTCTATGGATTAAATTGACGTGACATCGACCGGTTCACCGAGAATGTGCCCTGAGAGCACGGGGCGTGTGGCCATGCGAGCCAACGTCTGTGATGAAATGGCTATATGTTTAAATTGCTCGCTTATGCTAATGGAATGCAGGGAAGGAGCATCGCCGCCCCGAGGTGGGGGAGGGATCGTTATAATTTGGTCAGCATTGCTGACCGTTGCCTTGTTTTGCCACCGTGCGGTGGTATGTTGCTTGCAGGTGCAGCTGGACCAAGCGGTCAATAGCGGGCTAAAGCCCGAATGCGAAGCCGGCCCTTGAAGGCCTAATTGGAAGTGTTTACTGCTTTATTCATGTGTGACCGACCTGCATGCCGTGGTTTGTAAAACATGTAATTGGAAGTGAAACATTTTGTAAGGCCTTAAGGCTTATTTTGGGTATTTTGTATAACATTACTATTTTGTATTAGTGGACATTCGTGCTTTAATGCGGGGTTCTTTGTTACAACTTTTATAAACTGCTTCCGTTAGAATGCTCTGTGTAGGACGTTGAGATTGGTTGGATGGTTTCCATAAGTGACCACCCGGTCTGTCTATGGCATACGGCGTCGGGCCCCGGCCGGACCTACTGCTATATGCTATGTGACGGATAGGGGGTATTACAGTTTGGTATCAGACTACTGGTTTTGGTCAGGCTTAAAGTGAATTTGTGGGCGAATTCTTTTTAACGGGTGGTGAGCACATTGTTTGCGTCATCGTTATAACAGTAAAAAGAACCCATGAATGTCCACTTAGGAATGAAAATACTCGTGTTTGAGGAACCTGCGTGTTCCTATAATTGCTGTTTGTAATTTATTTGGTCGCTTAACGGTGTTTTGTATCACTATAAGTGACCAGAAGTGGTGTTGGGCCGTCAGAATGCCGAGTTTCTGAGGCTAGTAGTGCACCGGATGTTGCTCCTACAACACCTCTGTCGGCTGAGAATATTCGATTGGTGGCTGAAGCGGTGTTGGCCGTGATAAATGCGCAGCCTGCAAGGCAAGCATAGCAGCCCGCTCCTGTGATGGAGTAGGAACCTCTTCAAGAGGCTGAGCCGAGGAGAGTGGAGCAAGTGGTTGTGGAATCGGTGGTGCTGAGGAGGGCAACTGAGAGGCAGCTTAAGCATGTAATGAGCTTTAACCCTCCGTTATTCTCGGGGTTGGGAACCCCATCGCAGGCTGAAGACTGGCTCTCCAGGGTGAAGAGAGTCATGACAGCAATGGAGACGGAGGAGTGGCAAATGACCACCATCGCTACGTTCCTTTTGGACGGTGAAGCGAGAATGTGGTGGGAAGGATTGGAGCTGCACTTATTGAGAGGTAGGCAACTTGGTGATGTCTCGATGGAAGAGTTCTCGAGATTGTTCTTGGCTAGATACCTCCCTTCGATGCAGAAGATAGCGTTGGAGAATGAGTTTCTGAAGTTGGTTCAGGGTGAGAAGAGTGTGGATGAGTATCTCCATGAGTTCACTCATTTAAGTCGATATGCTAGCTCCACCATCGTGGATGAGGAGCGCAAGACTAATCGCTTCTATGAAGGCTTGAGAGATGAGTTGAGATTACTACTCTTGGGGCCGATGACGCAGGGTTTCTTAACCTTGGTCAATACTGCCCAATCCTTGGAGAAGGACATGAAGAATGTGCAAGCAAAGAAAGGCTTGGGCGTTAGAAAATCTGAATTTAAAGTGCCGACTACTTCAAAGTCCGGCTATCGGAGGACTTTCAAGAAGCATAGGACTTCGGGTCCAGCTCCTTCTGGTGCTTCTGGGGCGACTACGAGTCGGACCCCGGGCGCGTGTTTTACATGTGGAAAGACGGGGCACTTTGCCCGCGACTGTTGGAGCGGACGTCCTAAGTCCGAGAGAAAGTCGGGAGCTACTTATGAAGAGAAGGGAAAGGCGGTGGAGTCGACCGCATCCCATTATGCTCCGGCCCAACCAAGGGTCAACAATCTTGGCCAACAGGAGGCCATCAAACAGGCTGATGTGGTGACAGGTACGGTTTAATTTATAGCAAGTCGATTTCTTTAAATACTTGTTATGCACATGTTACCTTACCACTGCTTGTTTAGGATTTGTATTGATTTGCGAAAATCCGGCACGAGCACTCTTCGAAACGGGAGATTCGCACTCCTTCTTGTCCGAAGGATTTATATCACGCATCGGAGTCCCTTCTTCGATGGTGAAGGATAAGTTGGATATGTTGTTGCCCAATGGGTGTTCGATGCGAGCGGATCGGATCTGCGATGTTAAGATACGTATTGGGGAGCAGGAGTTCAACCTGCGGGCGTCTTTACTTCTGTTGGTGGAGTTCGACATCATATTTGGCATGGACTGGCTCTCGGAGCAGCAGTCCCATATAGATTGAGGTAGTGTTGGAACACCCTATTACTAATTTGGGTCAGGATCACTATGTCTCTTGGAATCAATGCTTGACCTCCTGTATAAACCAATAGGTCAATTAGAATTGAGTCTAAGGGTTAGAAGTCTAGGTGTGGAAGCTGCCCTGAAGACCAAGACTTTCTGCTTAGAGACTAAGTCATATCGTCGAGCTCAGCACGACGATTCGTCGAACTCCGATCGACGATCGTCTATCTCAACTTCGACAGATCGTCGAACTCCATTCGACGATCGCTGAGCTCAACTTCATTATATCGTCGAACTCCGTTCGACGATCGGTGAGCTCAGGTCGACGATTTTGACTCTGCTTTGGATCTTTATCTCTGAGCTCAGTTCGACGTTCTTTGAGCTCAGATCGACGATATTTTGCTGCTGTATATTTCTAGATCGCTGAGCTCAGCTCGACGATAGCAAAGCTCAGTTCGACAATTTCAGATAACTTCAAGGATGTTTCTAGAGTCAAATTCAAATCAGCTAAGGAGTTATTCTGCAATTAATTCAGAGATTTCCTAGCCGTTTTCATTTATTTCTGGACCAAGTTTCAAGGGATTTTTCAAGGAATATTTCTGTGGACTTTCCTCCAGAAGAGATTTTGCAATTAAGGATGCAATCAATGCAGGCTAACGGCTATTCTTGACAGAGAATGTTATTCTATTCTGTACCAGAGAATAAAAGACTGAATTTTTTGAATCACTCATAGAACACACAATACAGAGAGAGACACACAGATTACAGAGACACATTCAAAAATATTCTGTCTCAAGGAATTCTCAAGAACACTCATACAAGGAGATCAATCTTGTCAGAAATCTTCAGATCTCTTTAGTTTCAAAGTGTTCAAGGCCAACATATTTCAAGACTCCAGACATCCAACTTTTCAGTCATTGCTGAAATCATCTATTGCTGGAGTTCAATCTTTGAAGGCCTATCACCCTCAGCAAAGCTTTTCTTCCTGAAGATCTCAAGGATTCAGGGGGAGCTTTGACATCAACAATCCACATAGTCTTCTCAGTTGTTTGAGAAAGAGAAGACTTCCATCACTCTCTCACCCCCTCTCTATAAAGGGTTTCTCAAACTCCCTTCAAAAGTTTGAGCTTGGTTTTTGAGCACCTTGTCAAAAGCTCATTGGTGGAAGGACACCTGATCAAAAAATCTGCTTTGGTTTTTGAGCACCTTATAAAAAGCTCATTGGTGCCCAGGACACCTAATCAACTCATCCTGAAGTGGATTCCTACCTAGGGTGGTAGAAGAGTGGATGTACCCAAGTTTAGGGGAACCACTATATTTCCTTGTGTCTTCTGGTTTTGCTTGTTTTTATGTTTATTTTTGGCCTTGATTTTTCTGTGATTAGCTTTTGTTTAACTTAGTGCTGTGATTAGATTTATTACTGCTTCCCTGCTCACACATATTACAACAACTGTTGTAAAAAGTTTCAAAGCACCATATACTCTATTCACCCCCCTCTAGAGTATATCAGATCTAACTGCACTTTCAATTAGTATCAGAGCCAGGTTTGTTAAACATAGCATACCTAATTGGTTGTACAGGCTAACACCTGAACCCAAAGATCCCAAGTTAGATCTATTTTTCTTTTGTATTTTATTGTTAGATTTGCTTTCACAAATCATGGCCCAAAACAAAGATTATGCTAGCACCAGACCTCCAGTGTGCAATCTATCCAAGTTTGCACTTTGGAAAGCAAGAATCAGACTATACATGAATTCTATTGACGAAGACATTTTTAATTCTGTTTTGACAGTATGTCCAAGACCTCCAGAGAATACAAGTACAAATGCTGTTCCACGTCCATCAGGAACAGATGCTGATATCAAGAGATGGAAGGTAGCTGATGCCAAGGCTATGAACATCTTGGCCCAGACAATGTCAGATGACATATTTCAAAAGGTGGCTGAATGCAATTCAGCAAAGGAAATTTGGGACAAACTCTCAGAAATAGTCTCAGGCTCAGCTGATGAGAGAAAGGATAGGAGATCCCATCTCATCTCTCAATATGAGAATTTCAAGAAGGGAGAAACTGAGTCAGTGGGAGACATGTACAACAGGCTAAGTCTAATTGTCAGTGAACTCAGAACATTGGACAAAGAGATCTCTCTAACTGAACTCAATGACAAGATCCTAATGAGCTTCCCTAGCACTTGGGATTCAAGAATCTGGCCAATTAAGGATGCCAGAAGTCTGAATGAGATCACTACTGAAGCTCTATTGGGTAAGCTCAAATTTTATGAGCTACTCATCAAAAATAGAGAGGAAGAACAGAAGGCTGCCTAACCAGCCACAAGAAAAGAGAAGACCATAGCATTTAAGGCAACTGAGGATCTGCCTGAAGACAAAGCCACAGGCAATGATGAACTACTCAGCTTGTTGGCCAAAGATTCTACAAGATGACCAGAAAGGATTTCAGAAGGAGATCATACAAGGAGCAGGATAAGCCAAGGTATGACAAGTCCATTAACAATAATAAAGACATTATTTGCTTTGGTTGCAGGAAACCAGGGCACATATTTCCTGACTGTCCAGAGAACAAGAACAGGGACAGAAGGGACAGGAAAGAAAGAAGAAAGGAGAAAGACTCCAAGAGGAATGACAATGGCAAACCCTCATCAAGCAAAAACAAACAAACAAGAAAAGGGTTTGTTGCTGAATCCTGGAGTGAGACTGAAGAAGAGTCAGAAGACTCATCTAGTTCCAGCGATGATGAGGATGATGCAGAAGAGAAAGAGATCTGCATGATGGCAATCAATGCCTCACAGCATAATTCAGAAGAAGAGGAGTCAGAGTCAGACTCAGAGACTCAACCTGAAGAAGATCAGGTAATTGGTTCTTTTGATTTTAGTTCAGAGAATTTTAAATCTGAATTTAAGGCACTGTGTTTAGACCTGCTAAAGTCTGAGAAAGAAATTATCTCTCTCAGAAATCAATTATCTGAACTCAATACCTTAAAGTCAGAAAACCTCAAACTCTCTCAGGAGTTTGAGAGCTGTAGGGAACAGATAGCTTCACTGAAAAGTGAGCTCTCTGAGGCCAAAAAGCTTGAATAATCCATTAATGGGAGAAGCATCAAGCTGATGGACATCACAAGCACAGTGAACTCCAGATTTAACAGTACACTGGGCTTGGGTGCTTCATCCAGCCAACCTATAGTCCTAACAACTCCAATCAAATTCATTTCTGATAAAGGAAAGGGAGTTGTAGAGGTTGCTAGGAAAGATTCTGATCTGCCTCAGAAAACAAAATCCCAGTAGAAATCGTCGAACGGAGATCGACGATCGCCGAATGAAGATCGACGATCGCCGAACGCAGCTCGACGATCTCAGGCAACATCGCCGAACGCAGATCGACGATCTCAGCCAAAGTCGTCGAACGCAGGTCGACGATGTCAAATACCTGACCTCAGCCATAGTCGACCGTCGAACGGAGCTCGACGATCTGACCCAAGATCGTCGAATGCAGCTCCAAGATCGTCGAACAGAGGTCAGAGCTCTGGAAAAGTTTTCAAAGGCAAATCAAAATTCAATCCTAAGGGTCCTTCATCCCAAATCTTTAACCCTTATACTGAATGGATTATACCTCCAAGGAGATATCATCCTAAATGATATAAGAGTCAACCTGAGATGTCTTTAATTTCAGAATTTAAAGGTTATCAACCTAGGCCCAAGGTAAACTGGGTCAAAAACAAATGAATTGTCTTATGTGCAGGTGAAGACCTATCCAACATCTAACCAACAATGGTACTTGGATAGTGGGTGCTCTAAGCACATGACAGGGAACAAGGACAACCTCACTTCCTTTAGAGCCAAGCTTGGACCCAAAGTTATCTTTGGTGATTCAAACTTTGGACAGACTAAAGGATATGGTGCAGTCCAGATTGGATCAATAACTTTCAAGAAGGTAGCTTATGTGGAAGGACTGAAGCACAACCTAATTAGAATCAGTCAGCTGTGTGATGAAGGCTACCAGGTGACCTTCAGCAAAGCCTTATGCAAAATCAAGTCAGAGGACAACACAATTGTGTTGACAGGTAAAAGGAAAGGTAACATCTACCTAGTAGATTTTCTTTCAACTGATGTAGATATCTGCTTGTTTAATTCTGTCTGTAGACCAAATATTTTATGGCATAAGAGATTAGGACACCTAAACCTTAGAACTATTGCTAGGCTATCCAAAGACAACCTTGTTAGAGGACTACCTTCTTGCCCCTACAAGAAGGAAGGACTCTGCAGTGCTTGTCAATTAGGCAAGCAAACTAAAAACAGCTTTAAGTCACTTAATAAGAGTGATTCACCTAGGATATTGTATCTGTTACACATGGATCTCTTTGGACCCATCACAGTACAAAGTCTAGGAGGGAAATCCTACACTTTAGTAGTTGTAGATGACTTCTCTAGATTCACTTGGGTGTTCTTTCTAAGGAAGAAGTCTGATAACTTTAAATGTCTGACAGAGTTTCTCAAATGTATACAGATTGAGTTCAATACTCACATTGCCCTGATCAGAAGTGATCATGGGACAGAATTTGATTCTCTTCTTATGCAAGAGTTCTGTCAGAGTGAAGGGATCAGACATACTTTCTCAGCTCCTAGAAGTCCTTAGCAAAATGGGGTAGCTGAAAGGAAAAATAGAACCCTTATTGAATCTGCCACTACACTGTTGTCAGATGCTCATCTACCTCTATCCTTTTGGGCAGAGGCAGTGAACACCTCCAACTATGTGCTGAATAGAAGTCTGATACATAAATTAAAGGGAAAGACTCCCTATGAATTACTCAAAGGGAAGAAACCTAAAGTTGACTATTTTAGAGTCTTTGGTTGTATTTGCTATATTCATAATAATGACAAGAAATATTTAGCAAAATTTCAAGCCAAAGCTGATGAAGGAGTGTTTCTGGGATACTCCATGATCAGCAAGGCTTATAGGGTCTATAATAAATCATATTTAAAAATTGAGGAATCTGTTCACATATTCTTTGATGAAACTAACATGTCTTTCAAGGAGAAGACTTCTTCTACCATAGAACCTTTGCAGGAACATTCTCTAGTTGAAGACTTGAACAAGTTACAGGTTACTCAAGAGGATGAAAGCAGTGGAGATGAAGAAAATGCTCAACATATTGAAGAACAACTTGAAGAGCCAGTTGTTGCAGCACAAGAGGAAACAACAACACAAGTTGGTGAACAATCAACACCCCCTGTTGATTTAGTAACATCAAGAGACCATCCAATTTCCCAAATAATTGGAGAAATCTCAGCTGGTGTGCAAACCAGAAATCAGGTCAACCAAAACCTGTTGCACACCTGCTTCCTATCTCAAATTGAACCTCAGTCCATTCAAGATGCAGAGCAAGATCCACACTGGATCATTGCAATGCAAGAGGAGTTGCATCAATTTGAGAGAAACAAAGTATGGGAACTAGTGCCAAAGCCTAAGAATCATTCCATTGTTGGAACAAAATGGGTATTCAGAAACAAATTGGATGATCAAGGAGTAATTATAAGGAACAAGGCAAGGCTAGTTGCTCAGGGATACTCTCAAGAAGAAGGAATAGACTACGACCAGACTTTTGCACCTGTTGCAAGATTAGAAGCCATCAGAATATTTCTAGCTTATGCAGCACACAAAGGCTTCAAGGTCTATCAGATGGATGTCAAAAGTGCATTCCTAAATGGAGACATCAAAGAGGAAGTTTATGTCAGACAACCTCCAGGTTTTATCTCTCCAACTTTTCCTGATTATGTTTTTAGACTGAACAAAGCATTATATGGTCTCAAGCAAGCTCCTAGAGCATGGTATGAGACCCTAACATGCTTTCTCTTGGAAAATGGTTTTATAAGGGGTAGAGTAGACCAAACTCTTTTCATTAGAACCCATAAGTCCCATACCCTACTAGTACAAATTTATGTAGATGATATTATTTTTGGTTCTACTGACTCCAAATTGTGCAGAAGGTTTTCTAACCTGATGCATTCTAAATTTGAGATGAGTAGCATGGGTGAGCTATCCTTCTTCCTAGGATTGCAAGTCAAACAGCATGCTGAAGGCATCTTCATTTCTCAAACCAAGTATGCAAATGAACTGGTTAAGAAATTTGGTATGTCTGAAGCATCTTGTATGAAAACACCCATGCCTACTAATGCTGTATTGGATGCTGATGAACATGGGAAACCTGTTGATCAGACAACATATAGAGCAATGATTGGCTCTTTACTGTACCTTACAGCTAGTAGACCAGATATAATGTTTGCTACATGTATATGTGCTAGGTTCCAAGTAAGCCCTAGAGAGTCACACCTAACATTAGTAAAGAGGATTCTCAGGTATGTTAAAAGTTGTCCAAATCTAGGTCTCTGGTATCCAAAAGATTCAGCATTTGATTTAACTGGATTCTCTGATTCTGATTATGTTGGATGCAGAATTGACAGGAAAAGCACCAGTGGAACTTGTCAGTTCCTTGGTGACAGACTTGTCTCTTGGTTTTGTAAGAAACAAACATCTGTGTCAACTTCAACTGCTGAAGCTGAATATATGGCTGCAGGCAGTTGCTGTTCACAAATCTTGTGGATTTAAAACCAACTCCTAGACTATGGCTACAACTTAGAGAAGTCTAAAATCTTTTGTGATAACACCAGTGCTATCTCTATAGCTCAAAATCCAGTCCTCCATAGTAGGACAAAACACATAGAGACTAGGCATCATTTCTTAAGGGATAATGTTGAAAAGAACAAAATTGAACTACAATATATCCCAACTGATTTACAAAGGGGAGATATTTTCACCAAGCCTTTGGATGAAAAGAAACACACCTTCTTCCTAAATCAGTTAGGAATGTTAGATGGAGGAAGTCTTAAATAATATCCAAGATTTTGAAAGCTTAAAAATTGACCAAGACTAGGCAAACATTCTGATTTTTCTTAGTGTCTAGAATTTTTCTGATCTCTGAACTGCGCTCGACGATTCGCCCCAAGATCGTCGAACGGAGATCGACGATTTCCGAAATCGTCGAACTGAGTTCAGCGTTTCTCAGATAGTATGAACTATCTCTTCCGGTCAACGATCGTCGAACGACGCTCGACGATTATGTTCTCTGAACGATCGTCGAATGGAGCTCGACGCTCTCCAATATCATCGAACGGAGATCGACGATATTGAAGACTCTTCAGATTCCTTTAGTAGCCTCGATCGTCGAACTGAGTTCAACGATCTTTCCAATTCTGCGTCGAACCCTAATATAAAACTCATTTTTCGCCGTCGTTCTCTTTTGCGCTTTCGATTTCTCTGCAAGAATTTTCTTTCCCTCCAAGCAGTTCTACACTTGGTCGTTTTGTTTGTTGAATTTTTGCAGGTACCAATGGCTGTGTCAGTTGCTGTTCTTGCTGCTATGAAGTTTGATGCTAGTTTTGACATCGACATGGAATCATTCAGCACAACTGACCAGGTTTTTCAAGAAATTTTGGGATTGTTCAAAGACCAGCATCTGACAGCAATAATGACCACCAGGATCAAGCTGGCTTCTAATGAGATAAAGGAATGGGTTTATACTGCCCACAATCAAGATAACAACACTCTTGTTGGGTCTATATCTGGAACTCAAGTACCCTTAACCCCAACAATTCTATCAGAAGTTTTTGAATTGAGGAATGGAGAAGATAATGCTGACTTATCTGGAGATGAGTATTCTGAACTGCTTGCCAGAATGGGTCATCCAGAGGGCAACCCTAGCAAGCTCTTCAAAAGGAACCTTTCTGTGGAATATAGATTTATGGCAGATGTTGTTGGGAAAGTGCTACTGGCTAAGCACTCTGCCCATGATACAATTTCAAGGTATCAGCTCTGCCTCATGGGAGCTCTTGTGGATAAGAAGAATCTGAACTGGGGAGAAATCTTCTTTGACCTCATCAAGAAGAAAATCAACAAAAGTTTTGTTAACTTTGGGAGAATCATTGGAGTGTTTCTGCAACACAGGTGCCCTGCCTTGCTGGTCTCCTCTGGAATTCATATAAATGCCTCCAAGAGACTGTCTTGTGCCCTCTTTGGAAAGTGGGACAAACAAATCAGCAAGCCCAGCAGGCCCTCCTCCAGTACTCCTTCAGGCACAAGGACTCTAAGAGTCACTCCTCCACAGGTCTCTGACCCTGCAGATAACCTGGCTGCTGTTGTTGCCACTCCTCCTCCTCCTCCAATACCATCCCTTCCCCTACCCTCTACCATTCCAGCTCCATCCACCATCATCATATCCAGCCCCTCTCCATCATCCACACCATCTCTAGTACCTACTCTTCCACCACCAGAAGAACATTTCCATCCATTATTCTCCTACGCTCCACCAGATGTCACCTCATCACCCTCCATTCCATCCTTCACCCTAATTGATGATTCCTTTATGGATGATTCCCCATCCTCTCCTCCTGAGTTACCCTCCTCCTCCACTTCATTTCAAAACCTTCTACACCAAATCATTGACCAACCAACATTCACCCCCTCTATCTCCATTCCCTTGTCCTCCATATCCACCTTACCAACACCTCAGCCATCCCTTCCACCATTCACCAGCTCTCCACTACCAGAACCCTCAGCTGCTCCTATATCTTCTACCTCTGCTCCAGCCCTTGAGCAAGTAGACCTCCCAGCCCTTACTGACAGGCTGTATGAGTTGCTTTCCCCCAGGCTCTCTCTGCTGTTGGAGACCTCCTTGGCTCCACTACACCTGTCAGTGGCAGCTCTCTCCGCCAGGCTCTCTTCCCTCTTCCCTCAGGCAGCTCCTACAACAGTGTGCCTTGATCCAGACTTGTCTGAATCTAGGCAGGGGGAGATGCCATATGAAGTGAGTCTTCATGCTGCTCCTTTCTTTGCTGCCCCTTCAGCTCCTTCTATTGCTGTTGCTGTTGCTGTGCCTCAAGCACAAAGTCAGATTTCTACTGCAGTCCTTGCAATAGACCTCAGGTCTTTGCTATCAGATTTTGATCAGTTTTACTTCAGCTGTCTGCCAGAGGTCAATGCTGTCCAGCCTCCAGAAGATCTATCCAAGGCACTTGTGCCATTTTCTTGCTGTGACCCAAGCATTATCACCTCCTTTGTCAATTCAGTGTTTGCTGCTGCTGAAAATGTTGATGCTGCTGTTTCTTCTGAAGAAAGTATTATTGTTGCTTCTGATGATGTTGCCCCTACTATTGCTGAAGTTTCTGTTCTTACTGATGAACCAATTTCCAAGGAAATTCTTATGTCAGAGGCACCTGAATTTGAGCCTTCTGCAGTCTTTGATGATATTCCTTCTGTTTCTGCTGTTGTTAGTGAAGTTGTTGCTGCTATCACCTGTCCAGAGCCTACTGTTGCTGCTGTTGTTGTTACTGCTTCTACTCCATCTGCTGCTGTCATTTCTGCTGTTACTACTTTAACACCTGCTGATACAACCTCTGCCTCATCTGCTTCTGTACAGCTCAAGAAGGACTTAATGAAGAAAATAGATGCTCTCTATGATGACCAGAGTTCTGAAAGTGATGAATTTAGAACAGACTCTGATGACTCTTCTGCTACCATTGCCAGGAAAAGAAAGACAAGGAGCAAAGCCATGAAGAGGGTACCTCCTGCTAAAGTCAAAGATAACAATGATATCCCATATTACATTCTACATGACTGCCCTATTACTGAACACTAGATGCAATACTCAAAGAACCAGCTGAAAGCAATGAAGAAGAAGAGAAAATATGAGAAGGGCTCCTCTCAATTTCAACACTCTCATCCTCCTCCACCACCTCCTCCTGATACAGGTGCAGGTGGAAGCTCTACAGCTCAACCCCTAGCCAGAAGTCAGGCCCCCTATCAGCCTCATGCCAGATCTTACAATAGGGGAAGCCAATCCAGGGGATCTCAATCAAGGAGAGGAGGATACATAGGAAATCAAAGAGATATTCAATTCTACTCCAAAGGTTACTGCAGGCAGCACCCATATTCTAGGGGAGGACAAATTTCTTCTGATACAACATCTGGTCCTTTCCCTTATAAGCTGAAAGAAAATGTGTCTTCTAGGCCTCCTCAGGACAATCCCTCTAACAGATATGAGCCTCCTGTACCTTTTGAGGATCCTGAAAACAATCCAGCTGCTTGGACTGCCAGATTAAAGGAACTAGCTGCACTGGATCAGATTAAAAAGGCTAGAGAGCAAGAAATAGATTCATCCAACATTTCAACTATGTCTGAACAGAGACAGAAAGAGCTGGAGAGATATGCATCAAGTAAATTCTTTGATTCTGACAGGTATATGGAATTACATCCTGAAGCTGTAGTTCCCAGGCCTAAAAAGCAAACATATTTGGGTGCAACAGATGATACCAGATCAAACAAAGAAGCCCTCAATCCCAACAGAGAGATTAAACTTGTTAAGGGCAAGGAAAAGAAATGATATTGTAAGGTGACATTCTCTGATTTCTGATTATCTGGATGCTATATATTTCTGTGGTTCTGCTATGTGTAGCTGTTGTTTTTCTGTTTTGCTGCTTGTATGCTGTCATTAAATTTTTCCAAAGTCTGTAAATAGTAATCCTAACCCAAATAGGGGGAGATTGTTGGAACACCCTATTACTAATTTGGGTCAGGATCACTATGTCTCTAGGAATCAATGCTTGACCTCCTGTATAGACCAATAGGTCAATTAGAATTGAGTCTAAGGGTTAGAAGTCTAGGTGTGGAAGCTGCCCTGAAGACCAAGATTTTCTGCTTAGAGACTAAGACATATCGTCGAGCTCAGCACGATGATTCGTCGAACTCCGATCGACGATCGTCTAGCTCAACTTCGACAGATCGTCGAACTCCATTCGACGATCGCTGAGCTCAACTTCATTATATCGTCGAACTCCGTTCGATGATCGGTGAGCTCAGGTCGACGATTTTGACTCTGCTTTGGATCTTTATCTCTGAGCTCAGTTCGACGTTCTTTGAGCTCAGATCGACGATATTTTGCTGCTGTATGTTTCTAGATCGCTGAGCTGAGCTCGACGATAGCAGAGCTCAGTTCTACGATTTCAGATAACTTCAAGGATGTTTCTAGAGTCAAATTCAAATCAGTTAAGGAGTTATTCTGCAATTAATTCAGAGATTTTCTAGCCGTTTTCATTCATTTCTGGACCAAGTTTCAAGGGATTTTTCAAGGAATATTTCTGTGGACTTTCCTCCAGAAGAGATTTTGCAATTAAGGATGCAATCAATGCAGGCTAACGGCTATTCTTGACAGAGAATGTTATTCTATTCTGTACCAGAGAATAAAAGACAGAATTTTTTGAATCACTCATAGAACACACAATACAGAGAGAGACACACAGATTACAGAGACACATTCAAAAATATTCTGTCTCAAGGAATTCTCAAGAACACTCATCCAAGGAGATCAATCTTGTCAGAAATCTTCAGATCTCTTTAGTTTCAAAGTGTTCAAGGCCAACATATTTCAAGACTCCAGACATCCAACTTTTCTGTCATTGCTGAAATCATCTATTGCTGGAGTTCAATCTTTGAAGGCCTATCACACTCAGCAAAGCTTTTCTTCCTGAAGATCTCAAGGATTCAGGGGGAGCTTTGACATCAATAATCCACATAGTCTTCTCAGTTGTTTGAGAAAGAGAAGACTTCCATCACTATCTCACCCCCTCTCTGTAAAGGGTTTCTCAAACTCCCTCCAAAAGTTTGAGCTTGGTTTTTGAGCACCTTGTCAAAAGCTCATTGGTGGCAAGACACCTGATCAAAAAATCTGCTTTGGTTTTTGAGCACCTTATAAAAAGCTCATTGGTGCCCAGGACACCTGATCAACTCATCCTGCAGTGGATTCCTACCTAGGGTGGTAGAAGAGTGGATGTACCCAAGTTTAGGGGAACCACTATATTTCCTTGTGTCTTCTGCTTTTGCTTATTTTTATGTTTGTTTCTTGACTTGATTTTTCTGTGATTAGCTTTTGTTTAACTTAGTGCTGTGATTAGATTTATTACTGCTTCCCTGCTCACACATATTACAACAACTGTTGTGAAATGTTTCAAAGCACCATATACTTTATTCACCCCCCTCTAAAGTATATCAGATCTAACTGTACTTTCAGGTAGCAAGGAAGTCAAGCTGGGAGCAAGTCGTGAGATGACTTTTACGGGCTTAAAGGTGTCGAGCAAGACGTTGATGTCTGCTCTTCAGGTGGTGAAGGCGGTTCGTGCCGGAGCAAAACTGTTCTTTACACTAGTGGAGGTTGCAAAGCCGAAGCCCGCGTTGGATTGTATTTCAGTGGTATCGGAATAACCTGATGTGTTCCCCACAGATCTTCCTGGAGCCCCGCCTCAGCGGGAGATAGATTTTACGATCGAGCTAGTGCCAGGTGCAAAGCCTGTGTCACGATATCCTTATCGGCTAGCGCCTAAGGAAATGGCGGAGCTGAAAGTTCAACTGCAAGAGTTGTTGGAGCAAGGGTATGTGCGCCCGAGTTCTTCGCCTTGGAGCGCACCGGTCCTCTTTGTTAAGAAGAAGGACAGAAGCTTGAGGCTATGTATTGATTATCGGGAGCTCAACATGCTGACTGAGAAGAACAAGTACCCGATCCCCCGGATTGATGATCTTTTTGATCAGTTAGTTGGGTCGACGGTGTACTCGAAGTTGGATTTCAAGGCTGGGTACTATCAGCTGCGAATAAGGGAGAGTGATATCCCGAAGACAGCGTTTAGTACGAGATACGGGCATTATGAGTTTACGGTCATGCCGTTTGGGCTGACTAATGCACCGTCAGTGTTCATGGATTTGATGAATAGGACGTTCAGGGAGTACTTGGACCATTTCGTGATCGTCTTCATCGACGATATTTTGGTGTACTCTCAAAGTGAGGAAGATCACTTCAAGCATCTTCATTTGGTGTTAGAGACGCTAAGGAGAAATCAGTTGTATGCCAAGTTCTCGAAGTGCGAGTTTTGGCTATCCTCAGTGGCGTTCCTCGGTCATATAGTAAGTGGAGAGTGTATTGCTGTGGATCCAACGAAGATTGTTGCGATACGGGAGTGGCCTGAGCTTGTTACGGTAGCGGAAGTCCGGAGTTTTCTGGGGCTTGCCGGCTATTATAGGCGCTTCGTAGAGAACTTCTCGCGAATAGCGTTACCTCACTACTTTGACGAGGAAGGAGCATAAGTTCGTTTGGACGCCGGAGTGCGCCCGAGCTTTTGAGGAGCTGAAGTGTCGGTTGACCACGACGCCTGTGCTGAGTTCGCCATGTGGGACCGAAGGCTATGAGATTTATAGCGATGCTTCGGGCAGCGGTTTGGGTTGCGTGCTACTACAACACAGAAGTGTAATAGCTTATGGCTCGAGACAGCTAAAAGTGCATGAAAGGAATTGTCTGGTCCATGACTTGGAGTTAGCGGCCGTGATTTTTGCCTTGAAGCTGTGGAGACACTACTTGTACGGTGTGAAGATTGATATCTACACCGATCACAAGAGCCTGAAGTATCTTATTGATCAGAAGGATCTGAATATGCGGCAGTGTAGATGGATGGAGTTCCTGGGGGACTATAAATTCAAGATCCACTACGTGCATGGCAAAGAGAATGCGGTTGCGGACGCGTTGAGTCGCCGAGCCCCAGCTCAAGCCAATTGGCTATCGGTGCATGATGAGCGGTTGGTGCGAGAGTTGGAGGCGTTGGAGATTGTTTGTGTGGACAGGCAATCAAGTGCTGAAGCAGTTCTGAATTGGACCAAAGTCCAATATGACCTGGCTGATCGTATTCGGCAGGCTTTGGATATGGATGCTCATATGAAGCAGTTCATGGTAGAGGCTCTGGATGGGTCAAATCCCCAATTCGTCGTGGAGGACGGATTACTTTGGAAAGACGGTCGTCTGTGCGTCCCAAGTGTGGGCAATTTGCGGGTGTTGTTGTTGTACGAGGCACACCATACCAAGTACTCGATTCACCCGGGAAGCACGAAGATGTACCGTGATGTGAAGAAACTGTTTTGGTGGCCGGGTTTGAAAAAGGATGTGGCGCTATACATAGCGAAGTGCCAAACTTGCGCCTTGGTAAAGGCAGAGTGCCAAAAGCCGGGAGGATTTCTTAAGTCCTTGCCTATTCCGGAGTGGAAATTCCACGACATCTCTATAGACTTTGATGAATTGTAAATATACCTATTTTTGTGTACATTAATTTAGTTGTTTTCATTTATTTTTGTCGTTTTTACTTATTTTTATTCAATAAAATGCTCTTATTTTTGTAAATATTATACTAACTTGTTTTATTTTTTTTTCAGAAAATATGAAAAATCTGCCAAAAATTGACATGTCACGCCCGTGACATATTGGTCACGCCGTGACCATGGCGTGACACGTCAAATTCCAGTCAATCAGCAAATTTTGAAGAGCAAAGCTTGACACGCCCCTGTCACGCCCGTGTCACCCGACACGGGGCGTGACCCATGCCCGTGTCACTCCACTCGACGAATTCATCTCGACGATCGTCGAGTGTCGACACCAACAGTCACGCCAGCGTCACGCCCGTGACCTGGGGCGTGACTCAATTTCCGCTCGACGATTTTCAACTCGACACTTTCAGCTCGACATTCGTCGAGTGTCGACACCAGCCGACACGCCCAGAGTCACGCCCGTGACCTGGGGTGTGACCTTTCTAGCTAGCCCGACAAGACCTGCCCGAAGACTTTCGGCGCGCACCGCGCCCAGATCCACCTGCCTGTCACGCCCCTGTCACGCCCGTGACCAAGGGCGTGACCACTGCGAGACCGACACGTGTCCAGCCCGAAGACCACTTTCCCGTCAAATCGCCGGCCGCCTTCTCAAATAGTACTGTCACGCCCCCTGTCACGCCCGTGACCAAGGGCGTGACCCATGTAAATTTTTTCTATAAATTCAGAGGTTCTGCTCTGAATTCCGGTTCCCTTTTTGGTTCCATTTTGTATAGAGTTATGCTGCTCGGATGAAGTCCAAATGATATGTAAGGGATATTTTCTCCCCCTCTCCTTAGTTTTTATTTTCATTCCTGTGTAATCCGTTATTATTAGCTTAATAAAATGTGTTTTTCATCCCTTTATTTGGCTTTGGAATGAGTCTAAATGACTACCTCTATGCAATCTTATCTTTTTTTCCTTGTCTTAACTTAGTTTTTCTTTCGTTCTTTTTATATGCGTGTGTGTGTGTATGAGATTAGTTTTCTTGTTTTTTTTTATGTTTAGTTATTTTTACTTTGTTTTCATTTAACTTAGATTTTTATAGTTTCTAATTCATCCCTATAGATCCGTTAAAACGTTTTCAAAGTGTTTTTCCTTTTTTTACCTTAGTTTTTTATTTCGTAAAACTTTTTCGTTCTTTTTCCTTTATTCGCACTTTTTTAGCATTTTTACGGAGTTATAGGAATGATAATATAGTCGTTTTAATTTTTCGCGCACTTAGTTTTTCATTTTAACTTTTTCCTTATTTAATTTTTCCGTTCTCTTTTTATGCATTTCTACCGCATTCTAGCGGTAGAAATGTATTCGTTTAAATTTTTCGATCACTTGCATTTTTGCGTTTATTTGCAAAACTTTCTTCCCGTTTAATTTTTATTTTCTCTTTTTTATGCATTTCTACCGCATTTTAGCGGTAGAAATGCAGTTGTTTTCAATTTTAGACAAAACTTAGTTTTTTACATTTTTTTTGTACTTGCGCATTTATTTCCGCCTACTCGTTAAGAGTTAAATGGCGCTTTGCTTTATTTCAATTATGTCGTGTGTGTGCGTGTGTTTACTTTCTTGTAGAGTGTGTGTGTTTACTTTATGTCGAGAGAGAGTGTGCGTGCGTTGCATTTATTTTGTCCTACTCGGTTGAGTAGGACCGTATTTATTTTCTCCTACTCATTTGAGTAGGACTTGCGTGTGTGTGTTTTACTGCTTTCTTTCTCCCGCCCACGCGTTTGCGCCGCCGGACTCGCAATTTACTGCTTTCTTCAGTCCTACTCGTTTGGGTAGGACTTGTAATTTTCAGCTTTCCGTTTCTGCTTTATTTTCCTGCTTTCATTTACTGCTTTCTTTATCGCTTTATTTTCCGCTTTTTCCGCAAGCCGTCCCCATTCCGATGAGTGGCTAACCGTTCTTAGCCCTCGGCATCGAAGAGCATTGGGACAGATAAAATAGCTTAAAATAACTAAAGGTCTAATCTTTCTAATTAATTAAAAGTACTTAAGGTTTGCCCGGGGTTAACGACGCGTAGGACCACATATCGATGTGTGGGTCCTATTTCTGTTTTCCATATGCTCGCCAAGAGGCCGTGCGTATGGACAGATCACCCCTTGGCAAAGAGAGTTCTGCACTGACCCTCGAGAGAGGAGGCGCGCCAACTCTACCGGATTGGGTTCCCCACCCAATAGCGGGGTTCTTAGCGTAATGCGGGCGTTAAGAGGAACCCAATAGCGGTGTTCCCCACCCAATTAGATTTTTATAGTTTCTAATTCATCCCTATAGATCCGTAAAAACGTTTTCAAAGTGTTTTTCCTTTCTTTACCTTAGTTTTTTATTTCGTAAAACTTTTTCGTTCTTTTCCCTTTATTCGCACTTTTTTAGCATTTTTACGGAGTTATAGGAATGATAATATAGTCGTTTTAATTTTTCGCGCACTTAGTTTTTCATTTTAACTTTTTCCTTATTTAATTTTTCCGTTCTCTTTTTATGCATTTCTACCGCATTCTAGCGGTAGAAATGTATTCGTTTAAATTTTTCGATCACTTGCATTTTTGCGTTTATTTGCAAAACTTTCTTCCCGTTTAATTTTTATTTTCTCTTTTTATGCATTTCTACCGCATTTTAGCGGTAGAAATGCAGTTGTTTTCAATTTTAGACAACTTAGTTTTTTACATTTTTTTTGTACTTGCGCATTTATTTCCGCCTACTCGTTAAGAGTTAAATGACGCTTTGCTTTATTTCAATTCTGTCGTGTGTGTGCGTGTGTTTACTTTCTTGTAGAGTGTGTGTATTACTTTATGTCGAGAGAGAGTGTGCGTGCGTTGCATTTATTTTGTCCTACTCGGTTGAGTAGGACCCGTATTTATTTTCTCCTACTCATTTGAGTAGGACTTGCGTGTGTGTGTTTTACTGCTTTCTTTCTCCCGCCCACGCGTTTGCGCCGGGACTCGCAATTTACTGCTTTCTTCAGTCCTACTCATTTGGGTAGGACTTGCAATTTTCAGCTTTCCGTTTCTGCTTTATTTTCCTGCTTTCATTTACTGCTTTCTTTATCGCTTTATTTTCCGCTTTTTCCGCTTTTTCCGCAAGCCGTCCCCATTCCGATGAGTGGCTAACCGTTCTTAGCCCTCGGCATTGAAGAGCATTGGGACAGATAAAATAGCTTAAAATAACTAAAGGTCTAATCTTTCTAATTAATTAAAAGTACTTAAGGTTTGCCCGGGGTTAACGACGCGTAGGACCACATATCGATGTGTGGGCCCTATTTCCGTTTTCCATACGCTCGCCAAGAGGCCGTGCGTATGGACAGATCAACCCTTGGCAAAGAGAGTTCCGCACTGACCCTCGAGAGAGGAGGCGCGCCAACTCTACCGGATTGGGTTCCCCACCCAATAGCGGGGTTCTTAGCGTAATGCGGGCGTTAAGAGGAATCATTCGTCGGACGAGAGCCCGGTCGAATAGTCTTAGCGTTCAGGTGAGCGATAGCCCTATAGCTAGGTGAGCTCATTTTAGTGGAACCTCCACGGCCATGTCTCCGCCTTAATTAATTAGAAATTTAGGAGCTCTTTTTATTTAAAGTTTATTTTAGTTCAATTGTTTTTTTCGGTGCCATCGAGCTAAGCTCTTCATCGGCACCACCTTCAAGCTTTCTTTTTATGCTTTCTTTTTTATGTTTTTCTGTATTTTTATTATATATAAAATATCCTGACAAGATAATTATCGGTAAAATAATAGTCCCCTCCAGGGAAGAGTAGAAATAATCGAACCGGACCCGAGAACTATACGACCTCGATATTCCACCCGGAATATCCTGTACTACTCACGATAGGTGCACTTGCCTCCTTTCGTTAAAACTCGATCTAAACCTTTTTATATCCAAAATAAATAAATACGCGCGCCCCGTTTTCTTAAATAAATTCACTTCCGCCTTTTTCTCAAATAAAACCGCCGGGTCGCCGCGTGACCGTAAATAATTTTGGAGTTTTAACCATCAAGTTTTTGACGCCGTTGCCGGGGAATTTTAGTTCGTTATTTTAAACCCTGGAAATCTATTAATTTTACCTATATCTATATATAACAAAAATTAAAAATGGCCAACAAAAATATAAAAATCATAATAATAATAAAAACTATAAAAAAATATTGCAAAATTCTAAAACAAAAAAAAATTGAAAAACTTATAAAACTACAAAAAATTTAGAAAAACCTTAAAAATTAATATTTGAAAAAAAAAACTATAAAACTAAAAAAAAAACAAAACAAAAAAAAAACCTAAAAAAAAAAACAAAAAACCACAAAATGAAAAAAAAACTTCAAAAACTTAAAAAAAAAAAAAAAAAAAAAAAACTTACAACAAAACTTTTTCATTATTTTTATGAAAAAAAAAACTATAAAACAAACAAAACTAAAAATTCGAAAAAATGAAAAACTTAACAAAAAATAATGATAATATATAAATAAAAAACATATTGTGCGCGCTAGGGGATCACTATTTATCACGCAGTGGTCGCTAAGGCCTTAGCTACCTTCGACTCCCCACGCACTTGCCCCCCTACCGCCTGCAACCCTTTAGCCGAATTTTTCGTTTTTTTGTTTTTTCTATTATTGTTTTGCTCTTCTTTCCTCTTCTAATATTAATGCAGCGTTTCAACCTGCGCCTTCCCAGACTCGTCTAAGGGAAGCTCCTACCCTCCCTTTTTCTTTTTGTACTTATTATATTTTGTATATAATCGTTCCGCAAACTTAGACTGCAACATTGGGGACAATGTTGGGTTTAAGTATGAGGGTGTTTTCCTATACTGCAAATTTTTTATTCTGTACTTATCAAAACTACAAAAAAATTTGCAAAACTTAAAATCTAAAAAATTTTTCTTGTTTTTATTATCATAAAACTTCAAAAAAAATAAAAATTCATAAAACTCAAAAAAAAAAAAAAACTTTTTACTTCGTAAATATTTTTTGTAAAAAATCTCTCTTCCCCCCTCTTCTTCTCTTTTTTGTAAAAACTTGCGTCTTGCCTGCCCGCGACGTTCGACTCATCAAACCAACCATTCAAATAAGAGTCTGTTCGCGGGGCCGCAATCGAGTTTTTACTTTGCCTTTTTTTGTAAAAATCTCTCTTTCCCCTCTATCTTTTTTATAAATAACTCTTCTTTCTCTCCTCATTCTTGTAATAATTTATCCTCAAAAACTAAATTTAAAAAAAAATTAGAAAAACCCAAAAACCCTAAAAAGATAAAAAATCAAAAAAATCCTAAAAAGATAATAATTAAAACACAAAAAATGATAAAACTCTAAAAAATTCCAAAAAAAAAAATGTTTGTTAATTATGTAACAAAATATTCGAATACACCATATCTAACTCTTTTTGCTTTCCACAAATCTAGTTTCGAGTTAATTTATATGCGAATTTTAGTTATTCTTTGCTTACTATTCGTTTATTAATTAAAGTTCGATAGATTTAAGTGTCTGAGGTTAAGATTTAAAGATTTTTTTATGTCTTTTCCTTATATAGGGAACTTGTTTTTCACCACCACTTCTAATTTTATAAATAGAAGCTCGTTTTTTATGTTAGAAAATAACATCCATGGATTTCAATTATTTATACTTCATGCTTTTAGAAACATTGGAACGTTCATTTTAAAAGGTTGCTCTCAAACTTTTTTATTAAAATCTAGTTTTCTTTTTGAAAAAATAAACCCACTTCCTTTTTTTTCATGTCTTACTTTGACATGATTCCCCCCCTATCCCTTAAAAGATCTTATGTCAATGGGAATAAGATTTTATTCCCTAAACATAGGCACCCAATAATTTAAAAAGATTATATATGGAGTAAGAGGATAAAATTCATTACTCCAACAAATATACATTGGGTTAATTTCCTTATGAAGAAAGAAAAAAAAAATTATTATGTGTTAGGAAAATAAGATTTCGTTTTCCTAACTATCCAAAAAAATTGGAGGTTCGAGAAAAAATTGCCTCGCCTCAATATTCAAGCCTTCTTCATAAACCACCAAACCACCTATCTTATTTCAATGATTCTAGACTTAATTTAAATTTTTTTGAGAGCATAATTTTTAAATAGCATTATTTCCTTTAACTTCTTTTAAAGCTAAGGTTTTTTGTATAAATCCAATCCATCTTTGTTAAACTAACAAAAATAAATTTTTGCTTTCTATTTTATTTTTTCTAGAAGTCTTTTTGAAACTCTTTCTCTATTCATAACATTTCATAAATTAGGAATTAATTCTTTAACCCCGGATGTTTATTTTGATCTTACTTTTAATTAAGTCAAGCGGTAGCTAAACTTAGGATTTCTTTTATTCCTTATAAGTTCATCTCCAACTTTTGCTCTAGAATAGCAAAAGCTTAAGTATGGGGGTATTTGATGAATTGTAAATATACCTATTTTTGTGTACATTAATTTAGTTGTTTTCATTTATTTTTGTCGTTTTTACTTATTTTTATTCAATAAAATGCTCTTATTTTTGTAAATATTATACTAACTTGTTTTATTTTATTTTTCAGAAAATATGAAAAATCTGCCAAAAATTGACATGTCACGCCCGTGACATATTGGTCACGCCCGTGACCATGGCGTGACACGTCAAATTCCAGTCAATCAGCAAATTTTGAAGAGCAAAGCTTGACACGCCCCCTGTCACGCCCGTGTCACCCGACACGGGGCGTGACCCAAGCCCGTGTCACTCCACTCGACGAATTCATCTCGACGATCGTCGAGTGTCGACACCAACAGTCACGCCCAGCGTCACGCCCGTGACCTGGGGCGTGACTCAATTTCCGCTCGACGATTTTCAACTCGACACTTTCAGCTCGACATTCGTCGAGTGTCGACACCAGCCGACACGCCCAGAGTCACGCCCGTGACCTGGGGCGTGACCTTTCCAGCTAGCCCGACAAGACCTGCCCGAAGACTTTCGGCGCGCACCGCGCCCAGATCCACCTGCCTGTCACGCCCCCTGTCACGCCCGTGACCAAGGGCGTGACCACTGCGAGACCGACACGTGTCCAGCCCGAAGTCCACTTTCCCGTCAAATCGCCAGCCGCCTTCTCAAATAGTACTGTCACGCCCCCTGCCACGCCCGTGACCAAGGGCGTGACCCATGTAAATTTTTTCTATAAATTCAGAGGTTCTGCTTCTAATTCCGGTTCCCTTTTTGGTTCCATTTTGTATAGAGTTATGCTGCTCGGATGAAGTCCAAATGCTATGTAAGGGATATTTTCTCCCCCTCTCCTTAGTTTTTATTTTCATTCCTGTGTAATCCGTTATTATTAGCTTAATAAAATGTGTTTTTCATCCCTTTATTTGGCTTTGGAATGAGTCTAAACGACTACCTCTATGCAATCTTATCTTTTTTTCCTTGTCTTAACTTAGTTTTCTTTCGTTCTTTTTATATGCGTGTGTGTGTGTATGAGATTAGTTTTCTTGTTTTTTTTTATGTTTAGTTATTTTTACTTTGTTTTCATTTAACTTAGATTTTTATAGTTTCTAATTCATCCCTATAGATCCGTAAAAAACGTTTTCAAAGTGTTTTTCCTTTTTTTACCTTAGTTTTTTATTTCGTAAAACTTTTTCGTTATTTTCCCTTTATTCGCACTTTTTTAGCATTTTTACGGAGTTATAGGAATGATAATATAGTCGTTTTAATTTTTCGCACACTTAGTTTTTCATTTTAACTTTTTCCTTATTTAATTTTTCCGTTCTCTTTTTATGCATTTCTACGCATTCTAGCGGTAGAAATGTATTCGTTTAATTTTTCGATCACTTGCATTTTTGCGTTTATTTGCAAAACTTTCTTCCCGTTTAATTTTTATTTTCTCTTTTTATGCATTTCTACCGCATTTTAGCGGTAGAAATGCAGTTGTTTTCAATTTTAGACAACTTAGTTTTTTACATTTTTTTTGTACTTGCGCATTTATTTCCGCCTACTCGTTAAGAGTTAAATGGCGCTTTGCTTTATTTCAATTCTGTCGTGTGTGTGCGTGTGTTTACTTTCTTGTAGAGTGTGTGTGTTTACTTTATGTCGAGAGAGAGTGTGCGTGCGTTGCATTTATTTTGTCCTACTCGGTTGAGTAGGACCCGTATTTATTTTCTCCTACTCATTTGAGTAGGACTTGCGTGTGTGTGTTTTACTGCTTTCTTTCTCCCGCCCACGCGTTTGCGCCGGGACTCGCAATTTACTGCTTTCTTCAGTCCTACTCGTTTGGGTAGGACTTGCAATTTTTAGCTTTCCGTTTCTGCTTTATTTTCCTGCTTTCATTTACTGCTTTCTTTATCGCTTTATTTTCCGCTTTTTCCGCAAGCCGTCCCCATTCCGATGAGTGGCTAACCGTTCTTAGCCCTCGGCATCGAAGAGCATTGGGACAGATAAAATAGCTTAAAATAACTAAAGGTCTAATCTTTCTAATTAATTAAAAGTACTTAAGGTTTGCCCGGGGTTAACGACGCGTAGGACCACATATCGATGTGTGGGCCCTATTTCCGTTTTCCATACGCTCGCCAAGAGGCCGTGCGTATGGACAGATCACCCCTTGGCAAAGAGAGTTCCGCACTGACCCTCGAGAGAGGAGGCGCGCCAACTCTACCGGATTGGGTTCCCCACCCAATAGCGGGGTTCTTAGCGTAATGCGGGCGTTAAGAGGAATCCTTCGTCGGACGAGAGCCCGGTCGAATAGTCTTAGCATTCAGGTGAGCGATAGCCCTATAGCTAGGTGAGCTCATTTTAGTGGAACCTCCACGGCCAAGTCTCCGCCTTAATTAATTAGAAATTTAGGAGCTCTTTTTATTTAAAGTTTATTTTAGTTCAATTGTTTTTTCGGTGCCATCGAGCTAAGCTCTTCATCGGCACCACCTTCAAGCTTTCTTTTTATGCTTTCTTTTTTATGTTTTTCTGTATTTTTATTATATATAAAATATTCTGACAAGATAATTATCGGTAAAATAATAGTCCCCTCCAGGGAAGAGTAGAAATAATCGAACCGGACCCGAGAACTATACGACCTCGATATTCCACCCGGAATATCCTGTACTACTCACGATAGGTGCACTTGCCTCCTTTCGTTAAAACTCGATCTAAACCTTTTTATATCCAAAATAAATAAATACGCGCGCCCCGTTTTCTTAAATAAATTCACTTCCGCCTTTTTCTCAAATAAAACCGCCGGGTCGCCGCGTGACCGTAAATAATTTTGGAGTTTTAACCATCAGACTTTGTGCACGGTTTGCCAAGGTCGCAAAAGAGGAACGATGCCATTTGGGTGGTGGTTGATCGATTAACAAAGGTGTCGCATTTTATTCCGCACAGGAAGGATGATCCGGTGGAGAAGTTGGCAAAGCTTTATGTGGATAACATTGCACGGCTTCATGGTGTGCCCCGCAGCATCGTGAGTGACCGAGATGGGCGGTTCATGTCCAATGATTGGAGGCTGGTGCAGCAAATGTTGGGAACAAAGCTGAAATTCAGCACAGCCTTCCATCCGCAAACGGATGGGCAGACCGAGAGGGTCAATAGAACTATGGAAGACATGCTCCGCATGTGTGTCTTGGATTTCGAAAAGCAATGGGAAGACCACCTCTATTTGGTGGAGTTCGCATACAACAATAGCTACCAAGCGAGTATTCTGATGGCGCCTTTCGAGGCCTTATATGGTAGAAAATGTCGCACGCCGTTGTCTTGGTTGGAAACGGGTGAGTTAAGGTTGTATAAGCGATCGGAAGTGGAGGATGCTACTTCTTTGGTGAGAACCATTCGGGAGAGGTTGCTTATCGCTCAGGACCGGCAAACAAAGTACTATAATGCCAAGCATAGGAACGTGGAGTTCGCTGTGGGCGATTATGTATACTTAAAGATCAAGCCGTTCAACGGTGTCTCGCGGGTGCGGCGATTGAAAAAGCTAAGCCCGAGGTACCTTGGACCGTTTGAGGTTCTGGAGCGAGTTGGTGAAGCGGCCTATCGGTTTAAGCTTTCAGTGGAGCTTAGTGGTTTACATGATGTATTCCACATATCGGTGCTTCGGAAGGTGGGGCAAGAGCCTACGCTAGTGGTCGCGGTGGATCAAGTGCCGGTGGATAGTGGGCTAACGACAAAGGTCAAGCCCGTGCAGATTGAGGACTCGGAGGTCAAGAGGCTACGCAATAAAGAGATCAGGATGGTCAAGGTCCGGTGGGACAATTGCGATCGTGAGGAGCTCTCTTGGGAGAGAGAGCAGACTATGCTTGACGAGTATCCGGAGTTGTTCCGCTCACGTACAAATTTTTGGTTTTGTACATGTCTTTCCTTTATGTAATTTCGAGGACGAAATTCTTTTAAGAGGGGAGAGTTGTAACACCCCGAAACTCATAGGAGCAAATGGGGACGTTTTGGGCCAGTTTGGGTTCTGGCAGCAGGCACACGGCCTGGAACACGGGCGTGACCCAGGGCGTGTCGAGCCTGTGTCGACACTGAGATGGTAAGTCGACACTTTGGTCTCGACATTGTGTCGAGACTGGGCACACGGCCTGCGACACGGGCGTGTCGTAGGGCGTGTCGACCCGTGTCGACACTTAGCCGCGAAGTCGACACTCTGCATTCGACGAATTATCGAGACATGGCACACGGCCTGCGACACGGGAGTGTCGCAGGGCGTGTCAACCCGTATCGATACTCATCCCGGGGAGTCGACACTTTGGTCTCGACATTGTGTCGAGACAAGGCACACGGCCTAGGACACGGCGTGTCCAAGGCCGTGTCAGTAGGTTGACGATCTTTGCTCGACGAAGTGTCGAGTGTCGAGACCGTGTACACGGCCTGAGGTCCAGGCGTGTTGAGGTGACACGGGTAAGGATACGGGCGTGTCCTAGAACCCGTGCAGTGCTCGGGTTGATTTTGGGGAAAAATGATAGGGGTACACGGCCGGCCACACGGTCGTGTCACATGGAACACGGGTGTGTCAGCTCGAACACGGGCGTGTTCGATACCCGTGTGAGGTTCCAGGCGAGCCGATTTTGACGGCGAATGAGGCACACGGCTCTGGACACGGGCGTGTGCCAGGCTGTGTTCGGTGCAGATTGGGCATTTCAGTCCCGAATCAAAGCCGTTTGTTTCCTTATTTTGAGATCCAAGGGCTGGGGGTTGTTCCTGAAGGGATATACCCGGGATTGGACTTAGAAACCCTCACTTTTCATGAGTGGTTAGCTTTCTAAAACCTTAGAGAAAGTAGAGAGCCAAGGGAGGAATAAGGAGCTAGATCCCGACATTGGAGGAGCTTCGGAGCTCCGAATCGCGAGCCGACTCCGGATCCACGGAGGCAAAGCTAGTGCGATGCTTTTCATCCAATTACTTTTCAATGGTGCCAAAGAGGAACACTAGGGTAACAATCCTCATCTTGAGCATGAGTAGCTCTCTTTCTTTGCATAGGAAGCCCACTCTCGCGAGTTTGCGGAGAGTTGGAGGCGTTCCTTCGGGTAGATATGTGAAGTCCCCGTTGTTTAGAGTCCGTAAGCGAGAACGGACATAAGCATGATGTGTGAAGCCTACCCGGACATGTTGGTCTGGATCGGTGATGTTGCATTGCATAATGCCGGAGAAGACTCCGTGCTATTGGTTGTTTTTCGGGTTTTCTACGCGGTAGATTGCAGCAGGGAGCCTTGGGGTCTAACCCAAAGGTGCACCCGAAAAACTGGGCGGATACGAGATCTTCCCAACTTGGTGGCTTGAGAGCCAACTTGAACATAACCGGGTTATGTGACTTGTGATGGAAATGGGACTCGGTGGAAGTTTGACCCGCGCATATGACCTAAATTGTCGTTGCGATGTGAGCACGGGTTAGATGGAACCGTACCCGTTCTATGTCGTTCGATTAAAGAGACCTAAAGGCACGTGGCACTTACCGTTGGCATAGATTAGGGTCTTTGGCGGTCGATGGCTTAAATTGTCGTGACCCAGGCCAAGAAGACAAATTGCTCATAGGTTTGGCCGTCCAAGTGGCAGTGGTGAGTCCGGAATGTCTATGGCTTAAATTGACGTGACATCGACCGGTTCACCGAGAATGTGCCCTGAGAGCACGGGGCGTATGGCCGTGCGAGCCAACGTTTGTGATGAAATGGCTATATGTTTATATTGCTCGCTTATGCTAATGAAATGCAGGGAAGGAGCATCGCCGCCCCGAGGTGGGGGCGGGATCGTTATAATTTGGTCAGCATTGCTTACCGTTGCCTTGTTTTTCCACCGTGCGGTGTTATATTGCTTGCAGGTGCAGCTGGACCAAGCGGTCAATAGCGGGCTAAAGCCCGAATGCGAAGCAGGCCCTTGAAGGCCTAATTGGAAGTGTTTACTGCTTTATTCATGTGTGACCGACCTGCGTGCCGTGGTTTGTAAAACATGTAATTGGAAGTGAAACATTTTGTAAGGCCTTAAGGCTTATTTTGGGTATTTTGTATAACATTCCTATTTTGTATTAGTGGACATTCGTGCTTTAATGCGGGGTTCTTTGTTACAACGTTTATAAACTGCTTCTGCTAGAATGCTCTGTGTAGGATGTTGAGATTGGTTGGATGGTTTCCATAAGTGACGACCCGGTCTGTCTGTGGCATACGGTGTCGGGCCCCGGCCAGACCTACTGATATATGCTATGTGACGGATAGGGGGTGTTACATGTTCGGCCCAGATTTTGGTTATCAAGCTTGAATCATGACCGTTCGTTTCCTTATTTTGGGATACGATGGCTGGGGATTGTTCCTGCTGAGATATACCCAGGTTTAGGGCTTTGAAAATGCCATTTCACTTGGTTATTCTCTTTCTAAAGTTTAGAGAGAGCGGAGAGCAAGGAAGAAGAAAGGAGGCTAGATCCGGTCACCGGCGGAGATTCGGGGCTCCAAATCATAAGCTGACTTTGGATCTATGGAGGCGAGGAGATTGCGATGCTTTTCATTTGCATAGATTTCCATGGTGGAAAGGAAAAATGCTAGGGTAACGATTCACATCCTAGGACATGTGAAGTCCTCTATTCTTTGCATAGTAAACCCGCTCTTGCAAGTTTGCGGTGAGTTTGAGGCGTTTCTTCGGGTAGACATGAATAGTCCACGTTGTGTACATGTAGAGTTCGTAATCGAGAACAGACATAGGCATGATGTGTGATGCATATCCGGACAAGTTGGTCTGGATCGGTGATGTTGCATTGCATAAATGGTCGGAGAAGACTCCGTGCGGATGTTTGTTCTTCGGGTTTTCTACGTGGTAGATTGCAAAAGGGAGCCTTGGGTATTAACTCCAAGGTGCACCCGGAAAACTGGAAAAATGCATGATTCTGCCAGCATGGTGGCCTGGGAGCCAACTTGTACATAACTAGGTTATGTAAAGTGTGTATCGGATTGGGACTCAGGAAAGTTTGACCAGCGCATATGGCTTAAATTATCGTTGCGATGTGAGCAACGGGTTAGGCGGAACCGTACCCGCTCTATGTCGTTCGGTTGGCGTCGTTGGCATAGATGGAGGGTCTTAGGCGGTCTATGTCTTAAAATGACATGACCAATGCCTGAAAGACAAAATACTCGCAAGATTGGCCGTCCAAGTGGCGGTGGTGAGACCGCAATGTCTACGGTTTAAATTGACGTGACATGGTCCGGTTCACAAAGAATGTGCCCTGAGTGCACGGGGTGTATCTCCCGGTGTGCCAATGCCTGTGATGAAGTGTTGTTACTTAACTGCTTGGTTGCGCTAATAAAGTACAGGGAAGGAGCATTGCCGCCCCGAGTTCGTGGGCGGGATCGTTATAATTTGGTCAGCATAGCTGACCGTTGCTATTTGTTTGCCACCATGCGGTGGATTGTTGCTTGCAAGTGCGGCATAGCTGAGAGGTAAATAGCGCGCAAAAGCCCAAGTTGCTGAATCGGCCCTCGAAGGCCTAATTTTGAGTGTTTTCTTTTATTCCCATGTATGATCAGCCTGCGTGCCGAGATTTGGAAAACACTTATATTTGAGTAAACAATTGTAAGGCCATAAGCCGTTGTACTTGTGTATTATACTTCATTCCTATTGCTTTGAGTAGTGGACATTCATGCTCGTGCTGGGTTCTTTGTTTTGCAACCTTTAAATTGATTCCGCTAGAATGACATGTGTAGGACATTGGTTATTAATTGGATGGTTTTCATTGAGTAACCTTCTGGTCTGCCTGTGGTATATGACGTCGGGCCCCGACCAGACCTACTGCTATATGCTATGTGACGGATAGGGGTGTTACAATTTGGTATCAGATTACTGGTTTTGGTAAGGCTTTAGTGAATTCGTGGACGAATTCTTTTAACGGGTGGTGAGCACATGTATGTGCGTCATCGTTACAACATCAAAAGAACCCATGGATGCCCACTTTAGAATGAAAATACACGTATTTGAGGAACCTGTGTGTTCCTATAATTGCTGTTTGCAATTTTGTTTGGTTTCTTAACGGTGTTTTGTACAACTATAGTTGACCAGGAGTGGTGCAGGGCCGTCAGAACATCCATTTTCTGAGGATTATAGTGCACCTAGTGACGTGCCTACAACCCTTCCCTCCGCTGAAACCATAAGAATGCTGGTGGAAGCAGTGTTCGCTGTGATTGGTGCACAAAATGAAAGACGTGTGCAGTCCTCTATTTTTGAGGTAACTCCAACGCCAGGTGGTGTGATGGAGCGAACGAAATTTATAGGACCTTTGGGTCAGCAATTGAACATGCTTTTAGTGCAGGGTATGCACTCAGTTGAGGAATATTTACAAGCATTTCGGATGAAAAGACGCTACCCGGGCTCTGAAGTGGAGAGCGAGCAGTCGATGGTCGATAGGTTTTAAAATGGCCTGCGCGGCAAGTTATGAGTTTTGTTGCTAGGACCAAAATTTTTGGGATTCCGAGCCTTTGTGGAAACGGATAGATCTTTGGATGTAGATTTGGCAAAAGTCAATCAGACGTTGGAATTCAGGGTACTAGACTCTCCAGATTCTACAAAGTAGGCATACCTAAGGAGGAGGAACAAGTCTAAAATATCTACTGGTCAGGCTCCATATGGTTGTTTTAAGTGTGGCAAGGAACGACAATTTGCCCGAGATTGTCGGATTGGTGCTCAGAAGTTAAAGAAAGCTATGTCAGGAGCAAGTATTGGACAAAGTGCTAGTGATCTGAATCGAATCGAAGGAAGCAAAGACTTGGATATGCAGAAGACGGAGTTCAAAATGCCGAACTCCTCAAAATCTGCGTACCATATTTGGTATAAGAAGGCTAGCACTTCGGGTCCAGCACCATCTTCTAGTGCTTCTGGGACGACTACGGGTCGAACCCCAGGCGCATGCTTTAATTTTGGAAAGCCGGGGCACTTTGCCCGAGACTGCTGCAGCGGACGTCCAAAGTTCGAGAAGAAGCACGCTGTCGTAATGACATGTATGGCTTAAAGTTATAGAAGTTTAGCTTTAAATACTTGTTGCCCTTGTGCATGTTAGCTTAGAACTGCTTGTGCTAAGCTTTGTTCTGATTTTCGATTAATCCTGCGATAGCACCGTTCGTTTAGGGAGCTTCGCATACCCTTTTGACCAAATGATTTGTATTGCGCGTCGGAGTACCTCCTTCGATGGCAAAAGACGAATTGCATGTGTTGTTGTCTAATGGTGGTCAATACGTGCGAGTAGAATCTGTTGCGTTTAGGTGCGGATTGTGAGTCAAGAGTTTAACTTACAACCGTCGTGGGAGCTCGACGTGATCTTTGGTATGGACTGGCTCTCGGAACAGCAAGCATACACTGATCGAAATTACAAGGAATTCAAGTTGGGACTGGTCGTGAGAGGACATTTTGGGCTTGAAAGGGGTCGTGCATGACGTTGATGTCTGCTCTTTAGATGGTTAAGGAGGTTCGGTGTGATGCCAAACTGGCGATACGCTGTTTGTTTCGGCTAGCGCATAAGGAGATGACGGAGCTTAAGGTGCAACTTCAAGAGTTGTTGGAGCGAGGTTGTGTGCGTCCAAGTTTGTCGCCTTGGAGTGCACCGGTCCTTTTTGTGAAGAAGGACGGAAGCTTGAGACTTTGTATTGATTATCGAGAGCTGAACAAGCTAACATAGAAGAACAAGTACCCGATCCCAAGGAATGATGATCTATTCGATCAGTTAGTCGGGTCATCGGTGTACTCTAAATTGGATCTTAAGTCTGGTTACCATCAGTTGAGAATAAGGGAGAGTGATATCCCTAAGACAGCATTCAGTACAAGATACGGGCATTACGAGTTTATGGTCATGCCGTTTGGGATGACTAATGCGCCATCGGTGTTCATGGATTTGATGAACAGGACTTTCAGGGAGTACCTGGACCATTTTGTGATCGTCTTCATCGACAATATATTGGTGCACTCGCAGTGTGCGGAGGATCACTTTAAGCATCTGCATTTGGTGCTGGAGACACTGAGGTGGAATCAATTGTACGCTAAGTTCTCCAACTGTGAGTTTTGGCTGTCCTCAGTAGCGTTCCTTGGTCACATAGTCAGTGGAGAGGGAATTGCGGCGGATCCGGCGAAGGTTGTTGTGATACGAGAGTGGCCTGTGCTGTCTACTATAGCAGAAGTCTGGAGTTTTCTGGGGCTTGCCGGCTATTACAGGAGCTTCATGGAGAACTTCTCGCAGATAGCGTTACCGCTCACGACTATGATGAGGAAAAAGCAGAAGTTTGTTTGGACGTTGGAGTGCGCACGAGCTTTTGAGGAGTTGAAGAGTCGGTTGACCACGGCGCCTGTGCTGAGTTCGCCAAGTGGGACCGAAGTTTTTTAAAACTACAGTGATGCTTCGGGCAGTGAACTAGGTTATGTCCTACTGCAGCATGGTAGTGCGATAGAGTTTGGCTCGCGACAACTGAAGGTGCATGAGAGGAATTTTTAGGTCCATGACAAGGAGTTAGCGGCCGTGATTTTGGCCTTGAAGCTGTGGAGACACTACTTGTATGGGGTGAAGGTCGATATCTATACCGACCACAAAAGCCTAAAATTTTTGTTGGAT